>OY720344.1:45764393-46964393 GCA_963082975.1 Labia minor
ATATACAAACACACGACGGAAAGCCCTTTTCTGATAACATTTTATATATATAGATATAAACACTTTATGATAAGCAATAGTGATTGTAGAGTATAGGGGGAGGGAGGGGAAAAGAGAAGGTAAAGGAGGAGAGGGAGAGAGAAAGAGGGAAAAAAAGAGTTCGAGGAGAGAATAAATGCGGTGTTAACTCGAGGAGGTAAACATGCAGATCTCTTGCAGAGATTAGCAAAAAAATCACAAAAAAAAAAAAGACCGGAACTCCTTCCTATGCCAACTTTTTATCATATATATATATATATTTAAGTATATATATAAATATGTATGTATATTTACTCTAGTTAATAAATTATAATTATTTAATAATACACTTCTGTTAAATTTGTCGATTATATTATCAATGCACAAATAGATAATATATGTGTAGAATGTACTTATAATATATAAATCAATATTTATTAGAACTATTTTTATTTATATTTCTGCATTTGGAAAACAAAAAAAAAATTCAAAATAATGGTTATTTTTATTGTTTTAAAATTAATTTACATGAATCAAATTAGATAAAAATAATTATAAATATTTTTAAAGAAATTTATTTAAAATCTATTTTTATCATTGTAATATTCAATAAAAATTAGGTTAGTAGGATGAAATAAAATTTCAAAAAACACAAGCACCTCCCTCTTCCCCTCCTCAACGCACCTAATTGAAACTGTTTTAATGACATAATCAGAATTAATATATAAATAAATTTAATAGAATTGATAAATTAGTAATCTCTTTATTTATTCTTATTAATTGATGAAGATTGTTTTTTTAATTAAAGTAAGGATTGGTTTTATTTCAAATTGATTTTGTAAATTAATGTTTTATAAATTACTAAGTGAATAGCAATAAATGGGAAGCAATACAATTATTTTAATGTTATTTTTAATTTTCATTGATAACATAATGGATTTCTAAAGATTTTGACTTTGATTCATTGGAAAGGCTGAGTCACTTTCGGGCAGATTAAAATATGAATAGCGATGAGAAGGTGAGAGAGAAAAGAGTGGGAGGTAGTGGATGAGAGATGCGGGGAGAGGGGGAGAGGAATAAAAGGGTGGTTAAAGAATATTGAATTTCGTTCAACCTCCTTCGCGTGATGTCCTATTATCTTCTATCGTCATCGGATAATAATAATTCTTCCAAGATTTGTCTCTTCTTCTGATGGCCTTCAAACCCACACACAATTAGAAATAGAGCTAAAGAGATGGGGGAGTGGGGGAGGGCGATGTGCAAACAGGATGATGGTCTGTCTCTTGGTTGATTAGCATCATTCGAGAGAGGTTCCGCCCCCGCCCCCATCTCCTTAGGCTGCTGCTGATTGCGATGTCTTAAGTCCGAGTCACGCCAAACCAGAAAGCATAAGCTTATCAATCGGGCTGAATCGAGAGGCCATTAGCCATTAGTCAGCCACAGAGGGGCCCACACTAATTAAATATTTCAAATCGATTCAGTTTGGGTGGAGAATTTCGAAGAAACTTTCAATTCAGTCGCATCCGTTCCACAAAATCAACATCTTTATTTATTATCAACCATCCAGTCAGCCATTCACCTTTGGAAAAACGATTAGTGAATATAATATATAATTTATCATGTAGAATAGATAATAAATATACAAATTAATATACAATAAGAAAATTAATTAATTTTTTTTTTAAATTTATTCGAGTTCATTTTTTTATAAATTCCATTTTAATTATCAAATATCTTTAAAAAGTTAAAAATAAAAAAAAATTATAAAGAAAAAGAAAGAAAGTATAAAAAATCAACACTGGATGTTAACTAAATCAAATCTACAATTCCTCAACAGCAACAGGAAAAAGTAACCTAGTTATAAATTAAACAATTTTTAGATTCGTAACTAAGATTCGTAACTAAGATTTATTTTTAACAAATTCATTCTATTCGTCACTCACATGTAATATTTTGAATTATTTTAAAATACTTTATAAAATAAAGTTGAATGAAATAAATAAAATAAATTTAAATTTCTTAATTGATTAAGGAAAATTGTTACATTCTTAATAAGAAATGATGAAAACAAATGAAAATATGATTGAAATGATTGATTTTTTTCCACTGACCAACTAGTTAACATTACATAGAAATATATTTATTTATTTATTTACTGATTGCTACTTTCTCTTTATAGTTTTTATGAAATATTCAGAATTATTATATAAAAACAAAATATCAATATATCATTAGACTTTCAAAAAGAATATCATCAAGAACATTAAAACTTAATATATCAATTACAATTTGGTGAATTAAGTGAATAATAAAATTATTTTATAAATCTCGCAAAGAAAAACATATATTAGATCCAACATATTATAGTTTAATGTAATTTGTAAAATAATTTAAAAAATATTTTTAATATATTATTGTTATATATATCATCTATTTAAATTTAATTTTTCATAATTAAACACTCAATTTTTGATTACATTGGAAGAAATTTAATTTTATGAATTTTTCGTTTTTAACTGGATTATTGTTTTATTAAAGGCACAAAATTCTCTGAACCTATTATTACCTACTATTATAATAGATACTCCTTTACCAATAAACATTCAAAATAATACTTTATATAAAAAAAAAACTTTTTTAAAAAACCACGTTTTTAACGCACTAAAAAGAAGAAAATAATTTTTCTGAAACCCCATAGGTACTGACATTACAAACAAGAGATATGATTTGAAGAAAATTTTCTATAACGTAAAACGTGGGGCGCAACTATGGCTAAAATATTCTGTATCGTATAAAAATTTATAAATAAATGTTATTAGGTACAAATTAATAGGATAAATGAATTCATATTTTAATTAGCTTCAAAAAGTAAAGCTTATAACTTATCGAAATTTTTAAAAGAGGTAAATTTAATTTATGAAAAGATTACCTTTAGATTACTAATAATATTCACTTTTAAAAAATTCTGATAAAAAATGACATCCTAACAATATTCTGGTAAATAATATAAGAAATTTAACTTGAAGAAATCTAAAACTAAATTTTGCTACTGCAAAACTTCTAGCAAATATTTAATATTTATGTTAATAAAATTTCTAAAGTGTAAATTGAAGATGTTTATTTAATATTAAGGAATTAATTTTCCAAAAAAAATTTACATTAATAAAAGTATTCTGTTGGATTACTAATAATATTCCCTTTTACAAAAAGTCTGGTAAAAAATATAAAACTTAAAATATAAATCCATGGATATTGAAATAAATTAATCAAAGAAATTATATTGCATTTAAAAAATTTATTATTATTTGCGCCCCACGTTTTACGTTATAGAAAATTTTCTTCAAATCATATCTCTTGTTTGTAATGTCAGTACCTATGGGGTTTCAGAAAAATTATTTTCTTCTTTTTAGTGCGTTAAAAACGTGGTTTTTTAAAAAAGTTTTTTTTTTATATAAAGTATTATTTTCTACTTTTTAGTCTTCATATATTGCAATCGATTTCACTTGACCTATACTACTTTTAAGTTTTTTGATTGACTTTAATAGTCATGAAATACTATTATCCTGAAAGTAATAAATTTAAATTGAATTATAAAGAGAAATTTTTAAATTTGTCATATTTTAATTCTTTATTGCCTAAAACTCATCATAAATTTAAATTTTGTTTTCTAAATTACAGTACAAAACATTAATATACCTTCTTTCAAATTTATTTACATTTTAAATATTATACATATTATATTATTCTTTTAACGGGTTTTTAACGGTTTTTTTCAAATTTAAATATTTACACTTTTTGTTTTGATTTTCCCATACAAAATTATATTCATTAATTATGCTCTAATTAAACACTTGCAAGCTACGAATTATTATTGTATTATTGTATTGTCATCCAGAATACATTACTCTGAAAAGTTTCAGAGCGATTGGATGACTGGAAGTGGTCGAAATTTCGATTGCAAGATTTGACCCGAACAGATAAATAAACAAACAAACAAACAAGAAAGCAAGCTAAGAAAAACGTGGTAAAATACACTCAGTTAGCAAGAGTGCTAATGATGACTTGGTGAGATGCAGAGAGCAAATGATAGCTGAAAGAAATTGAGGGTGGCGTTTAAGTCGAAAAAAGGTGTGTCGAAACAGGCAACCAATCAGAAGACCCGTTAAGTAAAAATAAGAAGAGGGGAGTTTGAACCTTTTTTCTACCTCCCTATTATATTTTTTCAATATTTTGATTTTATTAATTTTTTATCTCTCTTTGTAAAGACGAAATTATAACTTTAAAATGATTTTAAATGTAATCAATCAAAAGTCAGAAATTATAATTTAAAAAAATCAAAATTCTTCATAAAAAAAAAATGGCTTTTTATTTTTTCTAATACATTTACCGTGTATATAATATATAGAGATTCTTTATTTCATTAGATTGAATATTATTTATTAGTAATTCATTTAATAAATATCTAATCGTTATTTGAAATTTATTTAATTATTATTTTAGAATTTATGATGCTTAATCCAAATTTAATTCGCAGCATGGAACATACGATCAGGACTGTCATTTAGTTGGAGGGGAGCGACCTGAACATTTTTTCAAACTTCTTATTTAAACGGATTTTAATATTTTGATTATTATTATTAATTAATGTATTATATTTGCATCCCGTCTCGTTTTTGTATTAGATATTGTATCAATATTTTTTATATTTAAAATATTTTAAAATTTTTTAATTAATTTCGAAAGAAAATTAAAAATATATTTATACAATTTTTGCTAGTATAATAAAATAAGATCTAATGAAATATATTTATTTTTATCGTCAATTCACAATGTGTCATTTATTATATTATTAATTTGTGAAATGATTACAAATTTTATGTAAAATCCATTCTCTATTCGTTTAGATCAAAAATAATATATTTAATATTTAATATATTGAATATATTTAATACATACTAGAATCAACTCTTGAATATTTTTTTAAACAAGCGGACTATGGACATCTGTATTATTTATTTTTAATGTTTTGACAAAGTCCCTTTTGTTGTTTTCTTCTTTTGTATTATGTATTGAGAAAGGTAAGTTTTGGAAAGGGCCTTTTGTTGTATTATTATTGTTTCTCCTTTTTAAGTTAACAAAATACAAATATTCATTAATTATGCTCTAATTAAACACTTGCAAGCTACGAATGTGTTATTTTATTGTATTGTCATCCAGAATACATAACTCTGAAAAGTTTCAGAGCGATTGGATGACTGGAAGTGGTCGAAATTTCGATTGCAAGATTTGACGCGAACAGATAAACAAGAAAGCAAGCTAAGAAAAACGTGGTAAAAAAGAAATTCGTATTTGGTAAGAATTCCTAAAAATGTATGTAAAGCTGCTCTAAGAGAACAGCTGATTATATATTAAAATAATTAAATAAAAATATAGTATAATATCTATTAATGATAATTAATAAAAAATTCCTAGGGTTCATATTTCATCAAGTTAATAAATTTAAAAATTTATTCAAAATACAAAATCTAAATTTATAAGAAAAATGTCTATTAAAAGCTTGAAAAATAATAATTAATAATTTTTAACTAAACAAATAAATTCTAAAGTTAATTAATTTTAATTTTAATTTTGTTTTAATCAAATTACCAGTTCGGAAATGGGTGGGAGTGTATTTTCTTCAATAAACCTTCTTGAATCATTGGAATATTTATTTTGATATATTTTAATAATTATAGAGTCATTAATTATAATAATTATAAATTTCACAAAATGAGATTTTTTAAACTAAAAAAGACTACTATATGAATATCATAAAATTTATAATAAGCCGTTTTTAATATATATATATATATTGGATTTTTGTGCTTGTATAATCAAAACTGATAAATATATAAAATGTATATTTTAAGATATGGTAGAAGAAATTCATTTTTTTTTTCAATAAAAAAAATATTTAATGAAAGAAGTTTTCTGTCATTGTTTTAAGAATATATAATTATGATAAAATTAAAAAGAGATATAGATTGATAGAATCAAGTAAGGAGAGGGGAAAGAAACTTGTTTAAAATGTCACGCAGGCGTTGTGAGGCGACTAATTGGCAAAAGAAAAGTCGCCTGACCAGACTGTACAAATTCAATATATATATATATAAATGAATATATAGGTACTATGGATGTATCATTTTCCTTAGTCCATTTATCAACTTCTTGATCAAACGACCAATCAATGACAAACGATCCATTAAACGAGTCATTTAAGCGAAAATAAAATCCACTTAATGAAATTATAATACAAATTTATATGGCATACACTTATATATATATATAACATATATAACCATCTCATTTTAATTTTTAAGATATTTAATAAACAAAAAATATATTAAAAAGATTGAATAGCAAATCAAAGAAAAAAAAATTGTTTCAAAGAAGATGCAGGCAAGTATGAAGAAAAAATACACATCTATTATTTAGTTATAATAATAATAAACTTAACTTAGTGTAATCTATTTTAATATAAATTGTATATTTTTTCTAATATCAATTAAAAGAAGAAAAATAAATAAAAACTCTATAAGAATAAAAATTTTTATATTTATATTCAGAGATATAAAAAGGAAGAAAAAATAAACCGTTTAAATTAATATAAGTACCGGGACCCCGAGCCTCGGCTCGGTACTTAAGTTAAAAAAAATGATTCATTATTATTGGATTTGGCTGGTAATATTAATACCTGGGACACCGACCTCTCGCTCTACCCTTTAAAAAATATTGATACACAATTCTTTAATTATTTATTACAATTATTAAATGTTACACATTTGCATCAATCTGATTAAAATGAATGAACTTGTGCTCCTCAATAATACATAAATATATAATATATAGGTACATATATTTTTTTTCTATAGTGTTTTTTTGAAAAACTGTTTAGCGCCCCAAGTGGTTATAAAACAAACTAAAGACAAAAAAACGTGCTTTGCAGCTTTTCGGAATTAAAAAAGCAAAATTGGCAGTCGTGGGACTGGCCGACAGAAGTGAAAACTTCTGCGTAAGAAATTTTAAAACAGACGAAATTCGCGCTATTTCACGAGAAAGATGAATTTCATATGCATGTATATATATATAACTTATATATTATTTTAAACATATATTTTAAACAAATTTGTAACTTATATTTATATATATATAAATACACAACTTTGTTTAAAATATTGCAATACGAACTGTTTTATAATTCTTATCTCTAACATAAAATATATATTTATTATGTGAAGTTCATTTCGTATAATTTTGATTATATATGTATATATGAAATGAACTTTACATAATAAATATATATTTATATGTTAGAGATAAGAATTATAAAACAGTTCTAATGACAATTCAAATTTCGCGCTCTGTTATAAGAAATTTGAAAGCAGACGTAATGTGCTAGCTTCATGGTGTTGGTCACGATCACGCGAGTTCTATACTTTTTCCCCATCCCGCAAAAGTGCTCAACGCCGCTAAAGAAGTTTTCACTTCAAAAATTATTTAATATTTGGAAATATATCTGACTTATAGAAAAAATGAAAATTAATTAAAGAAAGAAATTGTTTTTAAAATATCCTGAATAATATGTAACAATTTTCAAGATAGAAATTTATTACAATATTACAATTATTAACTGTTGCATCATTGCATCAATCTGATTAAAATGAATGGAACTTCGGGTACTCAATAATAATAAATAAAATAATATTAATAAATATATTAAATAATATTTTATTGAAAAAATATTAAAAATTATAAAACTATCTAAAACTTAATTAATAAAAGAACAATGAATAAATAAATATAGAATAGTAATTTATTAAAAAGTAAACAATAGATAAAAAGAAAAAAAAATAACAAAATCATTATTTTCATTTTTAAATAACGATTCACCCGGCGAGTTTCGAACCGACGAAATCCACTCGTTAAAACATCAGTCCAACCTCTGGACTATATGTATTTAGATAAAAAATTGTCATTTTTTTACTGTCTTAGCAGTATTTGATGTTTTTTATTTATTTTTTTTTTTGAGAGAGATTAATAAATATCTATATATATTTTATTAAAAATAAATATTTTTAATTTTATTTCGAAATTAAATAATAAATTTTAAAATATTTTAAATAAAAAAAAATATTAATACAAATAAAAATGGATGCCAATTTTGACGTTTTCCATATATAATTTTCAATTAAGAAATTAATAATGAAGCTGTATGTTTCAAGAGATATCATCAATAAAACTTAATTTTTCTTTATAAATACTATATCTAGTGTGAATTTGAAAAAAATCGTTAGAGCGGTTTTTGAGAACCAATATATATAGATAAATAGATATATACAATTTTAGCTAGCATAATAAGATAAGATATAATAATAAAATATAATCAAATCGAAATAATGAGAGAATAATTACATCTCTATTAGAATTGTTTTGTTTAGAATTTTTAGTAAAAAAAATATTAAAATTTTAGAAATTGTAAATAATTTAACTTAAATTTATTCTAATTTTTAACAAAAATACAAAAAAAAAACAATCAAAATATAAAATTATATATTTTAAAAATAAATTATAACCTCAAAAACAAAAAATTGAATTGCTACCATTAATATTTATCTTTATAATCCAAAGACAACGCGTGTTCCTCATTTTCTGTTTCAGTGGTATAAGAAAAATTAACCTATTGCTGAATTATGGTATCAAATTACCGAGGGGCTAAGTATACTTTATCAATACAATCTGTACTATGTAATAGTCTTACAACTAGTAGTTATTAGTAGATATTAGTTATTTATTAAAAATACTAAAAATGCGATTTTAGCAATTTTGGTGGCGGAAATGAGGGAAGGTTGGACTTTTGGTTATAAAGATATGCATTAGAAAATTGAACATACCTACAATAAACTATTTATATTTTAATTTGTCATCACAATTTTAGATTGTTACATATTTAAAGGATTTATTAAACTATTAAAATTTATTAAATTATTGTCAAAATAGAGCCAATTGAGTTTCATAGTTGTTCATCAAATATTTTATTTTTATATTGTGAAATGTTCACATTGTTCAGCCAGTATTATATAGGTATAAATTATATAATAATTAATTATATATTTATTCAATTTTCTTTGGTAGTTTATTCCAGAATAAAAATAAGTTCAAAAAGATCTTGTATTAATAATTGAAAAAGATTAGCAATAATAATAAAAAGTGTAATTTAATAAATTAGGTGTTTAAATTTGTTGCTTCATTTTGTGGTTTCCTTTTAGATAAGTGAATTTTTACTTAACAATTAAATGTTTAAAGTTTGTTATTTATTTTTCATTTTTAGTGGAAATTTAGATTAAAATCATATACTTTTCTCCTAATGAATTTGTTTCAAAATGGTTTACAAGGGAAGAAAATAGAAGGAGGTTTTTAGGGTGTGTGATAGTAATTGGTGATTGAAGAAGACAGGCATTTATTTAGAAATAAAAAAACGTCATCTTGAATCCTACATCGCAGTATTTCAAAGAAACGCCAAGATTGTCTGTCTCTTTCGAACGTGCAAGTTTATAAAGGTGCTATTAAGTTCACTTGGAGGTGGAGGTAGGGCTGATGGGGTGGTTGATGGTGGGGGTTATCACATCACGAGGGGTAGTTGTGGGGGACGGCGCGCGAGTGGCTCGCGCTGATAACAACCCCGCCGCCTCTCCATTCTCACCCTCCTTCTCCTCCCCCAGTCGACAGGCGGCGCCATCGTCCCCGTCGACGACACCCAACCCAACCACCTTACTTATCAATCCGGTCGCCTATTATGACTGTATTAATTACTTTCCTCGTTTAAACAATTTACAACTCGCAGTCTCGTCTGATGAGTGTTAGTCGTGGTAGCAGAGTGCAGGTGGAGTGAGAGAAATGCGAAGGGGGGGGGGGGCGATGGAAAGAACGGGAAAAGGGTTGTTGTTTAGATTACATTCATTGGTTCAGCAACAAGCGATCGGAGCCGGATGGACAATCATTACAGCACTCACCGATTCAATTGTTTTTATTAATAAATAAATTAAATAACATTTCCAGATTTAATTTCACAGAATAAAAACAAAATAAAAAAAATTACATTATTATATAACCTGAAGAAAATTAGAAAAATAAAAAAATAATTAAATTTTTAATTTTCAATTATAAAGGTAAAATAACTTTAACTTAATTATAATTTATTTAATTTAATTATAAGAATATTAATAATTAATATTAATTATAATTATTACTATTATCAATATTGATAATAGTAATAATTAATTATAAATATGTAATTTGTCTTAACTGACATTAATAAATATATTTTTTTTCTCTGGTCAATAGTTTGTAGTCAAATGTGTAGTTGCGATTGATATAAACAATCCTTTTATCAAGTTCTTGATAAGAACTGAAAAGTTCTTAAAATATATTTTAGTAAAAATAGAATGAATGATTAACCAGTCAGATGAAAGATTACTACCATCCTTTTTAAGCAAAATTTATTTAATAAATAGACATAACATATATGATTATTTATTTAGATAATATTTATTTTAAATTGATTAATTGACAGACAAAATCAAGAGGAAATTATAGAACATTCAGTTTTTGAAAAGGTTTTCACATTGAGTGAATAAATCCTTTTCCTAAATCTATAGGATTGTATTATGAATACGGATACATTCCAGCATTACAGATTTTCAGCACAATCAAAATTATCGATGCATTCTCAAATAGGAATTACACTCATTAACTCCAATCATTTTACATGTAAATTATAAAATATATAAGTAATATACATTGTCTATAATTATTTGTTTCCTTTCTAGAAACAACTGATTAAAAATTTGGCTGATTTTTATCCTGAAATTTATCCTAAAGTCTTATTATAAATATGATAACACATTGAAGTTAAAAACTAAAAAAAAGTATAGAAGGTAGTTTCAGATTGATTCTTTCTACGAGGCTCACCATTACTCGAAATAATCAGGGGTAAGATTGAAAGAGTCAGAACTAGTCAAAAAGTATTCTGGAAGAACACGGTGCGAGAGAAACTTTTATTCGGCAGGCGCAGCACATGAGTTTCTTAATTCAAAGTCAAGTCATCTCGATTTGAAATGTGTATATTCTAAGATAAATCCACACCCTTATAAATGACGATTATGGTCAAAGAAGGGAGTCTATCCTTAGTAAAATCGAATGACCTGGGCCTTCTCCTGACCTCAGGAAACTGGATTTTTTGTACGGATAAGGTTTATCTGCTAAAATCGACAACTGGCGATCATCTGAAAGTGAAAATAGATAGAACATGCAGCGATATTCCTAAAGAATTGATTCGCCACGTTTGCGATTCCATTTATTCGCGTTATCAGGAATGTTTGGGTCAAAATGGGCATCAATTGGAACATTTTCTCCGACTAAACAAATTCTATATCTATCTTTTTTAATTTCTTCTTTTATTCTGTAATCCATCTTGGCTTTTATAATCACTCAA
Organism: Labia minor; assembly: GCA_963082975.1. Taxonomy (NCBI): domain Eukaryota; kingdom Metazoa; phylum Arthropoda; class Insecta; order Dermaptera; family Spongiphoridae; genus Labia; species Labia minor. The sequence continues at coordinate 45,775,942 of OY720344.1, forward strand.
AGTATTTATACATTTTTTCGGGACACTTTATATTTTAAATATATATATTATACAATTTTATACTTTTCAATTAAATATAAATAATTAAAATGAGCACGATTTGTTTTAAATTTCAAAAAATTTTCGGAAAAAAAAAATTCTAAGCTTTTTACTCCAGTTTTGTTTTTTTTAATTAAAAATTATTTATATGCATTTTAAAAGATGATAAAGAAGACAAATTATATTTTAATCTAATATCAAATTTTTATTTTTTGGTAGTCCATATGTTCATTCTTATTTTTAAAATTTTGTCTTTTTTTTAAATACTGAATGGTTGATTTATATGTATAATTCTCTCTTATCATTTCAAAGACAGATCGACATTCATTCAGGCAAATATATCGACAACTCATCCTTCTTTTTCTGTTTGAATGACAGTTTCAACCCCTCACGCAATTTTTTTTTTCACTTTTCGACTTCTTTTTTAAATCGCGCACGTCTTTTGCCCAATTGTCTTATGATTGACTGACTGCTTATCAAAGCAAGAAACCAACCACTTTTGTTCCTACTCCCAACACTGAGTGACTGACACTTGAAGATATACTATATACATATAGATGGTAGGTATAATTGCTTATCATTCTTATTCCAATGCTGACTGACAAAAGGGGTGGTAGAGGGGCTGGCATTTTGTTTTCTGAGTGGCCGCCTCTCTGATTGAAGGAGTCAGTCACTTGGCATCAAACTACACTTGATTGATAATCGACTGACGTTATTCGATTCTTGAGTACCATAGAAGGAACAAAAACATAAATTGTATTTCACCCTCCTCCATAAATCATTTCACTTGATATTCAATATTTAGTAAAGTATCATAAAAATATCATTTAGTTTTTTTCTTATAATAGTTAAATAATTATAAAATATTTAGAAATTTATAAAATTTAATATATATCTTATGAAATTTAAATAATAATTAAATAAATGTCATATATATTATATTGTGAAATTTAAAATTATGTTTTAATTTTCTCTTGTAATTCTTAATATTAATAAATAAAAAAATAATATCTATATTTATTTATATAATAATAATAATATAATATTTTTATATAATTTAATTTGTATTTTATTAAAATAAGTATAAATATTTTGTGGGACTATGTTTTAAGACCTCAGATGATAATATAACGTTTATTTGTCTTTTTTACTGATACATATATATAATATATATATACATAATATTTAGATAAATAGATATAATAATAATATATAGATAAATAAATATTAATGTAAAAATTTAAATTTATTTTTAATCAATTTAAAAATAACATTTAATTATAAATTATATAAATAATTATATATATAATGATAATATTATAATATTATTATTATATTATTAAATTATATTATAGTTTAATAAGTATTATAACATGTTATAATTATATAAATATTTCTCAATGAATCTATAACATGAATTAAATGATATTAGATTTTCATAAATAAAAAAAAAATGAAACTTTTAAGTGAATGATAAATACAATTTTTATTTTTCTAGATTGATAGATAAAAAGAAAAATGAGTGGTCCATAATGATTCGTTGAAGGGATGTTTAAAATCGATATTTTTCATGAAGAAAAACCCATCTTTTTAATGTTGCATTCATTAAGATCTTACAGATAGATATGTAGAACTTGTAGCTATGTTTTTAATGTTTATAATCCGTAGAGAACGTCTGATTATATTGTTCTGTTCATTATCTGTGCAATTTCTTAATAGAGAATAGGAGTGAGGGTGAAGAGAGGCAGGGGAGTTGTTTAATTGGCGGCTCGGGTGGTCCAGTGTGGATCTGTCGATGGCATCTCGTGCGATGCTCGCCCGATAACGACCCAGGCTCATTTGTTGACTGGTCTGCCATCCGGCTAATTGCTTACGACTCGACACACACCATCCCACCATCAACCCACCATACCTACAGGTGGATACCTAAACACTCCCTCTCTGCCTCTCCTTACCTCTTCTACACATCACTTTGCTATATTTACAAAAAAATCAACATAAATTATTAAATATTTAAATGCATTATCAATTCAATCAAACGAATATATAATCTTATTTTTATTTGAATTTTTCTGAAGAAATTGAAATTAACTCTATCATTATTTGTATAAAAATATTTATTTTATATTTATTTATTTTAAGGTTAATAAATAGGTTTTGTCTAAAAGGCTTTTGAAAAGAAGTTATGACATAAAACAAATATAATCTTTAACATGCTAGTATTATATATAAATGTTTTATGTTTTAATTTTATTTATTATAATTTTTTACAATTAAATTTTAAGAAATTGAAATTGATGCTGATATTTAAGCAAAAGTTATCTACTATTTTAAATATGGATCACACGCCATATCAGCAAGCATTAGAAATTAATAAAAAGTACCGGGACCCTGAGCCTCGGCTCGGTAATTAAGTTAAAAAAATTAATTCATTATTATTGGGTTTGGCTGGTAATATTAATACTTGGGACACCGAGCTGATATACAATTTTTTAATTGATTTATTACAATTATTATCATTGCATCAATCTGATTAAAATGAATGGAACTGGGGTCCTCAATAATACATAAATATGTATTATTAGGTATGTTTCTAAGTGCATGAATATTTTTTTTTATTGGAAGAATGATATATATTTATCGTAATTTATAATTATAAAATATTATTAAAATATATATTTTTAATTTTATTTCGAAATTAAATAAAATTTTTTAAAATATTTTAAATATAAAAAAAATATTAATACAATATCCTTTAAAAAAAGGCGGGAGTAAAATTTAAAAATGGATGCCATTTTTGACGTCACCCATATATAATTTTTAATTAAGAAATAAATAATGAAGCTGTATGTTTCAAGAGATATGATCAATAAAACTTAATTTTTCTTTATAAATACTATATCTATATCTATAATTTAAATAAAATTTGTATATAATATTAATAATATATAATATAATAAATAAAAATAAATATGATGCATTATATACTATAAAAACTTAAAATAAAAAATATTAATAAAAAATAAATTTTATATTAAAAATACTCAGTGATTTTCATGTTTTTGATATATATTTATGAGGATTTTCATTGTTATGCTATTATCAGTTAAAAGAAGATCTGAAATTTGCATAAAGTTATCAAAATCATGAAAATTCACTGAGTCTTTTAATATAAAAACTAAAATTTTTATTAACATTTAGATTTTAATTATTAATTATCATTTATATATGTAATAAAATGTTTAAACAAAGACCTACAGTTAAATATAAGATAAATATGAAAGTTAATACTATTTCAGTTTTTAAAATATTAATAAAAAAGTGAAAGTTTATTTTATTTGTCAATAAAATATATTTTCAAGTTTATTTTAATGAAATTAATTTTTTTTTTTATTTATAAAAATTAATAATTTTCACTTCATTATACACTTCATTATATAAATATATATTCAATAATGACTTCAATAGTTTTAGCTAGAAAAATATGTTTAAAGACTCTTGACACAAAAACCATTATAATCTTTTACATCACCAGCGATGCATTTATTTGGCAAAATGGATCGCGGTACATCGCGATATGGCAATCTCGTAACAGACATTGGAGTAATGTGATGACTATTATAATTTGTATCAATACCTTGAAAAAAAGTAAAAATAAATCATTCAATGTACAATGCAATTAATTGTTTAATTCTAATTAAAAAAAATTTAAAATGATTCCGTTATCTATCAAAAAAGTTATTATTGATAATAAATTATTTCATAATTAATGAATTAAAATAAATTATTTTTATTTATTTAAATTAGAAATAAATGAATAAAAAAATAAATACATTATATTTTAAATTAAGTTTCATTATAAATTAATATATATATATAAATACATATCTTAATAAAAAAAGATAAATAAATATAAAAATAAATAAATAAATCACCTTGGACTTTATCAGCATGGAATATAATCAATACCATTATTAAAATGATAAAAATGTAAATTGTCATTTGAGAAAGAATTCTGGAAACCATTCTTTTTCACTTTTTGAATAAATTTCAATAAAATAATACAAAGTATAAAATACGAGTGGAAGGGCCAAGAAGAAAAAGAGGGGAATTGAGTGTGGGGAGAGGGAGGGGGTGACGGAAATTTCAACTAAGTTCGCTAAGCAAAACGCGCTAATCTGCCTATGAACCGGAACTCTTGATCGATTATTTATATTAATCTCACGTATTACGTGCCGATAAAATAAATAGTATAATCTATAAAATACAACAAAAACAAAAAAAAGTGAAAGAAAAATCTATTTTTACTAACAACGGACGTGACTTTAATACATTAAAACATTGATAAATTTAATGTAAAAAAAAATCATTTTTGAAAGAAAAATAATATAAAAATATCATATTTATAATGTATATGTCTATTGCATATTCAGTATAATATATACATCTAATCCAACAGGTGTTGATTTATTATTTATATTATATATTTTTATAGTTTGTCAAAATTTATTATAAGAAAGTTTACAATCAAATCGATAAGGAGATGAATTCCATGAGTTTGTAAATAATAAATATATGCCTATAGAGAGAGAGAAAAATAAAATAAAAAAAGATTAATTAAAGTGAAAGGCGTGAGCGTGTTGATGATTTGTTATCTATAATCTAACATTGACTAGGTATTGTCGAGGTTTTATACTCAAGTGAGCTTACTGCACTTGATCTCTGCTTAGTATGCTGGTGTTTGAGTGATTCACGATGCAAATGACAAGAGTTGTTCATTTTTTCTTTTGTTCCCTCTTTTGATTTCAATTGGCATTTTACAAATCAATCCACTTGTCATTTCCCCTTCTCTCACCTGTCTCTCAATTAACACTCTTAATCTCGGTTTCTTTCATTATTATCACTTGTTCCATTTATTCATCATTGACACAGCTGTCCAATAAATTTATTTTAAAAATTTAGAATTCTTTATTAATAATCCTTATGATAATAAAACTAATTTTGACTTTACTTGTTATAATCATAATTGCAATTAAGATTTAAAACTTTCTTAAAGAATAATTCAATTTAATAATACCTATTAGAAAAAGTTAGATTACCGAAGTACTTATTATGAGATTAAACTTAAATTTAATTTTTTTGTATTCTTTTTATATTCCTGAATAAATAACTTTTCGATATGCTAATTGATATGGGAAAACAAAGTAAAAATATTTATTTACTAAAATTTCCTCTTTTTAGTTGGAAAAGAAATGTTGGTTGCATAGCCCGCAGGGGCATCTTCCTAGAGTCAACTTTTGTACAATTACAAATTAGTTTGACAATTGAATAAAGAGCCAACCGACTCTTAGATTAGAATAACACACCAATTAGTTGTAAAAAAAATTATATTATACTAAATAATTTATAAAAAAAAAAATAAATTATATTGAAAGCATATTTAGCTTTAGCTAGATAAAGATTAAAAATTTAAAAAATTAAGAATCTATCAAGATTATGTCAACAAATAGATAATTGATTATATAAAAATATATTTAATTCAATTTTAAAATTCCATATTAAGTTTTTTCAAATGTAAATGTTATTTACTATACGGATTATTTCATCAATGTTTCAATCTCATCCAATTAAAAAATGAAAGAAATTAAATTCAAAGGTGTAAAAGACATCATCATTTCATCTAAAAAACGATTATATCAAATAACATTTCTCTAAAATAATAATTTCAAATTATATTTTGAAATAAATAATTAATATTCAAATATTCTGATTTCAATCTTAATTTTTTTTTTACTCGCCCTCTTCTTAGTTTCGATGTGATTAATAAATGATTGATGACGACATATTCATTTACGAATGTTGATAAATAGGAATAGATTGATCTCTATTAATAATATATATATCATATATAAATAAATAATAAGTTTGTACAGAACAGTCGATGACTGATATTTATATAATCTTTATTAACGAACAAATCAATCATTAATTCATTTTATCATCAAATTCAACACAGAATGTATAAATAGAACAATATACATACACATAGATTATTTTATTTATTTAAATAATTCTATAAAAGTGTAGACCAATGAAATAATTACTTGAAAATAATCTGAATTTCATGACAGTGTCTTATTTATGTTATATTTTTTAGTTCTATTAATTAAGACTTATGATCTCTATTAGAATCATATTAAATTTTAAATTAAATAAAATTTTTATAATTTAAATTTAATTTTCACGAAGTTATTTCCTCTTATGTAGTCTACTATTAGAGCTAAACTTTATAGTATTAAAATTGAAATTATTTATTAATGATTTTTTAAATCATTTATTTTGTCTGTATTACGTATACTTCATCAAAAGGTATCTTTCTCCATATTTCATTCTATCACAATATATATATGTATAAAGAACATTAGTCAAAGTAAAAAAATAAATTGCCAATTTAAATTATTAGTAGAAAAAAAATCTTATCATTTTGCGTATAATTTATTGAATAACTTAATACCTATAATCTAATGTCAATAAAATGGCACGCTTTGTAAAAAAAAATCCTCTCCCTAAAAGAGAGATTAATATAAAATAAAAGTAGATTAGGAAATGATGGTTGGGGAAGGGGGATGAGAGGGTGTGATGGGGTAATTAATCGCTGAGGTTTGGAATTGAATTCCAAATGATCAAGTCGCGTTGTCCGAAATATTTCTCCAGTGTATTTGTGAAATCGGAATCGTTTGTCTGTCTGTCTTTCTGTCGATGGCGAGAAGGGGGGTTGGCTGGTTGGTGGTGGTGATAACGCCCCTCCTCCTCCATCCCGGTGGCGAATGAAATGTACGTTTGTTGATAAGAACGAACCAACACTCTTGTGCGGTTCGTCGTCCCTCGCGAATAAAAGAATGGCGCTGGAGACAAATGGCGCGGAACAGGCAGACAACGTAACGCAACGTAACGTTAAGCAAATACTAGAGTGAGAGCCGTAGCCAACCAACCCAGCCAGTCAGCCAGCCTACTTAATGACGGGGGCACACAAGATTCGCGATAACTGCTTTTTTGTAACTTTACTCAGAAAGAGAGAGAGAGAGAACATGGGGTGGCATTTGTGCCAGGCAAGGACGGAGAGGGGGGCGGATATATATCACTTGTTCTTTTTTGGATAGATGGCTCAAAACCCAGCAAAAGAAGAAGAAGATCCGATAATAAAGAAACGCTTTCTTTTCTTAAAAATCTAATTAAGAACGAAAAGAAATGAATGTAATGGACTGACATCTCGCTCGATTCCAAAGGTGATGGAGAAGGGAGAAGAAATCCCCTCGACTCTCCTTTGCAACCAAAGATAAAGAAAATAAAAAAAAAAAGAAATATATAATTTAATGCTTTGACACAATCGAAGAATTATCAGCTTTTCGCGGTCTCATTTTTTTCACTTCTTGTACTTATCATAAATGGATTAAAAAATAGGAAGAAAAAAATAATGAAGGGAATATAAAGAAGAAAAAAATCAAAAAAAATCAAACTTTATATTCTAATTAAGAATATGATATAATTATTTTTATATTAAATTTAATCAACTCAATAGTTTAATGTTTAATGAATTACAAATTTAAAAAAATCATTAGTGTAAAAAAAAATTATTTTGCTTGTAAATTTTAAACAAATATCTACACTTAAATCATGGCAGAACGCCTTAAATGATTTAAAAAAAAAGAATTTTCAATTATTAGTTAATCAATAGAAATGGATATAAATAAGAAAAATTTTATTGTATTTATTATTTAATCGAATTGGCGAGTTATGTATAAATTGTGAGAGAAATAGAATCAATTGATGTGTAGAAGGGTGGAGTAGGGGGAAGAGTCCATATGTTGGACCACCGTGATGGCGCGTGTCGTGGGCGCAACGGGTGCGGTCACCTCTGGCTCTGATTACCAACCGATAGCGTGAGATGTCAAATGATCCCGAAAAGCACATTTATAGCCGAAAACAAAGAGCATGAGACAATAGCGAGAAAGAAACTATAACAAAGAACATGAAGAAGAAAAAAAGGGTAACCAACAAAGAATTAACATGTCACATTATTATTACTATTCAAGTTTGGATGCAAGATAAATCCAAAGTTCAAAGACTTTCTATCTTTATTTCATAAAATCTACAAATTGTTTATCAGCTACTGTAGGAATTCAATTAAAATAATTTAAATTTATTGTAAGTCACATTATACGAGGGCAGGTCAACTTTTTGAATTTCCCGTCTTTTAAATGATATGACAACACTGTTTCTATAACCAGGCAAATATCGAAATTTGGACCAGCCTTGTCTTTTAGTTATTGTTTGACATCCTTGAATTGAGAAGAAAATGGAAAAAAGTGAATTTCTAGGAAAATCCATGAATTAAGATCTAATTCCTCCCTCATCCGCCCTATTCTCCGGATTTAGCCTTGTTGTTTCGAAACATGAAGAAATGGCTCGGCGGAAAGAGATTTGTGACCCCAACGATGAAATCATCTCACAAACAAATACCTATTTCGATGTCCTCGACAAATCGTATTTTTTGGAAGGAATAAAAAATTGGAGAAAAGTGTGTTGAACGAAGTGTATACACCTCAAAGAGAGACTGAAAAATAAAATAATTCTTTATCCAGAAACATGTTTCATTAAAAAAAAAGTCACTAACTTATTGACCTTCCTTCGTAATTATATTATAATAAATAATAACAATAAACAAAGCTAAACTAAAAACTAAAATGTTAACAGTATAATTTAATATTCATCATAAATAAAAATCAATAAAAATTTGCAAAAAAGAAATTAAATCATAATTTTTATATTCTAATTATTTTCTAAAACTAAATAAGTTGACCTGTGGCCAGGTCCGAACCGACCGACTGTTTGAAATAAATTAATTTCCAGCTACAGAAACAATTTCAAATAATTTTAATATATCTATTAATGTAATAAAAAACAGATATGGATATAACATAAATATTTTTAATTTTATTTTATTTATAATATATATGTAAGACCAGACTGTGATGTCATGAATGGCTGGATGACGTCATATAATTTTAAATCAAGAAAAAACTAATAAATATGATTTTTCTAGAGGATAAAACAAATACAAAGTGAATGCTTCGTGGTGATATGTAAAAAATTTCCTCCTGTGAAATTTGGTGTGAAAATAACCCTTTCCTTCCTATCGTCGATCGCTAATACTACCACTTCCGGTTTCCGGAATTGCACCAAAAGTTGATCAATTCATCCCACTGATGCATTAAGTAAATATACCAAATTTCATCAAAATCGGTTGAGCCGTTCAGGCTGTACACATCTATACGGACGGACGGACGGACAGACGGACGGACAGACGGACGGACAGACATCATGCTAAAAATACTTTTTTCTGTTAAGAAAATGCATGATTCGTGGAGATATGTAAAAATCTCCACATGTGAAATTTGGTGTGAAAACAATACCTCCCTTACTATCGTCGGTCGGTAAAAATTATTGAAAATTTCATTCAAAAATTTGGACCATTAAACCTCCTCATAAACAAACGGAATTCCTTATTGATTTACCTAAACATCCTATATAATATATTTATGAAAAAGCCAGAACAATTCATCCCTTTATAATATCTCACTCTTTAAAAAAAAAACTTTATAATCCAAACCTTACTGATAAAAATTTATAAAATAATTTTATTTTTAAAGATATATATATATATATATAATATATATACGAATATTTTCGCAGCAAAAAGATTCAGATAACAACGGATGTGCAAAATAAGATAAATAAAATAGAAGTGTAAAATTTCACACTCATTCATTTATATTTCTCATTCTAATTCTTATACAAGTACCTAAACCTAATACAAGTACAATGCGTCTATATAATGATTTATTTTGTTTGATGTAGTTGGAAGTGTATATAATCAAATCATGTTGCAGACAGAGATAGAGAGACTTCCTGTGCGGGGGAACAACGAGGTTGGTTGTTTCTTTCGTAAAAAAGAGCTAAGAAGAGAGGGAGATGATCCCAAGATAATCTGTGGACCCCAACATATAACCAGAGAGAGAGGAGTGGGAGAGGGAGAGACAAGCCACATATTTACACTCGGTCATAAGAAACAAATATCTTGAAAAGGAAAGGATTATTCCTCTCTCTAATGTGATTTATATCAGAAAACCTGCTCAAGAAAGACGCTTTTGGAGTTTATCAAAACAAATCTTAAGATGAAGCCAAAAAAGAAAGAAACAGAAAAATAAAACACATACACTCTCACATATATACATAGAAAAAGATAGAACAAGAAAAAAAAGTTGAATAGATTAAAAAATAAGAGATGGTGTCTGTACACTACCTGATGTTGATTTTTTATTTGAATTCAAAATTCTAAGATACAAAGTCAAAGATAAGGTTGCTGATGGTATGAAAATAATACACAGAGTTGAATCTCTCTATTTGTGTTTGAAATTCATTTAAACAACTAAATTATACTAATGAATATATCAAATAAATTAAATTATAATTCCAAATACTTAGAAAAAATATTAAATAATATACAATCATTAAATTATATACATATTATTATTTTATTATGAAATCACAATGAAAATAAAGAAATGACATTTTTTTAATTATAAACTTAGCGATAGTATAGTATGTATAAATAGATTGACTGGAAGCCATTAAAAAAATAACCTGTTGGTAGACCAAGGACGCAGTGACAAGAAAGAATATATGAAGATATGAGAGAATTAGGAGAGAATATAATATGGATGGAGGTTTTTTATTCTAAGTGGTAGAGATTTCTATTTTAATATAAATTAAAAAAATAATTGTTAAAATTTCTATCTTATTAAATTTAAAAAGATATATACAATTGTATTATGATTATGAATATAAATTTGAAATAGCTGAATTAATGAATTTATAGATTTTGATTTCCATTCAAAATTGGGAAATTAGGAATTAAATGAAAAGTGTTCATGTTTTAAAGAAAAAAATTAGAAATGCTATATTTATATATTTGTATATTTATTTTGAAATATAAAATAGAAATAGAAATGTAATAGAAAGTAAAAGAAAAGAAATCTAAATGTAATAAAATAAGTGCAGATGCTTGATTAGTTGAGTTCTTATCTTATTAGTTGCAGTGTTTTAGTATTTGTACCATCAATTTTATATTAGAGAGATAGAAATAAATTTTTATTTTTCAATCTCTCTCTTTTATGGATAATGAAGATATGACTCGTGTTGTAGTTTTAATTTTAATCTTTACATGATGAATTTGAAATACGATATTTAATGATAAATTCATAACATACCTATTTATATGTTTAATGAATAAATATATATAGATTGTTATTTTCCACCTAAATACATATGACAATTTAGGATAAATTTATATAATAAAAAAAACATAATAAATAAATTGAATAAACAATAAATAAATAAATTAATTAAATCAGTAATTGACAGATAGACAATATGTCAAAAAAATGGTTATTTATTTATTTTTCATATTTATCAACTGATGTGTATCTTTTATATACATAAAATGTGAGTGTGTGAATGAATGAGAGAGAAAGAGAGAGGATGAGGTAGGAGAGAGGAGAGGAGTGTATGATACTGATGGTCAACATGAATGGTGTATATTTAGATAGATAGAAATATGTATATAAAGGTATATGTTTGTACAAAATGGAAGGGGAAATAGAAAATGGAGGGGATTGTTGAATCAAATAGCGACAGGAGGGAGGGTTGTTGGTTGAATTGCTGACAGTTGAGCAATCAAGCATGGAAATCAATCCTCATCCCTCTTTTCTATTCGCACACAAATATCGCAAATCCACTTTTCCGTCGCTAATTTCTCAAACGGCCAACTCACTGATAAATTAATAAACAATCGATTAATTACACAACGATATACGTCAAACGTTCATTCCCTAACACCTCACCCCTTACTATTAAAACATCACCCCCACCACCAAATATTACCCCTAACTTCCACCATCTATTTCGTTTATTGATGATAATTAATCGCCAAATCAAATGAGATATAAAATTGCAATCATATGAAATTATATAAGCCTATCAATATAGGAATATTATCAATCTATATAAACAATATAAAGATATTTAATAACAAAAAATAATATTAATCACTCTAAATATTTTTACATAAACTTAAAATTGTAAATTATTGTTCTAAAATTTAAAATTTATTAATTTAATTTAATTAAAGGGAGGGAAGAATCGAAATTATAGTTAATTTTTTAAGAGTTCTAAAATGAAATCAAAATAATCTAAATACATATTTACCTTCTAATTAGATTATTAAAATAAAAATATTCAATTTAATTAATTTTAGAATAGTTTTTAAATAAAATATTAATAAATATAAATATATATATTATATTTAAAATTCTTTTAAGTTTATCTTCACCCTTTTCTTAACTTATAAATCAAGAATGGCGAACCTATGGCATGTTTGAAAATTTTGATGGCATGCACAAAGACAATAATTATAACTTTTTTCATTAAGATGATATTTTAATAATTTTTGAAATATTTGAATATCATCTGAGTTAGCTTCTGATTGACACATATATTTTAACGCTAAAAGGGATACAGGTAGGTGGAGAAAAAAAATCATGACAATTTTTTGGCACGTTAGTTACTTCAAAAAGATTTTATATAATTTTGGGGCACGAAAACACTAAAATAAAAAATTATAAACTTTTTGTATTGTGATTAAAGAGCAACAAAGAAAGATTGTAAGAAATTCACTGTGCAAAAATCATTTTACTTCATGGCCGCCGAGATTCCATTTATTTTCCATTTTAATAATATATATATATATAATATTTATGATACCAATATACATATATATATATATATATATATATATATATTGTATATAAATGGTTTTGAATATTTCAATTTCCTTTCATTTTATTCAATATCTTTTAAATCGTTAATCGTTCTTTTCCATTAACTTTAATCATTTTTGTTTCCCTCTCTCTACATATAGTATAATCCTTTCTCTGATGCTGTAAATGTTGAAAATTAATTAATAAAATTTAATTGGTTAGTATCTAAATAAATTCATAAAAAACCTGAATAAATGTCTGTTTTTCGATGTAGTTTTTATGAAAACGACTATATATGGAATTCAAAAAAAAAAAATGATAAAATAAAAATATATCAAATTTGTTAAAGATGGTTTTGAAAAGAATAGCTAAGTAAATTCCAAGTATTGTATTACTAATATTGATAATATCTGACCTTACAGTGATTTTAATGACAACGATAAAGGATTTCTCACCTAAAAAAAACAAAAAATAAAATAATTAAAAATTTATTATACTCATTTTCTAAATTATTAATAAATTATGTAGAAAAATTTAATAAGTTAAATTTAATTATTTCATTATTAAAAATATCTAAATAAGAAAATATATTTTTTTATTTAATTTAGTTAGCTTTTCTCATGTGAGAAAAAATACCTTAAAAACATTAAATTAAAATATATATGTTAATAAAACGTAAAAGTAATAATATAATTATAAAAAGCAATGAAAACGAGATTTATTTAAAGAAAAATAATTTCAAATTCCTCGTCAACGTCTTGAACAGATTAATTTATATTATAGTTCAATAATATTTGTTTTTTAAATTTTAACGAAAGAAAATAACTAAATAAAAACATAAGCCATGTACTGGAAAAATAATAATTTCTTGACAAAATTATTTCTCGTTAATTTCTTGTTAAAAAAAATTGAATATCAAATATTCTGATAAATAACGATAATATCTTAAGATTTTTTGAAGGTTTTTCGTGTACATATTTAAAATTAACCTCATTTAGTAACGATTTATTTTAATCAAAGAATATCAAAAATTTTCCAACCCTATTATATATATATATATTTATATATGCATATATATGCTGATAGCATATCAACCCCTTATATTTATATTAAATCAGTCATTGACTATTATTATTGTTATTAATATTATTATACTTAACACGAGAGGAATTTTTTTTAATTTTATCCATAAATCGCATGCTAAAAGATTTTTTTTTACTTAATTTTCTATTTTTTTTCAGTATAATATCTTGAAGCAATCTTCGTTTGCTGTTTTTTTCTATTTTATTATATCGAAATTTTAAATTCTATTAAAATGTTTTATAATATCAAAAATCTTTTGAAAATTATATATATTAAATAAATTAAGTAATAAATAATTTAATATAATTTATAGATGAATTCAATTCACATAATTTGTTCGAGAATTTTATAAAGAATAGCTATAATAAATAAATATACATAAATATTTTGTTCCATAAATCTACTCCATAATCATAAATCAGAAACGCAGCTTTTCAAAAATGAAAGGGTGGAAAAAAGGATACAAAATTTACAAACAATTTGTATAAACGATTTAATTTTAATTTTATAATTTTTATTATACTGTTTTTTGTGTCTTTTACCAGTTTGGATAACTTTATATATAATTCCTATAAATTATTGAATAATCATGATTTAGAATGAATGATAAGAAAACCATCAATATTAATGAAATTGATAGTAATAATTTTAAAAAGAGTATTAAATTAATAAGTACTGGCTGATGGTAATAACCATATCATGAAACATAAATATAAATTTATATATATATAATAATAATAATAATAAAATAATCTTTATTTGTCTTTGCCAATTTGGCATACAAATTATACAATAATAATTTGTATATATATATATATATATATATGTATATATAATCATATAATCATTTTTTTAGACAATATTTCTTTAGTAAATGTTATTATTATGATTTAGATTTTATCCAGGGGTGTTGAAAATTAATAATTCTCTTTCCTCTCTCTCCCCTCCCCCTTTATATAGGTATGAATATATGTCAGTGTGTACGTTTGTGTCTAAAGCTGGTTGAAGGTGAGAACTGGGTGGTTGTTGCGGTGGCGGTGAGTTGGGTGAAGCGTGTGGGAAGAGAGGGGGTGAGTTGTGAGGGTGCGATAAGCGTATCGCGCGCTAATTATCCCCCAGCTAATGCCAACGGAGCGCCGTTTCTCTATCATATACAGGAGAGAGAGAGAGTAGGCAGCTTTATAAATGACTCCCTCTCCCTTGGCCAGGGCTATCTGATGCCCAAAAACGCCCAGCCAAGTTTTTTCCAGCCGGCGGGACGAAATTAAGAGAGATAAGCCCCTCCTCGTCTCTCTATAGTCGCCTCATCGCAACTGATACCAGGACTTCATAGCTGGTTAAGCAAACCATCTCTCTCTCTCTCTCTCTTTCTATCTCTTGATACATTTATATATATATATATATATATATATATATAATATAGATGGCGTTTTATTTAGATTTAGAACAAATTAGGAAAAAAATATATATGAAAGAGTAAGCATTAATCTCTTTATCTTCCCTCTCAGTCTCTCTCTCACGCTTTTAAGCGATAAAATATGAATGAGAAAAAAAGATGAATTTAAAAAGAGCAAAAAATAAATAAATATATAGAGAGATATTTATTTGAAAATTTATTTATCTAGAGATTTCTTAATCTTTTTTTTGTATTTTATTTTTATTATAAGTAAATCATTGTAGTTAATCGGTATTTAAAATAAAATAAAAGAACTAATATAAGCGAGTAGGGTAAATGGCGCCTTTGGCAAACACCGATCTTGTGCCCCTCTCGGGCGATAGGTATGATGTCTTTTAGGGAACAAGATAATTTATTTTGAATTTTTCCATTTCTCGTATGGCCTCTCTTTTGACTAAGTATTTTTTTAAGACTATTTATATCTAAGTAGGTAAATGTTTTACGTTAGGTGCTTTTTTGAACCCTCCCCCTGGAGTTGGACCCCATCACACTTGTCATGCCTAACATTGCGTATTATGTCACTGGAATAATGACTAATAAATATTAATAAGTTAAAATGAAACTATTTAATCAGATTAAAAGCAAACTAAAGTATCAATCTTTATACATATATAATTTTTGTAATACAAATATTTTTATAATAATTTTATAAATTGTTATAAATTCTAAAATATATGAAATAATCTATTTAAATAAATACTTTTGTATATTTATGTATAATGGAGTTATTAATATTAATATATTATAATAATATTTAATTAGTCCAGTATTATATTATACAATCAAATACTAGTAGAATATATCTATTCTTAAAATAAAATTAAAAATATTTATATTATATTCATATTTGATTTTTTTATTTCATTAATAGATACATTTAAATTATTTGAAATTGTTTCACACAAGAAGATTTATCTTTATTCGATTCGATATAAGGGAGAATTAAATGACGTTATCAATTTATTATACAGCGACTCTGTAAATATATTATACTATACTAGCTAGCTGTTCAATCAGTATATTTATTTAATATACAATTATATATAATTATTTATTCATATAATCTTGAATGTTTTCAGTGTTTTATAAATAATTTAAAAAGGCCAATATTAAAAAAATAAAATTAAAAATATAAAATATAAATATAAATATAACATAAAAAATAAAAACAAACATTCTTTGAGAATATGCAAGAATATTATATTTCCCGAGAGAAAGACTTAATTTTTGCGGTTATTGATAAATATTTGAATGGCGATTAGGTGAATCAGGTATTAATATTACCACCCAAACCCAATTGTAATAAATAATTAAAAAATTGTAAAATTTTTAAAGTATATGAAATTTTTTAATAACATGCCTACTTTTCTGTTTGTATGTTTTTATTTGAATGGCGATTCGGTGAATCAGTTATTAATATTATCAGCCAAACCCAATAATAATGAATCATTTTTTTTAACTGTTTAATGGGTATAAACAAACTAATTTAACACAATTTCGATTATAACATTTAAGAATCAAAAAATAGTTTAAAAGACATTATATAAGACTTTCATTATTAATTTTCATTAAAGGTTAATCAGTATGATCAATATGCATTATATTGAAAAAAATATCATGTATTAAAGTTAAATCCATTTGACACAATTTTAATATTAAGATAAATTCATAAATTTAATTAAGTTGTATAATTATCTACTTTAAATATAAATAATTATTTAAAAACTAAATCGATCAATTTTAAGCTATAATTTCTAGGAAGATGTGTGATAATATTCAATGATGGATATTTTTAAATTATTATTTTAATTGAAATAGTGCTATTTAATTTTTATATAATAATTAATTTGATATGAAATCATAAAAATTTCATCAAATCCTTAAACTTATTTTAAATTTCTCCAATTTGTGATTATTTTCTTTCCTTTATGAATTATTTATATTTGTTTATTTTGTTGTTTTTTATTTAATTGCTCTGATGTTATATATTAATGAAGAATATTTCAAAATTTATTCTTTTTTTTCTTTTATTTAAATTATTAAATAATTTAAGATAATATAAAATAATATTTGAATTGAATGAATAGTGACCACTCTTAATTGTAAATTATGTATATCAAAAATTAAACTTAATGATAATGATTATTTTACCCCCTCTATCTCTAACTCTCTGCCTGTCTGTCTTTAAAGACATTTTGATTTAAACTAAGTAACTCTTAGGTTGGGTCAATTTTATAATGAGATAAAGAGAAGAGGGTGGGGGAATATCTTTTAATGGCGCCATCGAGTGTTTATATTATCTCGATTTTTCTGGTTTCTTAAAAGCTTTCGATGGCCCTCCGTTTTGTAATCTCCCAAGCCCTTCCTTCTGTTATCCTTGGCCAGGCAGACAGACATACATATTCACTATAATCGATCAGATAATAAGAAAAAATCTTCTCCGCACTTATGTTTATAGAGATATATAAATTAAGTTTCTTTTCTTCAATTCCCCTTTTATGATATAAAGAATTTTTTCGTCTAATTAACATTCCAGTTTATCATCAAGAGTTAAAAATGATTTTTATCAAAAGAACATTAATAATTAATTATTAAAATGTAAATAAATTATAAAATATTTTTACACAATGTACCAAAAATAAATAAATAAAGTTTTCTTATAAAAAGATCAGAAGCCAAAAATTCAACGAATACGAAACTAGAGTTAATACAAACAAATTTTATTACCACTAATAATTTTCTAGTATTGTTTGAATAAAAGTAAACTTCTTAAGGTGCCGTCTCCCTTCAGGAGTCTGGCTATCATCATAACTAGGAAAGCCTTACTAGCTGTCCAGCCATGGTGATTTTTCTTGGTAATGTTAATGTTTCCCGTTGCCTTCCGCATGTATAAAACCAGGAACTGATAGTTCATTGAGCCGGAGGCAGCTGAGGTTAAATTGAATTTATTTGAAAAATTAGTTCTTAGTTGGAATCGAACGCCGACTTCTTGTGTAGAAAATTGCCACGCCACACTCTCGGCCAAGCTGCCTTCTATAAACTTATTTATTAAAAAAATGTAAAGAAAATATAATATTATAATTTGAAACGTTATATTTTTCTAATTTTATAATAAAAATTATTTACAATTTAAAAAATATTAAATAATAAATATTTTTTTTTAATTTATTTTAAAATGTGTATTATCTTCACATGTTTAAGTAATAGCTAGGAAATGTAATAATATGTATTTATAATATTATAATAAATATTTCTAAAAAGTTAGACTAAGTATTTTATCTTTTAGAACATTTATTTAATTAATTTAAAATATTTTTTTATACAGAAGAGTAATAAACATTAAAGCATTTCCTCTAATTAAAGTTTATTAAGAAGAATAATTTAGATTTTAAAAGTATTCTACAAAGATCTCAACTTAAATATATATATAATTAAGAATATCATTTTAAATAAATAAATAATTTTTTTTTTCAATTAATATATTTTTTTACTCCTTTTAAATAATAATATTAAATAAATATAATAATAAGACTTATTAGAAATTTACATATATTTTAGGTTTGAATTTTTCCTAACTTCCTGCGCATTCTTCTGTCTGGTCATATAATTTTGAAAATTCAATTTATTGCATGAACCCTCATGTACTTATCAAATAAAATTGCATGTTTCTTCAAATTACAGTTTCAGAAATTTTTTGAGCGTTACATCTGATACGGCTATTAATTTTATTAATATATATACCTATATTATGGAAAAAAAGAAATAACGAAAATGAAAATTATTTGATTCACGCGAAGAATAAAAAAAAAAAATACGGAAATAAATAACGAATTGTAAATTTTCCTAATTTATTGGTATCCGATGTTATTATTATTCTATTTTAAAAATAAAAGAGTGCAAATTTGTTTGTATATTATCTTTATCTTGAACATTAATAAAATGAAAATATAATAGTTTTATTGTTTTTGTTGCAATGTTGGACTGTTTAATCTTTCTCTCTGTGTATCTTGTTGGATGAATGTTTTTATTTTGTTCTTAAAAAATATTTAACCTTTCCCTCTTCTTTCCTCTCGTAGCATCAATTCTCAATGTTGAGTTAATCGGCATCGGTAGAGTACATAGGAAAACACATTTAGAGCTTTAGTCAATGCTAGAGCAAGAGAAAGAGAGAGAGAGAGAAGGGCAGTACTGATCACGACCTCATTTGCTGGTAATAAATCATTAACGGTTCCAGACGGTTGCCTCTCGCAGGTGAGGAAAGCCTCCTAGAAAGAGAGGGAGAGAGAGAAAGAGGATGATCACGAGACTGATTTCGAGTATGAAACATTTTACAAAGTACCAAGAGAAATTTAAAACAAAAACTTGAGTATTGACATGTAATCAAACAGTTCGTGAAATTATAAAATTTATTTATTTCTTAAAATAATGTTAATAATCAATTAATTAATTATTAATTAATAATTGTGTCACTCAGAAGCCAAACTGATTAAGTAACTCCAATTTTTAAAATTTTGCTAGAAATGTAATGTAATGTAATCTGCAACATATGAAGTGAATAATGAACTTAATATTGCAATGCAATATGCATTTTTCTGTAATCAATAACCCTGAATTTCCTACAAGCTGTTAACTTTGGGCTTCATTTTCTCAGTTTGTTTATATGTGGAGTTAATGGTTTTGGCTTCTGAGTGGCAATATTATTAATTAATAATTAATTAATTTAAAAATTAAAAATCACAATGGTGAAATGCTGAACTAATGATCTTGAGAATATATGTTCAAAACAAATGACAATAATTAAGAACTTTGACAGTTTCTCATATTTACATAATTACAAGTATCGCACTGTAAGTTAAAGTGGATTAAATATGAAGTTTAGTTTTTAGTTTTGATATTTAATTAATAATTAGTAACGTACTCTATGTTTCAGTAATCAAATGAAAACACTCTTAATATAATATTTACTGTAAAGAAATTAAATTGAAAACTGACTAATATGAATGAACTTAGATCCAATAATATTAATAATCAATTTTCAATTACCTAGAAGTATATAATAATATTTGTATATAAAATAGATAAAAATAACATTGAATTTGCATAGGGAGAGGGAAGGGCTAAATGTGGAAGTTCTTATATTCAATAGAATTCATTCCTTTCTTTGCTTCAAAAGATATGCTAAGTGGTTGGTTTGGTTGTCTGTCGGTGGAATACAAAAACAAAAACAAAAATAAAAGACAATAAGAGATGATAAAGAATTGAAGGATTGTTTAAAGAAATTAACAAAAAAAAAGAAAAAAAAATGATTTTAACCATGAAATGAGATAAAGGGATGAATCAGCCCGGGGAGTGTAGATGAAGGATATAAAAAAAGTGAATCAATTTGAAGTCTCATAAACGATAACAATGGCGCCTACATTAAGTTACATTGATAAAAATCCGATAAACAACTTCATAATTCATTCAGATAAAACACCCCGAAAATGTATTTGTCGTATTTAATTGATTTAATTATTGAAAGGTTAACAATATTTTCATCGATTATTTAATTAAAAAAATTTAAAACTTTATTATTGTTAAATAGAATAATTTATTTATTTATTTGTAGGTTTATAAAAGTTATGAAATAATTTAATATTGAAGAACATCAAAAACCTAAAAGAGTCAGAATATGGATCAAAAACATTGTTACATAATAAGCTTGACAAAGAAGGGAATTCATTGTTGTTGATTTGTCTGATCTAAACAAAAGTGAAAATAATTGGTGACATTTTGTCACAATCAAGCAGGATTTAAAAATAATTAGATATAATAATTGATGGAATAACAGCGAGTTTGATGAGAATTTACATGAATAATTAACTAAACAAATTATAAAAATAAATTAATTAAAATTAATTAATTATTTTTAAATTATCTTATACCTATACAATCAAACTTTTAATTTTATTTTGTATATTATAAGAAGAAGAATATCCAATTAACAATTATGTGAAAATTGAGTTTATTAAGATAATTGGATGGGTTTCAAGACTAAATTTCACATTTCAAATATTAATTAGTATACATAATTATTAATCATAATCAATCATGTGAAGTGCATTATCAATCACTTATCATACCAGCCTACCTCAATAAATAATTTATTAGGCGATTTTGTAGTGAATATCAAGAAATGAAAATATTTTTGATAATGAATAAATTAAAAAAAGTGGTAGTATAAAAAAATTCATATTTAATAATATAAGGTGTCAAAAAAATGAATGTGACCAAACTTGTTGATCAAATTTCCATATTTAAAAGAACATCCTTTTTTCTTCTCCTTGTCCTTTCTTTATCTTTTGTATCTTATTTTTTAGATTCGTGACAGGCAGCTAGACAGAGAGAAAAAGAGTTGATATTTAAAATAGAGATTTTTATTATTGATATGAAGGATAACAAACATTTATAATTTCACATTCGATTATGATACAATTTTAATATTTTTTTTTCAAATTCATAAAAGGGAAAGTTATAATTTACTAGATAAAATTAGTATTATTATTTATTATATATTGTAAAGATCATTGTTAAATATTGGTTTATTTAAAAAAAGTACTTACAATAGATATATTAAAATGTATACTTATATTATTGAATATTTTACATTATAAAAATTTTTTGTTTGTTGAGGTTAGAATAGTCATAACTACAGTTAATTGAAATTTAATTTAATAGTTTATAAATAGTTTATATAATTTATAATATAGAATTGATACAAACAATTAAATGAAGGATATTATTATTGATACAATATGTTCTATAGGTGGTGAATGCCAATATTTTTAAAAATTAACTAATAAATAATAAAATGTGTAATTCAAAAATTAAGATCAATTAATCTCGACTTATGTAATTGTTTAATCATAATTGAACCTCCTGCTAATTAGTTATTTAAAGTTTTGGAAAACTCTACGGGCGAAGGGGGCAAACACAGTCACGTGACACGGGACAGAAAATTTGAATATTTATTTGCCTTCTTGTTTTTATACCTTCCGATTTGAGCTCTTTTTATCCAGCGATCTCACTAAAGAAATATTGTTTATTTGAGGTCCACTGGTTAAGATTTTCTTTGTTTGCATATTGAACGACCTCAAATTTGGTTATATAATTTTGATTTGTTATTAATTAATTTGATTAGTGTTAAGAATTACTTTTATATTGTTCTAAATACCTTTTTGTTTTTGTGTAATATTTTGTATTTGTTACACATTTAATTTTATAAATATATCAGAAAATCAATTGAATTCGTTTTATTTAATAAATATGTTCTTCTTTTATTATTGAACGCAGATGAGTTGAATTAATTGTTATTTGCAGAGCTTCCGTTGTTTTTATTTATTTCTTTAAATAGAGAATAAAAACATCGTTTCTGCTGTTTTTGGATCACCCGGCAATGATTTAAATATTCCTTATGATTTAAGAGGTATTTGAGTCCAACCAGTAAAAATGGTAAAAATTGATTCCTAATTATTTAGGTAGGTGCTAATGAATTAAAAGGCTAAGCTAATCTCCTTTTAGAAAAAAGATTTCTGGCGGCCGTGGATTACCAGTCTTTTTATAATTAAAAAATAATGCAAGTAGGGGATTTGTTTATGCGCTTTAGCATAATTTCTATTGCCAAGTCTGTAACAGAACCCAATTGGTAAACCCTTTTACATTTACAGTAATATAATTATTACATCATATTATTTAATAAATATTTAGTAAATTGACATTGAAATTCTTTCTAGAAAATAATATATGAGACAAGATAATATGAAGCTGTAATTAAGAAATTTAAAAATTCAATTATGATGGTTGATGATACGAGAATTGCGATTAATAAAAACAAAAAAAAAATTAATAATTAAATATTTTGATTGTTTGTGATTAAATTTATTTTTTTTTATATATGTGTATGTATCATAAATAAATTAGTTTAGAGTGGGTGATTAATGAGAAAGGAGGGGGAGAGTGTATCTTGTGATACGTGGGTGTGATGGAGTGAGTTACCATGGCAACCCTGTGTCTGCTATCTCGTCCAGGGATCGGCAGGCGAGGATATTTGGAGATTGTATCTCGTTAACTAGCTGGCAGGGCGGGAAGGGCGCAAAGGGGTTTCTCATTAGATGCCTTATCTGCTGAACAGGGAGTGACCAAAAGCCAAAAACACCCCTTCCTTTATTCCCTCTCGTTCTCTATTTATATTATATATATATACCATATATGTATATATTAAGAGAGAAATATTACCCCTTGTCCTTACCCTTTCAACTCTTTAAACACGACACATCCAAGTCACCAAATGATTAAGTTAATTTTTTCAACTCTTTTTTTTTTATTGAATTCGAATAATTTTTATTTTTGTAATTTATAATATAAATTCATAAAAATAATTAATCTAATTACTATATCTAATACTATATATTAAATTTATTTTTTATTTATTTTCATTTGTTTAAAAGTTAAAAAAAAATTTTATTTACTAAACATTTTTATTTCATTTTAAAAAATAGTGATTATTCAATAAATGAAGAATTATTATAATTATTTATAATGAAGAAATAAAAAACACAAAAATATAAATTGTGTACATATTATAAATTACAAAACAATAAGCAATTCTTTAAAAAATAAATATTTGTATAACTTTATAATTTTTCGATATTTTTTCATTTCTTTTTTTTATAAACGGATCTATTTTGAAGTATGGACTTAAAAATAAAGAACAAATAATATATGTACAGATAAATAATAGTTAGTACTGCTGATGTAAAGATCAATATGAGTATAGAAATGTAAAAACAAATATATTTAAACTAAAAATGTATAATAATTGACCGTAGTAATAATTATTCTACTTTTACTAGAAAATATTATTAATTATAAATAAATACCACA
Organism: Labia minor; assembly: GCA_963082975.1. NCBI lineage: Eukaryota > Metazoa > Arthropoda > Insecta > Dermaptera > Spongiphoridae > Labia > Labia minor. Next base: position 45,800,320 of record OY720344.1, read on the forward strand.
TAATAAATATAATATAATAATATTATTTTATTATAATAATATTAATATAATAATATTTTGAAGCTTTATTAACAATTATGATTTATTGAAAACTGATTAACTTAAATAAATCGTTTTATATATATACACTATATATATATATATCTTATGATTCTCTCTGTTGTGTTGTTTTTTGTTTTTCTTAAGTTAGAAATTTAATTTCATATCTTAAATCTATTTATTCATTATTTGATTTATTATGCGATATGGTATTTTTTATATATATATATATATTTGTTAATAAACTATTTAACGAAGGAGTGAGAGAGAAAAGTTTCCAGTGTATGTTGTTTGTTATCTGTCCTTCTTGATCTGTTCTGCCACGCTTGGCGTGCCTTGGCGTGCATTGTGCAGCCCTTGTTGATAAGGGGGCACTGATAACACGCTCTGGCGGCGCGGTGCGGCGGTGGGGAGGAGGCAAGCGAGCGATAGCGCCGGGCGGCACCAACTGATAACGATAAGGGGATGGCACAACATGGCTGCCAAGGAAATGAAGCAGCGCCAGTAGAAAATATTTTTAATCGCTCTCTCTCTCTCTCTCTGAGATGTTATCAGCTTTCTCTTGTCCCCCTCCACCCTCCTCACAACCCCTCTCCCAAACAAACTCTCCGTTTTGATATTATCAATACACCAACCACCCACCCTTTGCCATCCCCCTTAAATGGCAATGAACACAGGGCGTCAAAGAAAATATGATAACAAACGGGTGATTTGTAAATCCTTAACATAAAAATAAATAGATCAAATTATTTTTTTATAGCTTGGTATTTTTAAAATAGTAATATAGATAAAATGAACCTTTATTGTTATTTAGTAAATTTATTGATTGATTCTATTTACATTTTGGGGAAATCATATAAAAAGGATGCTATATATTTATTTAATTTAAAAATAATTTTTTTTAAGGAAGTTTTGTTAATTTAAATAATATATATAAATATATGTATATGTATACATATTAATCAATTCTATGACGCTACTGATCTCATAAGTTCTTGGCTGAAGCAACCTCATTCCTCCGACCCTCCCTATCCTAAACCATTTCCAACGCACTCTTACCTTTTCTAATTCTCTTATATCCTTTATATTAACAACCCATCTTGTCTTTGGACCACTTACCAGTCATTTTTCAAATGGTTTCTCTAATATTTACTATTTTCAGATATTAAATATTACAGAATTTAAATATTGCATTTCAAGTTTAATTTTTACTAAATAATTATTTTAAATAAATTAGTAAAATTAACCGTAAATAGTAAGTAAACCATTTTAATATGTTAAACGTTATATAAATTAAAATTAGTGGTAGCTCATTTACGAATTAATTAAGAAAATAAAAGCTTCAGATATGATGGTGTGAAAACCGAAATAAACATAAAGCAAATTTATTAATCAATTTGAAACTTCATCCAGGGCGTCTTTAATTAAAAATTTCACCTTATGAAATTTAAGTTTAATTTTAATTTAGTCATGATATCTATCTATATCTATCTCTGTGACTCTACGCGGAACTCGAAAGTTCTTGGCCGAAGCAACCACACCCCTCCAAGTATTCCTATTCTGAGCCACAACCTTCCAGTCCCTATCCTCTCCCATCTCTCTCACATCCTTTCCCACATTATCCACCCACCGTGTCCTTGATCTTCCAAGTGGACGTTTCCCACTCGGTCTCACTACCAATATATTTTTCGCCATTCTATCTTATCCCATTCTAACCACATGTCCTGCAAACAGTAGCCTTCTCGATTTTATAATTCTAACTATATCTGGAGATGCATAGAGGTCATGCAATTCCTCGTTATCCAATCTTCGCCATTCCCCGGTGACCTCATCTTTCTTTGGCCCATAAATGCTTCGCAGAATCCTATTCTCAAATACTCTAAATCTACTCTCGTCACTTAAGGTCATAGACCATCCTCACACCCATATAATACAACCGGTAAAATAATTGTTTTATATATTTTAACTTTTATCCCCTTTGATAATAATTTTGATGCGATAAGCCCCTTATTGCATGATAATAGTCATGGGATACTATTCTCAAATTCTCTTCTATTCATAAATTATCTTTTTTATAATAATAATAATAATATAATTCAAAAAATTAAAATTAAAAATTTAAATTTTAAGTAAATCATGGATGTTCAAATCAAAAAAATCACTTTCTTATTCAATCAGTCTAAATTGAAAAATTAAAGCTATATTTATTGTTTAAAATAGTATAACTGAATAAATTAACGATAAATATCAATAATAAAAAATTTTTTATTTAAAACTTTTAATTTTAATTACAAGGTAATATCTATAATATTATTTTTAATTGTTATCGCTAATAGTTAGGTAATAATATATAATATAATAATTTCTTAATGTTAAACTTCTTTTGTTTATTAAGATATTTTGTTGATAACATAATTAAAATTTATTTTTCATAGAAAATAAGGGGGGGGGGGAGAACTTACGATGATTTAATTTCCTAGTCAATTTTCTTAGAAAAGTTAATATATTATGTTTGTGGTAAAATAATTAATAGTTCATTTTTACTTTGAATATGTTCAATTTTTTGTTATAATATTTCAGTTATTCTTATTGATGATAAAGTAAAAAAAAAATTAAGTAAATATTTTTTTTATGTTTGATGGAACGGATAAGTATTCTATTCATACATAGAAAACGGGTGATGGCTATTTACGTGCTGAGTTCGATCCCCGGGCATCCACCAACTGATTACCATCGGTAAATTGGCTCTCTCTGCTTTGGTTCTATTATCAGCAGACAAATCGACCATCGACACTGGGGTGGAGCGGGAGGAGGGGATAGGGACCTTCTTTTTTATCCGGTAAAACATCGCACGAAAGCTGAAACCTTTACGGCCCCTATTATCTATTATATGCTACAGCACTCCCTCTCTGCCCACACCTTCCCCCTCCCAGCTCACCTTCACTGATTTCAATCCAATCTCATTTTCTTTACGATCAACATGTGCATTCTATAAAATATAGATTCTAGTTAATTATTGTAAAAAATATTTTATATTTTATTTCATTAAAAGGATTTTATAAAAAAAAAATAATTCAAAAAAATATTATTTTATTATTAATTTTTTAGATTGTTCTATTATATTTGTTTAATATTTTTGTATTCACTATTTATAAATTTATAATTATTATTAATATTAGATCTGATGCTCCATATTAGTCAGTTTACACATTTAGTTTTCATTATATTATATATTATATAATGAATAGTTGTGAAATTGTGGGATTTAAATCAAACTCTTGAAATTCATTCTTTACTACTGAAATCATTTCTCAAATTACCTTAATTTATCTGAATATTAGAACATATATATATCCCTGTTCTCAATGATTTTCATAATTTAGTATTTTTTAAATTGAGAATAATAATTTCTCCAATCACCTTAAATATATTAAATACAAATAAAATAATTACATGATGCTATTCTTAATAAGTACTTTGGATTTCGTGGTTACCAATTAGTTATTATCTTTAATATATGTAACATTTTATTATCATTTTAACTTAACAATTCCTTTAAAAAATAGCCCATTTTAAATTCATTATAGCATTTTTTAGTAAATGATGGATGTCTTTTAACATTTTTTAAAATTATTCTAAATTTATCGCTTCACTTTTCATTCTGTAATGATATTCTGGATCTTTTCATACACCTTAATACACTTTCTCTGTCTTATTACAATTTATTATTTCATTATTTTTAATATAAGCTCTGGTTTATTAATACTAAATTTTTTATGTCAAAATTATTTAACTATTAAAATGAAATTCTTGAACCTAACAAAATGATTCAGATAAAAGATGAACTCTTACTGTGTTAAATAATCAATTATTTTTATAATATAACTATATACATGGTATACATATATATACCTACTCAATTTTTACATAAAAGTCACATACGGCATATGGTGAATTTAAATGAACTATTTAAGAAAATATATAAAAGAAAGTAAAATGGAATTTTCCCCCCTATTTTAGTAGCAACAGACATAATCAAATATTCATTATTCATTTCAAATTAGATAACAATAAATAAAATAAATATATATTAATTAATTAATTAAATATATTAATTAAATTAAATTAATTCATTAATTATAAATAAATTCATAAATAATTAATTTTTACTTTTAATTCCCTCATTTTTTCATTACGAAAAAAAGTGATTTATCTTTAAACATTGAATAAAGAAAAAACTAACTTAGAATATTTAAAAATTATATAGAATCTCAATACCCAAATAGTTGTTAAATGAACTATTATATTTATATTATTTATTTATTATATTTGCATGTGTAATACTAAAATTCTTAATGAAATCGTTTTAATATATTTAAATCCATTCAATGAAATCGAATTTAAAAGATATAAATTATATAAAAGAAATTAATCCTACAGTATCTCTTTAAGCCACAATCCATACTGATTTTATGGGATTTAACTTCAAATACTTTATAAGAATCATGATTTTTGTCACCTTGATTCTTACCTTCTATTAATATTAATATAATAAATAAGATGAACAAAAGATGAGTATGAAAAAGAATATAAGTGAGATAGAAAGAGAGGGGGAAGGAGAAAAGGAGAATAAAATCAGAATATGTAAATATGTAGAATGAACAATAGATGGATGAAGATGATATGATAAGAAGAAAACAAATCATAACCCCTGATCTAAGAAGTAAAAAAGAAGACAGAGCTAGAGACTTGTCGACCTTAAAATCGAAATAAATTAAACGCTTGAGAAAGAATGATAAAGGAGACAAAATAGCTAGATGACAAGAAAGAATACATGATGAAATATATAATATTTTAATAAATATGTATAAAATATTATTCTTATTATTATTAGAAAATTTGTTGGTGATAGTTTAAAAGAATGACAATGTAAATATTATGAATACGATTCTCGTTATACCACTAATGGCAAAGATATACTTTTTTTACATAAACCCGAATAAAGGTCAGGTGATTTATTAATAATCTTTCAACTACATATTATATAACATAAATATTTATATTTGGTATTTTAATTAAATTTATAAAATTTAAAAGAACTTTAGGTTATGTGTCAAAAAATTAATAATTAAAATAATATGTATGACTTTTCAATAGTAAAAATAGCATATACACTGTATGTACTGTAAGAAAAGTACAGTGTTATAACGTTTACAGTTTTTTATATATTCATTTGTCTTTCTGTAACTAATCAATTTCATACAACTAAATATTGGAAAGAGAATTTGATTGATTTATTCTCAAGTCTTCCGCTACCTGATAATCAACATCTTATCTTAAATTTGATAATTAAAATTAGAATCCATAAATCAGTTACGAAGGCATATTTTATAATACAGGAAATAACATAATCAGTAGAAACAGATGCTATGAAGCTATAAATATAATTTAGATTAATATTTTCATTTCAAAATATTAGACCAAACATGTGTTTCATTAAATAATTTATTCATTTATGAAGATTAATAATTTTTTATTTTTTATAAATATTTATTTTTGTTGAAATTGATTTTGATTTGTTCGAAAAATTTGATTTATTTTTTGATTTATTCTGTATATTTATCTTATATATTTTGGTTTTATAAAATTCTTTTTATAAAAATTTAATAAATATATTAGATTAGAAAATTAAATAAAGAATCTAGATAAATCTTTTCTTAATTTTTTTGTCTTTACATCTCGTTCGTCTTCTTTTTCGTCTATATGTTATCCTTCTATTCTTGACGAAAATTTAATTATAAATTTATCTGGTTGTTATCTGATCTTCTACTTCCTCTCCCTCTCACTCTGGCAATCTGTTTGTTTTAAGGCCAGGGTATATAGGACTTGAATAAACCTGTTTTTTCTTTTTTAAACCCCTTTGGCTAGACTATGACGCATATGTCGTATGAATACACACGCACACTTAACGAAAACAAGAGTGAGAAAGAGAGAGGGAGAGAAAAAAATCAACAACAGCAACAACATATCATGGATCAAATGTTCAAGTTGGGAAAACGCCTCATTGCACGAACGATTAGCGATTAACGATTGCCAGAATGAAAGAGACAGCAACAGTTAGGGGAGGGAGAAGGTTTCAATATCAAACAATAGCATCTCAAACAGAGAGGATTTGTACAACATCACAACCACACATCGCAACAACATCAACAACACACCTTGTTGCTTTTTTTTATTTTGTTTAATCTTTTAAAGAAATTTATAAATTTGATGTTTTTTACACTGGAGACTTGAATGCAAAAGATCAAGAAATCAAGATTAAATTCTAAAGAATTTAATATTACGATTATTATTATTAACATTTAAAATTTATTTTCTTAAATAACATTTTTGTATCATGTAATTATAAAATACTCAACTTCTATTATAATCGGTTTTATTTGAAATTTGTTATCATATTTAATCAATTATTAATGGGAATATTTATTCTCAATTTTTAATATGATATACTATTATGATTCCAATACCATTCTAGTCCAATTAACTAAATGAATTATTTACTTTCATGTAATTCATATTATCATGAATACTTTTGTATAACTAATATTTTGATTTATTTTTTTTTTTTTGACTACAATAAAATTTAAGAAAATTGATTTGAAAAAATGCAAAAATATAGAAATAAAAATTAATAAAAAATTAAATTATATAGTATAGATATATTTATTAAGTCAATAGCAATAAGTGTTTTTGTTTTTAATTTTAGATTATTTTCTGTAACTAATAGTCTTTTATATTATTGATTTAAAAAATAAGAAATTGGATAAAATATTGTCGAGTTAAAGTTCCAAGTCATCAGTCAAAATCAATTCGAGTTAACTTTCGAGTTAATTTTGAGATTATATAATTAAAACATTATTAATATTCAGAAAATAATTTAAATGATAATCTAAACAAATTATATAATAAGAGATTACAATATCTTTTATCAATTAATTATTTATTATTTTGTAATTATTTATTGATTATTCACATAACAGAACATGACATGAGATCGTTAATAAATAATGAAAAGAACAATATTCAATGGGTTCGCCATTAATCATGATTTAAATGATTGATTGATTGATTGCAGAGGTTGATTGAGTATTTATAAGAAGGCCAAATGATGATTATGCGGTGTGTAGGAGTTAGATAGAAGAGTATGGAGGTGGAGAGGGAGAGAGGAATGAGATGAGTGAAAAGATGAAGGTGGAGTGGAATTGCCATCGACACGATTTCAAGTATCACAAGCTAGTGACGTCATCAAGACACGACATGCAAAGGAGGAGACTTGCGTTGGGGGAGAAAGAGATTTCAATGCGCGATAAGACAATGAATCGTGTTCGTGGGTGGCACAAAACACCAAAAAAGTCGACCGAAAGAGATCAAAAGAAAAAAAATAGAATAAATTGTAAGAAGAACACTTAACACATTTAACACTTAATAGATATTCTCCATGTAATTGATTATTATTATTATTATTATTATTATATATGAACATTTTTCTTATATCATTTCTGCCGCCCCTTTTTGGCTTCTTCACACTCAATTCTTCATCTCAGCAGGTGATCATGAAATATGAAAGTCACTATTTAATTATTATTTATTATTGAACACCTTGGCGTCCGCTGTTATCTTTATGATGAGATAGATGAGGAAGATTCAAATGATGATAATAATATAGTATTGGAAAGAAGAATCGTCATAACAAAATATTAACTTTTTCAAAAATTTAATTAAATCAATATTTCACGAGTCTATTATTTTAATATGATTGATTTGTATTATGTGTTTCTCACTTAAACATAAGATACTAAATGTTTAGAGAGTGGGGGGGGGGGTGTTGGTAACTGGCGTGTTTACTACAGGAGGGGTAACAGGCCGATAGGGGTTGTTTTCAACGGCACCTGTTGCTATTAGGTGGCGACACCCCCGATTATTAGCACCCGGCCGGTTGACTGCCTGGCGAAGCCTTGCTAATCGATGATCACTGTTGACCCCCACTACTACAACTCACAACTACCATGCTACCCTCTTTTTACGCCCTCTATGCTACCGAATTCAACATTTTCTTTTACGGTTGTGTTTGATATTATAAAAGTCAAATCGGAAACGGAAATTACCCTCCTATTACTATTCAACAACTCAGATTCAACAAAATGAATTATTAATCGTTTATTCGTTCTTATTGTATTTTTAAACTTAGTCAAAGTAGTGAACAATGTTTAATAAATTATTGTTGACAAATTTGTGTTTTATTTAAAAATCATTTCAATATTTATTGAAGTTAATTTACAATAACAGGTAATTTATATTATGTAAACAGTTGTAATAGACAATATATTTTCACTAACATAGATTATTTATTAATTTTATTTATTTTGCATTAAATTTTATTAAAATAATTTTTCAAATCCATTTTAACTTTAAATAATAGGCATACCGAAATGGAAAGGTGAATTCCTAAATATCTCATTATTGTTTAAATTACAATTTCTGAATTATATTTATTAAGAAAAACGCTTTGATTATCATTGCTAACAATGCAATACGGTGGTCTAAAAAATGACAACGATATTTGAAAAGCGATACATTGTGATTTCTAATATACATATTATTGCACGGTTATTAACTCCTTCCTTTTGTCATATTTCAATCGTAAATTTAAATTTTATATGCTTACATATTAACAATTCAAAAGCGATTTAAAGTGAATAAATCAAAATAATCAATAAAAATTAAAAGTATCAATAAATATATAAATAAATAAAAATTATCTTAAATTATTGTATGTTTTTTTAATTGGAATTTCATTTTAATTTAATTAAACTATCTACTTAATTTAATGAATATTGAAAAAATATAATGATCTATAAATTATATTAAGAATTGATAATATTCACCAATAAAAATTAATTTTATTATATTATTAAAAGAATTAAGTAATAAACAAATGAATATTTAATGCAATAAGAACATGAATGAACTATATTTAAAAACATTTTGTAGATTAGTTTTCGCTATAATAAACCAAGTTTGCTCCATTAATAAAGATTATTTATATTAATTCGAAATTTTATCAATGTATATTTAACCCATCATTTAAAGATAAAGTTTATATTTTCGGCAAAATTCATAATACTGTCATTGTGAGTGTCCTTGGGAATTGGTACAAAATTGATAAAATTTATAAAGTTAGTTTGATTCTTCAAATAAAAATATTATCCAGGAAATCTATTCAAATCATAAATCTCCGTCTAATATGCTTTAATCAATACTTTCTCCGAATTAACTTATCAATACCAAAAGAATTTTAGATATTTATCAAAGCAACCTTTTTAATAGTATTGTAAATATTGCAATATATAGGTTTTCTAAATAAAGATAAAATTTTGTTGGGATTTTGAAATTTACTTACGTATATAAGATCTTCTACACAAAGTTCGGAGTAAATCAGAAAAGACTCAGATTACTCACCTGAAATAAAAGAAAATAAGAATAAGTTATTTTAAAAATCTATTTAAACAAATAATAATAATAATAATTTTAATTTAAATATATATAATAATTAAATTATACCATTTTACATATATTGTAATTTAATAACCTTTAATAAATTGAAATGTCATTCAAACAATCCATAAATTATTTATTTATCTTACATAAAAGTTAATTTATATTATCTGAAAAATATTAAAAGTAGCTAATTTAGAATAGAATTTTTAGTATTTTCAAATTATATCAGTTATATATTTTTTTATATCAAATCTCAAAATATATCAAATTCACGATTTTTTCAACCTTTTTTACCGACCGACGATAGTAAGGGAGGTATTGTTTTCACACCAAATTTCACATGTGGAGATTTTTACATATCTCCACGAATCATGCATTTTCTTAACAGAAAAAGTATTTTTAGCATGATGTCTGTCCGTCCGTCCGTCCGTATAGATGTGTACAGCTTGAACGGCTCAACGGATTTTGATGAAATTTGGTATATTTACTTAATGCATCAATATAATGAATTGATGCAAATCCGGAAACGGAAAGTGGTAGTATTAGCGATCGACGATAGAGAGGGAAGGGTTATTTTCACACCAAATTTCACATGAGGAGATTTTTTACATATCACCACGAATCATGAACTTTGTATTGGTTTTATCCTCGAGAAAAATCATCTTTATTAGTTTTTTCTTAATTTAAAATTATATGACGTCATCCAGCCATTCATGACGTCAGAGCCTGGTCTTACATATATATTATAAATAAAATAAAATTAAAAATATTTATGTTATATCCATATCTGTTTTTATTACATTAATAGATATATTAAAATTATTTGAAATTGTTTCTATAGCTGGAAATTAATTTTCTTCAAACCGTCGGTCGGTTCGGACCTGGCCACAGGTCAACTTATTTTATTTTATTTTTTAAAATTTTTAATATGGGTAAAGTATATATTTCTATTAATAAATTAATAGGAATTCATTGTTACATGAAACAACTTTCAGCAAATTATGTGAACTTTGTATAGATCAGTTTTTTAAACGGGCCGGTCAAAAAAAAAAAAGAATGCAAAGATAAGAAAGTGTGAATGAAAAAAAGATTTTATTCAATCTCCGGACGGGGTGGTTGGGGATCACTCGCTCTCTTCCGTCCCCCGCCATCCTTCCCATTTACTATGACACGCACATTCGCCTTTCCATTCCCTCATTTTACTCTTTTCTACCCTTCTTTTTTCTCCTCTTCGTACTTTCTCACCGCACCCTACCCTTTAGGCCGATGCATGTATTAAATTTTCTTAGAAGTATATATATAAAAGTCTGATGGTATAGAGAAGAGAAGGATGGAAGATAGAAGTCGGGATGAGGTAAGGTGGTGGGAGGTTGAATCTCTAGAAGGAGGAAATGGTGTTGGCGAGAGATAGGAGCCGCTCTGATCCCTGCCAACAGACACACTTGATTTCCCTTGAAAGATTTGTCATCTTCGTTCACACGCTGGAGCTGTGCAGATAGCAAAAAGAGAGAGAGAGAGGGTGGACACCACCTTCAAATCATTCACCTATCATCTTACCACAATGGCCAACATCAACCACCGAAAGTTACCGTGATAAACAAATTTGAAACATTATTATGAAAAAATAATATAAAAAATTTCTGAAATGATTATAAATGATTTAAACATAACAAAACAAAAGCATAAAAACAAAAGCATAATATCATATTAAATAAATTAATAATTTTTGTATATTAATTTAAATTTAATAATAATTAATTTTCATTGTATCACTCAACTAAAATAAATCAATAAATAATGCTATTGTTGTAAGAGTGAATTTTATCTATATTAATATTATTTAAAAGAAAAAAATAATTATTAACTATTGGTCAAAAAAATTATATAATATTTACACAAAGATATGTTAAATTATTTAATTAAATAAATAAATAGTAAATAAACATTATATTAGGTGGAAGGAAAATAGTTTCGTTTTTAACCGTTATATTTAAACACGTATATATATATATATATATCAGCTTATAATAAACTTTATTAATCATAGTAAGAACCATTCGAATCAATACATTTTTGCCAACAAGAAACAAGTTTATTTATGCCGGTAGTGAAAAATTCCGGAGTCCTGGAGGCGATGAAGTCGTTAAAAGCGTTTTTGACAGCGTCTTGGTTTTTGAAGCATTTCTTATGAAGGAAGTTGTCGAGAGGTTTTAAAAAGTGAGTAGGCGAGTATGGCGGAGAGGTAGAGTCTCGTAGCCTAATTCGTTCAACTTCTGCAGATTCTGTTGTTCGAAGTGTGGCCGAGCGTTGTCGTGGAGCAGGATTGGTCCCTTTCTGTTGACCAATGCCCGGAACATACGCTGCCGCTTCTGGTGAATTTCGTCGATTTGTTGACAATATTTGTCCGGCGTAATTGTTTCGCACGGATTCAGGAAGCTGTGATGGATGAGACCTGCCGTAGACCACCAGACAGTCACCATAACCTTCTTTTGATGCAAATTTGGCTTAGAAAAGTGTTGTGGAGCTTGATCACGGTCCAACCACTTGTGCCGAACGTAAGCGGTTGTCGTAAAGAATCTACTTTTCATCGCAGGTTACAATTCGGTCTAGGGACGGGTCGTTTTTGTTGGGCTGAGAAATAGACAATGACACTTCGAAACCGCGATTTTTTTGATTTTCCTTCAGTTCGTGCGGGACCCATTTGTCGAGCTTTTTTGTCTTTCCAAGTTGTTTCAGATGATCCAAAACTGTCGAATGAGTGACGTCCAACTCTTCTGCAAGCTCTCTAATTGTTGAGCGCGGTTCTGCTTCAAGAAATGCCTTCAACTGGTCGTTGTCAATCGCCGATGGACTTTGAGGCTCTCATCTCCACTGCGATACTTCTTAAACCAAAGTTGCACCACACGTTCTTGAACAATGTCAGGCCCAAACGCATCATTAATTTTTCGAGCTGTTCCGACCGCTTTAGTACCCATTTTAAACTCGTACAGGAAAATAATGCGGATTTATTTCTTTTCCATCTTCAATTGACGAGCCGAAGAATAACGTAAATCATCAAAATCATAAAAGTTTTTGTTATCAAAATACAGAGCGAGGTTAGCGCTTTAGAATTATATATTACACAAGCACATTTATTACATAATTTATTTTAATATCAAGTTGCAAACATCAGGAATACCAAAAAAACGAAATTATTTTCCTTCCAACCTAATAATTTAGATACCCTCTAAAATGCAATAAAAAACCAAATATTATGTAATTACGAGAGAATTTGAATTAGATGAAGAAAGTTTACGATTAAGATAGAGAAATATGGTCATTGGGGCCAAAAACTATTAGTTCAGAAAATAGAAAACAGATATAGAATAGGATATAGATAGATATATATAAATAATTTTGCTTCTCCTATAAAATTTAACTGAAATGTTTGTATGTAAAATATTTTTTCTTAAATATCAATTAATCAATTATCAATTAAAAAAAAATAAATAAAAAAAAAACAATTTTGAATTCAGTATAGTAATCAAATAAAAACCGAAAGAAAAAATTTGAATATAATTTATTTAAAATGTTTCTAATGCTTAACTAAAATGTATAACACACATCTCAATTTAAAGATAATATAATTATAATACAAAATACAAATATTGACTTATGTTTTCAACTATTTTAAGATTTTTAAACGGATGTATAATATTAATTAAAATATAAAGTAAGGCATACATAGGAAACAAAAAAGTAATAGAGGAGATTAAATTAATGGTGTATTTTTTTCCACCAAGCTATTAGCATGAGCGGTTAGTCTTAAAAAAATGGCCTTTTAAACATGCTACACGAATAAATTAGTATAAACAAGAAATTAACTAAACGCAGCTAAGCCCTTTATATTTTCCCTTCTTTTCCTGCTTAAGTGAACATAGTGGGATAAAGAGATTGAAACATAATGCTAAAAAGAAACATTGGAAGATTATCAGGGATACATCAAATTGATATTTCCTGAAATGTCACATTCAGAAATTAATTCAATTCATATTAATAAACAAATTTGCTAATAGATAACGTATACATATTTAAATTATTTGAAATATTGATATTAGTATATAACTAAATTCAGAAAGTAACGAAACTCGAATTGGTAAATAAATTTGTATTATAAAATAGGTATATAAAATCTTTAGTTTGTATCTCTATAATAATATAATATCCTCTGAAAACAAGGAAAACTTCTTAAAAAATATATTAATTGTATTTGGATTATTTAGTTCATGAAACATAAAGAAAAATGAAAAAATAATTTCTAAGCAATGTTGGAATAAAACCTTTTTTAGCTTACTTAATATTATTTATTAATCTCCAAAAAAAAATTAATTTTTGAAAAAACAAATGAAAGATAAAGTAATAAAAAACGGAACATTGTTAAATAAAAACAGAAACTGGATGAAATTCCAAGAGAAATATTTAGTAGAGTAGAATAAAAAATAATTCTCCACTTCCACCTTCTTGCTCTAATTTTGTCATATGAATTACAAAAAATAATCACAGCATAACTGTTTAAGTATAAAAAGTTTTTTTTTAAATATATACCTGTATATGACTTTTGAAATAAATTAAAATTAACATAAGAATAAATATATCGTAATCTTAAGAATTTAAAAAAAAAATAAATAAATAATGATTTTCTAAATTTAATATTCCCAATTTATTTCTATTTGGTTAGGATTCCTTTATTCAATTATAGTCAAAATTTAATTATTATTTTTTTTAGAAATATTTCTTGTTTAGATAAATTAATATAAAATGCTACTATCACTTTGCTATTTTTGTTCTATAATTTAGTAAATAATCTATATGGCGACAGTAACCACACCTTTCCCCAAACTTCCCTAACCTGACTACTTCCATCCTGCTCCTATTTTCCCTCAACTCCATGACGTCTTCATTACATTGTGCACCAACGATTCCTTTTCCAGATCAATCTCCTGGCAAATTGATTTTTCGACACTCTTTCCTCTCCCATTCTAGCCACCTTTACCGCCCATCACAATCTCTTCGAATTTAACCCCCTAACTATGTTAGGAAAGGTCACCCAGTCTCCGTCACGACCTCATCCTTTCGCTCATAAATCTTACAATGATATTATCCCAAAAAAGTAAAAGTAAATTTAATCCACAATCATTATATTTATCTTTACATATCTATTTACAATTATTATTAAAAAAATATTAATGTATTTTTAAACGTGTATCTAAAAACATCTATTAATAATTTTAATTAAAACAAAATCTAATCTTTTCTACTTTTAATCATAAAAAATAGTAATATTTTCATGAACCTTTATAAGAATAATTTAATATTAATGATTAAAATTTTATAAGATTATAAATCAAGACAAAACAGACCAACATATTATAAATAAAATGTATTGTTTCTTTTTTTTTTGTTTTTGTTCCTGTTCACATTACACCGGTTATAATTATACCTTTGTTCGACTAATTTAACCTCTTAAAGGATTAGGAGAGGCAAGAAAAAAAGTGAGGAGAAAATTTTAGAAAGGATATAATTATTTAAACAAATGAACTCATCACATCATACATTTCTTCATTAAATTAATTTTTTAATTAAACCAGCAATAAAAAACAACATTCAATATTAATTAATGTCTCGGTTAAAGTAAATGTCTCTAAGGGAGGTGGAATAAAGAATTATTTTAATATTTCTTTTGGTAAAGGAATTTTAAATATGTTGACAATCTTTTTTTTAAATAAACTTTGATTTTAACTGAAATGAGTTTATAAATTGTAAAAATATATTTTCCAATACCCCCTCCTTCCCCTACGACTAACTCCTCTCACTCAATACCATGTAGTAACTGATTGATTTGGAAATCAACTCAACAGGTTGTCTAAACGAATAGTAGTATATAAATTATATAACTTTTTTTTTCAATTCATCACATCCAACTACTGTTATTAGTAATTTTAAAATGATTGGCTTTTTTGTTTGCTAATCTATTATTAATTTTATTCAGTATATTTTTTTTTATTTCATATTGTCGTTTAGATGAAGGACTTATAAATTAAATATAAACTGATTTACTATAAAAAAAATAATAATTATTATTCTTTAAATACAAAATTTTTATAAAAAATTAAAATCTATTCTTGAATTGTGAAATATAACATTTTAAGTTAAATATACCACTTTTACATTTATGGTTCTTTAGATTGAGAAATATTTTTAATTAATTCCAAAAAAACAAACGAATGTTAGTTTTAGGTTTCTTTTTATATATTTCGAATATATACATTATTTGTCATTTAAATTGTCAAATTTATTTTATTTATAAGGGATTGGGTTACTCTATAAAACTCATATCAGAAAGTATATATATATATATATATATATATATATATATATGAGCATGAGGTAATTGGGAAAGGAGAAAAGTTGTCTTACCCTATGAAAATATATGAAATATCTATCTATTTCCCTCTATATATATTTATATGGATATATAAATGGTTGGTATCTGTTGGACAGTGATAAGCGTCAAGTGGGATTACTCTATAATAAGAAATCAATTCCAATAGGAAGGGAATCAGTTTTAAACGAAAGTCCAAAGTATTTTTGATCAAATCATCAAAAACGAGAGGGTGCCTTGTCTGGCGTCTACATTCCTCCCCCTACCTTTATACCCCTCCTTCCTCATCATTTCTAGGAAACGCTACCCCTATTTTATTTTCAAAAAAAAAAAAAAAAAAAAAAATCTCTGAAGTGAACTGATAAACGTCGGTCGACGTGATGAATAACACACGAGTTGATTAAATTTTTTTTATTTGAAAGATTGCAAAAAAATGAATCGAGGGTGGGCGGGGAAAGAGAGTGATAGAGAGAGAGAGACCATGTTGGAAAGACGATGAATTCATAAATGAAATTGCCAATTGATTGATTGATTGATTGATTGATTGAATGATTGACAAGTTTAAACCAAGTTGAATTCAATCATCAGGGAACCAAAGAGAGAGAAAGGGAGTGAAAAAAACAACTGAGAATATGATATTAAATGAAAAAGAAAAAGAAGAGAAAGTCGAAATACCATCCTGTCAATTGTCACGTGATTTTCGCTCTATAAAAAAATGGCAAAAAATTTACTTACAACATACAAGAAAAATTATAGAGGTGTAGCGGTAGGTGTAGCGAAAAAAACTGTTAAATTTAGTTATTTTAGTTTTAAGAGGATTACTGGGAAGATAACCGTCCATTTATCCATAAAATTCCTTCAAATTTTATGAATTATGCCATTTGAAGGCATGCCCCTCTCCTATTCTATTAATAATATGATTCTCAACTTATAAATATTTATTATATTGGTAAATATTATTTGATTCATTTGATTTAATAAAAAAATAAATTTATGTAAATAAAATACTTATTATTAGATTCGATTAAGAAATATAATGTTTTTTTAAATAATTTTTATCAATTTATAAAATTATTAATAGAAATGAAAATATCTTTTATAATAGTTCATTTACACTTTTAATAAAATTTTTTTTTAAATATTTATAAATCACGAAAAAGGGATTTAAATTAGATTAAACATAACAGTGTTTTTTTTCTTTTCATTAATATAATCTTTGTTTTTTTTTGTTCACTTGCGCTTATCAAAATGTGAATGTATAAATAAACTATAATTTAAATAATCTTTTTATTTAGTCGGATATCTCGTTTTGATATCCACCGAAGAAGGCGACAATCTTTGAAAGAGGAAAAAAATCACGAAACAAAATTTCAATATTATACATTAGTTATACTTATATCTATATATCTATATATGTATATCACTTTTTATGTTTATATATCTGTATGTATATAATTCTGACATGAAATATTCCAATTAAAATATATTATCATATCGAGAATCCAGTATATATATATTATATTTATAAATATATGAATCTAAAACATCAATTTTGAACGATAAGCGGTGCATACAGTATATATATATATAATATATAAAAGTATTATGGACCGTCGTTGTTGTAAACAACACGCAGACAGACATGCAACGAATATCTCCCTCCATCGATTGCACCCACTTGGTTCAATGGAAAAATTAGAGTAAAAAATATAATAAAACAGGAAATGAAAAAGAGATGGTTGTAGAGCGTTAATTGGGATGAATGATGAGATAATACCATATATATTTATATTTATATGATTTAAATGTAAATGCGAGAATTGATGCATACACTTGTTGAATTATTTCCTACCTATCCCATATATATATATATATATATATATATTATTTTTAATGGCCTTTAAAATAATAATTATTTAAAAAAAATTATTGAAAATAAAATGAAAATGAAAATGTGTTATCAAATTAGAATGAGAAGCTTGGGAAGTCTACTCTCAAGTCATGGTAAAGTGTTGTAATGCTGTTAAATCATTTTATAATAAAATTATTATTATAATAAATGCATGTAAATTTGTTAATAATTTTTTATAAAATTTAAAAAATGTTTTTCTGACTTTTGTAATGAAGATTTAATATAGTTTAGGGTAAGTTCGAATAGATGTCCAGGGTCTGACATCAAAATTTGTCTCTTGCAAGGTCTATGAGAATGATGCCCATCTACAGCCTACTTAATCAAAATTGGGAAGCTAATTAAAATATAAAGTAACGAGATTTCCAATTAAGAAAATATAAATAAAAATTGAGAGAGGATCATACAACACCTCTAACCTGCTTAGGCCGCAACCGAGTTGATGGACGCTTTCATAGGACGTCATAAACCAGAAGTTTTGTAATTTTTGAGTAATAAAGATTAGATAATCTATAGTATTTTTATTAATGATGTTTTTATTCCATATAAAAGTATAAAAACAATATATACTAATAATTCTAAATGATGAAATAATTAAAAAATTGTGACGTTTGGATGTATTTCTTTAATAAAGTATTAAATTTGAAAAGAGGAATATTTTCAAATCAACTTAGAAATAAAAAATATTATTTCTTGTTTTTAAATTGAAATATAACTAACTCTTGTAACGCATTGATTCATTGTCTTCATTGAAAAACAAATCCATCAATAAACAACCTGTTGTTATCGATATTCAATGTGATTTAATTCATACATCCATTCAAAGGGGTTGATGATTGAATTTAGAAATATTTCGTTTATGTATATTGTCTTTTTTTCATATTGTTCTTATCTCTATTTCACTATCATATATTCTTCTTTCTCTCTCACTCTTTAACAGACAAATACATTTAACCTTCATCATATAATTTTTCCGAGGTTAACGTCGATTCGTACTTTTCACACGACACTCAATGTATATTTATATATGAATATACATATACATATATATACGAGTGTTTTTATATACATAGTATATATGTTATCTTGGCTATCTTCAGAATGCAGCCGGCGAACCGTGCCGATTCCAGTTGAGATACACAGAGAGAGAGAAAGAGAGAGAGTGAGGGCTAACCCTCCCTCCCCGAAAAACACAGATAACCATTTGTTTGAAATGCGTTATGAAAACAACTCAGCATACACAAACATACACATGTATATATATATATATATATATACGTCCAAATCAGGAGAATAAAACGCCATCTCTCTTCAACAATATATATGTCTACGGTTGTTATTTATATATTTATTTATTTATCTATCAATGTAAAATCTCATCGTTTCAAATACAATGTTGCCAGATTAAACTTTTTAATATTTTTTTATTTCATAAGGGGATTAATGAAATTTCAATTCAATTGATTTTTTTTACTTAATATAAAATAGCATAATTATTAGTGTGTATTGATAAAATAAATAAATAGTATAGATAACATAGAACTTCCTTCCAGTTTTTTTTTTGTTTATTCTATCATTTTCTTAGATGAAATTTTTCCTGATTAAAGTTATAGATATTGAGATATTATAAGTTGAGAGGATTATATTTTTTTTAATAAACCGGGAACTGACTGTAATTATTTTATCATTATACAAAAAAAACTAAATAATAGATTTTTTAAACACTTGAAATCTAAATTAATTCACCAGTACTTGTAATATATTAGAATAAAGATAATTACCAAAATAAGGATAAAATAATAATATTTAATTACTAAATTGTATACATAGTTGAATGATTGAGATAATCATTATAGAAATCATAATATCGATAGAAAATTTTAAATAAAAGAAGTGATAATATTTTTATTCAAAAGTTACATTACAGGTATATAAGTTTTACAAAAATAGTATTAAGGTAATTAAATTTATTTAATAAAATATTTTCTAGATTTTCTAAAGTTTTGTAATTATAAAACTAAGAAAACAAAAAGGAATTTTTTATTTAGAAATGTTTAAGGATGTATTTATGTATATAAGATTGTTTATTTCTATGAACTTGATATATTCTGGTAAGTGGGTAGATGACTAGACGAATTTATCTTAAAAAGACACCACGACAGTCTACTACAGTGAAGACTCGAGTTCGGGCCTAGGGAAATTAAATAATTAATCATTTCTCTTTAAAGCTCTGCGTGATGCTCAGGGTCTATAAGCAAATAATAAATAAATATATTTTAAAAAAATCACATAAAAACAGATAATATGTAATGAAATATAGTTCTATTAAGATTAATAGAAATTATTGTAATTCATTAATAAGAATAACAAATATCAACTAATGTTGAGATTTTGATGTTTTTATACGTTTTGAAAGTCCCTGATTCATTTTCACTAAGGTTGAGAAAAATGTGTGTGTGTGTGTATGTAGACAAGATTACGGTTTGAGCTATTTGGCTATTTGGTTTACGGGCATTATTCAATATTCGAGGGTCATTACCTAAAACGTTTTGAATTTTTTTCGTCTAAAGTTGCCGTAAAAATAAGCTTACTTTTATTTGACACTTATTTAATATAACAAAATAAAATTTTACAAAAATGAAATTATTGTAACTTTATAATGTTACAGAAATCACATACATACATATTTTTATTTTTTTTTTATTTTTTGGGGTTAGGGGGGAAAATCTTTTCAGACCATACAATAATCGTCATTACTGCGTGTGTGATGTAACCACTAAAAACCCCTCCTTCAATTCAGAGCCCTGGAGGATAGACCAGGATAGACCTGGAACCGCGTTAACATTACTTCGGGGTAGGGGCCTATTTAATATTTTTTATAGAAATTTCTACTTATGCGCCTGCGTCCAGGCGCGCCCTTACAACTGTTTTATAGAATATTTATTTCGGCGTCTAGGTCAATCTTTTTCTCTTTCAATATTTGTTCGGTGTAAATGGTCACCTTATACCAGATCTCTTCACGAATTTCATATCACGAATTTCTATTATAGCCCTCGGTTTGAGTTCTTCCACAGTGGCTAGATCTCCTAAAGTTTCTTTAATAGCTTCACAAAACATTTCCATTCTACCTCTCTTTACCAATTCCACTAATATATATTCAGCTTTTGTTCTTCTTACAGAGCGAATAGCTACATCAGCTTCCTCTGATTTGACTTTAGTCCTCATATCTCTCAGGACTTATGCGTAGCTCAGTTGTCCGGATGGTTTAACCAAAACTGCGTCTGGCCCCTCCTTCATACCTACATACATACGACGATAATTATTATTAAAGAGAGTAAGATCTGAAGAAATATATGATTAACATAAAATGAGTTTATATAAACAAATAATCGTTAAGAAAGGTATCAAAATGTTTAACTTAATTAATTAAGAATAAGAACCTAAACAAAACTCAAATAATAGATTAAATTAGAGAATTATAATTATTAGATATTTTCCATTTTCTTTTAAAATTGATATGTAAATTAAAAAATAACCATTAACTATATTAATATCATTGAATAATTTATTTTTGAAGTTAATAATGAAGCAAGTGACTTTATGAAAATACTTGATTTTTTTGGCTTATTTACATATAAAAAATGTAAAGAGAAAGTTGGAAAAACAACAGTATTTGTTCAGTTTTATCATATAATCCTGAATATATGTATATATATATTTGTTTAAAGAGAATACAAAGAGACGGGAGTGAGAGAGAATTTCTCTCGACGCTGAGAGGCAGACGATTTATATTTCTGATTATCTGTCTATTATCAGGCTAATACCCCCATTAGGTGGTAGACACCACTCGCGCTCACTGCTGGATAACATCAAACGACAGCTAATTGAATAGAAAGAGGAGGCAGACAGGTACGGGTGCTGGATGGAGTAGGGGAAGGTGGAGAGGGAGGCAGAGATAACCAACACAGCGCATCACCAAGATACCAACATATTCTATGGTACATATGCATATACGTACATAGTTAAAAAATAATTCAAAATATTGTTCATTCTTTGTAATATACATTTTGTTGTTATCAATGGTCGAAAAAAATGATAAGAAAATTTTTGAAATAATATTAAAAAAAAAAAATTATCATCTCTTTCCCTTCTTTTTATGATAACATTTTTTTTTTAAAGAAACAATATATGATATCATATCAACAGATGAAATGTCTATTTATTTATTTATCAGTAAAATTGATATATTTATCTATTTTTTCAATATTTAAATTTAAATTATAAAATACTTTAGCAATTAGTGAAATAACAAGAGATTCCAAAGTCATGATATGATATTTTGCTGTGTGAAATTATTTTTATATGTTTTTAAACAATTATATTGTAATTTTATAAACTCTCTAATCAGTTGTTTTCTTATTTTAATGTATTATAATATAAATTATAAGTAATAAAAAATTATAAATTCTGCTAAAATATAATAATTTATATAGATAAAAGTTTCGAGGACGTGTTACTATCATCATTCTATAATCATTATATTACAATAATCTATCTTCTTCGTCATAATTCAATAAAAGTTAGTGTCTATTTTATATAGTATAACAACGAATAACTAATTTTATAGAAGGAATATTTTAGAAAAAACATTTTTAAATACAAGTAAAATGCAATTTTTTATTAATAAAAAATATAGAAATGTTTTATAATTAATTAGTTATAATAAATCTACATAATTTAAAATTTTCATATTATATTTTAATTAATATTTTTATTATTATGTAAGTTTTGCTGTTCGATTTTATTCAATTTCTATTTCAATTTCTTAAGGAGTTCCTGCAAGTTATGCAACCGTTTTCAATATATTGTAGATACACATTGCAAGTTTTAAATAATAATTCAAATTAAAATAAACTACCACATAGATTAGTAATATTTCACATATATTTTTTATTTTTTATTAAAAATCATACTTGTTAGATAGATAAATAAAAAAAATATGATTAGAAAATTATCATAAATTTAAATAAATTACAATTTGTTTTTTAAAGTTACTTTTTCTATCATCACGCCAATAATTATATCATACTATATGTGAATTTAAAAAAAATATCATTGATTATACGTATATATATATATATATATAAATATGAGTAATTAAAAATAATTAATAATTAAAATTAATTGTAATAATATAATCTTATTATTATTTTTGCATTTTCGAACATTTAATACATATTCTTAAAAAAATGACTTGTAAAATTTATTTACTTTTTTACTATCTCGCCAGAGATAGTATTCCGATCACGAAAATTTTCAATGTCAAGATTTTGATGTTTATATACGTTTTGAAGGTTCCTGAATCATTTTCACTAAGGTTTGATTTGTTTTCCTCTAAACTGACCATAAAAATAAAGATATATGTTTGATAGTTTTACTCATGATTAAAAATTGTATAAAAATTGCTATATATAGAATATCAGCTTGATTAAATCGCTTAAAGTACCGGAATTAATTTTTTAACACGACTGCAAATCACGCGCCAGCACTTGACGCGGTGCCATCACCAAAGAGCCAAACACGCGCCGGTTTAATAAATATTAATTAAATATAATTTATAATAATTAAATTAAATTAAATTAATTAAATTTAATTTAAATATAATATATTTTAATTAATCCAATTCAAATTGCGAGATAGTCGAGTAGAGACACTCCAGTTTTTTTTAAAGTTTTCATCTCTCACCCTCTTCTGTTCTTACTGTCTATTTTATCGTTTACTTCTTATCGCCCGATAATCTTTTAATACAATACAACTATATACAACTTATATAATTATATACATATAATATTGAATTTCTTTTCTACTAAAGAAACAACTCCATTTCTCTAACCAATAAAATTATATGAAATAGCTATTACTTTTATGAATTTTTAAAAATAATAAATAGGAACATATTCTTAATGTTTTATGATTATACCGAGTTTTTAATTAATCCTTGTTTTTAATTTTAGTTCTAAATAATTGATTTATTTTGGATTTTATTTCTATTATTGAATTATTATAAAAAATAGTGACCTATATTTGCTTTATCCAGGTTATTATATCTAATATTAAATTATTTAAATAAATAGATAATCTATGTTTTAATTATTTTTATTACAAAACAATACAAATAACAATGAATAAGTATATAATTTATATTTTCTATGGTTAAACAATGACGTGTTCATTTTTAGAAGAGGAGTTAACTATTTAATTTATATCAAAAAATAAAAATTTGTTCACAGTTTTGTTTACCATTAAATTTAATTAATATTAAAAAATAAATCAATTACAGCATTATAAAATAAATAATGGGAAATGCATTATGTCTCAATTATTATCTCATTTTTAACTACTATTATACATTTACTTACATTCTTATTATAATAATGTATATTATATAATGTATAATGGTTCGATTTTCTATAGGTCTATTTTTTTTTTCTATTTCTCTCGTTTCCTTGATTCTTTCCCTTTACATCCACACCCCTTTCACTCTTCACCCCCTTGAATCCTGTCCTCCTCTCGTGGAAATTAATTCCTCTCTCTCTCTCTCTCTCTCGCTGTAATCTCAGGCCAAAAGGGCACTCGCTCTCTCTCTCTCTCTCTCTAAGCCCTCTAATCCTGCTCCGGTCCATTCCATCTGCAGCTCTCTTATCACTTGGGCCTTATCGCCTGCTGGTCCGTGATAAGACTGCAGCATTTGCATCCCCTCTCCTTTCCCCACCCTTTCCCATCACACATACACACACAGACAGACATGGTGTACCTCATTCCATTCCACTCTTCAGGCCCCTTATCGGCTGAGCAACTGGAAATTTCAAGCCCTTATCGGCCGTTGGCCAAAACGGAATCAAATCAAAGACGAAATTCAATGAGAATTCGGAGGAGAAAATCCTTTTTCCTAAAGGGGGATTAAAGGGAAGATTTAAGAATCAATATTTGTACTTGGCCCTAAGAATGTCGATTTGACCTTTCCTTAAATAAATCTATTAATTCTATTACTATTCGACAGTAAAAAGAACTAAAACAATTTTCATTTTTTTATCCATATGTTAATAAAAATGTAATTATTTATTCAACTATTTTTATTTAGTTTAAGAATTTGCAAAAAGATGTACATATAATAATTATTAAATAATAATTAAAAAATTAAAGAGAATATTTTTGGGAGAATAAATAGATTTTAAAATTTTGAGAGTAGTATAATGAATTTGAATTAACTAAAATAAATTTTGAAATAACTTAGTCTAACTATATTAATATATATTTAACACTAATTGACTTAAGAGATAACAATAATCAAATACATTAATATGTTAAAATATTTGTAGTTATAGATATACGAGTATTAGTATATATTAGAAAAAATAAATCTGGAAAGTAATCATGAAGAATTGATGTCATAATTCATATACGTTTTTTTTATCCCTCCCCGTCTCTTTTTTGCCTAATCTCGTTGGAAATCATTAAAAATATTCCAAAGTGAGAAGATCCCGGCCGGAGGGCAATTAGCGATATACAAAGGGGAAGAGTAGAAGGGGGAGGTGGCTTTGGAGAGTGTCGTAAATTCCATCCCCTTCGAGAGTGAGACAAATGCCAAAAGTTATCCCTCAAACCTCTCGCCTATTCCTCAGTTCCATCCCTTGTCAGCCTCCTCCTCTATACCTGGAAAGCGGGGGTTTATCTCTAACTCTCCTCTCTCGGAAAAAGGGCTGCTTGTCCTCCTACTCCTCGAACAGAGAGAGGAATGAGGCAAGTTACTAGGGAGGGTGGGGCACCTGGCCAACTGCGATACCGCTGAATTAATTATAGCGCCCCTGGCGGCGTTCGTTGGCGATACGTCAATCTCTCCCGGCCAGTGCAGCTTCATTTACAATCGGCGAGAGAGATATATACCTGCAAAGAGAGAAAGAGAGAGGGAGAGAGAAAGAAAAGGATGACAGCCCTCATCTCCTGAAAGCTATCAGGCGATTTTTCTATCAGCTGCAACAAACAACGTAACAATCAATCAAAGAATTTTTAAACTTATCATTGGTTCCCGAACAAACAAACAAACAAAATAATAAAAAAAAAATAATCTATCGCAATGAATCAACAGAAAATATAAAAAAGGTAAATTAAGAAAAAAATATTTTTAATTTTAATTAAAAAATGTAATATTTGTGACTGCAATATTAATAATCCCACATAAATGTGAAAAATAGTGGTATATCTAACTATCACAATGTGGATTCAGTTTCGGTCCTTGGACCTAACAAGGTATATTCTTTTTCCATTGTCTGCAATGAAAACCATTCATTAATTGAATATTATGAGCTCCTTGAAATAATCAATAAAAACTCCGATTAATATTGGAGAAAACTATTGTAGAGATCAAGAAATACCTCTACAACGCAAACTATTTGATTAGCTTGTCTTTGCAATATGCTCACAGTTTTTTCTTTAAGAATATATATATATATATATATATATATATAATAATTAATTATATTTGATTTTGTTTGAATCTTGACTTTTTCTGAATAATTTGAAAATTTAATTTTGTTGATAAGTTTATTTTATGTATAATAAGAGAATTAGAAATTACGCATTAGTATGTATTTTTTTATTAGAAAAAAAGGATATGAATAATTATTTTATACGTAATCAGATAGCAAAGTTGTCAATACAGATGAAACCTAAGAATTAATTGATATGAAAGAGATACTTACTTAGTATTCAAAAGATAAATGTAAATGTAGGTTTTTATTTTTTAATTAATAAGAAAGAGCCTGAGATTACAGTCGAACCTTTAGGAGAAGAAATTCAAATAACATACAATAATTTACTCATCTTATATAATAAAATATTTATTTTTTATTTCTTTGCTTTAAACTGCCAAAGGGTTAGTTATTAAATCTCATATATTTAGAAATCATTTACTTAGATAATTATCATTAAAATATGTAAGGTTTAAAGTAAAAAAAAGTAATTATATGAAAACAAGATTAGTTAATTAATAATGCAAATAAAAGAAAAATCATCAAAATTATCAGAAAGCAAAATTTTGTTTTTACACTATAATTAATGAAATTTTATCTTATATAAAAACCTCTTACCTTGTTTTGTAATCAAATATGGAATAAGTTTGTAAGATCAAAGTACTCACCTGAAAAAAAAGAAAAAAAGAATTAATTTAATAGTAATAAAAAATTCAAATAAATAATAATTATTATAACATTTTATTATGTTAATAAATTTTTTCTTATAATTAGAATTATTTAGTGTCATTTAATGTATATTAATTTAAGCCAGAATATTATCAAAATGAATTTATATAATTATATTCTTACAATTAATTAATTTTTTTTTTCAATTAAATCAATTTTATATGTATATTAAATTATTATATATTTACTTAAATTTGTATATATATCTGGATATGTAAATATAGAATAATTTTTTTAATTATCAATTTTTATATTATCTCGTTGTTAAATATATATATATATATATATATATATAATTAATCTCAATTAAATGCAAAAAAGTTAGGTTGAAATTTTTATGATTTTCTCTTAAGATAGGAATAAAAATATTTTATATTTTATATATATATATATATATATATATATGTATATGTATGTTAGACAATTATCATCAACCAGGTTATGAAAAGATTAAAATAGATAACAAAATATGTAAATAGATATTCATTGCCAACGGAAATGTTATTTTAAAAAAGTACTCAGCCTCACTTATTCTTATTCTATATATATATATTTACTTATCTGTCTCCCTCTCTTTCATTCTTTAGCATTTAGATATATATACATTGTACATATATATATATAATATAATATAAATAAACATAGATACATGGATATATCAAGTATAATTATGAGCATTCTATTCATTTCATTTAATAAATTAAATAAAGATAATGGAATATGAGAAAAAGTTATTTTTTTAGATTGTTATTACTAGTATTATTTTTCCATATATGAATATCATAATAATTATAACAGTTGTAAGTTAAAAAATTGCAGAAAAAGAAAGTTTGATAATATAAAGGTTTCGTGTATGTGTTAAATAAATCCAAGTAATATTGTATTTAATATATTCAATTGTACTATAAAAGAATAAGTAAAGAATATAATTAGATTAAATTTCATATGTTAATGACTAGGAGAATATTAAGTATTATATTAGTAACAGTTGAAAATTATATATATATACCTATATTTATAATATATTTTACTTGCAAAGAGTATAAAAAGTAACTAATTAATTAAAAGTAACATTAAACGTTCTGATATTTAATTATTTTTTATTGTTTTTCATCAAATTTAAAAAAAAAACAAATATTCACTTGATCGATATACAATTCTAAGTATAAATCACGATTTATATTTTATTAATGACTCTTGAATAAGAAAATAAGAAAATGTTTGTATTAACCTACTCTTTGTTATGTATATATTACAACCATAAGTTTGTTTAGCAATTTCGTATATAACGGATATTACAAATTGTTATAATTTTAGATGTCATATTGATAATTAATTTTTCTTAAAAAAAAACTAAATAAAAATAAAAGGGGTGTTTATATAAAGTAAATTTAGATACAATGTCTTTTACAAACTGCTGAAGCCTTTAACTTCTTTAATCAATTATAAAATTTAAAAAACAATAGAAAATAAATCAAACAATTAAGTGTTAATTTTGAACAAATTGGAAATATTACATGCGCACTCATATGCGTACATCTACTACCCGCGATTTTGCTCTTGCGTAGCAGGTATTTACGTAAACGAACAGACAACAGTAAGCCAAATAAATGTACTTTAATAAAAGGAGTGTTATAAAAAGATTACTAAACTTAATCTACGTCAAAGTAATAACGTTTACCTGCATATATATATATATATATATATATAATTTAAGCGATTATTATCAGGCAGGCCATGAAATGGTTAATAAAGATTACGAACTATGTAAATAAATTTTCAGAATTATTTCTCATCCGGTTAAACAAGAAAAATATTATTTTTCAAGTGAACAAACACATTTAATGATATTTTATTTATTATTATTATTATCATTATTAATATTATTATGATTATTTTTGCTGAGATTGAAATTTATTTTTTAATTATAATTTTTTTCAATTATAGTTTGTTTTTTTTATATTTAATAAAAAAATTTGAAAATATATTTGAATTTTTATATTGAATTATATATAATTAAAATTATTATTGATTTTGGTTATAAATAGTATAGTCATATACTGATTAATAAAAAGAAACCCTTCATTTTCATTCCATGCATCTGATTCACAATCACGTTTCAAATCTTAAATTCTTCCCTCATCTTTCTTTATCGATCATTCTTAGCTTCATCTCACTTCAACATCCCCATCTCTTTTCTTTCATCTTTTAACACCAAGTATTTTAAATAGCATATATATAATAAACGCTTATAAATTTAATTAAAACATCCCTTCTTATCGCCTTTAAAGATTTTAATATCATTTTTAATTAGATTTCATCGCGAGGTTGCCATTTTTATTATTTTTATTATTATCAAGCAGAAGATAAGAAAAGATAAAGTGATATATAAATATAAATATATTTATATATATAGTATATTATATATAATCTTTCATCACCTAGACACCAGAAAATACTCATATAATCATATTATATCATTTATTGTTATTTTTGAATATAAGTTATTATAATTGAATTAATTAATGATGATGGGTGTTTGGACAAAATTACTATACAGTTGCACTACTCTAAGTTTCCAATTGGAAAAAATGATTCTTAAAATAAAAAAAAAAAAATTGATTTATTATTAAAGAAATTATAATATTAAAGATACAAATATAATATATTTATAATGTTGTATGATTTTAAAAATTAAAAAGATAATATATTTATATTAAGAATAAAATCATGTTGATTTTACATTTATAGTTAATATATATAAAATGTTTTTTATATTACTTTTTAATTTAAGAAAACGCATTAGAAAGAAAATAATAAATAATTCACGTGGAAGTATTTTTTTATTAAAGATTTATTTATATATAATAAAAATGGTAAATTGTAAAACATACAAAAGGATTGTTCATCATGTTTTTTTATTTATTGTATATATATATATACAGTTTGCATGTCTGAGAGTGTGTTAGTCTGTGAAAGATACTAAAAAGATATAAGAATTGATAATGAATCTATTTACTGAGAAACCGGCTTCTAAAGGAAGAAGAGTATAAAGAAAAGTGACAGAGAAGAGGGTGGTAGTGGTGTAGAAGAAGGGATGGGATGAGAGGAGAAAAGAGAGAAAGAGGGAGAGAGAAAGAAAAAACGGTGGACAGGAAAATGACATTTCTGGTTTGATAGATGTAGCGTGTATGATATGCAAATGCATTTGGATTCTTATAGGTCATTGAATAAACATTCATCGTCTCTCGCTTATCAGAGATCGAAGGTTCAGTGTTGGTATGAGTGTGTGTGTTGGCATTGGTTGCCACTTGCTGCCTGGGCGACATTTTTACTACAACAACGCAGTCTAACAGACCGGCCTCCTCCGTTTCTAAAAACGACAGCAGCAACTGAGGTGAAGAAATGCAATTGATAAAGAGGGACAGTGTGAAAAAGAATTCTAAACATACACTATCACAACAACAATAATAATAACAACAACAACAACAACAAAGAAGAGAGAAAGGAGAGTTGCCTTATTTATCATCTTATCTGATATTTCAAGTTTTTATGATCAATTTCTTTAAAGATTTTATTCAAAAGACGTTAATCCATTGACTTAGAAAAAATTAAATAAGAAAACGAAATATTCAAAAATGTTGATTGATCATTTTAAAAAATACGGACTCCCCTAAATGGATAGGCAATTAGCGTTGCAAAATCACTAACTCACCTTCTCTTTATCTTCTGTCTCAATTATTAATTTGAACAGTTATATGAAATTGAATTATTTTGATTAAATTTATAATATATATTAACCTAATAGATTTATTATTATAAAAATATACTTGCTAAAAATTTAATAATAATTAAAAATTAAATAATATTTATAATTAAAAAAAAACTAACAATTTAACATTAATGTTTATATCTTAGATTTAGGGTTATGTAATTAGATTATAGGGGTATCAGCCATCTGTTATTTTATATAATATTATTAATAAATAATAATCGATAAAGTAAAAACTACTGGAGTGTCTGTAAAAGAACAATTAGAATAAATATATTATTGATAATATCAAACAAGATCAAATAAAATTAAACATTTGAAAATTTAATAACATTTTATCATTCTTGAAAATTCTGAAATGAATTCTATAATATATACAGGATGGGGCAGAAAAACCTATCAGATTTCAAAACGTTATAAAATTAAAACCACTCTGCTTGGCAAAAAATTTATTTTATTACTATATTGCAAATTTTATGACATTATTAAATTTAAGTTTTGAAAAGCACATCATACAAATGTCGTCCTTCGGAGCGGATACACTGATTTAGGCGCTCGCGGTAGCTTTCTATGACTTTCACCGTCATTTCCACAGGAATTTCTTCAATTGCCCGAGCAATTTCCCTTCGTAAGTCAAGAAGGGTCCCTGGTCGATGCTGGTAAACCTTCGATTTGAGGTAACCCCAAAGGAAGAAGTCACATGCAGTGAGATCCAGCCAAGATCACCTCTCAGAGAAATGAGGCGACCTGGAAACATTTTCCTGAGAATGTCCATTGATCGTCGCGATGTGTGGGCGGTTGCACTATCCTGTTGAAACCACACATTTTCCACTCCATTTTCTTCCATTTTGGGTCGAAGAAAATTTTCCAGCATGAAACAAAAGCGCTCGCTGTTGTCCGTTACGGTTTGCTCATTTTCTTCAACAAAGTAAGGCCCCCAGACGCCTAGACGGGAAAGAGCACACCACACAGTCACTTTTGAGCTATGGAGGGGTTCATGATGGATTTCCCGAGGATTTTCGTCACTCCAATATCGAAAATTCTGCCTGTTGTTAATAAAATAAATTTTTTGACAAGCTGAGTGGTTTTAATTTTATAACGTTTTGAAATCTAATAGGTTTTTCTGCCCCACCCTGTATTTTAATTTATTTTATATGAATAAAATTGATTTATTTTGTTTATAAATTTATTTATTTAAATTATTCACATTTTTAAAAATAAAAATAGTCGTTAAAGCTATTAATTTTAGTAAAAATATAATTTAGGCATACATTATATATACCTAATACTCTTATGCGTAAATATATATATTTAATTTGGATTCAATCTATATATATGTAATAATAATAATAATTTAGAATAATAGATTTCAATCATTTGAAGGATTTAAATAAAAATCACCATTGATCTATTTATTACAGCTTTTAAAAGAATTAGAATTGTACTATTATTACCTTAAAAAGGTTTTAATTATTTTTATTAAAATAACCAAAAAAGGAAATATTGATAAATAAAGAATATAAAATTCAATAAGAATGTTGTAAATTCCTGATGAGAAAAAAGTAAATTTATCAATATTAAAATATCATAATGATAACCAAAAGAATTAAGAATATTATTTCAATTAAAGCGTTTTTATCATCAGTCGGTCTGTATATATTTTTATGGCTGAATTCTTTTTATATGGAAATTCAAATGTGAAGTTTTATGGCAACTTATACAATTAGTACCTCTATTAATGAATTTTTAATTTTATAAAAAATTATTAAAAAATTTCAAAATATTATCCTTTTATATATTATATATATTATTATAAAGAATAATAAATATATATAAATGTAAATTAGTGGAAAATGATTTTTCAATTTTATTAAAATATATTTGCCTATAAATACATTAAATTTAGATTAATTAATTTAAAAGTTTGAGAGTGTATATCTAAATTGTATAGCAATTTTATTTTGAAGCTCAAAAGATGGTTAAGAGAATTTTAACTATGACACAAGTAAATACCACAATAAAAGAGAAGAATTTGACAATTATAAGTTTTAAATCCTTAATCTTATTTATTATAAAGTTTGATTGATCGCAAAAGTAATTAAAAGAAAATTAATGATCAATAAATGAATTAAAAAAAGTAATTTATGGAATGAATATATCTTTATTTTAATAGTTTGTATAATATGAAATAAAAACTATTTAGGCCTTTTTTGAAGATTCATGAGATTGTTTGAAGAATAAAATTGTGGTTTGAAATTATTTAAGCCGGCCAATACATTATCAATATTTGTATAAGTATATAATATAATTTGTCGGCTTTTATATATATATATATATATATATACATCGAATATAAATTGTGTTTTTGTCAAGGCTCTTTTTGTTTCTTTAGGAGACACGCAATCCTTAAATGCAAAGGATAGAGAAAGAGAGATTTTAGCTTATCTACCAGTGTGATCTCATTTGAAATGATAATCATGAAATAATAGAGACTAGAAGGTTCTAATCGGTGAACTATCTCTAATATATGAGTGGTATAACAATACAAACTGACTAACAAACAAAACAAAACAGATAGACAAAGATAGAAACAGGACGGTTGTAAAAATAAAGTAGAGAATTAAAAAAAAAATTATAAATGTAAAAAATAGATTTTGATAAAGATAAAAAATAATAAAAAAAAAATTGAAATATTAATATATCTATATATTTGCAGAAATTGACACGATTCTTAATATTATTATAATTACATATTTTATAAAGGAATTTTTATTAAAGTTAATTGAGAAAAAATAAAATTAAATATAGATGACTATATTCAATTTTATGTTGATGGAGTATTTGGAGTATTGGAGGAAGTTATGTGGTTGTTTTAAGATTATAAATTATAGAGGTAAAACATCTATTATTTTTTATTTAATTTATAATTTATTTTTCTATTTCTTTTATTTTAGTGAACAATTGTTTTGTGAAATTTTCACATCATTTGCGCCTTCAACTAAACAATCAAGCATTATCTTCACCTTATAATAATCAATTATAATAACTTATTTAATTTAATTAATTATAAGAGATTATAATTATAAATTTTAATTATTTTTTTATTAAAAAGAGATCTTATGGTACTTTTGAATGTTGAAACTAGAGGAATAAAGTTAACAATTCTATACAATAGTATAATCTATACAAATATTTTAATGAGATTGATCCTTTAAAAAGTATTTAATATTAGAATAGATATTAGATATTTAATATTAGAAAATAAACCGATATCGGTGGTTGTTTTCAAAATTGTCATTATAAAAGGGCAACTTTTGGCATCATATTTATAAGCATATTAAAATTTATTTTTTATCCTAGTAATAAAATTTTATTAAATAGTTAAGTTATCACATTTCATTTAAAATTTAATGGTTAAAAACTCTATTAATGGATATAAAATTAAATATTATTATAATTATGATCATATTGAAAAAATGTAAAAATGAATTAAACTAAGTCTAATTTTAAAGATAAAAATAAATACGATATATGTTTTTGATATTATGGGAATGACATTTTTAAATGATGATTTTTGATAAGAATAGCTTCGATGAAATATGAAGAGACTTGAATGCATATAATGAACAATCAATTTGAGATTTCACGCTAATTAGTGATATAACGCAGCTAGATGATTCTATGAGTCTTATCTGTCCATTTTTCTGTCTGTTAGTTAGTTATCTATGATGAAAATCACAACCTACCGCACTAGAAGGCGTTAATAGGCTTTTATTAATTTAATATAGGGCAGATTGGAAACGTCAATTGGCTAACAAATGAATAGAAGAGAGAGAAAAAGAAAGAGAAAGAGAGAGTCTCAGTCAAATGATATAATGGCCAAATGTCAAACCTAGTTATATTAATCGTTTTTCTTTAACGCGGCTGCGTCAG
The DNA here is from genome assembly GCA_963082975.1 of Labia minor. Taxonomy (NCBI): domain Eukaryota; kingdom Metazoa; phylum Arthropoda; class Insecta; order Dermaptera; family Spongiphoridae; genus Labia; species Labia minor. Next base: position 45,835,209 of record OY720344.1, read on the forward strand.
TTATTTATCCAGAAAGAGAGAGAGAGATAAGCAAAAGGGTTCAAGAAAAAGGATGGGGGTGAGACTAGCTGAGGGGTGGGGTGTTGGAGGATCTTTACCTTCTGATATCATCACTCTCATTCATTCACTTGCCGTCTTATTAATGACGAACTTTTCTAGTTGTTTTTTTTTAAGACCAGCGGGCAGGAGAGAAAAAAGGCGATTCGAAAACTGGATATGAATGAGAATTAATTAATAAATGTCACTTAAAAATGAGTAATTTTAATTGAAAATTTATACGTTATATGAGTATTGGAGGAGAGAATAAGAAAATAAGATAGATTGAGATTAAATTTTTCTAAAGAAAAAAAAGAACGGAATAGAATTAGAAAGGAAGGAGCCAGAAAAATATGTGAACTGATTTTTAAGATTATCGAGAAAAGATATTTCGAGACATTAATTAATTGATGTCGGCCGAATTCGAATGAATTTTTTTTTTCAACATACATAAAAATGTGATGGGGAAATCACAGGTCTTTCAAATAAAAAAAAAACAATTTTTCCTTTAAACACTAAATATAGATACTTATCAGTAGTTAATATCAAATAATATAATTTAAAACAATTTTTCTTTTTGTACTCAATATGTTGCTCTACGGAATTCGAAAATTCTTAGTCGCAGCAAACACATTTCTCCAAGTGTCTCTATCCTGAACCACTCCTGAACCAACTTCTAATTTCTCGTTATTGTATTCAATATATATATATATGTAAAAATTAATTTTAAGTGTTCACTTTTTTTAGTTAATTAAGAATATATCTAAAAAAATTAAAGAAAATACTTTAATTTAATGTATAAAATGGAATTTAATAATATACAAATTAATATTAAAATAGATATTAATTTTATAAACTTCAATTACTCTAAATAATTTAAATTAAAATATTTATCAAAAAGCACTTTCGAATTACAACTCCTGTCTAATATGCACTCCAACTAAGCAAATATATATTATAGTTATAATCTATTTTAAAATTTAAATTACAAGTTATATGAGTATATTATAAAGTAGTTTTTTATTTTTTAAATTTAAAATTTTTTTAATAAAATTTATAATAATTGTTGACTTTTGACATTTGGATTGATTTTAACAAACTTCAATATTAACTTTAGTTTATTTATAATATAGCTTTTAAACGAATTATGATTCTATTGTTAATAAACATTTTAATTATTTTTCTATTTTGAACGAACTAAAAAAGGAAATATTGATAAATAAAGAATATAAAAACCAATAACAATGTTGTAAATTCCTGTTTAAAAAAAATCTATAAATAATTAGTTCAATGATATTAAATTTCAATTTGTAATAGACAAAATAATAAATACTTTTTTGAAAATTATTAAAATTTTATTTTTTTTTAAATTTACTAAAGCAATCAATTAATATTATTATAGAAATATAATCATGTAGTGTACCTATATCATAATTCAACTTAATAAGAGTTATTTTAATATTTAATTTTATGGGTCAAAGAAAGATGAGGTTAGCGGGGAATGGAGGAGACTGCATAACGAGGAATTGAATGACCTCTATGCATCTCCAGACATAGTTAGGGTTATAAAATCGAGAAGGCTGCGATGGGCAAGGTAAGTAGCTAGAATGGAAGAGGAAAGAATGGATAAAAATATATTATATAGTGGGGAAACTGATTGAGAAACGTCCGATTAGAAGCCCAAGGACGCGATGGATGGACAATGTTGGAAGGGACGAGAGAGAGATAGGAGAGGGTAGAAGTTGGATGGTTGAGGATAGGGACGCTTGTAGAAATAGAGATAGATAGATTAATACTTAATTCACAATTCTTGTTTTAAAAATGAATACTTAATGAATTAACGAATTTTTCTTTCAATTAATTTGTCCAGGATGAAACACCTGAATAGTTTTCTAAAATGCGGGTACCCGCTGTTGCTTCAAACATCTTCCCCTTCCCTAGGAGGAACGTCTTGTTAGGGGTATAAAACAGATTACCACTTGTCAACCACTACCTTTTTTACTGGATAAAATATAAGGAAATTAGAAAAAGGGAAGAAAGAAGATCGGGAGAGGGGTAGGTTTGGGGTTGAGTAAGGCATTAAAAGAGGGCAAAGGGGAGGGGACTTGGAGGGCATCGGATTATAGGATGAGATAGGAGGAGTAGCAAAATGACTTGAAGTATGCGGGCGATAAATTGTTTTTTCTTGTCTTTCGTGTTGTTACAAATTCTTTTTCAAAACACACCTGATGTCTACAAGAACAAAACAGCTTTATTCTTTCTAACTCTGTTAGACACCATGACTAAATTTATTTACTTTACTTTATAATAGTTTTTCATTAATATTTTTAATAAGTCTTACTTTTTAAGTAAGAATATTCACATTCATTTATTATAATATAATATTTTAAAATGCATTTTTTTAGTTAATACAATATCATACTATTATTTCAGAGAAAAGTTAGAATAATATTAGTTATCAATATATAAATAAAAATTTTTAGGTATATATCTTGGTACTGTGTTTTCAATCTATAAAAATTTCTAGTGAATAAACAAAAAATAAAAGAAAAACAAAAATAATAAATTCTCGAAGAATTTTAATCTTTATTTCATTTAAACTGAAGAAGACAATAAACTTGAAATCGTATGAACTCATCAGCAATAGATGACACACAAGAAGATGTGTATAAAAATGGTTACCTGAAGACCACCATAAATGTTGTTTCGCATGTGGCAAATAAAAAAAGCTTAGATTTAAAATACAAACACTTTATATGTAAAATAAAATACAATTCATTGATAAGAGATATTATAGTTTAGGTTTCAAAGAATAAACAAAAAAAAATGAATATCATTTATTTTAAATATTTTTTTCCTTTTGTAGAAAAGAGATATTAGAAATAATATTTATTGAGATTCATGTGGTAGCATAATATAAAGTTTATATAAAATATGTAATTCAGAAATGAAGATATAATATAAATTATCATTAAGGGTTGAAAAGACAATGAAATAATATACCTATGTATTGCTTATTTGAATAGTTGAGATCTATTTTTTCTGATATTTCATAAATGTAACATATTAAATTAGAAAATAAAGATCAGAAAAATTATATTAGATCTATTCAAATAAGCAATACATAGATATCGTAGTATTCAAATTAAAATGATTTAGTATACAATAAATTATTAACATGATAAATTAAAATAATGATAACGAGAAATCTTTATTTTAAAAATTAAATAAATAAAAAAAACCTATGTAATTTTTTACAAAACGGGAAGCTTCAGGGATTTGACAGATACACTAGTTATGAATGAGCAGCTATTTAATGTTTTATTGACTACTTCACTAATTATTCACTTATTCACTAATTTTCGGTTTTTTCGGTTCGATTTGGATATAGAAAAATTATTTAAATAATGATTTTTTTAATTTTCGTTTTAATATAAATTATCATCAAGGGTTGAAAAGACAATGAAATAATATACCTATGTATTGCTTATTTATTCAAAAACCGAAAATTAGTGAAGCCCTCTGCTGGTCAAATAATATAACATGGAAGCTAAATTGAATGTTAATGGTTTTATATGCAAATTTTCTTAATTTTTATCTCGTAAACTAGAAGAGACCGAGAAATATCGCATAAGGAAAGTTTCTGTGGAATTAATAGAGAAATCTAATGGTTAAGTTTCATTCAAATCCCTGAAGCTTCCCGTTTTGTAAACAATTACCTAAACCTATATTTTTATATTTTAAAATATTATTTTTACATCTAAATTATATAAATATATATGTGTACTAGTGTTATTACATACCAAGAATGATGATTTCACATTATTGTAGAAGGATATCACTGATACACAGTTTAATAAATTAAATAATAATAGAATATACAAAAAGAGGCAGTAAGATGTATATGTTATAATATCACAAGGAAACTAAATTTTTATTTTTTAAAAATAACTAATTCTTATCACTTCTATATATTATTTATATGGAAATATTTATTTATATAGAATTTATCTTTAAAAATATTATCAAATAATTTCTCAGAATATATTTTTATTTATTGACTAGCCTTAGGTGATTTTCATAAATAAATAAGATAGGGTGAGTGAGGGGTGGCTGACCTTAATAACCTCCTTCCCTCTCCCCTACCCCTGAATTTTTTATATAAATATACTTTCCTTATATAATAAGCATAATATTAAAAATGAAAAAAAATTTATATTGAAATGAATTATTTAAAATCATTAAAAATATTAAAAATAGGAAAATAGTTTTTATAAACAGATTGAAAAACTAACGGAGCTTAGGATGAATTGGATTAAAAAAAACACTGGGAATTTAATAATTTGAAATTCATATACCACATATGAACAGGTTTTGATTTGAAATCAAGGTTCAATTATGCATTTTTTTTTTATTATATTTATTTTTTATTTTATTTTGAATGAATCTTTGAATGGTAAAGGAATATCAATTTTTAATACTTAGTATTATATGAAAATAGTTCCTTTAATGATATTAATGTTAAATAATTATTACGATTATATGATTATAATTTAATACGGTTATTTTTTCATAAAGTTAATGGATAGGGGTTGAAAAAAAATTCCACGTTGACAGATTAATGAACAGCAAAAAGACAGCAATAGCGGAAAGAAAAATGTTGTTTTAAATAAAATTATAATTATACTAAAACATATACAGTGAGGAGGTATAGTAGTAAAATTATATATATATATGTCTATATATTATCCATATTAAAAACAGTCTAAATGATAAATTGAATTTTATCAGCCTATCCGTTTAGCTGTTGCTGTTTTCGTTGTTGTTGCAATTTAGTTAATCGTTAATTATCCATCATAAAAAAGGTTTATTATTTACTATATTTAATTAATATTTAAAAGGATAACAACAACAGAGAAAACATGCAACGGGCGGGAGACAAGGAGAGAGTGGAATGTTAGGACAAGGGAATATACGTCCATAGATATTAGATAAATACACCCACTCGGTAATCTCTTTGGATTGAGATCTACATTCGTATATCGTATAATTATTATTCTTGTAGTAATAATCATTTTAAGATTGAAACGCCTATCTGTTAGTTTAATTATATTTGTTTAAAAGAAGAATAAGAAGAAAAAACTAACATTAATTTTTCTCACAGACTGCAATCTCCATTTGAAAAAGAACTATTTCAAATATTTATGGAGAAAAATATTTAATAAATTAAAGAAGGTAAAATGGGGGTTGAGGAGTCGATAGAGGAGGAATTTGAGTCCATTTGGTCCATTTCGAGTTATTTAATCAAAAGTCAAGTCGGCCAACTGGTTTCCATTCCTTATCAGGAAGATCAAGGAATTTTTATGTTTTCTTAAATGCAGACCTTGTAACTCTCCCCCGACAATCAATTCTTTCCTAATTTTATCCATGTACTCCCATTTTATATACTCGATTTTATTCTGAAATTTGTAAAAATAACTATGAAGTGATATAACTGTAAAAAAATTATATAAATAAACTTCAATCATACGATTGATAAGATGAAGAATTTTTACATATTTAAATGTAAAATAGTTTGTTTTTTTTATTTTAATATATGTATAAATATATTACGAATTACAATAGAAAGGCATACCATTTTTAAAACTTACGAAGGTGGTCTGAAAAGTTTCTTACCTGACCAAGAAAAACGATATTTTTCAATTTTTTTTTTGATATATTTTTCAACATAATCTCCATCAACACTGATACATTTCTCATAACGATGTTCTAATTAATTTAATTAATCAATAAATTATTTAATTTAATTTAAGTCTCATCAACAGTTATGAATCGACGCAAAAATTCGTTTGAATTACGCCTACAGCGCCAAATTGTCGTTAGAAATGGTTTTTCGAAGCAATTTTTGGTCTATTGTTAGGAAAAGCGGCACCCACGTTGCACACAGCTTTCCATATTCAAATGGTTTTGCAAAATATTTCGCACACGTTCAGCTGACATCGTACAGGTCTCAGCTTTCTTGAATTTTGAAAAATAAAACAAAAAAAAAAATTGAAAACATCGTTTTTCTTGGTCAGGTCGGAAACTTTTCAGCCAACCCTCGTATACGTTGAATACCTTCCCCTCACCCAGAATCTACAATTTTTTAATAAGTAAATTATTATATTAAGTGATGAATTGGAAAATACACCAAGCATTATAAATATTAATTTTTTAGGCAAAATATGAGATAGGAATGAAGTATTTATTTACTTTGAAGGATCTATATACCTATTTTAACTGTTGGACTGTTTGGACTGTCTTATAGAAAAGTTGACATGAGCTTAACAATTAGTAACTCCTGGCTGGTTTCGAGATTGGCAATGTTAGTGGTGTCGGCAAGTGGTCGGGGATGGAGTTTTTTTTTGTACGTAGAAATGTCAACCCCCACCTCGTGTCTCTGTGGTAAAGCCTTTGGCGCAGCCGTCAGAAATAGATGGCCGTTTCACTTCCCCCTTCCACCCTCCATCCCCATCCGTGTTCAGCCCACAGCACCCCTTTCGCCTAACGTCCAACGCATCTAATCTGGACACTCATTTAACTTTGGCTTATGCAAATTGCACATCTCGTAGAGGGGACTCTCAATATTCGGAGGCGCTATCGCTATGCTTCACCTCCCCCTCCCTCCGCCCTCATCCCTAACCGACAAAAAGTTGAGAGATAGAAATTCTAAAAAATTGTTCCAAGATAATTTATATAATAAAGCCTTCTCTCTCTTTCGAAGCCGATACCATCTTCAATAGTTAAACGAACCAGCCAACTTCCAACCCCTCCTCAACCTCCATCACCCACACACGCCAATTCCGTAACGTTTCAGAAATGATAAGCATTCTGTTATCATTTTTTTTTTCTAAATATTCCAGTTAATTTGACTTTTTAATATATATATATATATTAAAATATATATATTTATAGAAAAAGATAAGAGGTATTAATTTTTATCTATTTTAATATTTATTCAAATTTATAATAAATTTAGTAAAAAAAAACTAAATTAAAATAAATTGAATTTGAAAAAAAACTATTTTACCTGAGTATAAAGGTAAAATTATTTATTTAATCAAATTATATACAATTTCTACTGAAAAATTATATATATATATATATTAAATAGAATAAATATCTTTATGTCTGTAGTGTATTGTGCTTGGAATTTAAAAATTTGTTCAATATACATGCATTTTCTTGTTTCATGACCTGTAGAATCTTAAATATTTCATGTGTGGCTCTCTGTCTATCAAGGAAATTATAGACTTAAAATCGCCCAGGATTTTTTTTTTAAATCAATCCAGAATATTTTTCTATTTGAACACAGTCTGTACATTTATTAAAATTTATTTGAACTCTAAAAGATTATAAAATTGTCAATTAAAAAATGTTCAGATTCTATGAACATTTATATTTTTCTTTTCTTTTTTTTATTTAAATTCAGTGAAATGAAACTAGCGCCTGAGACACAGTACTTAATTGGCCCTCCTTTTAGAAGAACAATTGAAATTTCCCGGAAATCTTGCTAGTTTTAGAGACAATTTGCCTTTCCCTCTGCGAGTGGTACTTGGGGAATAGTAGACCTTTATACACCCTCGCGATTCTTTATTGTTTTTGTTTCTCAATTATTATTTATATATTTACCACCACACAGTTAAAATTATTTAAATATTATTTATTAATTAAAATATAAATTTTTATACACAAGTTTATGAAATTTAAAGTTAAATAAATGTTTAAATAAGTTTTCTTTTCAATACGTCTAATTCTTTTCTTGGGTTAGATGAAGAGATGTTAAGAATAAAGGTTTATATGTATTATAATCAAATTAATATAAATTAAATAGAAAATTTTGAAGATCAAGTTTTAGAAAAATGAGTTAAAATAATACATAAATAAAAAGGCTCCTGCCAAGGTGGTCACCTATTGCGGTTTGAACACCTTACTTTATATATATATATATAATTATTAATAAATATTAGTAGAAATTTATATCCAATAATATTATAAAAATCTATAATAAGAAACAGATATATTGATATGTTATAATAAAATAATTATAATTAGATTATCGAAAAGGAATTTCAGGTCAATGACAACATTGTAAAAAACACTTCATAATGTTTGTTTATTATTACTGTACTAAAAAATAATCAAATGCATAAAATTAACCTCATAATCTTATGAACAAAATATTAAATCACTTATTTACATAAACCTTGGGCTAATTAAAGGTAGTTTGCCAATATTTTTACAGCAAAAACCTGTTAGAATAAAATGCTTTTCGTTAAAAAATATAATTGAATTTTAAATTGAATAAAATGATGATAATAATTACAAGTGAGTAAAACATATATGTTATTGTTTCCTTAAATATGAGATTAGGATTTAAAAATAATTATTATTTTATGACATAATTGATATAAATAAATAAAATGATAAAAGTCATAATAATTCTTGCAACTTTGATAAAAAAAAAAATTAATTTGTTCACACAAGATAAACAGATGAAACGAATATATTTTTATTTTACTCATTAGTTCAGTTTTAAATATAGTATAGTAAATTAAAAAAAAAAATAAAGATACTCTGGAGAATATTTATACTATATTATTTCAAACTATAATTACAAGTAAAATAAAATAAGATAATTGCATTGGTCCTGGAATAGGTAAGTGTTTAAAACCACATTAAACATTGATGATAATAGAATTATAATATTTAATATATATATATATATATCAATACTATAAAGTATAGGTGTGATCAAATTATTATTCATTTTACTATTTCGCCAGAGATAGTATTGCGATCACGAAAATTTTCGATGCCGAGATTTGATGTTTTTATACGTTTTGAAGGTCCCTGAGTCATTTTTAGTAAAGTTGAGAAAAATGTCAGTCTCTCTCTCTCTCTCTGTGTGTGTCTGTGTGTGTAGACAAGATTACGCAAAAAGGATTTGAGCTAGAATAATATTAATAATATTATTCAAAATTAGTAGTTTTTCAGAAATGTAGCTCATCTGGAAGAGGGCCATTACCCCTACCACGTTTTCATTTTTTTTTCTTCTAAAATGACCGTAAAAATAAAGATATATGTTTGATAGTTTTTCACATCATTAAAAATTGTATAAAGCTGCTATATATAGAATTTCAGGTTAATTGAATCGCTGAAAGTATCTGAATTAATTTTTTAACACGTTGACTGGCCAGCACGTGACGTGGTGCCATCAACAAAGAGCCAAACACGCGCTGGTTTAATAAACATTAATTAATTAAATTTAATTTAAATATAACATATGTATTAATTAATCCAATTCAAATTTGCAAGATAGCCAGTGGAGTCACTCCAGATTTTTTAGAGTGCGTATAAGAGAACAGTTCAATTTCAATGTCTACTATATTATGGTATTGGTTTTTATCAACTTCTAACTTGTAGGGCCACGATTCTCCTGTAATTAATCTAAAATTGCCAATTTGAATCAAGGGAAAATCATACAAATTTAAAATGATAATTTGAATAGTTAAAAATTAAATATTAGCGCATATGTATTGGAATTTCTAATAAAAATTAATGTTTATAAGAATTTCAAAATTGAAATTACTTAAATATTTAAAAATAATATACAAGCCTAGTTGGTACTTTGATATTTTAATGAAAGGTAAAAAGTAATCTTTAAATTAATTATTAAATCGATTGGAAGGATTAATAAAAAAAAAATTAATAGATGAAACTTTATGAAATTTTATGAGAATAGTTGTAGGTATTAAAGGTTAATTAATTGAATGAACGAAGAGAGAGAGAGAGTGAGAATAAAATGGAATCCAATCTATCTAGTAATATCGTAATAGTAAGTAGGAGGCAAGAGCGAGAGAGAGAATCGAGGAGGTATAGGCTATTGGAAGGGAAGGTGGGGATATTGTTATCTCTGTTGGACCAATTAGATCCTAGTTATAAATCGTCCACCTTTCTTGACTTATCTCGTTCGTCTCTCTCTCTCTCTCTTGTCGTCTTTCTCTCATTTTGATTGGTGAGTCTAATTTATTTTAACGCCCACCCTCACAGACCCCACCAATGGCAGCCACCCATCCACCTCATCAAAATGAAAATCCCTTGTCAAAAATGGCGGTGAGAAAAATCGAAAGATAAAAATGCACACAGAGAGAGAGAGAGAGGAAAAAAGGGTTTGGAGTTCGTATCCCAGTTATCGCTTCACAGCGTAGAGAAAGAAAGAGAGAGAGTCAATGCTCATAAATTTAAGCAAAGATTAACTCTTGAACAGAGATGGAGAGTATTTTATTTATTTATTATTCATCAAATACAATTCATTATGGATTAGAAGAGATAAGAGAATAAAAGTAAAAATATATTATATATATAGAAGAATATAGTACAGTTGGAGAAAAAGTCAAAATGGATGATATGACAGAAAATTATTTATATTAACATTTTTGAATTATTAATATATACCATATATACTAGAATACAAGACTTAATATATAGGATTTTAAGGAGCTGAATTGTTTTTGACATTTTTCTCTTGTTCCAATTTTACAATTCGAGCAAATATATTTTTTAGAATTAGTAGTTATTGTCTTTGAAAGAAAAAACGGTTGAAGGATAGGTAGAGTATTTTTTTTAGTGAGTTGTTGGTTGGTTTGTGGTGTTTATCTGTCATGCCGATCGGATGATCCAAACGAGAGGAGTGGGTGGAAGAAGATATTCAATCACACGATCACGAAATAGACCTCCCACGAAAGTGCGGGCATTACACGATTTTCACAGAGAACATATTTATACATGGAAGATTTGTATCAAAAATCAAAATGATCTAGAAAAATTTTTTCTCTTATTATTTTTAGTATTATTATGTTTATGGCTCTATTAATATTTCTCTAATTTTTACCGACCGACGATAGTAAGGGAGGTATTGTTTTCACACCAAATTTCACATGTGGAGATTTTTACATATCTCCACGAATCATGCATTTTCTTAACAGAAAAAAGTATTTTTAGCATGATGTCTGTCCGTCCGTCCGTATAGATGTGTACAGCCTGAACGGCTCAACCGATTTTGATGAAATTTGGTATATTTACTTAATGCATCAGTGGGATGAATTGATCAACTTTTGGTGCAAATCCGGAAACCAGAAGTGGTAGTATTAGCGATCGACGATAGGAAGGGAAGGGTTATTTTCACACCAAATTTCACATGAGGAGATTTTTTTATATATCACCACGAATCATGCACTTTGTATTGGTTTTATCCTCGGGAAAATCATATTTAATAGTTTTTTCTTGATTTAAAATTATATGACGTCATCCAGCCATTCATGACGTCACAGCCTGGTCTTGCATTTATATTATAAATAAAATAAAATTAAAAAATTTTATATTTATTATTTATGTATGCCTATCTGTTTTTTATTACATTAATAGATATATTAAAATTATTTGAAATTGTTTCTGTAGCTGCTAATTAATTTAATTCAAACCGTCGGTCGGTTCGGACCTGGCCACAGGTCAACTTATTACATCTACAACAAATGAAACCAGCGAAATATATATAATAGAATATAGATGAAGATATGTTATAACTAAGATGAAATTAATAATTTTATTTTTAAATATTTATATCCGTCACTGACCGGTTAGAATTATTTTTCGGTCCAGCGGAAATGTTGTATCCGTGTTTACAAACCGGTTGCACAATAAATTAAGAATTGTTTATTAATTTAAAATAAAAAATACAATTAAATTAAAAAAAATATTAATTTAAATATACTTAATTATTTTTATATTTCTTTATTTTAATATAAAATAAATTCATATATAAATTTAACAAACAATTAATTTTTCATTTGAGAATAAAAAATATTAATTACAATTTATTAAAAAACCTAAACAATAAAAGTAAGTATATAAAATATAAAGACTTCAGTTTTATAATGATGCTGGGGGATTGGAAGAGTCAGTGGACTGACAGAAGGAAAACGAAAGGTTTAGAGAAGAATTTCTAATTTCAACCAACATGTGAGTTTTCTGAATGTGAAAGATCAAAGCCATTGGTCATTTATGTTGAATATATCTACCAATAATGTATATATTTTCATTATAATTCTCTTCAAATGTTAAAAATAACAAAATTAAAGAGGGTCCTGATATGTGACCAAAAAATCAACACATTGGTTGAAAAATAAGTTAAAGATACACTTTTAAACCTACTGTATTCTTGGTATAGCCTGCTGAGGCTTAATCCATTATATAAAAGTAAATTTTGAAGTTTTTCTTAAGAATGTCTTTTGTTTTTGGTTAATTACAATAAAATTGTTTTTTTATTGTCAATAAAATAAATATTCATAGAAAACTTTATCTGATAAAAGTTCCTCTCTAAATTTTAAATTTCTAAAATATTTTTATAAATGAAATGATTATTTTGATTAAATTCTTTTCTATATTCAGATTTATAATATGAATACATTCTCAAATGTATATACATATATATATATATATATATAGGGTAGGAGGGTAGGAAAGGCATAGAATGTCAGTTGAACTAAATATCCAGCAGCATCTTGTTGACTATCAGTACCATCTTTAGTCATACTTCATAACTGAAACGTTATCAGCCCTGGTTGTGTTTGGGCGTTGATGGATGCTACACCGAAGGGGTTTCACCCTGACGCATTTGTCACCTCCACCTCCTCCCTCCTAAGAGAAAGCCAGCACAGACCAGGGAGAGGGAGAGAAAGAGAGAGTGGTGTGAATGATGACCAAAAACACCACCAACCGATCAGGTAACAGCAGCAGCAATAGCAGCGACGTTAACGAAATCATCTCGAAATTTAAGATGTAGCTTTTCACTTCTCGCTGCATTGATCATTATCATTTAGAGGAATGGGATAGGATTGCTCAACATCTGACATGTGTATTAAACAACAAACATCACAAACACAAATCCAAATGAAAGTATCCGAATTAGTCTTATATATCACTTTATCAAATTATTTATTTTTTCAATACATCATATTAGTGTATTTGTATATAAATAGACTTAATTGAATAATACTTTATATAAAAAAAAAACTTTTTTAAAAAACCACGTTTTTAACGCACTAAAAAGAAGAAAATAATTTTTCTGAAACCCCATAGGTACTGACATTACAAACAAGAGATATGATTTGAAGAAAATTTTCTATAACGTAAGACGTGGGGCGCAAATAATAATAAATTTTTTAAATGCAATATAATTTCTTTGATTAATTTATTTCAATATCCATGGATTTATATTTTAAGTTTTATATTTTTTACCAGACTTTTTGTAAAAGGGAATATTATTAGTAATCCAACAGAATACTTTTATTAATGTAAATTTTTTTTGGAAAATTAATTCCTTAATATTAAATAAACATCTTCAATTTACACTTTAGAAATTTTATTAACATAAATATTAAATATTTGCTAGAAGTTTTGCAGTAGCAAAATTTAGTTTTAGATTTCTTCAAGTTAAATTTCTTATATTATTTACCAGAATATTGTTAGGATGTCATTTTTTATCAGAATTTTTTAAAAGTGAATATTATTAGTAATCTAAAGGTAATCTTTTCATAAATTAAATTTACCTCTTTTAAAAATTTCGATAAGTTATAAGCTTTACTTTTTGAAGCTAATTAAAATATGAATTCATTTATCCTATTAATTTGTACCTAATAACATTTATTTATAAATTTTTATACGATACAGAATATTTTAGCCATAGTTGCGCCCCACGTTTTACGTTATAGAAAATTTTCTTCAAATCATATCTCTTGTTTGTAATGTCAGTACCTATGGGGTTTCAGAAAAATTATTTTCTTCTTTTTAGTGCGTTAAAAACGTGGTTTTTTAAAAAAGTTTTTTTTTTATATAAAGTATTATTTTCTACTTTTTAGTCTTCATATATTGCAATCGATTTCACTTGACCTATACTACTTTTAAGTTTTTTGATTGACTTTAATAGTCATGAAATACTATTATCCTGAAAGTAATAAATTTAAATTGAATTATAAAGAGAAATTTTTAAATTTGTCATATTTTAATTCTTTATTGCCTAAAACTCATCATAAATTTAAATTTTGTTTTCTAAATTACAGTACAAAACATTAATATACCTTCTTGGTTTCCATAAATTTGGAGTGCCAGGTCTAACCGCGTGGAGGTGAGGTATATATAGACCCAACACAGACAAACACAAACAAAGGGACAAAGACCAACAAGGACATTTCATTTTTTAATTTTCCCGTAAAAATTATGAAAGGTCATCGTAGGATGACCCTTCGGCATAAAAAAATAATTATTCATCGGAAATATCAATAATATATTTTTTTAATATTTTTATGATGTAAAATGAACGAATTTATTATTTATTTTTAAAAATTTCATTTTTTAATTTTCCCGTAAAAATTATCAAAGGTCATCGTAGGATGACCCTAGGTTTTCGGCATAAAAAAATAATTATTCATCAGAAATATCAATAATATATTTTTTTAATATTTTTATGATGTAAAATGAACGAATTTAAATATTTACACTTTTTGTTTTGATTTTCCCATACAAAATTATATTCATTAATTATGCTCTAAATAAACACTTGCAAGCTACGAATGTGTTATTTTATTGTATTATCATCCAGAATACATAACTCTGAAAAGTTTCAGAGCGATTGGATGACTGGAAGTGGTCGAAATTTCGATTGCAAGATTTGACCCGAACAGATAAATAAACAAACAAACAAACAAGAAAGCAAGCTAAGAAAAACGTGGTAAAAACAGATGAAGCCAACAATTTTCTGAATGTATGGAAAATGAAAAAACAGTATATGGTAAATAAAATCTTTCAAATTTAAATTAAAATTTATTAATAAACTAAATATACGTAAATTATTTTATTTAACACTTATATTTTAACTCCTGTCTTGTTTTCTTTTCCGAAATTTGACAAAGTAATAAAAAAATATTTTTCTGATTTTTCATCCAGAATAAAATATAGAAGTAGTAAATTTTATTTTTTTCATATTTAACCCCCTGAAAATGAGAAGAAGGTAGAGGAAATTAACTAATATTGTATTAATAATTGTATTGAATACAAAATAAAAGAAATAAATAAAAGAAATTGGAAATATTAAAGAGAAATATTATAAATAAATAAAATTCAACGAAAAATGAAAAGAAAAATAAGAAACTGAATTTTGTTTTGTAATCATTTAATTCTTCTCAACCTCCCTTCCGAATAAAATATTTTCTATATTAACCACTGATCAAATTACACGTGTTTTTTATATTTAATAATTTAATTATATAAAGTTAAATAATATAATAAAATATATTTATATAGACAATTCAGTGGTTTAGTGGTTAGAACGACAGTCTACCACACAGAAGATTCGAGTTAATTTCTCTTTAAATGCTCTGCGTGATCTTCAGGGTCTATCCGAAAAAAATAAAAATAATAAATTGTGTGTAATCGAAATGTTTATATTAATAAATAATAATAATTATAAATTTACACAATGCATTTGTATTATAAATTATATATAAAGTAAAAATAACTCATAAAAATGGTACACGAGATAATTTGTTCTATTTAACTAAAGACACCTCTTTATTAAAATTTTGTAACGACTGAAATAATAAATATAAAACACGATTACATTAGAGTGTCTTGAAATGCTTCTGGACTAGTTTAGCAAGATAATCAATTGCCATCGAAGAGATATAAGTTTAATAAAATAATTTAATAAAAATGAAAAAAACTTACAATAACTGGACCAAATAGTATAACTCGATAAGTTAGTGTGTGTTGTTTTCTCTCTCTCTCTCTCTCTTTCTCTGAGTTTCATTTCCTTTCACATTTTAAAGATACAATTTAGAGATGGTCGTAAGATGATAAAAACTTTTCTAATATTCTCCATCCACTCACTTGTTGTAATAGTATTACATAGTATATATCCCATTATTGAATTATTAATCTCTCGTAGTCATCATCTGACTGGCCTTTGCTGTTGTTCAAGTGTCATTAGTAATCTCAATAAGATAAAGATTTCAATTTAAGTCCTATGGTCAGGCCATTGTGTCTGCCGATATCAATTACCGGGCACTCTCCTCACTCTCATAGACAGAGAGAGTTTCAATTTTAATTATACAACTGTCTCTTTCTAATCGAATAGAGTTTCTATCTCCTCTTCTATCGGCATTCATTCAATCAATAGAAAATGAATTCAATTACGAACAATAAAATGAAAAAAAGAGAAAAAAAAATAAATAAATGAAAAGAATACATGGTCCAGCATCACGCCTCTTTCGTATTCTCATTTGTAAAAAAAAAAGAATTAAATATATATATATATATATATATAGATATATTTATAATAGGTTGTTCGTAAAGTAATTTCGTTTTCGTAAAATGAATAAATATTTGCTGGCAAAAAATGATCTAGATGATTTTTTAACCTCTTCATTTGAAGAAAAGGCTTTACCTTCCAAAAAAATAAAAAGCCATTATTGTGGCTTTATCAGCTTCAACCGGCCTTCCAATATGTGATGCATCTTCGACATCAAAATTGTCATATTCGTTAATTTCTTTCTGGCTTTAACAGAATTTTTTCCTTTTCTATAGGAACAAAGTAAAATATGACGAAAATGCTTCTTATTGCTCTCATATTTAAAAGGACACCAACCAAAAAACTACTGTGTAGATTCAATTGAACTTTTACTCAGACAAGCATTGCTACATATTCGCTCTCCAAACATATATATAATGATTATGAGGCTTACGTGTGAAGTTGTGTTCGAAAAAATATAATTAAATCCTCTGGAAGAAAAAACGAAATTACATTCCGAACAACCTAATATATTGTAATTGTAAAAAATAAATATTAAATAATTTTAGATATTATGTATTGTTTCTTTGAAGAGAGAAAAGAAAATTAAATTTACAATAATTTAAATAATTTGTCTTACCTTGAATAAAATTTTAAATTAAATGAAGTGTCCAAAAGATGAAAAAATAAAGAGAAAATCCAATTACTTACCTGAAATAAAGAGAGAAAAAATTAATAATTAAGTATATATCTAACATTAGTTAATTTTGTGAGATTATCCATAAAATGAGACAATAAATTAACTTAACACACTATGAGCGGGGCGGGTATTTGTACCCGTTGCCACTTATATAATATATATTTTCCCTTGTGTCACTTAAAATTACTTATTTTAAACGATAACTAATATATATCCCTCATATAAGTGGCAACGGGTATAAATACCCGCCCCGCTTATAAGTGGCAGACCCCGCAACGGGTACAAATACCCGCCCCGCTCATAGTGTGTTAAAAGAGATTGAGAATATCTAACGAGTATAAAAATTATTTAATAAAATTATAAATATACCTATATGTATATATATCTTTAAATTATGTATGCCAACAAGCATCTTGAAGGTTTTAGTTGACAAATTATAAACACTAAAAATTAAGATATTTTTATATATTTTTTCTATAATAAAATAAATAAATGAAAAAATGTAATTCAATGTTGAAAAATACCTGGTTTGGATATCAATAATTTTTCATCAATTTTGATTTTTTAAGTTTTTATAAATATAAATATTCAAAAATCACTTTCATAATAGTTTTTTACATCTTTAAAATATAAAAATTTAAATTGTATCTATATTATTTTTCTTATATTTCAAAAATCATTTTCAAATTTTTTTATTTATATTTATCAAAAATATAGTTATTATAAGCTATATAAAATAATAATCAGCAGTACAATATAAAAAAATGTTTTAAATAATAGAGTCCATTAAAATCATTAAATAAAAAGTAAAAGATAACCTGAAGTTAATCGGTTGATAATTTCGTGTTTTAGTTGTAGGGGATGAGATCGGGTTGTGGTTGTTGTTGTTGATACTGTAGCTAATGATGATGATGATGATGAGGATGAGGATGATGATGCAGTTATCATGATAATAAACGGTAGTTGTAATGTTTTTATCTAATTTCTAAAAAGAGCGAGAGAGGGGGCTTGTTTTTAGATTAAAGAGCATATAAAGAGGGGAGGGGGGTGAGAAATGAGGAGAAGGGGAGGAGATTAGTATCTCTTGGAGTTTGGAGCCTCCAGGCGACATAGCAGCCGGAAAAACTTTGAGTACAATAATATTCAAGAGATAAAGTGGAAGGGAAAGAGAGAGAGGGATATTCCTCTCTCACTCTCTCTCTCTGAAAACAAGACAAAATAATGAGCCCCTAATCTAAATAACTGCAAAAATATAATAAATAAATATAAAAATAAAAAATTAAAGTTGTTGGTGTTGTTGCTTTTGAGATTATTAATATTATTATTATTACTATTGCTGTAATTATAACCAAGATAGGAAGAAACGGCATTTTAACAGAGATTGATTAAATTATTTATTAAGGAAAAAAAAGTGAAAGAAATTTACTCAAATAAAATTAATATTAATAATTTCGGTTTTTTTAATCAGAGAGTCCAGGATTTTCATTATTTTTTAACCTCTTTATTTTAATGATTTTATTATTCTTAATTTATTCATTTAAAATCTATTTTATTTTATTTATTTATAATTAAAACATAACACATATTAAATCATATATATATATATATTTAAGAAAATATTTTTTTTTACTATAAAGTAACAATGTTTAATAAATAATATCTATAAACAAACCATAATTGTATTTAATATCCTATTTAGTAGGTATATATAGTAAATAATCTCTGTAATGTAAATAACATATTTGAGGACCAAAGGTTATTATGGTTACAAATCCAAATTGAGATTTTTTACACTTATATTCATATTTTTTCATTAATTATTTTTATATTAAAATCTTTGTCATATATTTCTATTTTATTTTTATTTAATATAATATTGGAATTATTTCAATTATATCATATTTGAAATTATGCATTATAATTATTCAGATAATGATTCTGGAAGATCCTCTGTTTCCTTTTCTATATATGTATATTTATTTATCAATCATATTAATATTGTTTAAAAAAATCATATCTTAATTTTTCTCTCTAGACTGTTTTTTGTTATTTTTTGTTACGTGTTTTAGCATTTAAAAATATTTATCAGTTTGATATCAAATTGTTAAGCTGAATTCTGTGGCTGGACTTTGAAAAATAGATAAAGAGAGAAACGGAAGGTTAGACAGTGAATTGCCCGCATGCAGGTGCAACGGAGGAATAAACAAAAAAAGGCACCTGCATGACCAGCTGATAAGATTAAACGCTTCAGGAGAGGAATAGAAGGGTAAATGAGTGTAGGGGTGAGGGAGAGGGATGAGGAGTGAAGAACAAGAGAAGAGAAACTGGGAGAGGTTGACAGTTTCCCAATCGATTTATTCCAATTGGTGTGTAAACAGAGACGAGTTGTTGAGCACAAGAGTTAATAGTTAGTGTTGCTCCTGGTTGTCTTGTTGATGTTGTTATTCAATTTAAAATACATATAACCTAAATACACTTTATTCAACATAAGGGAAAGGGAGAGAGAGAGAGCGTCTCAAATTAAATAATCAAATATTATTATTATATATGATATTATTTTACTCTAACATAGATAGTATAACGATCACGATTTTCGATGTAGAGATTTTGATGTTTTATATGTTTTGAAGGTCCCTGAGTCATTTTCACTAAAGTTGAGAAAAATGTGTGTGTGTGTAGAGACCAGATTACGCAAAAAGGGTTTGACCTAGAATAATGAAGTTTGGTACACGAGCATTATTCAAAATTCATAGTTTTCTATCAACGTTTGAGAAATGTAGCTCTTTCGGAAGAGGGTCATTACCTACCACGTTTTCATTCTTTTTCCTCTAAACTAACCTTAACAATAAAGATATATGTTTGATAGTTTTTCACATGATTAAAAATTGAATAAATATGCTATATATAGAATTTCAGCTTGATTGAATCGCTGAAAGTACCAGAATTAATTTCTTAACTCGACTGCAAATCACGCGCCAGCACGTGACGTGGTGCCATCAACAACGAGCAAAATACGCGCTGGTTTAATAAATATTATTTATTAATTTTAATTTATAATTAATTAAATTTAATTTAAATATAATATATGTTAATTAATCCAATTCATATTTATAATATATTTTTTATGATTCATTTTTATTTAAATAATATGAAAATAATTAATATAAATAAATGAATTATTGTAAATATTATATAGTAATAGAGGAAAATAATATTTTAATAAAATACAAATAAGGTTTTATCTTAAAGAACTTAAAAAATATAAAATAGGTTCAAAATATCATAAGGATTAAATTAAATTTAAGCTCTTATCTATGTATACACTTAAATATATTCTTAGTAAAAATTTAAATCTCAATGTTGGAGGGTGAGTCACTTAAAACAAAGAAAGTAAGGTATACCACCCAACAATATAATTATAAGTTCTAGGCAATTTTAATTAAATATATATCAAATATTTAGAAATTTTATTTATTTATTTCTTATAAGTGAAATTAAATGAAAAACTAAAAGAAGTAATTATTATTAAATTTATTTTTTATAGTTATTTTTTAATTTCTTTAAAAAAGTGACAATTTTTTAAATTTATTAATCTCCAAATTTATTATATTTAATAACAACATTAACTTAGCTTTTTTTTTCAACGAACAAAAAAAAACTAATTACACAACTTATTAATAATATAAGTGTATAATTTATGTATATATTAAATTTTATATTTAATCCCATGGGAACTTTAAAGAAAAAGAAAAAGTAGGAAGAGAGAGGAAAACGCTTTAAGCTTTTCTAAATATATTCAAGCCTTAAGGTATGTCAAGTATAGTTAGTTTAATTTTTGTTGTATAGAAAGAAAGAAAGAGAGAGAGCGATGGTACTGGTGGTTGTTGAGGGTTGTTTTGTTTGTTGGCCAGTATCTATGAAGTAAATAAAAAGTTTGAGCTCATTTGGTTGATTATTTGTCCATCTGGCATAGGACAATATGTTGTCGTCAAGTGCCGTCCAGTTGTGCAAACAAAAACGTTGTCCAATGTCTTCGGGGGTGTCCATCCATCAGACCTCTCTCCCACCCCCTCTCCACCAACACCTACCCTCACTCAAGCTCATTAATTACAAAGCAGGCGTGACCATGCATTCACAGTACAACCACCAACCAACCAACCCCATTTCACCCCTAACCTTTTCCCCTTCCTCTTCAACAAAATTCAAATAATACACCCTAAATTCTTATGATTATTATTTACCATTATTGAGAATATAAAAATAAATAATAATAATATGTTGATAAAGTCACATTATCAATCAGTGAATAATTATTAGATTAGTTTGATAATTGTCATATGACTTAGGAAAATAAAAATATTTTACGAAACTGATAAACATTTAATAGATTGTCAATATTAGTAATAATTAGTTAACATTATAGAAATTGTCAATAGAAAATTCTAATTTACTTTAGCTAATGAAATTGTAAGTAAAATTATAATTTAGTTGTATGTGATTACAGTAATTAGAATAAATTCAAATATCTTATTTATATATATATATATATATAACTAAAATAAATCTATACTAGGCCATGGTTGTCACTAATGACATTGAAATTTAATGTTTTTTTTATTAAAACTTTTAAAAGATAATTAATTATTATAATTATTAGTTATCAATTTATGTAACTATTATTATTTCAAACTAAGGACGAGGTAAGAACAATGTAGGAAGAGACGTGAGGGAATTGGGAGAGGGTAGGAGTTGGATGGTTGTGGCTCAAGGATAGGGACAGATAGGAGAAATGTGGCTGCAGCGGCCAAGAACTTTCGAGATCTTTAGTGCCACAGAGATAGCAAGATAAATAGATTATTATTTCACAAATATTATAATTATTAGTTATACTTTAAATAGTAATAATATTATAATAAAAATCAAATTAAATTAATTATTTTGTTAATGATAAGAAATTGGAATTTATTTAAAGTTCTGAGAATATTAACCACTTGGTTTAGAATCGTTTCGAGAAATATTTAAGGCGATCTTTGAGTTGGTGTCATACCACTAAAATCAATTGCACTGTGAATCTTTAGACTAATCTTGAACTACCACCATATTATTTGTATAAATGATAGAATATATATATATATATATATTGAAGAGATGCACAGTTAAAAAAACCATTCGACATGTTTCTTAATGAAATTTTATATTTCATTGATCCTTCTCTGATAATATAATTAGTGATAGAGAGATAGAATCCATGCCATTTTGACATTTTTTCTACAATCGAACAATCGAGGAGAAAAACCAGTTAATATCCGACCTCTTTCTCTCTTTCTTTTTTTTTATCTGTTTTTATGTTTGTATGGTTATCGACATCAAATCGAACATCGTTCCAATGCAAATTCGCCCACCCTCCCTCTCTCATTCTCTTTAGGATAAGACATTAAAAATTCTCCTACTCTTTTTCTCGCTTATCGTTTCGTAATTTTTTTTTTTGGTGTGAATTAAGTAAGAACCAGTGTAGAAATGAAAGGAGAGCTAAAAAAATATTGTTGATGGAATCTTAATTTGGTTGGTCTTCTTTTATTTTAATTCAACATTTACTTAACGAAATTAAAGAAGAAAAAAATATTTAAAAAGAAAAAAAGATATAAGAATTGGATGATAAAAGAATGAACGATTTATTCACACAGATATTATTATTATTATTTATACAGTGATGCCTCGCATAACGAACGCCTCGCACAGCGAACGCTGCACACAACGAACCATAATGAACTAAATTTCATGATTCATACAACGAACTTCGTTTCACGCAACGAACTCGCCCGAGCTTCCATGATATTGCATCCCCTTTCGTTTCACATAAGGAACTTTTCGCATAACGAACTTGCTCCTGGAACGAATTAAGTTCGTTGTGTGAGGCACCACTGTATATACATATACAAACATACATTCTTATAATCTATTATACTTTACTGATGACAATTGAATAAATGTATTTTCTCCCCAATATAGATCTCATAGTGAATTTTTAAAACTAACACTAAAATTAAAATAAATTTTAGTTTGCTATAATGTATTCCCTTGATAAGAGAGATGGAAAATAGTTTAAAAATCACGATTTTTTTTTCAATTCCTAAACTCATTTATTTCAATTCTAATATATATATATATATATAAGTATATATAAGAATATATAAATTTTTAATTTGATTAAACGAATCAAATAAAATTGTTAGAATATAGAGTTAAATAGGGACGAAGCAAATAAAGATTCACGTTAAGCTTATGGAAATTGGGAAAATGTTTAAAATAAATTTATTAAATAGAAAATAATATTAAAATTTAATTCACTTATTAGGTATATTTCACATCGATGAAATATTAATAAATAATGCATTTATATAAATTATTATTTATACGTGGAAAAAAAATTAAATAATTAATTGCAATAATTGAATTTAATTAGTAGAATAGAATGGTAGATAAAATAAAAAATAATTTTATAAAATAATAATCTACATGTGTAGAAATAATAACTATTAACAAATTGACTCGATTTTTAAAAAAATAAATC
The DNA here is from genome assembly GCA_963082975.1 of Labia minor. Lineage (NCBI taxonomy): Eukaryota > Metazoa > Arthropoda > Insecta > Dermaptera > Spongiphoridae > Labia > Labia minor. The sequence continues at coordinate 45,858,900 of OY720344.1, forward strand.
AACAATTTATTTTAATTTTTGTTTATTTTTTTTTTTTTATTTGAATAATAAAAATTTCTAAATCTTGTAAATAAATATTAAAATTAAAAACATTTGAAATAAATATATGAATAGAATATTTTCATAATTTGCAGGGACTAGAATTTTCCTGGAATCTAAATGAAAGTAGAGTGAGAGGAGAGATGGGATGTGTGTGGAAGGTTTGTTGATAGAAAAGAAAAATACTTCTATCCCGATGGATGCGTCATTTGCATAGATGATTTTAGTTGGCTGTTTGTTGAAGGGTTTTGTTTGCTATCCGACCCTTTTGACAAACGCACCATTACATACATGTCCCATCCCCCTTCTCCCGTCATCTCTCCCAACAGTTTTGAGGTAAATACTCATTCTTTTAAATGGATGAGAATAGTAAATTGCGCATGCGTTGTTGATGCCCTACCATTTATCTCTGGTTATTCATTCATAGTGTCTGTTTGTTGTAATTTATTCCTTGGTTAAACAGTCCTGGTCAAATAGTTTGACATCAATGGATTTCATCCGCATCACACCAACCAATCGACCAACTCCATCCATCCTTTTCATTCAATTTGATATGTCAAATTTAAAAATAAATAAATATATGTAAAATTTCCACAAAGAAAAAATATTCTACTAATTAATATTTTAATAAAGATAGAATTTCAAAAAAAAATTTAACTTAGAAATATTTATTATAAGTTGATATATCCATCAATTAGACATATAATAATAATAATACTCTATCTATACTTCTTAACAAATGATAAATAACAAATATACTAGTAAATGTTTTTTTTCTATGATTTTTGTATAAGTAATTAAATAATTTCAAAAATAAAATAAATAAATAAAAATAAATTCAAAAATTAAAAATCTAAATTTCAATGTTGTTTATTAAAAATTTGAATAAAAAATTCTGAATTTATACTTATTTAACATTCATGATTAGGAAATAAATTAAATTGAAAAATATTAATAAAAGAAATTAATCGAAATAAAATTTTATTTTATTTAAAATTTAATTGATAAATTAGTTTATAGTTTAATTATAGTTAAATTAAAAATTTAATTATTATCTATTTAATATATTATAGTTTTATTTTATATATTAATATATGTATTATAGTATATAATGTTATATTATTAATTGTCTGGTTGATTTGTTTTTTAACTAATAGGGACAGCAAGAGGAGAGTTTTATTTATCTTGAGTTCACTTTTTTAGAATCTCTTATTCCCCGTCTTCTCAACCATCCCCGTAACAACATCCCCTGTGTCTACGTCTGGTGTCTCTCTTCAACCCACTTCACTTACCTCTAAGCTTTATGGAGCCGATAAAAACGTCTCTCTCTCCCTCTCCCCTTATCGCTTATCGCTCGCTTAAAGTGAAATTTTGCAACATTAAAATTATTTTTACAACATTAATTACTCATTACCGTCATAGGAGAAGGAAAGCGATGCAATCTTAACCCCACTCCCTTTATTAACAAAAAAGCAAAAAAAAAAATTCTCGAAAAAAAATAAAAGAAAAATAAAGAAGACAGCATGAGATGAGAGAGTAGGGAGGTGAGGAGAAAGGAAATTTTCGATATTTTAATCTTACCCCGGAATAGAAGGAAGGAGAACAAGGAAAGGAGAGATAGACAGTAGAAGGGTGGAGGGGATGAGTGTTAAGCACATCGAATGGTGGGATGGGATACGTACCGAGGTGGTGAGGGGGATGAAGAAAGGAGAGGAGTGTTGCCCGTTATCTCTTGGTTCGTTCCCTCGATAACCGCGAAGCAATTAAGAAGCGAAAATAAAAACTAATAAACCAGAAAGAAACAAAGTAAAAGAGATCTCGCTGGCTCCAATCCAGCCCTCATCCACCCAACATCCCTCGTGACGCAACCTCCCCCCCTCCTCACACTGAACTGCTGAGATAAAAAGAATAAAAAAACATCCATCAAAAATGTTTAAGAATAAAATTCACTCAAATATTTATTTTATTTTTATTTCTTTTGTTATTCGTTTTTATTCTCTTATCTTGAAAGAACTTCCCTTCTATAATATATATTTATATAGCATCGATATTTCATAAAGGATATTAAAAAATATATTAAAAAGAACATTATAATATATTAATTTAATATTTTCTTTAATTATATATATATATATATATATATATAAGATTCATATTTATTTTAATATATTAACATAAAATTATTTAAGTAATTATTTACAATTTCGTATTAAAAATATCAATATTGAAATTACATTACCTATATTTTAATATAACAATATAGGTAAATACATTATATATTGATATATTTAATATAATATGATGTTATCAGTATATGTGAATAGAATATATTTATGTCGGTCTGTCTCGTTGAGTGTTTGGTGAATAATAAAAAATAATAATATATATTTTAACAGAAAAAAGGGGAAAAAGGGGGAGGGGCGCATATCGTTGGACGTATCATTGACACCCGTTATCATCTGGCTAGTTTCGAAGGTGTTTCAATCGCGCTCACCTAACCATTCACCCTCACATCCATCTCTTTACGCGTGTCGAGAGATATATGCCTATTTTTTATACTAGCCTACACGGAAATGAAGAGCATCTCTCTTTCTATCCATCATCCGTAGCCAGAGAATATGCAACCGAGATCAATGTTGACATCCTTTGTCCAAGCAAATATAGAAATAGATTTGCAATGGATTATAGTGGGACCATCTCATCCCTTTTCCTTTCTCCCTTCCTAACCCAACCACCTCACCTTCTACCATACATTATATAGTGAGAGAGTATATCCTCCTATTGACACCTCGCGAGTCAAATATCTCAAACAACGACGGTCCATTCACCTTTATCCACTTTGTATCTAACCTTTCTCTCCCTTTCACTCAATTCTATTCCATTTTATATTAATCTCCTCATATAAATGACATTGTGTTAGTGTTTAAAACAAATCATTCAATTTATAATTATTTCATCATGTATATGTATTAGATATACATAAATTACAGAAGTTTATTTTAATGAATTATCACGTATATTAATATTGAAAATTAATTAAGTATAATTATGTTAAAATGGTAATTGTGCTTTTATATAACTTTTTATCCATAAAAAATTAACAAAAAGTAAAAATACATGCTCTAAATTTACATTTATTATTATCATTATTGCCTTTATTGGTTCATATAAATTATTCATAGATTTATGAGTTACTTTTTTTATAATACTTTATTTACATTAATTTATTTATTTTAAGATGATGGAACCAGGCCCTTTGGGCATAGGCCTCCCTCAAACTCTTCCACGCCATCCGTTGTCAGTACCACTGCAGCTAAATCACCCGTCCATCTTTTTGAGGTTCTTCCTCGTAGTTTCTTGAGTTCCATTCAGTGAACAGAGTTGTTCTTCCATTCTTGTAATGTGTCCCACCAATCTCCATTTCATTCTTCTAATAAAAATGTTGATATTTTCCATTTTTATACTTTTGTAGAGTTGATCCATATTTACTTTGTTTTTTATTTTTAAGCAAAGAACATTCCTGATCATTGCTCTTTGAGTAGTTTCAAACTAATCAACTTTAGATTTATATTTATTATTAATCTTATAAAATAAATTATGGTTAAAATTTGTAGAGTATATCGATCAGTTTTTGGAATTGAAGTTCTGAATAAAATAAAAAAAAAGATTTATTTTAGATGTGCTAAAAGAGTATTATTCATGTCATTGTCCATATTTATTCATGAATGTTATTGTAAAATTCATATGATACATATATATATTGATTTACATAATTAATATTTATTTATTTTATTCTTTTAACAAATTATTAAATATTATCCATTTAATTTGATGAAAGGATTTAAGGAAGCGGTGTGAGAATAAAGAATTTTTTTTCTGTTACGTCATTAGTACTTCTATTTGTAGATGAAGATGTTGGTGGCGATGATGGACGATGTCTGTCCGGGGGTGATGGTTCGCGTTGAATGCCAACGAGAAGTTCCTTCCATTGAGCGACGACGAATGATGATCCTCTCCTTTTCTGATGATGCGAGGTGCGAATTAACGCCTCCATTGTAAATCATCCCCCTACAGAGCCACTCCCCTCCTCCCGAAAGGCGGATATTGCCTTTATGAGTTAAAAGAAGAAAACGTAGACATCTAGAACGAATAGAGAGAGAGAAAGTAAAAGAGAGCGCGAGAGAGATCCGGGTGTAGTAGAGGGGGTGTGAGAGGGCTGGAATATGAAATGTTTTATGTATAGAAAATTCCCCGGTGTGGTATGAGACGGTTGGGCCCTTTCGCTTTTGTTTTCCATTTCCTCCCCCATCTTTCCAGGGTCCGTTTGGGTGTTAATCCTTGCCAGGAAATGAAACTTGTGTTTGTTTTCGTAGAATATCTATGATACGGAGAGGGTGAGTGAGTGACTGGGTGGTGGTTTCACATCTGTAGTCTAGTCGTTGGTCACTCGTGCGAGGCTGCCACCTCAAGATAACACCCACCCCTCACCCTTCACAAATATCGTCTTTACGTCGTTTTTTTCTGGCACAACTTCCTGAACTGAAAATTAGTTTTCTTTGTCGTAACAAAAGTAGAGGTTGGAGTCGAGGATTAGGTGTGAGTTTTGGTGTGTTAGAGAAGGGGTGGGGGTAGGAGAAAGGGGGCTGGATAAGAGTCGTGTTGAGTGTTGCCATTTATTTATCATTGTGGAGGCATTAAGAGAGAACATCCCCATCATCATGTTGTTTTTAATTAAAAACCTGAATAGAGAATCTGACTAATTTATCAATTCAATTTTAAACGGGATGGGGATGAAAAAAAGTACAGGGATTGGGTACATGATACAAATAGAGGGGGTATGATAAAAATACAAATACATTAAAAATACAATGGCCATCTCTTCATTTGTACAGAAATCTGTTTTTTGTTGTATAAATATACATGTAAATTGGATTAATCATCGGTCTTATTTTTATGACATTCTCAATCCTATTTCAAACTTAAATTTAATTTTCTCTTCAACTCTCAAATTAGTTTAATCTATATTATTTTTCTATTCATGTTTAAAAAATTGCTTATAATAATAATATAAAAAGGAAATATACTAAATTAAAATAGTATTGACAAATTGGCGTGTTATACCATAATAAAATATTTATTTCAGTGTTCTTACTTTAGTTTTTTTTTCCTATTAAAATTTTCTAATATATTTTCTTTTCAAATTTTAAATTTTTTGTTTATTTAGATTCTCATTTTTCATAGATAAAATTAAATAGGAGTATCAAATAGAATTAATAGACAAGTGTATTATTCAGAATTTTTTTATTTTCAATTCCTCCTCGTTCACTTAGTAGCGAACATATATCCTATAAGGTTTTGTTAATTCAATACTTAGAATATACATTTTTTATATAACTTTTAGTTTCATAAATTGGTGAAAACAAATTTTATGTTTTAACATTTGTGATAGGCTCGGAATTGATTGGCTAGGTCGATTAGCAAGTATAAATCACACCTTCCTCATGTCGTGATTATAAATAATCTTTAAATCATCACTCAATAAATATATTACAAGAAACTGTTTGGATAAATTTCTTAATACTAATTCCTCAATAGACTCAGTTCATACAATAAATATAAAAATATATAACAACTCTCAGAATTATTAAAATTTTATTATTAATTTCCAATATAAGCAATCAAAAAAGATCATTCAATGAATATTATTTTTAGATTATGTTTATTTAGTATCTTTTTCTTTTTTTATCATTTTAAAAGAATATGATATAAAAAAGTACTTAAGATTTAAATTAATAATATTATTACATATTCATATTAAAATAGAGGATTATATCAATTAATCTTTTTGTAATATATTTTAATTGAAATTTTTACGTTATCAAAGCTCAAGTATAGGATTAATTAATTTATTTTAAAAAAATGTTATTATAAAATAAATTATTTTCTAATTATATATCAATAATAATTCCAAACGTTAATATTAACAAACGATTTTATCTTATAGATAATTATTATGTATATAGGATTTATCAATTTTTTTTTTCAAATAATAATATTATTTAAAATATATATATGAAGAGATGTTATCAGAGTCAATTAGATATGGAAATCTGATTTGAATATTATTTTGATAACCGATAAATGATAGTCACACACAGAGTCTGTGAGAGAGAGAGAGAGAAACGAGATAAAGCATGATAGATAGATACGAAATGATAGAATCAATGATAACAAATATTTACCGTATCAATGGAATTTTAAAAAAATTCTAATCAATAGAAATGTGAGAGTCAGAGAGATAGAGAGAGAGAGAGTAGCACATACATAATAAATATATAGAAATTATAAGTACGTGCAAGCATAGAGAGGTGCATTTCGGCTTAAATTTTATAATTTTTAAAAATATTATATCTGTAGTAAAAAGAAGTGTAACATAAAGCACACACACACATAAAAAATATAAATAATAAAATAATAAAATTTCTTTAATAACATCTTATTAGCATATATGTAGTTAATTTAATTATATTAATTGAAAAAAATACTAAAATGATAAGAATGATAATGAAAAAATGAATTTAAATTTCGATGGAAGCCACAGATAATTTGATGAAAAGGCTTATGCAGGTCTCGATGCCTGATTTGTCAACTGTTGGTAAATATTTAAATTATTGCAATAAAATTTATTTTATTTGAGATATTAAGGTAATTTTTTTTATTTATATATTTTTTATTAATTTGTAAATTTTAATATAAATTGACAAAATTATTATTTCTTTTTATTTAATTTAAGTATATATATATCTATATCCATAAAGTATTTCTTTTATACAACGTACATTTAAATATCTATTTTATTTTTTAAAATATAATCTTAATGGAAATAGAAATAATTAAAATATTGAATTTCCAATAATTAATTTGTTTATGTTTCTAAATAAAATTTTCTTATTTTGAAAATCCTCCTTCTTCGCAGTATTTATGGGTCAAAGAAGATTATCGGAGAATGATGAGAACTGCATAACGAGGAACTGACCTCTATGCATCTCCAGACATAGTTATAGTATTAACCCTTTGCACTCGTATCTCCCCGTATAGGGGACATCAGTCGTATTACCGTTGCGCTCGTATGTCCCCGTACAGGGGTTGTAAACAGGGATAAAAATTTTGTATTTTGAGATTTGAACCATCAAACCTTAAAGTTGAAAAGTAATATGTTCTCATAAAAATAATTTTATCCTAATCGATTATGAAAATAAATTCCGAGTTGGTAGGTACTCTTCTCAGAAAAAAATACGGGTGCAAAGGGTTAAAAGCAAGAAGATGGAGATGGGCAGGACACGTGGCTAGAATGGGAGAGAAAAATATTTTGGCGGGAAAACCGATTGGGAAACGATCGGTTTGAAGAACAAGTGCACTGTTGTAGGACAATGTAGGAAGATAAGTAAGAGAGATGAGAGAAAATAGAGAGTTGGATGGATGTAGCTCAGGTCATGATATGGACACTAGGAGAAATGTGTTTGCTGCAGCCAAGAACTTTCGAATTCCGTAGAGCCACACAGATAGATAGAAAATACTTGTTAAGATAATATCATGAACTACATATATCTCTTCAATTTATGATGAACTCAGGTTCTTTTTCATGCTTGCATATGTTACACAATTGAATTGTTATCAATTATTTAACAATACATATAAACAATTCTATCTATTTCTTGAAAATGATTTCATTCAAAAGTTATAAACATAAACAAACATAAATAATGGATTGAAAGTCCCGTCTCTATATATAGGGATATAATATATTTAATTTATGCATAGTTCATAGTAACTTTGCTTGAGAGGAAAAATAAAAACAAGCCCAAAGTTCTGATATGGAACCGAATGTCTACTAATTGATTGCAAGAAATAAGAGTCTCATTTTTAAACCTTCTGTTTTATTCTTGGTTTCCTATTATAATTCCCTTATCAGTCAATATTATTATAAAACTGAAATCTACAGTATATATATATATATGTATTTTAAAGATATTCACATTTAATCTAACTTCTAGGGGCTTCCATTTAAATCTATAGTATAATATTTAGGTATGAGTATATTTTTACAACGATATTTCTATGTTTCTATTTAATAGAAAATATTTTTTTTTATTTTTAGGAATTTGTATAAAATTTTATATTAAGAATAAATATTTTTATTAAAATAGAAATAGAGTGGTATTTATCATTAATAATGAATAATCAAAAGAAATCAAAAGGAAAATGACCGATGGTTATAAGACGAATAGATTTTCTTAAAAAAAGTACATTTAAGTAAATTAAAAGTAGGATAATATAAAATGGAGATTAGAAAGTTGTTGCTGTCAAAGATTTTTGATTGATTTATTTATCTAAATATTTAATTATTATTTATATTAAATAAATAAACCTGATACATCTTTTTATATTTTATATAATAATATATCTGTAAATATATTTTTTATAATATTCTATAAATATATAATATCCAAAAAAATTTCCAAACAATTTAGGATAAAATATAAATTATTTTTGAAGGGTGTTTTTTATTATATTTTCTATTCCAATGTATGTTAAAGAAAGAATTAAAGATTTAAATCCCGGTTGAAGAATTTCATTAAGTGTGGGTGTATTCCTAGCGTTTCTCTTCCAATATAAAAGAGATCAATTGCATCTCAAAATAGTTTTATTTGCACTTGACGGTCTGACGTCAGTGCAGTCATTCTATTACCTTTCCCCCTCTTTCATACCTATCTATATATCGCCATCGCCTGAATATTCACTTATATATATATATATATATAAGATAAGTTTAGGACAATTCTTTCATTACAAGTAAATTTTGTACTACCTAATAACGGTGAGTGGTAAACCTGTTCGTATTTCCTGTGCTAAATGTACTCTATCCTTTTCTTTCACATTCTTTCAGATAGTTATCTCTCCCACTCTTTTTTAAAAGAATAGGAAAATTAATAATAATAGGGCGGCTGGTGAACAAGTGCATTGGCTCCTTTTAACAAAACATTAATATGCTCAGAGAGCGAGAAATGTGCACATGTTCCAAGCCACTTACAATAAACTTATTTAGAATTAAAAAAAAAAATGAATGGAAAAAAAAAATTAAGAAAAATGATAGTTAAATAAATTTAAAAATTACAGTACGAGAAAATTTTGTTTAATTATACACAATTAATATAATCATTTAAATTGATTATAATATTTAAGAAAATAAAATATGATTTCCTTCTAGAAGTATAAAAAAGATTAAATTTAAAGAAATATATAATTTATTATGTTTTAATTGCAATAATTTATAAATAATATTAATTTATGATTTAATTTAAAAAACAGAATAAAAGGAACAATACAGAAAATATATATATTCTAAATAAATATATCATAAATAAAAATCACAAAGTACCAATACTATGGGCGAAAATCTCCTCCAGTTAAATTCTTTTTAAATTGTAAGATAATAATAAATTTCAAATATTTAATTTTTGAAAAATACTTTTGAAAAACATTTATAGAATATATATTAGAAATAAAGTAATAGAAAAATAAAAAAGAAATTATAAAATTTATTTTGACTTTCAAAAATAATTGGTATATTGGTATATAAATTTAATTCACTATAAACAGTGATTAATGGAAATGATTTTATGAATATAGTTATAAAATATACTTATGTAATTTTAATTATATATTTAAAAAATATTTAATTAAATTTCAACCGATTTAAATTTATCTGGGTTAAAATCTATATCTATACCTATCTATTGATAATTTCCTATGTATAAATTATAAATTAATTTATAAATGATAAAAAAGAAACACGAGAGTCCTTGATTGACTTAAGTGCGTTTACTAATTCTTTATATATATATATATATATGTATGGATATAAATTGTGTAAAGCGAAGGTGGAGGTTGTGGATGACGAGTTGGTCAAGGTAGACGAAGATAGGAGGAGAAGTGTCGAGGGGAGAGGCAAGAAGTTGGAGGGAATGAAGAATTATGATTTCCCATCAGAGATAAACAAGTGAAGTCCAGAATTGAGATAACCTTTTAGATAAGCTTCAATTTAATGATAACGATCATTAAATGAACAGAATTAAAGAAAAGAAAAAGAAAAAAACAGTATAGAGTACTAGAATAGAATGAAATTAGACACAATAAATTTGTTGAGTGGGTTATATAAAGGATAAAGAGAATATAAAAAAAGACACGACATTGATTCTTTATTCAATTTATTCAATATATATGAGCACTAAATTTCACTAAATTATAATTAATTATTTTTTGGTTTATAATGATAGATGTATATCTGCAATCACCGTAAATTGAAAGTAAGTTAGAATTAACTAATACGTAGAAGACCGTTCAAGTATAAGTTTTATTTCTTAGATCTAATTGAAATCAAAGAAACTAGCTCTTTAGCTTTATTCCAATGTCCAAAACCAAAAACTTAATTATTATTCTATTTCTAAATATCAGATTTTCATACCTAAAATATCATATCTTCATTAATACTCTATTCTACTCGAATCTACATTATTTGTTTTAATTTTATAATAAAGTCATTTTTGCAGCTAGAAACTTCTTACGATAAGGAAACATTTCTATAATTTCAAATTAATAATAATCGTATATTTGATTTGTTACATGAATAAGAACGTGATCCCTTTATTGAAAAAAATAAATTTGTCATCTAGAACATAACCAAATTTCTCTAATAACACATGACACAATTCAAACTATATATTTACCGACCGACGATAGTAAGGGAGGTATTGTTTTCACACCAAATTTCACATGTGGAGATTTTTACATATCTCCACGAATCATGCATTTTCTTAACAGAAAAAAGTATTTTTAGCATGATGTCTGTCCGTCCGTCTGTCCGTCTGTCCGTCCGTATAGATGTGTACAGCCTGAACGGCTTAACGGATTTTGATGAAATTTGGTATCTTTACTTAATGCATCAGTGGGATGAATTGATCAACTTTTGGTGCAAATCCGGAAACCGGAAGTGGTAGTATTAGCGATCGACGATAAGAAGGGAAGGGTTATTTTCGCACCAAATTTCACATAAGGAGATTTTTTTACATATCACCACGAATGTATTGGTTTTATCCTCGGGAAAAATCATCTTCATTATGTTTTTCTTAATTTAAAATTATATGACGTCACAGCCTCGGGTAACGCCGGCAACGCCGGCTACTTCAGCTATATATTATAAATAAAATAAAATTAAAAATATTTATGTTATATCCATATCTGTTTTTTATTACATTAATAGATATATTAAAATTATTTGAAATTGTTTCTGTAGCTGGAAATTAATTTATTTCAAACCGTCGGTCGGTTCGGACCTGGCCACAGGTCAACTTATTTTAATTTTGAAACATCTATTTTTTACATTGTATGACTCAGTTGGCTTAAAATAAATTTATTTTTATTTTGAAAATTCAATTTATCTTTTAATTTATCATATAATATATATTTTTACATTTAAATATATGTATAAGAGCAAGAAACATATCTTCCTTTTTTACCCTCAAAATTACTTGTCTGGACTTTTTTTTATTAATATTATAAACCGAGGTCAATTTCCTGTCTAATGTCCAGAATGCGTTTTATATATATATATATATATATATATTATACGAATAACTCCGGAAATAAAACCTTTTATTTAACTTTAGATTTAAATGAATATGAAAAATAAAATATATAGAAAAGACAAGAAAAAATAAAAAGAGAATATTTCTTATCCGTGCATTGAAATCTTTTTTTTTCTGTCTCTTTTTTCCCATTTCCTTCCTTAAAAAGGATTCATTTGTTTTTTCTCCAAGGGTCGATTTCAAATTGTGCCTCTGACCTCATATCTCTCTTTCTCTTTCTCTCATTTACCCCTTCTTATTACACTTTCCATTTCTCTCTCTCCCTCTTATTCAATAAGTTTAAATGATTGTTCGCACCCTACCCCGCCTCTATTTCAACTTCTCTTTCAAGTTGATTTATATCCTGTTTGTTTGTTTTTTTTTTGTTGTATATTTTCTTCTTTTCCCACCTTCTCCACCTCCTCTTTCAAATCTTTTTCTCCAATTTCATTTTCAAACACTATAATTAATTTTTAGATGGTAACATAATTCTTTATTATTTATGAGAATAGAATGAAGAAGATGGGGAAAAGGGAGTTTGTTTATTTAAACAACAACAACAATCATTTTAAATAATTGGCTAGCTTCTGCATGAATTTTTTTAACATCTCGTTATTATATCGATTAAAAGATAAAGAGTTGCAAATATAACTTTTTCTTTAGATATTGTGTTTTATGTCAAATGTTATTTGGAATGTAAAATACGTTCAGATGAAGGAGGGTTGAAATTATGTTAACTTTAAAAATTTCTACAATTGTCTTATAAAAAAAACATTTAATAGACCATTAATAAGATGGTAAGTAGTAATATAGTATTATAGTGATTTAAAACATATTTATATGAAATTAATTTTGATTTTTTTAATCATAATTAAAATATATTCTGCCAAACCTAATACGTTTTTACTTATTTCCATTTCATATTTCTCATAAAGGCTTAACCAATCACTAAAACTTTACAATTTTAATAAATTTGTTAAACAGCATATAAAATACTTAATTTTAATTTAAAATAAATATGTATAGTTTTTTATAGTTACGATTATAAGATAATAAAAAAGAGAATATTTTACTCATTAATTTAAATTATTTATCTAGAGATATATAATTTTATATTATTTTTAAAATATAATCTTACATTCCAAAATAAATAGCCAGAATATTCGAGCTATATAAATAGATGAAAAATAAAAGTATTATTAGTCAAACCAAAAGTATAGTGCTGTTATATGTTAAACAAATTTAATTTAATTTTTATTAAGGTATTTTTATTTTTATTTAAATAAAATTATATTTAAATTTTTAGAATAAGTTCTGAACCCATATACATGTATCTTATATTACTTTAATATATATATTACTATTTAATTATAAGAGTAAAAAAATAATTAATCATATATCACAGATATAACTGTAACAGAAAATTAAACTAGAGTTGCAAACCTCCATCGAAGTTTCATTTTAAATTGATGAATGTTCCCATCGATAAAAAAAGTTTTGTACTTGAAATAGCAATAAAAATAACATAAAAAAAGAAATAAGGAGTCGTCTAATCATCCATCTGTGCTGTGTTAAATACCCACCCGGGGTAATGAATCCGCCCCTAGAGTGTTGATCTCTTCGGGGGGCGGATCCTCATCTAGCTGGGTTTAGTTCCCAGGCGCTATTCCAGCCATATCGTCTTAACATCTCCCTCTTTCTCTCTCACTCTTTCGTTCACTCTTGTTGTTTCTCTTATCTTTGAAATCGATCACCCAACAACTCGATCCAAATTTGGCCATAATATAGTAACAAAACAATCATTTGGAGATTTTAATGCATGGTGACTATTACCCATAGAAATTAAGATCCAAAAATAAATTCTATAAATTTTGTTTTGAAATGTTTTTTATTTTTGTAATTAAAATAATTTTATAATTAATTAAATTAATAAAAACTAATGTATTATTATTTTTACAAGATTAGATTAAATAATAATATCATCATCATATTCAATAAGACAGCTGAAGAATTTTATTGAAGTATCTGAATTGCACTATTGCACTACTGAATTGAACTATATCTAGTTCTGAAAAATAATATTATAATTTTGAAAAGATTTAAGACCGGAGGCAATCGTTACATGGGCGTTAAAAGTAAGAGAGGCAGCTGTAAGTATATATATTTATATAGTATATTCTCATTTTTATTTAATTATCTAATAAAATCGAAAATTCAAGCCTATATTTATTTATAGATTAAAGCTTGTTTGTTATTTTTATTTAATATTATGAAAATGTGTGTGTGACCCCTCTAAAATACTCTACTAATTTACAGGATGATACTTTAAATACAAATCTGGGCATGTAGTGTATGAGTTGATTTAATCCATAAAGTAATCGTAATCTTTTTTTAAAAATTATATTCTAATTATTTCAAACGAAATATTTTTTTATTTTATTTTTGAAAAACGTTTCTTGATTTAAGTTTTTTTTTTGTTAATATTTAATTAAGGAAATAATAATTATGATTTCAATTTCTATATATAATTCAATAATAATTATGAATAGGAAACATAGTCTCGTTTTATTGGGTCTTAGGATTAAAGCTAATTTTAGTTGATAATCTATTAAATTGAAGCAAATAATATAATATTATTTATTATTATTAGTTAAATTTACTTAAATATGATTAGAGGAATATATAAAATGAATTTATAAAATATATATATTTTTGAGATATTATAGTGAGAAAATCTTAAATATAATTAATTATACCTGGCTGATAGATACTGTAACATTGTATTTTTTTATATTTATTGAAAAATTAAATTTTTCATTTATTTTAACAAAATTTATATTTAATGAAATGTTTCCTAGAGTTTAATATTTGTTTGATCAGTTAGTTCACAGTCAATAGTTGGAAAGTGGTTTTGTGTGAATGATGGGGGGTACAAGACAATAATTAAAATTGTTATTAACAATGTTTTGTTTTTCATTACGGTGTATTCATTACGGCCTATTCAATCTAATGAATAAAAGAATAATTAAATTTACTTTGTATAATTTTATAATTAATTATTATCACATTTAATTAATTAATTAAAAAAATAAATTAATTCTGTTATTTTATTTTTGTGACTATTGTGTTAAATAAATATGATAAATAATAATGATCGATTCTTGGAAGGATATGAATTGTCATGAAATTGAAAGCGAACTCAGGTACATTATGAGTATTCGTATATAAGTTATTTTATTTAGTTTTCAATCGGAAATTGCACTGGCAATGTTTTCTTTGTCTGTCATTTGTACGTAGAATGATGAGGATCTCTTTACGCGAATGAGAGAGAGCATTTCCTCCCGTTGTCTTCCACTTGAGTCCATTTATCATAAAACGCCGCTCTCAGTCTTCATCGGTCGGAAGGGCCTTGTTGCAAATGCAAGACGAGTATTTCATCCCATCTCTATTCTATTCTATATTACACCCCTCACCCCCGCCCCTACTCACTCTCCTGCCTAAAACCGGAGGGAGGAGTTTTTGACACTCCAGCCGTTTTCTTAATCTCCTCTCAACGTGTTATAAATGACACCCGAGACTCGCCATTGGTATTCTACAAGTCGCCTCCCGCGCTGGCTTATGATAACACTGGCGCAAATGGGATTTACAAATTAACCCCAACCCCACCACACCACCACCATTCTCACTAAGCAAGCTCTTGATCCCTACACGCTCGATTTACTTTCACGCACACAGAGACTCCGATTCTAACCCTTATCCCCACTATAAATATTATATATATATATGTATATATATTATATAAGGTTAAACGAGAGAGTCCAATTGAAGGCATTACATTTAAAATTCTATTGAATTTGATTTATTTCATTTATAAAGAAAAAGGTCACTTGATTTTAATTTTTATACTTTTTTAAAGTGTTTTTCCATAATTTTTGTTTAATATTTTATATCAGTTTTTATAAGGATTTTTATACCAAGAGAACAACTATGTGGTAAAATATTGAAATTTTGAACTTAAGAAGAAGATTTCAAACTTCATTAATTATACATAAAATTTATAATATTAAACTTATTCAATGTAATCGATTATCATTAAAATGAGTAAATATTTTTTAAATAATTATTATTCGTTATTTAAAATTAGTATCTTATTCTTTTATTTTACTATTTGAGTGTTTGAAGGATCAAATGTTTTATTTATCATCATCCAATGATAGATAGAATATAAATAAATAAATATAAATCTATATATAATTCCCGTCGTATATATGTGATGTTTGTAACATTATGAAGTTAGTCACAAATTGTCAAAATTATTAATTTGTAACTAAATTCATTTTTTTAAAATTTCTTCTTATTATTAAATATTGAAAATTGAAAATTGAAAATGAAAATTGAAAATAAAAAAAATTATTACCACTATTTGAATAAAGTCAATAATTTTATATTTTAAGAAGAGTTTTATGCCGCCGACAACGGCTAGTAATTAAATAAAAATAAAGTTAATATATATATATATGTGGAAATGTTTTAAATTGAATATTTTATATTTTCATTCAAATAAGAATATTATATATTTATTTATATAAGAATAATGGAGTTGAAAGAGATAAGAGGTGATTTAGGGTTGAGGGTTGAAATAAGTGGTATGAGGACGTCGACGTCGTCCAGTGTGACGTGGTGTGGTATGAAAGGAGGCGTGTACATCTCTGCACGGCTTTTACCACGCCCCCTCAAAGCCAGTCTCCTCGTCCCTCTCTTATCAGATTCGCGTATTCTCACGTTTGGTCCCACCTCTCTCTTTCTCGCTTACACTCTTGGTACAGCCCTTCCCTCCTCCCCTTTTCGATACCAACCAATTTACAACAAGATCATAAAGATAGATGCCAGAGCCTCTGCAAAATGGGATAAAATTAGAAGAAAATAGTTCGCGGTCAGCCATTCTTTAAGAAATTATCTTATCTCAGCGATTTTTTTCTAATCATTCCTTCTTTAAACGAATATTTTCAAAAATAATTAATTATTTTTTTTTTTGTATAATTTTTTTTTTTTCAATTAAATCTATATCAACCGCAAAATGAAAAAAAAATCATGTATCACTCTTATTTTTCTTTTGATATGTGTTAGTTTCTATGAATACTTTCCTTAGTCACATCGGAAAGAATTTCAATTAAGAATCTCACTCTCACAGTATCTTTCATTCTCTCTTTGTATTTCTATATCAATCTCCCTCTCTCGTAACTATCTTTTTCTATATTATCTATCCATAAGGCGGCAAGACATTAGAAAAAAAAGAAACAGTCACTTAGTTTATCAGAGTCATTTATTTTCTGTAGATTCAAGTCAAAAAATCAATTAGGCCGTCCATTAATTCCTTTTTTCCTCCTTCCTTCTCTCTCTTCTATCCCTACCTAGTCGTTCCTATCGATGTCTATTCTTCTTTAAAATCCTGTTTCTATTTTATTTTTGAAGAAGGCGATTCGAAACGTTGTCTTTTTGATAATTAATATCCTAAGCTTAGCTTATCACTGTGAAATATGCCCTCTTGCTCTTCACTCTCTCTCTCTCTTTCTAGCTCTTCTTTATCTCATTCTTTTGTTAGTTTAATTTATTCTTAGAGGCACAAATCATCTGAGATGAGAGTATGATACGGATCAGTTATCTCGCGTTACCTCCCCCTCACCGTTTTTGCCTCCGCCTACATATCGCTTGCTTCTTTTTTATCCTACAAACGAGCCATTAAACAAACAAATGAAAAATTGGAAATTTTGCTGAGGGAAAAAAATTATAATAATAGGGTAGATTTTCATTCCATCCACCCTTAGCCCTTTTTATTCTACATCACCACGCTTTTCGATTCCCACGTTATTATAATTGATTGTTTCCCATAGATTGATAATATTTTTAAATTTTAATGATTATTAGTTTTATTAACCTGAAAAAGATATATTTATTATAGTTTTGCGATCGGTTACAAATTAGAATTTGTAGTTAAATGATTACAAATTTTGGCATTTCCTAGGCTCGAAAAGATAAATTGTTCTGTATGTTTGTGTAAGAAAAAAATATGTTTAAGATATATATATATATATATATATATATGGGTAGACTAGCGGTGTTAAATCAACTTTTTCGCTGAAGTGCCACTTTACATCATTGATGTTTTTCTTTTTAACGATTTTATAAAATTCAGTAATCAAAATAGTGGCCTACTTTTTATTATTAAATTAAATTTTACACGATTCGATCTATCAATAATTGGCAATTTATGTTGAGTGGAAGTTGTTACTCCATTATTTAATTTTTAACCTAATCCTTTGCATACTCTTATAGAGTTACAATAAATTGAGATGTTATAGCATTTTGAATTGTAATCAATTTTTTTCCAGGGTGTTCATAAATCTTGTCCGTCCAGGGTAAATTAATTATACATACAACGCAAGTGAGAGGGGGAGGAAAAGTGTCTATTAAAGTTAGTCTTTGGTCACGTGGCATGCAACTAAAGAAGATGGACGAAGGAGGATGGAGTGCCTGAGGCATGAGACGAGCACCTGGCCACACGCGCCACACGCTTAATTGACTATCCAAACCTATGGATTCAGGCGAAATGTAATTTAATCAAGAAACCAAATCGTTTATCATTTACCAGAAGATTTCTATCTCAACTTACACAATATATTGTATATATAAATTTTAGAAATAGCCACTTACATTTCAAAAATGAAAATTAAATTAATGCCCTTGCTTATTTTTTAATTTAGCTGCATTTTATATAAATCCTATATTAAAACTTCATATATGAATAGACAAAATAAATCCAAATATGAATGTTAAAAATTATTAAACTTATTAAGAAGATGTTGTAATACTTACTACTTAAATAAGAAAATAAAGAAGAGAAGAATAACTCACCTAAAACAAAAGAAAATTAAAGAATTAATAATAACAGATATTAAAAAATTTGTTTTAAATAATAATTCATTCATTCATTCATTTAATAATTAAAAGGAGAAAAAATATTTTTTATACAAGTATAAGAATGTTTTTGTCAATTTACAAGTATAAATAATATATTATAATATAATATGCTTAAAATAAATATTTTTTAATTTAAAAATTAGATTTATAGACATATGTAGTTTCATCAATTATTTATTTAATTAAGATGGAATCACAGAGGGATAGCGGAGATTGTAAAACGAAACACTTAGGATCATAAAATGGAAGAAACTCTTGTTTCAAGTAGATGGCTGTAGGTATGGAAGAAGTTTGTTTAGGGGGAAACTAATTAGGAAATGAATGGTGGGTAGACTAAGGATGACTGACAATTGATAATATAAAGATAGCGATGGGAAATTGGGAAAAGATATGAATTGGATGGAGCTATTTGTTTGATATACCAATAACATTCGAATCAATTGACTATTAAAGTTTATATTTATTAAATAATTGATAATTAATAAATAATGATGTAGATTAATTTAATTAAATTATTATTATTTATTGTAAATAAACAATTTAAAATGAAATTCTTATCTATCTATCTGTCTATCTATCTGTGGCTCTACGGAACTCGAAAGTTCTTGGCCGCAGCAACCACACTTCTCCAAGTATCCCTATTCTGAGCCACAGCCCTCCAATCCCTATCCTCTTCCATCTCTCTCACGTCCCTTCCTACATTATCTAACTATATCAGGAGAGGCATAGAGGTCATACAATTACTCGTTGAAAATGAAATTCTTAACTTATATTTGTTTATTTTATTAATACTTTTTTCTTAAGAAAATACAGACAGGGAGAGGTCAATGTGATAAGATATAAAGCAAAGATATCTTTAAAAAAGATCAAAAAGGGTGAGCTTAGGGAGGATGGGGGCTGGAGTTTGACAAAAGTTGCTAGTATTTTTTTTATGTTCTTAAAGTCAGATAAGAGTGAAAGAAGATGATTTCTAAGAATGATAAGAGCACATTTCACATATATAATACATATAAATGTAGATAGTAAAGAGAAGCATAGATTTCAATCTGGTTAGTTTTCAAAAATAGAAAAAAGAAAAAAAAATGAGTAGATAAAAAACTTAGAAAAAATGTTAAGATCCCCGAGATATTTTTCTGTACATATTCTCGTCTATCTTAGACAAAGTTAGCTTGTACGAGTAATGGGATGAATTGTCCTCCCCAAGTAAGTTTTATGGAAGAGCTATCTTTATTACTTACTATATAATATAATTATATTAATCAATAAGGCTTTATTAAGACTATATTAATTAATTATTTTAACGTATCTTTTAAATTAATTCGAATACAGTTTAGTTTAATGCAGTTGAAAATCAACTTTAAATATAGATATTGAAAAAATAGAAAATATGGGATTAAATTAAATCGAACATTCACAGAAATGAAAATTTGAAAATATTTTATTTTTAGTTTAAAAGAAAGATACCAAAATATCTACAATAATTAAAGTTGAATCTAATATAACTACATTTAATCCATAAATAATATAATATAATATAATCATTCTAAAAATCGTGTTTTATACAAGGAAACATCTTGTCGTTATGGGAGGCAAGAAACCAGCCACCACCAATGGTTGTAAAAACTTATTCGATCTTGAAAAACTTTGTTTTTTTTTAGAATCTCAAGGCATTTCCAATAAATTAGTAATAATAATTGGAGTCTTAAAAATTTTAAAATCAGCTCCAGGTATTGAAAAAATTAATTGTGTGCGTGTGTCTCTTATCTAAGCAAAGTTTCATTGTCAACATCTTGCGATTTTTCTTACCAAAATACCGGATGTAAATATAAACAGTGATTTTTTCTATTAATTCTAGAGATATCTTGAGGCTGCTGTCTTAAATGAAAATATCATATTACTTTTTATAATATTGCATTTTATACAGCCTCTCCTCTTGAAGGCATATTGTATTTTTTAAAGAGTGAATTAACAAAATATTATTATTATTATACAATAGAATGTTAATTTCTTTCGGTTCTATAATTGTTTTATTTTTAGTTCATTTTTTAATTTAATAAATAAATGATTATTAGAAATATCAAATAATCTTTATAGATGTGACTACTAAATTAAAATATATTTTATTTATTTTATTTAAACTAGAGATTTCTATATTTATAGCTTGTACAATAAATTATTCAACTACTCTATACAATAAACATTTATTTACTTATTTTATTTTTCTTTTAGTTTTTTTTTCTAAAATAAATTAATTCTGTCTTCCTTTTTTCTAGGACTCTTAATCAGTGCATTTGAATCTTTAACTTATCTTAAAGCAATAATATTGCAAATTATTATCCATAGTTAATGGTGTATTCTTCTTGGATTGTATATACAATTAACTTGTGCTCTGTCTGTATGTCTATCTGTTTGTGTGTTTTATTCCAAGGAGGTATACATATAACATGACTATATATATAGTATATATATATATATATATATATGTATGTGTGTGTATCGAAACTTCGTTATCAGTTCACATCCATCACAAGTTTATAAACATAGGAACACATTTAGTGGGATTATCTCAGACTCCGATCAAAACACACACACAGATCGGGAGAATTACATAGACTGATATTCAGACGCATACATATACACCTGTGGCTTGTATGCACTTGAACCAGCACCAATACACTAACACGCATTTCTCGTTTACTTATAGATTCGATATATTGAGAGAACTATTCAGTTTAAAACCATTAAAGAATTAGAAGATCATGAGAATGATGATGATATTGAAGATGAATCTAAAAACGAGAAGGACGAGATTAAAAAAAAAAAAATTCTTATAAAATAAGCTCATGAGTTCATCATTCACAAATTTTTATTCATATTAAAATACTTATTAAATTAGTTAATACTAATCATTGAATGTGAATTTTTAAAATTATTGTTATTTATTTATTGTTAAAATCTTTATTTTGATTTTTATTTAATATATAATAAAGTAAATATAAATACATTAGTTATAAATATATTATAATATAAAATAAAAATAATAAAATAATAATAATTAGTAAAAAAAAAATTCATAATCGCTTTTTTATCATTTCACATATAATATAATACAGATACCGAGATCCATATATTTAAAAATTATTTTTAAGGTGAATCGTAACAGATTTTAGTAATGTGTATAATATATATTTTTTAATTAATTTATTTGTTTCCTAAAATATAAACTAAGTATATAATTAATATATTAAAAAAATTATTTATATATACATTTAATTATTGGGTATTCAAATACAAATAAAAAAATTCTAAAGATGGACTATATTAGCTTATGGCTTTTTTTACTTTTTATATATATTATATATATATGGCTGGGTTTCAATTAAATTATTTAATTCTAATCAATTAAATTATTTAATTCTAATCAAGTGGTAAAATACTGAAATTAATTGAACTTGAGAAAGTAGTGACATGAACATAATCAAGTTGTTAAAAATTATATTTTTTATTTAAACTGACTAAATATTAGACTTAGATCTTGAGAACTAATAAAAAAAAAAGATAAATGATTAGGAAAAATTTTATCTGTTTATAATTTATTTCGTTATATGTTTATTATTTAAAAAAATATAATACTATTAAAAATATAAAAATAATTATATATATGCTTTTATTAGATGAAATATTGATTTTTTGATTATTTATGTAGGTGTAGGTGAAGTGACTTTTGAAAATAGGAATGAGTTATATTTATGAAATTACACTTTGGTCACATTATTATTATTATTATTATTATTATTATTATTATTATTTTGTTAATTTTTAATTAAATTTTCTTTATTATTAAGGTGTTAAAAAAACAATTTTAAGAACAAGAATTATTCATAAATATTTATTATTCATAAAATGATCAGGAAATTTTTTGTTAATAAATTATTTCTATATGTCATAACCAAAGTGAAGAATGAAATGCCCAAAGTAATGATTGAAATATCGGAAGTAAGTAATGATAACAATAAAACAAAAAGTGAATCATAATTATTATTCTATTGGTTGATAAAGAAATATTTCGATTACTTAATAAATCGTGAGTATCAAAGATTTATTTGTAATATTTGTAGTAATATAATCGTGATTATGAAGTGAAATATAAGAAAAGAAATTGAAAATTTCATCATTTAGAATGCTAAGTGTTCCTTGACTGTTGTCACCTTTTATATTGTTAATGTTGTGATAGATATTGTTTAGTCATTACCGATAATAGAAAATAGAATTAAAGTCGGTGACTGATAACATGATACATAAATATGATAAGTTATTTTTTAATATATACTTCTTATAAATATATATAATTTATATCTTTGAAATTATTTATAAGCCAATTTGGTTATCAGAAAAATTATTTATTGAATTAGATATAGATGAGGTTAATATTCTTAAAATAATTTAAAAAATAAATAAATAAAAGTATTTTTTTTAGTTCAGACAGTTTGATAAGAAAGTTGATTGTAAAAAAAATATATATTTTCTTTCATACTTGATAGGGATGTCAGATGTTTAATCGGGAAATCTTCTTCTCTGTTATTTATTAAATACTTATTTATATGATTGTAGAATAAATTTAAAAAGATAAAATAATGGAAATTTTATTGAATTTAAAATAAGAAAAAAATATTTTACATTTTATATTTTATTAATAACTACAGATTCATTCTTTTTCCTAAAAAAAATTCATGTAACGAAAGAATCCCCTTCCACTTCCAATCCATACACACACTCCTCTCCGCTGTTAAGATGACTAATTCTTTATCTTTGATATTTTATTTTTATTTTTTTACATAATTCTTGTTAAATGATGTATTAGTCGATGATAAAATGGTTACATTCCAGCAGACAAACGTGTTTTATCAGTTAACATTTTAAAACTTAGCTCTCTCTCTCTCTCTCTTTCTTTTATTCTATTTTACTTAAAGAATATGAGAGGAAAAAAAAATTATTATCGATATTTTGAAATTCATAAAACAGGAAAAACCGTTTAAAATTCTTTCGATGGAAAATAATAGTTATTATAATGGAAATTAAATTATTTATTTAAAAATCTTTCTCTTTATAAAATTCATTGATTTTGAAAGAATTGGAAAATGTTTTGTGAAAAATATTATAACAACGGTATTTCAAGTCTTTTCAACACACAAGATTTCATTGAATTTATTTGAAAAAATAAATTAATGGAATATAAATAAATATTTATTTTATATTTTTCTTTCTATTTATTTATATATTTATATTGACATTCGCAATACGCCATTTTAATGCCCTGCGGTGTTATTGGAAAAAATAATCAAAATATATCAACAAGTTTTTGAGTTATTTTGAAAAGTTGAATTTTTACATTTATTTTTAAAATTCATCAAAACGAGTAAACTTCAGGCCAGATAAGTTTCTAACCGCTGCCAATTATATACACGACTTCTCATTTTTTTGATTTTTTGTGATTTGAAAATAATTACTTTGAAACATTACAGCCATTCCAAGAAAATTATTTTCAATAACATATCTGCCTTTCTGTTTATATATTATTAAAATAAAAATTAAAATTATTTTTTAAATAATTGGGGTCGTAAGTGTAATTTTTAATTTTTCCCAATAGTTCACATTTTAAATTTAAACCAATGAAAAATGTAATGAATTGTGAAAAATGAAAAAAATTGTCAAATCGAAAATTTTATCATATCCCTATCTTCAATAATTTATTCAAGATGATTTCAATTTTTTTCTCTTACTTTCTTATATATTTTCAATTTGTTTGCATTTGGTAATAAATAAATGTCGATTTAATTTATATTTAGTATTTTAAATAGCATTGTCTGGCTTTTTGCATACCCCATGGAATGATATTAATTGAAAGAAAAAAAAACAGAATGGTTACTCATCCCTTTTTGGTATTTTTCTTGCATACATAGCAGATTATCTTTAACGATATTACCCTACCAAATCATAATATTTAAAGATAGAAAGACGATATTGTACAGGGAGATTTAAAAAGATAGAGAGTGGGGGAAAATGGCTTTTCAAACCATCTATTGCGAATAGGGGAAAGAAAAAGAGAAGAAATAACAGTCAATAATCTTTTTTTTATGTTATTCCGATGTCTATTTCTCTTTTTGTTCGTAGATCAAGTGTAAGAAAATGTTTGTCTAGATCTCCTTCTCTTTCTATTGACCTATCATCCCCTGCCTGCCTGCTTTCGCCACCTTATCAGTTAGTTATCATGCATGATTTTTTCAATAGCCGGAAGGGTTGGCGTGAATCACGATTATACATAAAAAAAGGCATTTAAGTGAGGAGTGAAGGGTGTGAGGAGCGGTGAGGAAAGGGTAGACAGCAAACGATCCCATTGCCGATATTTGAATATCTGACCGATGAGAAACCACTTAGTCTGCCAGTCAGTAACTCAGTCAGTCAATTCGATCAATTCGGCCTTCCTCCCCACCCACCCATTTATTCCCATACAAACAAATAGGCACATCATTTTTAGGTAAAATAAATATAGTAATATAAATATGATAACCTTAACTTTTATTTAATTAGAAAATAAGAAGATAAAATATAAAAACAATTAAATTATATATTCATTTTGAAATTTATTTATTTCTTAAATGTTTTTAACTCTATTATCACCGTTTTTTAATGTTGTTTGTATCGTTTATCTTTTACATGAGCGATACTTTCATTTTATATTTTTTCTTAGTTAGTATGTGTACAATATTAAATAATGAATGTTTTTTTTTAAAAAAAACTTGATTTAACTTTTCTAGTACTTATAAATCTAAAATTACACTTGGAAATGAACTTTGTTGGATAATTAGAATTACCTCTCTCATTTTGGCAAAGAGGAGGAGACATTGCAATTCAACAAACAACACATTAAATATATATATATATATATATATATATATATATATGTATTGCTTAATATCATAGTATTAAAAAGTATTCAGCATCATTGGACGTTTATTATAAATATACTTAAATATATATACCTCTCTCTCTCTCTCTGTTATATACGTGCATATATATATATATATATATATATATATAATTTAATATATGAAAGAGAAGAGCGTTGGGGTTGTAATCAGTAAATGAGATAAGCCCCTTTGAATGATAATAGCCCGGGAAAGTTCTAAATTAATCGGGGTCTGATTATTTGGAGACTGGCTTTCTTTATCTCTCGAATGCACACGCAGAGATAGTTATCACTCTCTCTCTCTTCCTCTCTTTTACTCTATCTATAGCTTTTGTAGCAGAGTCCAAAACAGTCACATTCCTTCTCTCTTTTCTTTCTCACTGTCTAATATTTAGATTATTTTGAACCCTTGGGAAATTGAAATTCAATCTTTTTATTATCCTTCATCCCTCTTTTATTAGGCTTCCAATTTTGATAATTTTTTTCCTTTCCTTTATTTTCATTCTTTATTTTATTTTCATTTTATATTTTGATTCTTATTTATAATATATTGTACATAAAATTCAAATTTCTATTGTATAGTTCTATCTGTACAATATAAAAAATTATATATATGTATATTATGTTGAAACAAAAAAAGATTATGATCTCAAATTATACGTGCTAGAAACAATATAGAACAAAAGTGACTTGTGATATTTATTTAAATTTTAAATTGATATATATCTAATACTAATATGTATAATATAAAATATAATACATCTATTTATTAAGAAATTATTATGATACAAGTGTCATTAATTAATTTAATTGAAATTATGTGTTGTGTGAATTTTTTGTATTTATTTAGAAAACTGATTGAACTTTTATGTAAGTATTTATTATCATTATTATTATTATTATTATTAAAATTTGTATTAATTGAATTATTATCGTATATAGAAATCTTTTTGAATAGTCATTGATTTAAACCTACAATCAAATTTCCTTATTTTCTTCACCCTCTTATAATCTGACAAATAGGGTAATACGAATTATTTTGTTGGGAAAAATCTTCATAGATTGTTTAGCGAAAAAGCTATTTCATTTCATTATAATGGAGTGACGGAAAATGTCTTCAATGATGACAGAGAGATTGTATTAAGATATTGGTTTAGAAAACGAGATAAATGTGACAGGATAATGTAAAATTAGTATTAATATTAATAATATTGCATTAAAATGGAAAGAGTGAATTAAAAGTGGACGAAGAAGAGAGAAGGAAGAAGGGAGAACTGAATAAATGAATCATTTCTATTCATTTGTTATTCAATTTATACAAAAACAATGACAAATTCTTATCAAAAGTTAAGTATCGTTGTCATTTAGAAGGAATAGAAGAAGAAGAAGAATCAATCTGTTTGAAGGAGCATCTGTTATCATTTATAAAATAATATTCCTTTTTCATTTCCTAAGACAATATATTCCTTTCTATTTTATATTAAAATATGAATATAAATTCAAACAAGGAATGAGAAAAAACAAACAGCGCATAAGTTACTTTACTCTGAATAGAAAAATTATTAATTGCAAAATTCGTAGTTTTTTATCAACTTTTGAGAAATAAAGCTCATCCGGAAGAGGGTCATTACCCCTACCACGTTTTCATTTTTTTTCCTCTAAACTGACCATAAAAATAAAGAAATATGTTTGATAGTTATTCACATGATTAAAAATTGTATAAAACTGCTTTATATAGAATTTCGGCTTTATTGAATCGCTTAAAGTACCGGAATAAATTTTTTAACACGTCTGCAAATCACGCGCCAGCACTTGACGAGGTGCCATCAACAAAGAGCCAAACACGCGCTGGTTTAATAAATATTATTTATTAATTTTAATTTATAATTTATAATTAATTAAATTTAATTTAAATATAATATATGCTATTTAATCCAATTCAAATAGTCGAGTGGAGACACTCCAGCTAATTTCTTATACCAGCATTGATCATTTGAATCTCTCTCCTCTCTCTCTCTTTCTTTCGTCCTCTGGGAGTTGTGAATTTGTTCCGATCCGAAGAGATTATTCTGATTATTATTCGCGATGTACAATGTACATTATTTCTCTCTCACATTCTCTCATTTTTTTTTCTCTCTCTTCCTCTCTTATTCTTCTTCTAGACTGACTGTCTCTTTCTTACAGCTCATTATAAAGGCCAGAAGCGTTTCATTTTAATTTTCAAAATTATAAATTCTGTCGACGCCATGGAGGAGAGACTCTTTCTCATGGCAAAGTGTTGGGTGGTGGGGGCTGTTTTTAAACGTTGCTTCTGGGTGCTAAGGGGTAAGCGATGTGCAGGGTGGAGAGGTCGTCGCGCACAGTTTCCGGGACGTTTTATCGCAAGTGCACAGATAACACGTTTGCGCACTGTGTGCATGCAGAGAGAGAGAGAGGCTGGTACCGGGTGCCGGGAGATAAGGCTGGACCAACGACGCCAACCAAGATAGGGGCGGTGATATCGCTGAGAGCCATCGCACTTCTACATTGGCACACACACACACACACACTCAAAACTGCTTATCATTCATCCATAGGATTCCAAGGACAACCTCCTTGTGTCTTGGACTACAAACAACAACACAACCGGCAGACAACTCGATCAATCAATCAACAAACAACATTTGCCACCATCTCTTTTCAACAACATCACTAATCATCGCCCTTCCAATTCTTTACATTGACATTCAACCAAATTCAAAATGAAATGTTATAATTCCCTTTCAATTCATCTTAATTAATCAAATATTTTATTGAGAAAGAAAAAGCAGAAAGAACAAGAAAAAAAATATATTGATAATAAACAAATATTTATTTCTAGGTAAAATAAAACGAAAAGTGGAAATTTCTCATATTTAATTGATCTTTAAGAATATCACTGAATCATTAGTCCATCTCTGAAAGAGGTTGAAAACCCATTTCCTTTAATATATTTATTAAACATGGTTAGAGTTAATTGATATATTAAGTTAAATATAAATAGATGGGATACACATAATAATATTATTAATAACAAGATATTTGGTACAGTATAATCGATACCATCTTATACATTTTTTTTATCTATAGAAAACTAAAATAAAAATTAATCATCGAACCGTTAAAATCCGTGAAGAACTGGTAATATGAGAATTTTTTTTAATTTATTAATTATAAAGCTAACTGGAAGATAGAAGATATTCTAGAGAAGATAACAAGGTAAAAAAATATAGATGATTTGTTGAGAAATTCAGAAAGAGAGAGAGAGAGAGATGATATTGATATTGATCATAGGAGAGAAATAGAAAGAAAGAAGGAAAGAGAGAAGAAGGGTGATGTTAAGGGGTAGTGGGAGATAGAAGTAGGGTCTATAATTGTAATCATATCACTAATAAATGGCATCACGTTTTATTTCCGTGCAAATTAGAATCATAACAACTGATTAAAATGCATTCCGTGTGGAATGGTAGGGAAGGAGACGGGAACGAGACGAGTGGGTGCAGGGATGACGTTCATGGTGATTATATAGGGTTAAGGGGAACGATATCAAAGGGCTGAATTAATCAAACAATAATTGGATAATAATATCTTAAGATTTTGATCGATATTTTAACGATTGTTAGAATTACAATATTATATTATATTAATATAAATATACCCAATCTAATAAATATATTCGATAATATTAACTTACATATATACACCTATAATTTATTTATAATGTTTAAAAATTAATAAAAGGTGATAATTATTAATATTAATAATATTTTTATCAATATTATTATTAATTATTATAATAATTAATTAGTATCCATTCATCCATTCGAATTGTAAAAATAAAAAAAAATTAATTTAAATTTTAATTAAAATAGAAAAAAATGAGAGAAAATATAGACACATTAAAGTCGTTAAAGAAGAAATCAAATAAAAT
The DNA here is from genome assembly GCA_963082975.1 of Labia minor. Classification (NCBI taxonomy): domain Eukaryota; kingdom Metazoa; phylum Arthropoda; class Insecta; order Dermaptera; family Spongiphoridae; genus Labia; species Labia minor. The sequence continues at coordinate 45,888,517 of OY720344.1, forward strand.
TATAAAAAAAGCAAGGGATGATGGAGTCTGTTGAAGAGGGGGTTAGGGTACAATATGGATAGATAACTGAGGAAGAGAGAAGAAGGGAAGATGTTAGAGAGAACTAACAAAATAATAATTTATTTAAATACTAATATTTTGTTTAAAGAAAGTATAAAAAATAATATAAATATGTGATTTAAGAGCGAGGATTAAAATAAGTAATTATTAAATAAATAACAAATAAAAATAAAAATCAGTTCTAAATTTAATTCTTGAAATAATTTGTATTAAACGACAGTATAAATTAAAAAAAATAATAATAACCATTTCTAATTAGGAACAACTAATATGAATATATTATATATATAATTTATATTATATACATATATACATATACATATATATACTATATATTGATATATATAATATGTGTATAATATAAATTATTACTGTATCTAGGTATATCTCAAATTCTTATTCATTATTAGAGCAAAACGTGATGTAGGTATTTTCTTAATATAATTTTTTTTTTATTTAAAAATTTTATTTAATTCTAAACATTTTTGGCGAAAAGGCGGATACCTCGATCGAATGGTGGATTGGTAGAAAGAGTGATGGAGGGAGAAAGGCGAGAGGTATTCATATATATATATATATATATATAAATTGGTGCTAGCACCGCTGCCTCCAGATGATAACCGGCTGCCGGTCTGATAAGAGCTTTCTGACCGGGCTGGGGGTGCTGATAAGACGCGCACGGGCACCCTCATGGCAGTCGCACGTGATAATCGCTTTGAACACCACCAAGACATAATTCAATTCGAGAAAAAGAGAGATAGAAAAGAAAACTTTGCACATTTTCAGGTCAATCAATAGAACGCATGTATATTTATTATACTTAATATATAATATTAAATGAATTAATTCTATCCAAATATTAACATATTCGCTATAATTATTCTTTCGCCACGTTTAATGACATATAGGATACAAAAGAAACTTTAGAATTTTTCATGTCTGTCTCTCGTTCGGAAAAATGTGATGTTATAGGCCCAAATTTGGCTGAACCGATTAAAATTACGTCACAATATTCTTAAATACCTCTATTTAAACACAGAATATAATTTTCCTCAATATCTATTCAATAACCGCAGAAATTACTTATTAAAAATGAATATAATACTATACTGTTGTTCATTCAGAGCCTCTCGTGGCTAAATGAAAAAGTAGACTCATTTCCGACAATGAATATAAAATTAATAATTCTAGCAATCCCCATACAAAGAATCATTTTAATATTTAAATTTTCATTTTAATTTCTAATATAAAAATATCATTTCAATTAAATAATTTATTTTATACAATTATTTTAATTAATTTAATGAAATATTTAGATTATATTTATCTTAAATTATTCTTATTTTATTTGAATATTTCTCCTTTTCTAATTAAAAGTTAAGGGTATAAATTTTATTTGTCTAATAAAAAAACAGAAATTATTTTTTTTAGTGTTTTATAAAATCAAAAATGTTTGTCTTTGGAGTTTTAAATCCAAATTATTATATTCTATTATTTTTAGATGGGTAAATGAATTGGTCTGGGAGAAAGGAGACAATTTATAAGTTTCTTCTACTTTTAGGAGTATAACAATGCAGATTCAGCCCAAATCAGGACAACATTAGATACAATCTAATCTCGTTAAGAAAATTCAATATTTCTGAATTCAAATTATTCGGAGTTTTGGCAAAGGGTTTGATTCAGTTAATTTAAAGCGAATAAATTAAAAAAATGAAATTTGTATTTGTTTAAATTCTACTACAACCCCCCCCCCCCCCATAACCAATAAACCCATTAAAAAACAAATAATTTAAATTAATACTATTAGTGAATGTATATATTTTATAATCTATAGTTTTATATAGGATTTATATCTGAAGCCTCTAACTTTGGGTTTCCTTAAAGTTTATTATAATTAAAATGATTCAATAAATTAAGGAAAATAAAATATCAAAATGAAATGATTAAATAATATTATATTCCATTATAACATATACAATAAAATATTTAATTAATTTAATTAAAAAATAAATAAGAATACAAAATGGAAATGAATGTTTTTATATACTGATAAAAATAAAATAAATGATTACCTATTACATACAGATTTTCAACCAAATACTATGTATCACTTCGGGGTTACAAGGGGATGAGATCCATCTATAGATTGTAAGAGCGCCGAAGCCGGTCTAAGCAGCACTACATATTAAAAAAAAAATTATAGTAAAAAGAAATTTTATTAAATTTTTTCTTAAACACAAACATATAAAGTTTTTAAATAGTTAAAAATATAATGCTAAAACAAATAAGTGGCGATTGTACTAATTAAGATCTAATGGATTAAAATAAATTACTTTTTTTTGTTCCAATGAAATGGGAAAATGGATTTAATTTTCAATATAAAACTCAAATTTGTATTGTTTATGGAGAAAGACCAATCATGGCACGATAAATAGACGTGAAATCAGTTAAAGTTATTAAGGGAACTAAATAATAATTTCATTTTATGAAATTAATTATTAATTATTAAATATTTATTTAAAATAATCTTAAAAGGATCACATTGAAAATAGCTTTAATATTGAAGAAATTATTAATATATATATATATATCTTCCGTTGTTTTTACGTGTAGAAGTTGTTTTATATTCTTGTTTGTTGTTCTTTTTTCTTTTTTTTGCAAATTTAACAAACACCTAAAGTGGATAAACAAGTAAATCTCCATTCTTTGATTATAACTTTGGATCAGTGAACACGAATTACTCGATAACATACACATACACACACACATACACTGACAGAAAAACATACATGTTGTGTAAAAAGCACGATTTCTAAAACGATAGATAATGATAACATTTCGCCTTCTTCCCCTCCCCACACATCCTAGTTAATTCTATTTTTTCATATTATTCTAATTTACTTGACATTTAAATAAATTATGATATAAACCAGAATATGTGGGTATCAAATTTACTTATCTATGTATTTCTGCATATACCTAGATAATGAATCATAATATAATTAATCAGAATATCTATGTATAACTTTATAATCTTTTCTAAGTTTTAAAGTATATGTTTCATCAGAAAATCTATATTATTAATTTGATAAGCATTTATATATACAATTAATAAATCTGTTGGTTTTATATCAATTATAAAGTTATAATTATAATTTTCATGTTTTTTTCGCTTTTGTATTCCTATCAAATATGTAGAATGTAGAATGAGATCAAGATGGATGGAAATAGAAAATGAAATTCTTATGATACCTTTTGATGGGTTCACTGTTAATATTTAGTATTCGCAATGCCTTATATAGGTATCTAACCTATTTTCAACTTTTTTATCCATAATATATCAATACATTATCCAGAATAAAATTAAATAAATATTCAGGGCCTAAATTATTAATTTCATTTTAATTCTACTTTTTTAATATAAATGCTTATTTTGAGTTTTGAATTTATAGAAAAAATAAAATGGAGTGTCTCCACTCGACTATCCCGCAATTTAAATTGGATTAAATAACATAATATATTATATTTAAATTAAATTTAATTAATTATAAATTAAAATTAATAAATAATATTTATTAAACCAGCGCATGTTTGGCTCTTTGTTGATGGCACCACGTCAAGTGCTGGTGCATGATTTGCAGTCATGTTAAAAAATTAATTCCGGTACTTTAAGCGATTTAATCAAGCTGATATTCTATATATAGCAGTTTTATACAATTTTTAATCATGTGAAAAACTATCAAACATATTCTTTATTTTTACGGTCACTTTAGAGGAAAAAAAATCAAAATTTTGAGGTAATGACCCTCTTCCGGTTGAGCTACATTTCTCAAAAGTTGATAGAAAACTACGAATTTTGAATAATGCCCGTATACCAATTTCATTATTCTAGTTCAACTCGTTTTTGCATAATCTTGTCTACATACACACACATATGTATATATATATATATATATACAGACATTTTTTCTCAACCTTAGTGAAATTGACACAGGGTCCTTCAAAACGTATAAAAACATCAAAATCTAAACATCGAAAATTTTCATGATCGCAATACTATCTCTGGCGAGATAGTAATTACTTTAATAATTTTGTTATATAATAATAAAATGTTGTTATTGTTGTTACGGATGAAGATGATGATGATGATGATGATGTTGATGATTAAAGTTATTATGCTTTTCTAAAACTACATTAATAGCATAATAGATTCATTAAGTATTTGAAATGTTCTTTAAAAAGAGAAAGAGAGAGAGAAAGAAAGAAAAAGATGGAAGATAAAATAGAAGGTGTATGTATATATCCGTTATCACCCATTCGACCAAACACCTGTCATTAACACTATAGAGTCAACCAACCCATTGAGAGAGAGAAAGAGAGAAAAAGACCTTCTTCTCAATCTTTTTTCTGATTTTTTTTCTTATTTTATATATATATATATATATATATATATATATATATATATATGTATGTATGTCTCTTTTACTCGTTTCTACTGTCTCATACATTAAATAGCAAAAGTCTTTTGAGATAAATGAAGTGCGATAAGCAAATGCTAATGTCGAAACGGAAGATAAAATAATAAAATAGAGAGGAGTGGGGATAGAGAGGGGACAGAGAGATGTTCTATATAACCAAACGAGAAGGGCAAACTGTAGAAGAAAGAAAAGAAGAAAAAACTAGAAACCAGCAAACCTTGCAGTGTAACCTTTATATACTTTGCCACCATTCCTCTCTAATTTAATCTATCTATCTCAAAAGTTCTCCTGTCCTGAGTCACCTCCATCCAATTCCCACTCTCTTCCAATTCCCTCAAAATTCTATTTTATACATTTTTACCGACCGACGATAGTAAGGGAGGTATTGTTTTCACACCAAATTTCACATGTGGAGATTTTTACATATCTCCACGAATCATGCATTTTCTAAACAGAAAAAAGTATTTTTAGCATGATGTCTGTCCGTCTGTCCGTCCGTCCGTATAGATGTGTACAGCCTGAACGGCTCAACCGATTTTGATGAAATTTGGTATATTTACTTAATGCATCAGTGGGATGAATTGATCAACTTTTGGTGCAATTCCGGAAACCGGAAGTGGTAGTATTAGCGATCGACGATAGGAAGGAAAGGGTTATTTTCACACCAAAGGAGATTTTTTTATATATCACCACGAATCATGCATTTTGTATTGGTTTTATCCTCGAAAAAAATCATATTTATTAGTTTTTTCTTGATTTAAAATTATATGACGTCATCCAGCCATGCATGACGTCACAGCCTGGTCTTGCATATATATTATAAATAAAATAAAATTCAAAATGTTTATATTTATTATTTATGTATCCATATCTGTTTTTTATTACATTAATAGATATATGAAAATTATTTGAAATTGTTTCTGTAGCTGGAAATTAATTTATTTCAAACCGTCGGTCGGTTCGGACCTGGCCACAGGTCAACTTATTTATTATGATTTATTATAATATATATTGACAAATTCTGGATAAGAGAGAGAATGTCTTCCAGAACTGCTATTACTATATACATACCCATACCCCCTCGGAATAACTAAAAATACAAAGTTAAAATCGATAAAAAATATAAAATGATATTATTATTATTATTTGAAGATCGAGGTACCTCATCAACTACGGCCATTTGTACCTTAAAGAAATCATCCATCGTACATGATAAATCTCATTGATCTCTAAGCACCCTACTGGGGGAATTTCATCTTCTTCGCCGGGGCACAGCCAGGGAAATAGTAAATTACTGAATCTCGACCGACTTCATTGTGTCAGACTCATTGCTCCCCGGGTAGATAGATCACTTGGAAAGAATGAAATTTTCTTTTAGTCCAAAATCTATCAATCTATATATATAAAAAAAGGTTTTTGTCTGCACATTGCTCAGAATTTAAAAATTTTTGCATATCTTCGCGTTTCATGACCTCTAGAATCCAAAAGTGACTTTAGAATTTTTCATGTCTGTCTGTCTGTCTGTCGGTCTGTCTGTCTGTCTGTCTGTCTGTCCGGAAAATTACTATTTTATAGACTCTGAATTGGCTGAACCGATTTCTATGAAATTACATCACAATATTCTTATATACCCCTAGAGTAACATAGGCTATAAATTTTATTTATATGTCAACAATAACCGCAGAAATTAATTTTTTAAAGTTTATATAATTCTCCGTGTTGTTCATTCAAGAGCAGCTCGCGGCTCACTGTCGGCCTAGCGGAATCATTTCAAACAATGAATTATCATAGCTATTCCCAATCAAAGAATTATTATAATATTTCCCTTTTTATTTTAAATTCTAATATTCAAATATCAATTCAATTAGATAATTTATTCTAAAAGTTCCCATTTTAATTAATTTAATAAAATATTTAGATCATATATATATTAACTTAATTTTTATTTATTCTTTCTATATATTTGAATATATTTCTTCTTTTCTATTTGAAAGTGAAAGGTTAAAAAATCTCGCTAAGAACATTCAATATTTCTATACACAAATTATTCAAAGTATTGGCAAAGCGTATCACTCACAATCAGTTTAATTTGAAATTTTTATAAATTAACAAAGTGAAAATTTTTATTTGTTTAAATTTTATTACAATGAATCAAAAAAAATTAAATATATAGATCACATGATTAAGCGAAGCAAGAAACTTGAGGGAAATAACTGTTGGACGGAGGTCGGACATGACAGAAACTGTAAGCGAAATCTTCATATTGCGACTAATAATTTTCAAATCCCCTAGCACCACAGAATTAGATAAGTTTCTTTTAAGGGAGGAAAATAACTATGATCTAAAAAAATTAATAAATGAACTTAATAATAAAAAAACAAATAAATCAATTAATTTAAATTAATACTATTAATGAATGTATATATTGGTAATTTATCTATAGTTTTATACCGTTAATTTTTATAAATTGTCTCAAGTCTCTATTTTTGCATTTTCTCAAGTTTCATTATAATTAAAAATATTCAATAATAATCTAGCAATCAAAATAAAATATCAAAATGTAATGATCAAGAAATATTATACTCTATTTCACTATTATAACATATACAATACTTAAGAACCATAGGCGGAGGAAATATTAGGAGATATCATTGCGGGTTCAGGCCAAATCGACCAACATTAATTAAGATATTATCATTATGACAGATATTAGGAAAAAAATCGCGAATTCAATATTTCTGTTCACTAATTATTTGTAGACTTTAGTAAAACATACGCATGACTCAATATAGATCAGCATAAACTTTTTCAAATTTTGATCTTCAAATTTGTCTTGAAGGTAGTAAAGAAAAAATAAGATACGGAAATCAATTGTAAAATATTAGGTTACCCAGAATACTTAAATATAATAGGAGATTAGGCAATTGCAATTACAGATAGCGAGGAAATATTAATGGAGGTTTGAAATTAATAGTGATAAGAAAAAATATTTAGTAACAAAGAGGAAGAGTATTAACATACAAAATCTTAAGATACAAAATGTAGAATTTGAATATGTTGAAAAATTGAATGTAATCACAAAGGATAAGAATATTTGAGAAGAATTCAAATCGGGGTTGCAATCGGGAAACGCCTGTTATCTTGCAATAAAAAGGCTTATCTCATCAAAATTATTATCAAAGGGAATATATAAAAAAATTATTTTGCCTGTAGGATAGGATTATTCCCTGCATTTATTGGCCAAAGAAAGATGAGGTCACCGGGGAATGGGGGAGACTGCATATCAAGAAATTGCATGGCCTCTCTGCATCTTCAGAAATAGTTAGGATTATAAAAGGGAAAAAGCTGCGATAGGCAGAGCACGTGGCTAGAATGGGAGAGGAAAAAGATATTGGTGGGGAGACCGATTGGAAAACGTCCGCTTGGAAAACCAATGACGCGTAGGAAGGGACGTAAGAGAGATGGGACAAGGGCTCAGGATAGGGACACTTGGAGAAATGTGGTTGTTGCGGCCAAGAACTTTCGAGTATCTTTGAGCCACATACATATATATACCATATACAATAATAAAATATATAATTAATTTACTGATTAAATAAAAATATATTTTAAATAAGAACACAAAAAGAAATGAATGTTTTATGAAATATATTGATTGAAACAAAATGGATGAAAACCTTTTACTACTTTTAACCAAATACTATGTACCACTCGGGGGTACAGGGGGCGGAGCCCCCGTCTAGGTGTGAAGAGCGCCGAAGGCGCTCTGAGCAGCTAGTATTCAATAAATAATTAATTAATAAATACAATTAACAATAAATAAATAAATAAAGAGTTAAATAAATAATAATAACGAAAACAATAATTTATATTTACAAATAAATATTATAATTTAAATAAATAATCAAATACTATATTTTGTATAAAATTTAATCCTATCTAGAAACTTAAACATTCTCAATATTTTGAACCTTTCCTAATAGACCCCTGATATACAAATTTTCAATATTACTTTTTACTTTTTTTATTGATATAAAATAATATATAAAATAAATATATAATAAATAATAAAATGTCAAATCAAAACAAACCGATCTGTTATAGTTTTCAGTAAGAATATGATAAAAATAAAGCATATGAAAATCTTTCTTAGATATTAATAGTTTTTTTTAATTAGAAATTGATTTAATGAATTTTCTATGCGTTAATTAAAACCGAATTCGTTACTTTTTCACTCAGATTATTAAAAATGTACTTCAACAAAATTAAATTCTGTTGTTGAAATATATATATATTTTTTTTAAATAATTTTTAAAATTGTACAGTCCAGTAAGTCAATTTGGTTTTTGTAAGAGAATTCATAAACTTTCAGATGAATGATTGAAATAATTAAATGTTGATGATAAAAGAACTTAATTGGATAAAATAGAAAAAAATACAACAAAACCAATAAAAAAATATATTTTGAAAATCAGAGTAAGTATTCATAATAGATTTTTATCCATTTTAAAAGAAAATGTAAAAAAATGAAAAAAATTTCTGTTGCTTCTGTGATAAACTAAATATATATATAATATATATATTGCTAATTGAAAAAGTAGTAGTAATGATGTTAGTTAAAGGAATGATTATAATAGAAGGCAAATATACACTTGCTGTTTTGATAACCGGCCATAACCGATTGAGAGATAATCTATTTTTGGTGTTAAGCTAATCAGCAAGAATTGCGTTGAAATCCCGGAGGTCATTTGGACCTTGGGTCGACTGGTTAGCTGGCTCGGGCCTCTTCAGTCTTTATCAGCCTTATCATTATCTATCACTCGCTTATCACGCGTTAGCTTAACAAAATTTCCTCCACCCAAAATTAATATCAAACATTTAGATAATACAATATAAATTTTGAAGATATATTAATTATATTAATTTCCCAAAGATAAATGAAGAATAATGATTTTTAAATCAAAAATAAATAAATAAATATCAAAATTAAAATATAAAAAAGAAAAAAAAAAATTAAATAAAATTATTATTTCAAACATCAATTGTTAAATAAGAATTTTGTAATATAAACTTATATAATAAAATATCAAAGATGATGGCATGATTTATTAATATAATCTCAAATTGATAATTTTTCTATTTTATTCAGTGGAAAATATTTTAATTTAAATATTTATTTATTTAATGAAGTTTTGTTATGTGAATTTTTCAAACTTAAATAATACTATCTTTGATATATGATATACCTCCAGAATAAATTAAAAAAATATAAATCAAATGTCAACCAATATTTAAAAGTGAAGTATAATCTTTGCATATCATTTAAGATAAATAGATAGATGGATGTTGTTTTTTGTTGTTGTTGTAGTTGTTGTTGATGTTTTATCTAATATTTATTTTAAAAAGATTTCCATAAATAACATGAAAAGACGTTCCATTTTGAATATTTTTTTTATTGTCCTCTCTTTCTATCCAGTCATTATAATATCTATCTATATAAAATGGACGTGTATATGTGTCTGTCTGTGTGACATCACGAGGGTTATCTTTTCAATGCTTATCATTAGATGAATATGAACATTTAAAAAAAAAAGAAAAAAAAAGAAAAATAAGATAGTCAAAAAAGAGAAGATAACGAATAGTGAAGTGAAACAGAGATGAAAAGATTAACAGCAGTAGAAGAAATACAATCGAATGGATTATTTTCATTTATATAAGTAACTAGAAGAGTTTCTAATTAGATATGACCATAAGGAAAGAAGAGAATTCTATAATAAATAGAAAGGTGTGTGGAAGTGTGTTTCAAAGTCATTGATGAATTGGAAAACCAGAGAAAAGATTAGCAAACTATTGCTTCATTTAGAATTCTAAGGCAGAATAAGAAATTTTTAAGTATATTAGCAATGGAAAAACAAAAGCCCCTTAAATCACTCGGAGTTTATAAATTTTTAATATTTTATGATTTTATAAAAAAAAAAAATTGTTAAAGATAAATTTATGAAAAAAATATATTTTATAAGAAAATTTTCAAAATAATTTTTAATTAAACATTTTTTGTCATGCTTTTAAATTGTATATATTTCAAAAAAAAAAAAAAATAAAACACAAAACTTCTGGAATATTTAATTGGAGAAATGGAATTTTATTCAATTTTCTTAAATTAATTTATTATCAAAATTAAAAGTCAATTAATAAGAAAGAGTTGAAATTCATTATTAACATTAAATTATATTCATGATTATTTATAAAGGGCATAAATTTAATAAATATAAGTTATATATTAATTATTTTTTTTAATAGAATTTATATTATTTATTTATTATTTTTTAATATTATTATTCTGAGACAAGTAATATACATAAATGTACTAAAAAGCTAAATTATCTACAATTTCTAATTTATTATATAAAACTTATCATTAAAATAAAAATTCATAAATTACGATTTAATTAATAACTTTAATGAAGACAATCAATTTTATATAATGATAAAATTAATTTTTTTTTTGATTATAAGCAAAGTGAAAATTTATTTTAAACAATATTTAGATAATAATTTATTAAATATTTATATATTATTCGTTTGGCTTTTTTACAACCATTCACTATTAGTCTTATAAAATTAGTTTGATATCAAAAAAATGTGAAATAAAATTCCCGGATGAATATTTAAAATATAAATAATAATAATAAATATTGTTTATCATTATTTAACTCAATCTTTCTAAACAAATATGTAACTATTAGATAAATATACAAGAAAGATTGATCTAAATTAAAACAATTTGATATAAGTTTATAGTATGTAAACATGTTAAAATAAATATATATATATATAACGGTTTAGATATGAGTGGATGTCTAAGCATTGATAATAATCAAGATTTTTGTTTGTGGTATTATATTCATTGAATATTAATATATAGAACTGAAGGGATTAAGAGCAACAGAATATATGTATAGATTGTTCAAAAGATAGATAGATAAAAAGATTGATTGGTAGATAGATTGATAGTTTGTATTTGTTTGGTAGTGAAGGTGGCAGATGTCATTTCATGCATCGCGTGGGCTTCTCTTTTATATTTCCAGTCTTGAAAATATTATATATATATATATATTCATATGTAAATAAATATATATAAGAGATTTGCATTGTAGAAACAGTAGACACCCAAATTATCACAATACATAATCAAAGCACATAATAAATTGACAGAGAGATCAAAAAGCAGAAAGAGACAGAAACAATAAACAAACCGTGCATTTAAGTCTCTTCACTTGCTACATCCAAGGTCATCTCTGTTGCAATCAATTATTATACCAAATGTCTACCTACAATTTGTTTATTTTTTATAATAGTTATCTCTAAAAGTTAATTTTTATAAATTAAAAATTTGGCAACAGAAAATTGGATTTTAGTTTTATATAAAATACATATATATCTATAATAAATCATTCTCTTTCATTTTTTTAGAAGGTTACAATCATTATTATAATACAATTATAATTAATTTCTTCAATATAGTATTTATAGAAAAAAATGTAAGATAAGCAATATAGATCTTACAGATTTCAGATTCAAAAAAACAGTTAAAATTGATATTTTCAATTTTTGTTCATAATTTTAATCTACTAAAAATTTATTAGAGATATTTAAACAATTTATTAATGAAAAATTTTTTTTTTTTTGTTATTTTTTTATTTTTACGGATACAAAATATAAATATGATATAATCTTACATGTATATAAAAACAGGTTTTTGTTTTGACATAGTTTGTAGAATAAATTAATCTTTTTATATTTATAAATTGATTTAATTTTTGCTTTCATTAAAATTAAAAAAAAGTAAAAATGAAAATATTTTTATTAGTATTTATATAAGATATAAAATAAAACATTCTATATAATTTTTTCCAAAATCATTAATAACACATTTCAAAAAAATTGAAATTTTATTTAATTATGTTAAATTTTTAATAATTTTTATATAGAGAAATTACTTATATAATTATAAAAAAAGATAAACGAAAGAATAGTAAATAAGTAAATGAATGATTGATTAAAAATAATTATTTTAATATACAATGTTTCTACATGTAATATTAAAAAGGAGGAATATTTTCTGATCATGTGTTTGTTGTTGTTTATGTAAGTATTCATTGCATTATAACGCCCTTTGTGCATATCTGTGTAGTCGACGTATAAGCCAACAGCCACTATCTCTCGCCTATCGGGGCCACCTGGGCAGACAAACAGGAATAATAGCCAGCGATAGGCGGCTGATAGGCGGTTTAGGGCAACCCGTTGCTGCCATTACACATAAACACCCTTCCCTCTCCCATATTACCAACTTGACCAACGCTCTCCTAAACTTCATACCAAGAAATCACCATCCAATCAAATATAGTAGAAAATAAAAATTGGCAGTATTCAAATTTATAAGTTAAATAATATATTAGTAAAAAGAGAGAGAGTATTAAAAAAATGAAATATAAAAAAATATGATGAAGTTATAAGAAAGATATACTATATATAAAAAATCTTAAAAAAATCTAAAAATATTATATTTCTTAATATTTTATAAGATTTTTAGAATGAAATGAATTTATAGAAGTCAATTTACGCAATATTAAATGGAATTTAATTTCTTAATAAAATCACATAGATTATATAATATTATATGAATAAAAATACATAATTATACTAACTATAATAGATAAAAATATATTAAATGACTGATGATTTTAATAGAAAAATAATATCATTTATAATTTGCTCATTCTTACTGATAAATAAAAAGGCATTATCTTTTTGGCTCATACATATATTGTAAATATACTTGATAAAGAATTTTTATATTCTACATATAAATATTCATAGAAAATTATCGCTAATGAAATAAGATTGTGTAAAAAATGACCTTTTTATCTTATTAGATTATAGAATTCTATTGATATTCAAATTCAAACTATACATTCATATGGATAAATATTTTATTTAAAAATTCATTAAAATATCTACTGTAATATAATTTCAATATATATATATATATATCATGAAATCATTAACAAATGGTATCAACCTAAATAATAATTATTATTCTAAATATTAAATTAAACTAAAAAGTGATTAATTCAATATATTTGGATGAAATGTAATAGATATTGAATAATTATCATATTTATTTTCTTTATTACATAGTGTATACAATAAACATCTTAATAGTAAAAATATTTATGTAGTTATATCAATACTTAATAACAAAACAAATAATATATATAAGTAGAATTATATCTAAAAATAAGTAAGTATATAATTTAGAATAAGATATGTTGTAATTTTATGTCGAGGTATAACTTAATCCGGTTAAGTATTTGAATGTTGCTCGTTAAACGAGTGAGACTATCTTTGTCTGTTTTTTTTTTCTTTTTATTTTATTTTTTTGTTTCGTTGATAAAGATCGGAATGTAGCCAACCAACAACAACCAAAAATAGACATCTGATTTCATTTATTGAACAAATACGCTTATCTTGATATTAGCTTCGCAGGACACTTATCCGAAATCCAATCGCACATTATCCAAAGCGGTTAAGCCAAGAATTTCTATCTTCAGAATGACAAAGAAATATACCGGGTTATCGAAAATATAAACTATATTTAAAAAGAAATATAATCAAATGAATTTTATATTAATATTTCACTATATAAAAAAAATAAGAGAGATTAAGTATATTAACTTCTTAGATTAACTAGATACTAATTTATTTAAAAATGTAAAATTTTATGATAGAATTAAAAACTTTGATAAAATTAATTAAATTATCTTATGGGGTATCTTAAGAGTAGGGCAAGGATATTATAAATTATTAATATTTTTAATAATAGGTATATATATATATAATGAGAAATTATTTCCGGGTTATTTTCACCTTTGATTCTGAGATTTGAGTCTCAACGTTTCGGCATCGATTTGAGGCCATTTTCAAGAGAGTTTATTTAGGATGGAATTTCTTTCGGATTCTTCATACAGGCCACGACTCTGAATCCCTGAATAAACTCTCTTGGAAATGGCGCCAAATGGATGCAGAAACATCGAGACTCAAATCTCAGAAACAAAGGTAAAAATAACCAGAAAATAATTTCACATAATAAATAATCTTTCACGGAAACTTAAACGAATATATATATATATATATATATATATATATATATATATATATATAATTATATTTGACTAAACTTAATACATTTAAAACGTATTAATAAGTTAATTAAGTTTCATTGATAGAATTAAAAAATGTATATTAAAAAAATATTAATTATTTATTCTTTACAAAGATAATTTGGTTTTATAAGTTTCTGATGTCGAGTGGAAGAAATAATATTATAATTATAAAACAAGTCCAATATACGAATTAGTTGATAATAAATAATAGTTTATTATATATATTTTTGTTGCATAAGTTAATATACAAATTATATTCATTTGTTTAATTCAATAATATTTTTTGTAACAAATTGTGTGTGTATAGTTTAAATAAATATAAAAAAAATTTAATCTTAAATTCAAAAGTATCGATAGGTATATAGGAAGTGTTTTAAATAGAACAAATATTCCTCTCTCCCATTCATTTGTTTTTGTAGGTGAATAGGGTAACCTTGAACGTGAATAGCCCTCCATCTCTTTCCTTTCCAAACTTTTATCAGCAAATATTTGCAAAAATGTTCGTTTACTTTTTTATTTTAAATTAGTTTAGGTCTAGATTATCATAAGCATCACCTGATAAAAAAAGATAAAGATGAAAAAAAAAATTAAAATTAAATAAAGTAGAAGGATGAGAAATATCAATATGATTATTTTTAAATTTAAGTGCCATTAAAAGCAAATGATAATCATAATAATGGGATTTAAACAGTTTTGTTTGAAATTAATATATATATATATAGTAAATGGGGCAAGGGAGAGATTTATTGGCACATGGTTAAATTTTGCAACCACAACTAATAGTTTTATTTATTTATTTATTTATTCATTTTTTTTTTAATTTATAAATAATAAATTGGCAAAGAAAATTATACTATTTGTCAAAATATTTAAAATTCAAATAGGAAATAGAAAATATTCAAAATATTGTAAATATTTATTCTTAATTTATTTTAATCTGTTTGTTATACTAAAAATTATCTCAAATATTATATATATACATACAAGGTGTGTCTAAAAAGTCCGGTGAATGGTATGATAAAAACATAAAAAGAGAATGTTAATTGTAAATACCTTTATATTAACCTTTAAAATACTCTCCACTAGCCACAAGATACTTCTGATAACGTATAACGCTTGAAAACTGTTGGAGAAGTCTTGATGTGGAATCGTTTTCAGAATAGCCGTCAGGCCGGCAATCCACAAGCAGGACACCTGAAAACACTGAACGTGTACGAGAGATGCTAACAAAAGATCGGCGATTGACTCTGCGACTAATAGCCGAAGAATTGGGTATTATCAAAGACATAGTAAGTAGTGTTTCCTAGTGTCCTGCTTGTGGATTGCCGGCCTGAACGTTGTGACAGTTACTCTGAGAACGATTCCACATCAAGACTTCTCCAACGGTTTTCAAGCGTTATACGAACGTTGTCAGAAGTGTCTTGTGGCTAGTGGAGAGTATTTTGAAGGTTAATAAAGTTATTTACAATTAACATTCTCTTTTTTAGTTTTTATCATACCATTCACCGAACTTTTTAGACACACCTCGTATATGTTTATATATATTAATGAAATTGTTTCCCATATATGTATTGTGAAATTGGATATAATAACCAGTATTAATTCATAATAAAATAACGATTATAATTAATAATCCATAATACAAGATATAAGCTAGTCTGACATGATATCATACTTTTTCAAAGTGTCTTTTCATTTTGTTCATTTTACCCCCATCATCCTCTCTTTATCCCCCCTCCCCACGCATTCACCCATTCATTCACCACTTTTATAGATTCCAAAGCCTCTTTCATTTTTTTTTTTGTCTATTCTATTTTAAAGTGAGCTGTCCCTTTTGTCCGTTTATCAGCCCTTGAGTGCTATTGTCATCCACTACGATTCTTAATTTTTCCGGTCGACTCATTCGAAGCTAATCTCTAAAACTCTCCTCGCTCTCTTTTCCCTTACACTTTTCGGGTGACTTTTCACCCCTTTTATACTACCCTTTGCAGTGTTGAGTGGTCCTCTCAACACAAAAGAACATATGATACTCTCCCTATATATATATAGCTATACCTATTCTAGTAATCATTGATTGTAAAAATGAACAAGTATTCTTTTCCCTACTGCTCTCAATACTCCCTTCCTCCCACTTATTTTTTTATGCATTTAATAAAGAAAAATAACAACTATCAACTATTTAAATAGGTTTTAATATAAATACTTTAAAATATATAATAAAAATAATATAAGATATAAATCAATTTGTAAATTAACAAGTTAAAATCAAAATGACATAATTGAAAATTGAAAAATATAATAAATTGGAATAATATATTTTTAGAAAAAAATAAATTCATTTGAAAATGATTCTACTTAATTCATTTATATTTCTTCTTGTATATATAATATAAACATTATTATCTGTATTTTTACTCTTAGAGAACTATAAATGTAAAGAAAAGTATTCCACTGTTAACAAAAAAATATCTTTGAGATTTCTTAACTTTTCAAGCATGTTAAACAACTCATAAACTATTTCTAAATTTTTATTATGTTATTTGTCTCTGTGTATCAAATCTTTAAGTGTGTCTGTGTTTGGTGCATGCACTTGTTTGTCAGGTTGAGTTGAAATTTTCTATGATCGTTATAAATTTCCAAAAAACCGGACTACTTACGGTAAAATAAAAATAAATATTTACATATTAAATTCACATATTATTAAAATTTATATATAAATTATAATATGGGAAATTTGTTTAAAACATACAATGCATTCTTTGATAAATCATATTTATGTTTCCGATGTTTTATAATAACGCGTTTAATTTTTCTAAAGGGACATTAGAAATTGTAATATGTGCTGTGTGAATGAGTATTTAACTAAAATAAAAATATAATATTGTTATATATATGTGCTTATTAAAGAAGGGAGTATAAAAATGAATTTGTTAAAATAATTTATTTGTACTGATATGAATTTAAATATTTACATAATTTCTTGGATAATTAGAAAAATGATAAATAAAATATTAATTCTATTCAACAAGGAGTTTTAGAGAAAAATTAAAAAAATATAGTAATAAAAATATTAAATCGTACCCTATATAAAAAAAAATATTTCGTTTGATATAATCTCATTTTTTTTTAACTTGACATATTCAAACCATTGTTGCATAGCTTCTAGGGGCAATTTGTTTAGTGGTAATTTAGATATATTGATGATTATTATATTTACATAAATATTATATTTCACAAGTATTTAATCATGATTTGAGGGATTGAAATAGAACGTGTAAATAATATAATTATAACTTGAAAAAATTATAAAAAGGAATGTATGGATGATGAAGTATGGAGCAGAGAAACAAATCTAATCGATTGTACAATATATTTTATAAAAAAAAAAAATTAAGTTATTAAAGAGATTTTTATTAAAAAGAATTAAGTTATTAAGTGTCATAAATTAATTTTAAAAATTATTGATTAAATATAAGATTGAATTTATAGACAATTTAGGAATTCAAAAGTTTAGGGAAGGGTGTTTAAAATTAAAATATAAAAACAATATTTATTCATCTTTTTTTTTTAAATTTTTGTTTTAAAATATCAATCTTAAATGATTTTCATTAAGATTTTTAGAAGAATATGCATTCTTCAAACCTTCTGAGTTGTAATTTAATAATATACTTATATTATTTTTTATAAAAATTTTTATTTCTCCATAGTAAGATGTAAAATATTCTTCATGATATTTGAATGGATGGATATAAATAGGTATTAGATTAAGTGTAGGTTAGGTGATGTGGTGAAGAGGAAACGAAGAAGGAAGTGCAGAAAAGTGAAGAGAAAAAGGGAAGGTGTTGGTAACCACAATGTCGTCACCCACATACTCTTACAGAAATACACACAAACACACACAAACCCATACATATATACATACACTTGTCCAGTTAGACAAGTAAAAGCTTTCATCTGGTGTGTCTGTTTCTCTCTCTCTCTCTTTTCTTTTTTTCATTTTAAGAGGGGGCGAGGCTTATCGGCAAAGGTCGAGTCTTGCTCGCCTGGCTGCTTGCTTGCTTCTTGCATCCTGCTAAATAAAACATCCTGGAAACGGGCGCGAAGCAGCCTTTCGAGTAGGAGGTGAAGAGGTGAGGGAGGGAGGGGGAGGCGGTCCAAGAGAAGTAGGCAAGGGCAGCGAGGGGACGGGGCAGTTGCAGCTGATAAGGCCGCTTGTGTGATAAGACCCGCACCGAGAGAGAAAACAAGATGGCGGACAAACCCGATTGGACCACTGATATATATAAATATTTATTAGGATTATTTCATTTATATACAAAAGTGAAAGAGAGAGAGAGAGAGAGAGAAGTGAAACAGTCAGGTGAAAGGATATATATATATATCCTATATAATATGCAAAATGAAAAAAAAGGTATCCTTGCATTCTCATTTTTTCTTAATAATTAATTGATAGTCGTTAATAGAATTCATTAATTACATAAATCTCAAATGAATAAACGATGGAGCATCTCTCTACCGTCCTGTCAATAGAAATTCTATTTCTATTAGTAAACCTTGGCTCACTAACACCACAAAATTGTGTCATGGCAAGTGTGTTGAGCATTTGGTATACATTTTTTAAAAACTTATCAAGTGATATTTTTCTTTTTTCTATTTTTTTTTTTTATAAAAAAACTACATTTGACATAAACCCATAAACAGACAATTACAATAATCAATCGAAAAAATAAATAATTAAAAGAGGAATTGCTAAAAATCAGATTAATTCGAATACCATTCAATTTATATACATAGAAATGTTAAATAGAAGATTAAATTATTTTCAATTCAATCTATCCATTTATATTCATTAAATAATTTATAACTATAAATAAATGAATGAATATAATTTCTAATTTATGCTCCACTTTCCTCAAATTTTAAATGAAATCCCTCCCTCTCAATTTTTATCTCTCCGATAACAATCTATATCTGAATGAAATCAAAAATAAATTATTATCACATTATTTTAATATTTGCCCCACACACATAAAAAATATTAAATTCAAATTATATATTATCAGTAAATACACAGGAAATTTAGTAATAAGTACCTATTCAAAAATATTTTTATTATATTCTCCCATTTCTATTAGACCTAGCTACTAAACCAATTGAAAATATTTTTTTTAATCTGATTAATTTAGATTATATTGGAATTTATCTGTTTTATATTTATATATCTATAAATTATAAGAAAAAATAAATATAATACTCTTCAATAATTACTTACTATAACTTGAATTTTATGGAAATGAGATACATTTAATAAACATATTTTTCTATTTTCACTTCTTTAAATCAAAACTTTAAAATGATTAGAAATTAATATTATAAAAAATTATTATAATAAATAACAAAAATTTTAAATAATTTGATTTAAATAAATTTTATGATAGAGAGTATAGTAAATAAATTTCAAGCCTCCACCCTTGAAGTCAAATTCCATTACCTTATCAACTTCTAATTTAATTATAGATTTAAGTAATAAACCGTCTGTATTTATATTTTTAAATTATAGGAAGTATTCCAAAATGATAACATATTACTATTATATTTTTATATATATTATAAATTTTCTTTTATTATTTGATAAAAAGATTATTTTGTCATTTGTGGCTTTTTCTTTTGAAAAAAATAATGATTCAGTTTTTTTATTATTTCATATTAAAATCACTTTGTATGTTTTTAATCAAATAGTGATTCAGTTATATATATATATTTATATCTATTTATTTATTTATTTATTTATTGTATGAAACTACAATACTTTTCAATCTTATTATTTATATTAATAACATTCCTTTGAGAAAATTATGCATGATGGAATAATTAATGTATGTCGTTAGCATAAAAGTTTTCCGGATTCTGAAACATTTTTCAAAAATTTTTTTTTTTTTATATTAAATATGAAAATTTTAAATAATGAATTGTTTCGAAAATGATATGTATGTTCCTGATATTTTAAATCTTAATTATTATTGGAAATAGTTTTGCTGTGATTTACAATTGGATTTCATTCTCCTACATTGCAACTACTGCTTTAGTATAATAATATCGTTGTACTTAACAGATTTTAGTGATTATATCTATTTTAAATTTCTGGGAAAAAACATTTATTACTGTTTCAAGAAAACGTCTAAATTTTATGTGAGACATTTTATTATGATATTTTTAATTCATTTAATATATATTAAGAATTTTAGAAAAAAAATTTAAAATAACAATTTGCAAGGAAAACAATCAAATAAAGTTGAGAAATTCATTTTTTTTTAAAGTAACTTTTAATATTAAAAATAAAAATACGAATAAATGAAATATTCTTGGGTTTAACTTAACACTAAGATGTTAATATTTTTAATTTTTAATTAAAAAATAATAACAACAGTAAAAGAGAAAACTTCTAATTTTCAATATTCCTTCAAGCATATATGAAAAATGGATATACTTTCAGATAATATATTTATTTTGAGATAAATTTTATTCTTGTTTTGTGTTATCAGTCTTTTGAAATGAAATTAAATCTACTCTTGGAAGAGGAAAAGCCCCTATCTCTATCTATATAAGAAGGATACAACTTCCGCCGTTTCCGCTTGATTAAACTCCTGATAAGAATCGATTTGAAAATCAAAAAGAGGCATCAACATCATCATTAGTATCATCATCAAAATATTCTCATTCTGCTTGAATGTCATACTTCCATGCGAATAATTAAATATTATCCAATAACATGTTACATCCGGTCATTTTTTTTTACCTAATATTAAATAAAACAATTTTAAATCATTAATTAATTTAATTTTATCGTAAAATCAATAAATGGGAATATTGCAAATTTTCGAAGTAATAAATATCAAATAAACTGAAAGAGAGAGTGACGTCAGAAATTGTTGAATTGCCCAACTTAACGTTTTAGGTAAGAATTTTATTACAAATTTTAATGAAATATCATTAAAAGTTTAACTGTAGAAACATGTAATAATTTATTTTTAACAATGTAAAAAATTGCGTTTTTTAATTAAAAATAATTTTGGAACCGTAAATTTGTTAATTAATAACCAAGACTAATAAGAGATTATTTGATGTTTTAATAAAACCTTAGAAATCATTAAAGTAATACAGAAATTATATAGAAAGACAATATTTAAAGATTAATAGATATTTTTTTAATAATTTAAAAGCTAACATTTATTTTGACATAAGAAAATATTCTTAATTTATATTTTAACCTAAAATAAATAAAAATATAGGATAATAAAATATAAAAATATTGTTTAATTGTAATATTGTATATCTTATAGTAATAATAATAAATATTATTAACAATTAAAGTGCGGGTGGATTGATATATAATTAATAATTATACCCGCAGGGAGAATCCAAATCAAATTGATATGCCCGCACATGCTTTTTGATAAAGAAACAAACAAACAAACCGACAGGTTACCTGAACATCATAGACTACAACCTGTCTTAGAGCCCTTTTCTCATTAAATGGTCCCTTAAACACCCCTCGCCACACCCTAATCGGTTCTCTTTTAAATGTAACCATCTCCATCTCTTCAAGGGTATGTTAGCCCCTATAAAATTTTAATTAAAATTAAATTATGCATACACGTTAATTTCAACACCTCGCAGGGTTAATATATATATATTCAGATAGATATGTCCAAATGATTGTACAGTCAAAGGTAAAAGGCAAATGACACGTTTACGACCATGTTACCAGCAAGCAAATGTCTTTGTCTCTCCTCTCTCTCTCTCTCTCTCTAGCTTGTTTATTCATTATCTAAACTTACTATCTCTTTCTCTTTCCCCCTTTCTTTAGATATATACAACTTACTCATTCAGTGATTCATCAAATTACTTAAGCATATCTCAAAAGTGGTTAACAATTTATATACTATATACTAGAAAGAGTGAAAGATACATAATCAGTAATATAATATATGTATAGGGTGTTTGGAAAATACTAAGTCTTACAAGGAAAAACTCAAATAATAATAAAAATTTAAATAAATCAAATCACGAAAAAATGATCAAATTAGAAAATAGTTTTTGAAATCAACCGAACATTTAATTAATTTCATTTCAAAATCTTAGGCTATAAACATTGTTTATAGAGGTTAATCCTATTATAAAGAACGTAAATTTAATTTAATTTTAAAATAATATAAATAATGATAACAGATAAAATATAATATTTTAATTTGAATATTTTAAAGAATGCTATTTTTACACTTATGGCGTCACTAGAGGATAGACAGGGAACTTCACGAATTAGTATTAAAAAGGTTTAGTATACATAGTAATTTTGGTAAATTTATTTATTCTTTAGGGATTCGTGACCTAATAAATTTGAAATAATTTTATGATGATAGTCCATGGAAATGAAAAATGAATGGCTTCGAAAGCAAATTGACACTTTAAAATATAAAAATTGAATAATATTTTTATCTTTTTAAATTATAAAAAAAATTGAAAATTTTAATTAGAAATGTAAGAAGTTCATAAAATTGTAAATAAGGAAATTAGAAAGAGATAATAAAAAATATATAATAATTGTTTATTTTTAGTGATATTTTAAATAACATAATTGTTTTTAGATATTATTATTATTATTGGCTCTTTCTTTGCAAGATCATAATTTATTAATAGTGAATCGATTAAAGGCCGAAATAAAAAATGTAAACCGGTAAGTACCCCATTTATTTATTTAATAAACCAATACAAACAAAGTTAACCAAATCTTTAAAGTGTAATTGATAACATAGATAAGTAAGTTTATTTATAAACTATAATCTATTAAATACAATCCACTCTCTATCTTCCTTAATGATTATTTTTAGTAGTTTTGGTTATATAAAAATAAAAAAAAACATACAAAGAAAAATAAAAGCAATTGCATGTTGGTATTATCAATAGCACCTACTGATAGATATTTAATCTTAATCACAACAGTCCCCTTTTAAATTTATATACATTATTCCGTTCTCCCTCTCTCTTATATTATATATTAATTGATTATTGAACGTTATTTTAAAGTAAAATTTATTTTAATATTCAGAGATTATTAATTAAGTCCCCTCCCCTCTAGATAATAAGAGTTAAGTCTGAATCTAGATAAAAACAATTGAACAGTTTATTTGTTTCTTCTTCAGGATCAACAAATCAAGAATCACACAGATCAAAAATTCAAAAATAAGGAATAGAAGGATCAAATATTTTAAAATATTAAAAAATAATTACTTAAAAATTTAATTTTTTCTACTAATATTATTAAAAATTCTAGATATTTTTGAAGGGAGAATCATATTGGTGAAAAACAATGCTATAAATATATCTAATATTCCAGTTAATTAATCTAAAGAAAATTAATCACAATAGAAATGCCTATAGTTTACTATAAACTATATTTATGTAATATTTATATATTGCCCAGCTTCCATATATTTTTGAAAATGGATACTATTTTATATATAAAATTCGAATTAAAAATTGTTTTTTTCCTTCATCCTTTTTTAAAAATCTAAATATAGTTTATATTAAACTTCAAAATCTAAATATAGTTTATAGTAAACTATAGGCATTTATATCCTGATTAATTTTATTTAATTCTTAATTCAGATAATATGAAAATAAAATTATATATATATAATATTTATATATATATATTATATATATATATATATATATATATATATTAAATTTATTTAGGTTGCATAGATTTCAGGCATTTTTAAATAAATTTTTACATCACTTTAAAATAAATTATGTAGATAAAAATAAATAAATGTTTAATTTTAAAAAAAATATATTTTTATTTAAATTTAATCTTAAAATTAACAAATTTAATTAAACTGATAATTAACTCATATTTCTTTCAAAGAGGTTTTTTTATTTCGATTTATATAATAAAATATATTATATTCATATCATATAAAAGTTTGGTCATTTATTTTTTATCTTCATTTTAATAAGAAATATTTTTAGTATGATGATTAATTGGATAATTTAGAAGAATAGAACGAATAACAGAATGTGGTTAGTTATCAAAATAAGGAAAAATTATCAATTGAGATTAACCGGAATTGTTATCAAAAGATTTCTTTCTTTGAATAGACTCTATTCTTCTTATTAATATTATTTTTAGTTTGAATTTCTAATCAGGATTATTACATTGCAAGAATCGTTGAAATGATAAAATACGTGACAAAGAATAAAACAAAAAACAAAAAAATGCCTTTCATCAACACTCAAAGAGATATTGATATAGTAAAAATTTAATCGCCTTTTCGATAGTGTATCCCCTTTCTTAAGCAGCAACGAATATAATCGTAATCCCTTCTTTAATATCTTTAACAATTTTCAATCGTTTTATACATTAAACTGAAAAATAAAATAAAAATACAAACATATATTTATCTATCTATATACGAGTATATATATATATTTATTTAACTGGTTATGCAAATTTATAGCTGAGTATAAAAATATATAAAACTAAAATAATAAAAATAAATAATTAAGTTAATTTCTTTCATTAAGGTTTTGTATAAGACAAAATCAAATATAATTAAAACAAAAATTATAAAATGATTTTTTACAGGGTAAAAGTAATTGAAAAAAATTAGAAAATCATTTAAAAAAAAAAATATTAATTATATATATTGATGATAAGATAATTTTAAGAAAAGAAAAAAAATTATGGATGTTTCTTAAGCTATTCCATCACTATTCATATGATATATTTAATAGATTTTATAAATAAATATTTCTGATATAATATCAAATAAAATGGTTAATATTAATTGATTTCTGATTGATTTTGGATAGACAAAACCTAATTTTATGGATAAGAATCAACGTTTTTTTAACGGGAGATAGATAAGTCAAATTCTTAATTGAACGAATAATTTATTTCGTTTTTTTTCCTTATATTAATTATATACTTTATATAGTTTATTTATTTATTCTTGTAATTTTATTCACAAAAAGATGGAAGATTTTGTTTTGGTGAATCTCCCCACAATGATTAAAATAATTGTTCTATTATCTAATAGAATATTAATAAATCTCATAATGATAATGTAATAAGAAAAATAATGTTGTAATAGAGCCTTATGATGTTGAATGTTGTTATGTTGTTTGTTATTATTATTATTATTATTATTATTATTGGCTGAGGTGTCTCATTAAGAATTCAACCGATAAAATCTGGTAAGCCAGCAGAAGCCAAGAGAGAATCTTTCAATTATATCTTAAGGGAGAGGGAAGATGCGAGGAAGTGGAGGGAGAGCATATAGGAGAGGAGAAGAGCAGTGGATGTTGTATGGTTGTTGGATTACAAAATAATTTGTTAATATATTTGTATTAAATTGGAATTTTTTATAGAGCTGAGTATAAAAGAGATTATATGTCTGACTCTGTGTGTGTGTGAGAGAGAGAGAGAAAAAGAGAGTGAGATAGAAAGAAAGGCGGGGTTGTCTAATCAGTTGGAAGGATCGCTGTGCTCTGCGGAGGTTGATGATAAGCATCAGCTGTGCTGATAAGATCAGCGAGTCAAACCAACCAACACCTGGCGTCTGACCTCCGAGCTGAACGAGGCTGCCTGGCTGCCTGCATGCCAACCCACTCAACTCTCTCTTTCTCTTTTCCTCTTTTTCTCCATCCTCCCTCCCTCCCTCCCTCCCTCCCTACCCTTATCCAACCCTCAATAATTTAAAAAAAAAATAATATCAATATACTATGTAGCATAATAATTAATTCAATAATTAGTGGTGAGCATTTTTGTTTTAATTAATTAAATTCATTTTTTTAAATAAAATAATTACCCTTATTCATATTAATTTTAATAATTACTTTTTGTTTAAAAAAATATATATAATCTATATTTATACGAATATATAACGCTATTAGAATATTTATCATAAAATCGTTAAAATCTTTCCATATTCAACGAAATAATTTCTAATGCCATAATAATCAAGTGTGAGTAACCCATATTTTATTATTTTTTTAAGATGAAAAAAATTTAATTTTCTAACGAGTTTAATAAATGGGATACCTGTGTATATTTAGAGATAATCTGAGTTATTAGAATTATTTTATTTTTCTAAATAATATATCATACAATAAAAGATAAATATACAAACTATTTAAAAAAAATATTTATATATATATTTAAAAAATCTAGAAATAAAAATAAATAAAAAATATATTGGAAATGCTTTGTTTTATTTATAATTTTTAATAAATTATTATTTATCTACCTAGTAAATATAATATATAAATATATATAAAGTCAATATAATATATAATATAATATAATCAAATGTAAAAGATCTAACAGAAGACTTATTTATAAGCTCGAGTTAAGCTTCCATATTTGTCAACATACAGAAGATACCTAAAAGAAATAAAGCAATTACAAAATTTTAGATGAATTTTCTAAATTCAAATATTTTTTTTTTACCAAAAAAGTATATATTATTTTTTTAGATTTAAGATGAATAAAAAAATACTTAATTTTTTGAGATGTTTAAAAAAATTTGCAGAAAATAACAGCACCAAACCTCTCCATTCTTTTTATTGATAAACACAATTTAAGATTTAACTTTTTAGAAAATTAAGAAAAATGTAAAAAAGGTATAAAGTTTTTCTTTGAGCAATCTATTGAAAAACAATCATAATTAAGATTCTCACATTATTCGCAATTTTTTATTTTTAAAGTGTTAATTTATTTTCATCGAACATACCATAACATAAATTAAATTGTATATTAATATTAATAACTTTCGGTTGTTTTTAAGAATTTTTATCAATAATTTTCCTATTATCAATAGAATAACTAAAATAAATTGATAATAAAATTTAGGTAAATAGATTTTAAAAAAAATTAAAAAATTCTAGATATTTATGATATCATTTTTTCTTTGTAAAAATTTATTTAATTAACATAAATAACTCTGATAATTTTCTTTGTATACACTTTTAATAATTTTTTAAACTCATTGATTACCTTTCAATTGTACTTTTCCCCTCACTTATTGCAACATTCAACATTCTAAGTCAGGAATCCTCCCCCGTTTTTTTAAAAAAAAATCTCCCAAAAACAATCCTCTCCCCTTCTCAAACCTTCTCTCTCTTTCTCTCTCTTTGTGCTAACGACCACAATTCACACGCATATCTAATGCTATTATAGTTTTTTTTCCCTTCCTCCCTCTCCGATTCCCTCTCCTAAAGATTTTTATCTCTAGATTAAAATGATAAGCGAGCTCAAAGATAATGGGTCTCTGACATTGAGAAATAGCATGCGTTGCCTGATTGAATAGAATAATAAAACGCCATTAAATAAAATAAAATAAAAACTAAAAGAAAGAGCGATGAATTTTAACGCCGAAATTATTATAAATAAGAAAAAATTTTACAAATGAATTAAAAATATTAATTTAAATACAATAATTTTTATTATTTAATAATTATAAATATTAATTTAAATAATATATATTTATTCAAATCTTTAACATATAAATTTTTAAAATTTTTAAGAATTTTTATTCAATTATTTTATATATGTATTTACATTTGACTTTTACAATTTAGTTTTGTAATGAATCAATTTTGAATCAAATAAAGTACCAAAATGATAATATAATAATATCAAAATTGTATAATAGATGTTTTCTTTAGATTTTTTTATAAGATATTATATAAAATAATGTTCGAAAATAATTTTTAAAAGAATATTAGAGATTTGTTTTATTCAATATAATTTCATATAATATTAGTTATAATCTACCTTTACTTTACTTTCATATATATTTATTAACACTTGAATGTTTGTTTGTTTATTAGTTTTTCTTTAGTAATATTATACTAATGTATAAATATAATTTTAAATAAATAGATGAATAAATATATAAAAACCTGTTTTTATGAAGATCAGGTTAACAGGATTGTTAATTGATTGAATTGCCGAAACCAAATCCGCTAATTATTTGAAAATAAAATGACTATGGTCTTTTATAAAATTTATTATTCTTATCATGTATTGATAAGAAATAAAGAATATGATTGAAAAGTATTTAATGCTAAACCTAAACTCTACTAAAAATATAAACATTTAATAAAAATAATTTAAATAATATTATAATTTTATTAAAAAAATTATTTAAATATCTAATAAGAGTTATCAAGTAATTGTTATTATTAAATTTATATTTTAAATTAAATCAAATTAATTCTTTATTTTTATTTTATTTTATATATACTCAAAGTAATGTTGGTAATTATCAGATATTCTTTATCATTTACAATTTTTGTTTTACTTTAAATTCATTACTCTCTTTTACTTAATTTCTAGGTAAAATACTAAAATAATCATATATATTTATAATGAATGTATAATATTATAATAAAAAGAATTTATGTTGGCATGTTTTATTATATTAGCATATAGTAAAAACTGATTGAAATATAATTATAACTTTTGGTGATTTCAATATATTTCAAATAATGTCTGGATCTCCGACTGTCTATGTGTTTGGAAGTATGTATATATGTTATCTTGATAATCCATCGAGCAAACAAATATCATTGTTCTATATGTTGAGGGAATGAATATAAAATATTCTTTGGTTATTTTCCCTTTCTCTCTCTCAGATAGAATAATTATATAATATTCCATTTCTTGTTTTTCTCTTTTATACTCTCCCCCCATCCATCCGTTCACCCTCTCTATCTGAGCCACTAACCCCCTTATTTCCCTAGAAAGATATCAATCGATGATAAGCGTGTAGAGAGTTGACTTGTAAATGTTAGAGATGACCACCCACCAAACATATTTGTTATCCTTCTACTTTAACAAATATTTTACACTTTCTCAATTTAAGATCAATGACAAACAACCAAAAATTACAAAAATATAAAATAAGTATATAAAAATAGACAAACTTTTAATTATTTAAAAAGACAAAATTAAATTTTCTTTAATATATTATTCTATTAATGTATAGAAAAAATAATTAAAAATATAAACAATTCCTAAAATTTGACGTGATTAAGAAATACCTACCATATATTAAATGATTTTGATAGCCAATTTTATTAAATGTTGTAACCTAATTTAACAGTTTAATAAAATAAATAAATACTTTTTGATGTGTTAGTAATGAAGTAGTAATTCTTTAGTCAGCAATACAATATTCTTATTCTGATCGAAGAAGCAAATATCGGACATCTACTCCCTTCCCGATGTCTCCCACTAATCACCTCACCTCCCGCTCTTTATTAAACTTCATTAGAATAATACTTACAAGTAAAAAATCCTTAGCTAACCAAAATATTCTAGAAGAAAAGAAAAAACTGATTTTTTTCAAATAATATATTTTTATATATAATTATATTTTTTTATAAATGTGTTATTTTTTATATTATTGCTTGCATTAATTAATGGTAAAACAAATTAGATTATGAATTAGTAAGTATAATATAATTAAATATAAAATAATTAAAATTTTAAATATATAAGTATATTAATAAGGAATAAAAAGAAGTAAATTTACAGAGTAATAAATATTATTATTACTTCGATTTAAAGTAAATAATATTATGTTTTTAATAAATATAGATAATTGAAATCAAAATTACATATAATTATTTAATTTAGATTATATGTGAAAATCGACAGATTAAGACTTCATATAAATTAATCATTCTTTAACGAAAGTGTTTTTGTTAATTAATTAACAGAATGAATAATTAGTGGTTATAGTAAAATAAAATTAGAATATTATTTTATATTATTTATTAATATTTTACGTTATAAATATTATCAAAAAGTAAAATAACATAAAATATAGTAATGAAAATAAATGCCGGGTTTAAACCTACTATTAACTTGCATATTTACTCATTTAACAAGTTTTAAACATTTAATAGTTTAATATCATATTTAATATTAAATAAAGCTAAAGAATGTATTATAATACCTTACAAGAAATTATTTAAAACAAAAAAAATGGTTTTAAAAATTTCAAGTGAGGCAGTTTTTTATATCCTTTTAGATCATGAACTGAAATAGATAATGAATTTTATTTATGGAATTAATGTGCTGATAAGAAACAAGTCAGTTGACGTTTGTTCAATGAAAAATTGTAAAAAAATATATTGAGTGCGAAAAATTGGCAAATTCTATTTACATAACTTATTAATTTTTTTTTTAATAATTATTTTTTTTCTTTTTGTTTTTTTTATTTAAATTCAGAATAAACTAGAATATCAGAAATTCACAACCCTCAACATTGTTTTTATACATATACCTAGTTTATATATATATTTATATTTAAGATGTGTGTATGATAATAAATAAATGTATTTGATTGGGAAAAAAATGAAGGAGATCTTTTTTTAATCTCTCTCTTGAGAATAGAAATTTATCCTTGAATAGGTGAAAAAAAATAATAATATTAAAGCAAAAGGAACAAAAACACAGTGGGAGATATTTGAATGTGATTATCAAGACACATACAAAAAGGAGGAGGTAATTTATTTAGGTAGGTTTTTTTTATTTTGTAGTTTTTTTACTTGTATAGAAATGATTCATCATCGATTGTAGAAAGATTGTCTTTTTATCTTTTGAGAAGAATAGGTACCATCGTGAAATAGGATTGTAATGTGATAAGCACATTTGCGCGAGCAAGGAGAGGGGATTGGATGGCGGGGAATTCCGTAAGGGGAAGTGAGTCGAGCACGTGGTCGGACAACTACCTGCCTGTCTGCCAGGCTGCATGCTCTAAGGGGTGAAAGGGTGAGTTTGTACTTACGTTTTAATGGCTTGGGGTTACTCTGCTTGCGGCGAGACATCGTTTTCTAAGACTCGACGTTGGACACGGGGTGGTCTTCTGGTCGACGTTCTCGTCACATGACGTCACTCATTTGTTCATTACAATCTATATTAATATATAAATAAATAAATATATAGATATAAATGGATGAATTGGTGCAACTAAAGTCACTCAAAACGATTGAATTGATGAGATTGAAACGAGATTCTAAAGAGATTCACGTGGAAATAAATGAAAAAAAAAATAAACAAACAGTAAAAAGGGCAAAGAGAGACAAAAGAAAAATTAATTAAGATGTGAGGATATCTTGGAGTAGGTGTGGATAGATGTTATTGGTCAGTTGAAAAGTCCACTCAATAGAACACACACTACACAGTGGATGCTTTCGCACCGCGCGCGCACGGCCGACTGACTTGGCGGCTGACGTCAAGCGGCGACGTTCCACTCGTTACAGGCGGTGGCCGGGAGAGCGCAGCACGGCCAGCAGCCAATGCGCAACCCTATCGTCTCGAAAACATTGTCACCCCCTCAACTTAATTAATGAAATTAATCTCAACATTACAAAACTGGAGATAATAACAACTTTATTTAATATATATATTTTATAGATCAAATATATAAAACTATAAGTGGGATGGAATCAATGTTTCTTTTGTTAAATGATTCTCCAAAGAAAATATTTCACTTTAGTATATGTATGAATTGAGAAAACATTCGCTACAATATAAATATTGTTAAGTTATTTTAAATTTGATCATTTTATAAAATTCCATGTCATAAAATAATATTAATATTAATATTAAGTAAAATCAAATCGATTGATTTTTGAGACTGTTACAAATTAAATAATTATAAATAAGATTTTTTATCATTTTATCTCTTGTTTAAAAATTTTTATTTTCTTGCTTTTAAAAACAAAGTTTTGCATTTTGTTTTTACTGCTTCTTTGTGTGTGGAGAGAACTTAAGATATTTTTTTTCCCTTTTCAGGTTGATTTAAAGTAATAATTATATAAGTTAGTTAATTATATATTTTTAAAGAATATGAAATATTTAAAAACAATTTAATTCTCTTTCTCACTTGAAAAATGTATATTGCATTGTACAATTAAGATTATCAAGTTCATTATTCACTTCATATGTTGCATATTACATTACATTACATTACTAGCAATATTTTAAAAATTGGAGTTTGGCTTTTGAGTTTCACACATATATATAAGTATTTTAAAAATAATACATAACATTTACTTGTAGATATAATAGATATTCTATCGAGGTCTATTAAAAAATATCACTAGGTTGATAAATTAGGGAAGTGAATAGATGAATGTTTAGTTTGAATACAAAGATAAATCAATTGAGAGAGAATACAAAGAAAAGATTAATAGAATAGATCAAACTTTTAAATAAAAATTAAAAAAATTATCAATAATTAGTAGAAATATTAAATATATACCCCTTTTATTTAGACTTAATAATAAAATACCTAACAAATCAAAAAATATTTTTCAAGACATGATAAATTCTTAAAAAAATGGATTATATAGAAAAACATCAAATAAAATTAGTTTATAATAAACTAAAATAATTCATTTCAGTTAAATTTTAACTAATTTGATTAAATAAAAGACAAATTAATATTTAAACAAAAAAAAATAATTATGTATAAATATTAACGAGTTCACATGAATTATTAGTTTTTGTAGGGGACAAGATTATAATGCTCAACTTTGGGCATTTTCACTTGTCATTGAACTGATTGCTTCAATGTAGGGAAAGAGTGGGGGTCGAGTCGATAATTATCAAAAACATACCTGTTAAAAAGGGGGCCAAGTTCCTATCGGCTGTTTGCCTAAAAAAGGGTTCAAATCTATCCCAATGCCAAGTTTAGATGCACTTTAAAATCAATCATAATCATTTTCATCAACAGCCTGATCCACACATTTGGCATTTCCAAGAATCGCCACCACACCCAGTCCTCCGCCTCCTGCAGCCAGGCTCGCCACTTTATTCACGTCAACGGTCCATCTGGCCGAAATTCACTTTACCATGCACTCAACTTAAAATATGGTATAGTTTTTAAAATATGTAGGTACTTGGTTTAAAATATCTAAAATTATAATACTTAGAAATTTGAACTTGGCAGGTTAATTTATATATATAAATAATAAATATAATTATACAAATAATCTAGTGTTACGTACAGCACGAAAACCTGCCAAGTTCAAATTTCTAAGTATTATAATTTTAGATATTTTAAACCAAGTACCTACGGATTTTACACACAGGTCGTGTGTTATATGTAGATTAAGGTTGTTTTTCATTATAACTCTAGATAGCGCCACGCAAGCTTGTGCACATTAAAATCCTTGAATTCGTTAAAATCACATTGATATTCGATTATACCAACTCAAGCTTGACCGATTTCTTAAATTTCCTAATTTTTTGTTAACATATAACACACGACCTGTGTGCCAAATTTCATAGCGCTAGGACAATTGGAAATACCTTAAACATTTTGTTGACACGTCAGTGAATCATTGCCAAAATAAGCTATTTTCACAGGGTCATATTTCAGGATCTACTGAAGCTATATCTATGAAATTTGGCATACTACTTTAGTTCTAGTATATGACTACGTAGATAAAATTTTATCTCTTTACTTGCAATAGGCACTCAGCTACAGGGGGGTCAAAAGTGACTCCAAACCATACCTGTAAATCTTACGGCATGCGCGCGGCCTCTTGCTGAAACTTGCCCGACGCACTGCCGTGCGCTTAGATTAGGTTATTTTTTTAGTTAAAATTAAGTAGAAGAAAAATAAATCATATGCTAAAGTATTTACATCTCTTCACATTCCATGACCTGAAGAAACCAAATATGAAATTAGAATTTTTCATTACTGTCTATCCGGGAAATGGTATGACTATAGACTTAAAATTTGCCCTTCGTTGATTATTTAAAATTCTTGTGGGTTCTGCCAACCTGACCGTGCATGTACGACAATAAATATAATAAGTTAATCTGTGGCCAGGTCCGAACCCACCGACGGTTTGAACTAAATTAAATTCCAGCTACAGAAACAATTTCAAATAATTTTAATATATCTATTAATGTAATAAAAAACAGATATGGATATAACATAAATATTTTTAATTTTATTTTATTTATAATATATATGTAAGACCAGGCCGTGACGTTATGAATGGCTGGATGACGTCATATAATTTTAAATTAAGAAGACTAATAAAGATGATTTTTCTCGAGAATAAAACCAATACAAAGTGCATGATTCGTGATGATATGTAAAAAATCTTCTCATGTGAAATTTGGTGTGAAAATAACCATTCCCTTCCTATCGTCGATCGCTAATACTACCACTTTCGGTTACCGGATTTCCACCAAAAGCTTATCAATTCATCATACTGATGCATTAAGTAAATATACCAAATTTCATCAAAATCCGTTGAGCTGTTCAAGCTGTACACATCTATAGGGACGGACGGACGGACAGACATCATGCTAAAAATATTTTTTTCTGTTAAGAAAATGCATGATTCGTGGAGATATGTAAAAATCTCCACATGTGAAATTTGGTGTGAAAACAATACCTCCCTTACTATCGTCAGTCGGTAAAAATAGTAATTCTGGCAATTGCCATTCAGAATTATTAAAATACAACATATAAATTTATTCACGAATAATATTTAAATAGCGTTTCAATTTTTTAAATGAATTCTATAAATTTTTATTTTAAATAATTTAATATAATTTTTAGATCATATTTAATAAATTTTTTATTACTATTATTATTATTATATAAATAAGCATTTCTTCTTTTATATTTAAACGTAAGCCATGAATATGATCAATAACTAATAAAAAAACAAAAAATAATATTTTTAGTAATTTATGAAATCAAAAATATTTTTAAAACATCAATTAAAATTATTTCTACTTTTATTTCTAATTTTCATTATTACTTACTCAATTATTAATTATATGTTACAAGTACAAATGGTTTATAAATTAAGTAAATAAAATTGAACATTTATTCTTTAGATAAATTGTAAAAAGAGGTTGTTTGAAATTTTTCTCTTTTTAAAATTGGGTGAATTCTTAAATTTATTATAAGGTAAGCGTACCAGTAATTGACCATTTGATTGATTTTTGATCAAAATAAGCTTTTTAATTACAAATTAAGTTCGAGATATCGATAAAGATCAAAAAGAACCTCCTCCGGAAATGCTTAGCAATGAAACAGAGACAGAGACTGCATTTATAAGAGAATTATGAATCTTTTAAAACACAAGGGAGGTAAGCGATATTTCATTTTAAGGTTGGTTTCTTGTGCAAATCGTTAAGGATAGACTTCACTTTATTTTCAATATATCTGTTTTATTATAGTGTTTTATTTAATAATAATTTCAAACCAAAAGTGCAATTCAATTGTTGATACTACAAATTATATTAATCAGTTTGAAATATTTTCTTCATGCAAACATTAACAATTAACAAGTGGTAGCCCATTTCTGAAACAAATATCACATTTTTTTTAGAAATTGATCAGGGGTCGTCAATTACTTAAATATTCGAATTAATATAATAATAAATGTCTTTTATTAAATTTATGTATTATTGAAATAAGAAAAAAAGAAAGAATAATTAGAAAAGTTTAAAAATGAGCAGCTTTAGAGAGGCAAAGGAAAAAGTTGGATAGCAAAATAAAAATAAAGGGAGAAAAGACAGTTTGTAAGGAACGAGTTAACAGTTCTGAATATTCTGACTTCAGTTTTAAAATATCGCACAGATGAAAATAATTATCTTGAAGGCAGTGATGAGGATCAGAATGCACTAAAATTCATGTTCGAAAAAAGATAAACAAATACTTGGTGTTTTTTATATGGGAAAAATCATGCAATTTACTGAAAAAGAAGTCAGAATTTTATCAATGGAGAATACAGGAGATTTATGGAAATGTCCAAAATCTGCTGACAACCTTAATTAAAATTAGCAAAACAAGAAATGTTAACTAATTCCCGATATGAACTGAAAATTTAAAGAATAATTAAAATAAATTATTAGAAATTAATATATATAAATTATTAATAAAACCAATCCTTAGTGAATTTAATTCCATTTATTTATTTTAAACCCAGTTTAGGTTGATGGTCAATTACTAATACTTTAGATTTTAAGATGGTTAATTACTAGAACAAAAAATAAAAAAAATTTAAAAAAAAATATTTAAATATACATTATCCAATATTTGTGTTATAGTGATAATTAAAAATAGTTGTACAATATGTTGTTATTCTCCCTTTAGTCACAGAATAATAGAGTATTTTATGAATATTTCTCTTAAGGCGATCACAACTCTGCTACGTTTACTTAAATCAAAATTATTATATTCGATAAAATATATTAATTACTAAAACAAAGTTATATTATTTATATGAAATTAATAAATATGAATTTTGAAATTGAAAAAAAAATTAATTTAGACAAATTTTAAAAATTTAAATAAAAACAAATTATTTTATAAAGTTGTTGTCTAAGAACAAAGAGTTAAAGACGGTTTAAGCTGGTAGTATTTATATAAAGGTTAAATTTTAAAAATTAAATCATTTGAAGTAAAATTTTAATTTATTATTAATATAATTAATTTTGTGGATTATTAATTTATACATAACCTGAAGTTCTTATAAAGACAAAATTATAATAACTAATTATTAATATAACATCGTTATATATATATTAAAGTTAATTTTGATATTAAATTAATAATATTTCATAAAATATCTAATATATAAAAATTATATTAAAAAGACATTTGATCATCCTCTTCTAAATTGTTAATATTTGTGGATTTGAAATTATATTTATTAAAAAAAAATTATGTCCTTTCCTCTCAAAGAAAACTGTTTTATATTAGAATTTTTTATTGAAATAAATAAATATTTATATATTGAAACATATATTAATTATAAATAAATTATTTTATTTTAATTCCTCTGATATTTTAATTAAAAGAATTTATTCCTAAACACCCAAAGACTCACTTCATAAGGTTTATGTTAAGTCTATCAAGTAATTTATCTGAATAATATTGTAGTAATCTTTATTATTTATATATTTTATTATTAATAGTAAAAAATTGTGAGATTGTCTTTAATTTAGTTCCACTGAGATAACGGTTATTCATAACTTAATTGAATTCCTCTCCCGGTAACCAGCTATGTATATTATTATATATTTATAAAAAAAAAAAAATAATAAAATAAAATAAAAAATATTTCTTGAAATATTGATATCTTTACCAAATATCAATTTCCCTTTAACAACTTATCATTATTTTTATTTATAATGAAGTTTAGAAAAAAACTCTGATATATGATTTTGTTTTCGTTTTATTATTATCAATTCTGATAATCCGCTTATCAATCTTTTTACTTCCTATTCATTTCCTTTAGAAATAAAATTCAAATGATTCAGAGAATATATATTGAGTCAAAATATCAATATTAAATATAATTTATAAATATGTATTTGTAATAAATGTATTATTATAAATAATAATAAACGTTTGAAAAATGCATGATCCCGTTTCTTAATTATATACCTATTTAATAATAAAATTTATTAATAAAAATAATAATGATTAAAATAAATATTTATAAATAAATATTTTAATATTATTATTTGAAAATATATCCTTTGAGTTTTTTGATTTTTGCTAAAACATAAAATATCACTTTACATAATTAAATAAAAATTAAAAATACATTTGGTAAATCAATTAATTATATAGCTTATATTAAAAGATTTTATTTTCAATTATGTATAAATATGTAAATTTATCTAACTAATCTACTCTATCTATCTAATCTATCTATTTATCTAATCTTGTTAAGTATAGCAAAAATTGTATTTATCTATGTCTTTCAAAACTTGAAAATTTTCAACATATTTATACCTTTTAAAATAAATTTCCTTAATTGATATTTATTTGAAAAATTTTTTATCAAAATATAATTTCTGGGTTTTTGAACATTGAAATTAATTGATATTGTCTATTAAAAGGAAGAGATCATTATAAGATAAGATTGGAAGACATTAAACACCAACCAATTGATTAATATTCCTAGACAAATCCGTAATGTTCGTAAGAGAATATCAACAATACATAAAGAATATTATACCGAGCAGCTAGCTGCTTGATGAACCACATACATTAGAGGTAAAGCTTTTTTTCAATAAACACTCAACAATCTTTAAATTTTATTTTAATGAAGGTAAAAAGATAATTTTGTGTGTGTGTGTGTGATGCGATTATCATAGAAAATTACAATTATAACATCCAACTACATAAAAAAAATCAAATTTTTATAAATAATAATATAATCCATTTTAATTTAATTGTTTTTTATAATTATAGAAAATATTTTTTTTTCTTTTCGCAACGCTTCATACTAGCATAGGAATAAGAAGTCTCAAAATGTTTCTAAGTATCTTAAAAGAATCTACCTATCTCTGTGGCTCTTCAGAACTCGAAAGTTCTTTGCCGCACTATGTCTAGAGATGCATATAAGTCATACAATTCCTCGTTATGTAATTTCCGCCATTCTCCGCCGAACTATCTTTCTTTGACTCATAAATGGTGCGAAGAATTCTAATTTCAAATACTCTCTCCTCCCAAGATCATAGACCACGCCTCACACCTATTCAAAACAACCTGTAATTTAATTGTTTTATATATTTTATATTTCATTCCCCTTAATAATAATTTTAAGGAGATAAGCCTCTTTAATTCTTCTCTAATATTATTATCCCTCGTGATTACAGAACCTAAATATTTATTTTTTCTACATTTTCAATCTTAAAAGAATAGAGTATTAATTAAATATTTTTTATTTTCAGAATAATTATAAAAACTTCTCATTCTCATTAATATTAATTTATAATCTCTTTAATTTTTTTTTAATCCAAAAATGATTAAATCCATTTAATAATTTATTTGAAAATCATTTATATTATTTAACAAGATTTATAAAAAAAAATTATTTACGATATATTCCACTTGGAAATTTAATAAAATTTGGTTTTAGTAATTTTTTTTTTTAATTTAAATTATATAACTCTATATAATTAATTAGTTCATATAATATTATATATATATTTCTATTTTGTATATATTCATCATTTAACATTATTTATTTTATAATCTTGATAATTTTAATAACAACACTATTAATAATCATAATTTTATAAATCATTTATTCCTCTATAATATCTCCACCTTGTCCTTTCTATTCTTACATCATTTAATCTTTATTTAATCGATTAAAGCTCGAATAATACTTATATTAATCCTACCAGGTTAATATTAATTGATTATTTTTAAAAGACAAAAAGTTTTTGATGATTTTTCGATTTAAAAGGTTAATAAAATATCTTTCATGTAATATGTTACTATATGATATCTACTTAGAAGTAATTAATATTTTAATTTATGCTTATTTTTAGTTAAAAAAAAGCAATAATAAAAAAATAAATCAAATTTATTGAAAATAATTATTTTATTAAAAGTAAATAAGTTCCAAATTTTAAACTTTTTAATCCATTTTCAAAAAATGAACTAATTATATATTAAAATTTGAAGAAATTCATTAGATATTTTTCAATGTAATTAAAACTAAATAAAATAAATTCTTCTCAGAGGAGAAAACATTTATTTGAAAAAGGTATTTGAATTATTTTATGTTAAACTCGATATAAAAAGAGATATTATTCTACATTAAAATTAAAACATATATAAATTCACATATATATTTATTTTATATAAAAAAAATGACGTCAAGTGATGGGAACTCTCGCTAAAGGATGAGGGGAGTGTAGGGTGATAGTGGCAGTTGAGTAGAGGGTTGAAAGATTATGTGTATGATAAGAAAATGTGTTGTTATGTGATATTCGTGTAATAAATATGAATGAAGGTATAACTATGATTTCAATCTTATAAAATACTTACATATTCATGCCAAAGAGAAATTTACTCTTTCCTTTTCACTCTCTTTCTCTCTCTCTCTCCCTCTTCTTCTTTGCTCCTACACATTCACGTATTATTATCTAACTGTCTATATATGCTTATCTCATATTTATATTATTATCAGTTTTTAATAAAGAAATATTAAAATTGAATGAAAAACTAAAAAATAACTTCGTAATATCAATAAAATTTACAAAATATAATAAATACTTAAATAAGATTAAAAATATTATATTAAATTTAAAAAGTTTAGTTAAATAATTATGACGTTGAGCAGAGATAATAATCGGATAATTCAATGCCATAAGTCTAATGTTTTTATTTAGTTATTACACATTTTTTCTCTTTTTTATGGTGGCCCGGTCTCTAAGTCAGTAGTTTCTAAACTGGGAGGCGCGGACTAGTCTTAGGGGAGGCGTGAACATTTGCTACAGTAAGGAATTTTTTAAATCATTTTTTTAGAATTAATAAATATGTTTATTAAGTAATTATAATGAATTAATTTTAGTGAATTCATCTATTTTGTTAATTGCTGTTATGGATATAGATATTGATTGATTGAACATAAAAAACTATTATACATTGAATAATAAATAATTACACCTCACTTTTGAATTATTGTGAAGTACACTGGCTAGCTCGGGCAAAAGAGTGTACTCAAAAGAGATATTGCAATTTGTCTCCAAGAAAATCATAATGAGGATGCAAATATGTTTAGAGATGATAATTTTATTGTTAAACTTATCTATTTGCTATAAATTTTTGGAAAATTAAGTCTTTTAAAAAAATCAATGCAAGGGCCACAAATGCACTTACTGATTCAAAAAGATAAAATGAAAGCGTTTATAAAAAAAATCTAGATTGTCTCCACTCGACTATTTCGCAAATTTGAATTGGATTAATTAAAATATATTAGATTTAAATTAAATTTAATTAATTATTATTTATAAATTTTAAGTATAATTGTTAATTGTATTAATTAATTTAAAAAAATTAAATTTACAGTTTATGTATAGTATTGTTATTCAATTAAATTAATTAATTAACATACTTTTATTAAATTTAAATTTAAAACCTTTACCTTCATTTTTAAGTCTAAATTTAAAAAATGAATTCCGGTTCTTTCATCGATTCAATCAAGCAGTTATATACAATATAGCAGTTTTATACAATTTTTAATCATGTGAAAAATTATCAAACATATATCTTTAATTTTACAGTCAGTTTAGAGGGAAAAAATTAAAACGTGATAGGTAATGGTCCTTTTCCAAATGAGCTACATTTCTCAAAAGTTGATAGAAAATTACGAATTTTGAATAATGTCCATGTACCAAATTTCATTATTCTAGCTGAAATCGTTTTTGTCTATTTGCACACAAACTCAGACATTTTTCTCAACCTTAGTGAAAATGACTCAGGGACCTTCAAAACGTATA
Organism: Labia minor; assembly: GCA_963082975.1. Classification (NCBI taxonomy): domain Eukaryota; kingdom Metazoa; phylum Arthropoda; class Insecta; order Dermaptera; family Spongiphoridae; genus Labia; species Labia minor. The sequence goes on from OY720344.1 coordinate 45,930,651, forward strand.
AAAACATCAAAATCTTGGCATCGGAAATTTTCCTGATCTCTCTCTGGCGAGATAGATATGTAAGTCAAATTTGAAAAAAAAAATAAATTTGATATTTCCACTTCTAAATTTATGTACCCAAGTTAATATACATAGAAGCAAACAAATATCTGTTTGTTGAACACTTGGATAGTTTGGTATTTCACTTTTACAATTATTTTAATGATTTATATTCATCAAAATTTGGGTGTATACAGAATTCATTTGTCGACGAAGAAGATGACGAGTTTGGTTCATAAAATGTTGAAAAAGAAAATTTGATAGAATTATCTTGAGATTCTTCATTGAAACAAACATTCCTGGATGTATCTTTGGTTAGATTTTGGCTAGATATTAAGGGAGAATATATCTTATCAAAAAATAAATGCATTAAAAGTATTGCAGTCGTTCGGAACTTCGTATTTATGTGAGACAGGAGTTTCCGCTTCAACTGCAGTTAAATACAAATATCGTGCTCGTTTAGTTGTATAAAAGAAGCTTCGTGTAACTGTATCAACTGTATTAACAATGACGCCAAGATTTGATAAACTTTGTACCAATAGACAATCACATTCATCGCATTAAGAAATAATAATAAAAATAATTTTTTTCTGTAGTTAATAAAGTTTTTAAAATTAAATTGTTTAATTAATTGTGAAAAAATTGTTCTTTTTTTGGTAGTTTGTAACAGTTGTTAATAATTTTTTTCTAATATTAAATATTTTTGTGTTTATATAATTTTGTAAAATGGTAGGGGAGGCGCCAAATTATAAAATATTTTTAGGGAACACGCAATAGAAAAAGGTTTGGATACCACTGCTCTAAGCGGTCCTTAATTCTCGTAAGTCTATGTTTCGCTAACGTAAAGATGAAGGATTAGAGGAGTGTCTATAAAAATTCTTCAGATATCTTGGAGAAAATTAAAAATTAAAAAAAAAATTAATTTGAAAAGAAAGTTAAGTTGTATAAGTGTTCCATTTTGTCTCTATTCTTACAGACATATCATAATATAATTTAAGATATTTTGTATTTTTATTTTATTTGTTGATATTTTTAAATAATTAGACCTTATATATAGGTATATAAATAATTATATATAAACGGATTAATATAAAAGTATATCTTTTTTTTCTAATTTAACAGGTTAATTTTTTTTTTTGCCTGGTTTTTTAAGAAAGTTAATAATTTGTCTATTTCTCCATGTGATGATGTTCTAACTTATGTTTTTATAAATCTGCCGTCGTCAAATTTTCATGATTTTTCCTATGTGAAGGTGCATGGTATGTTTTAATCCAAATAATATGAATATTCACGAGATAAGAAATAGCTGCCTTCGAGCATAAAAATCAAGATAAAGGATGATAGGAGAGGTTGTACAGTCATAAAACAGCTCTACCCTGATTAGACGGCTACCTATTTCATAAGATATTAATAAGAAAAAGTTATTTGTATTATTATTAATTATGGTTAATTATTAATTACATTTAACAGATTAAAGTTTATGTTGATCAAGAAATAATATGTAAAAAACGAAAATATAAAATATATATTGTTCGTTCCTCAGCTATTTTGAAATATTTACATTACATGTAGAACTATGGACTGGCTATTAGAAATATATTTTCAGAAATTATTGAAAATTTTAAAATTTAAAAATTCCTTAAAACCCAGACAGAAAAATCTTTGTTTTAAAATGTTTTCATGGTATTCATTTTAATAAATAGTCAATGGATGAAACAAACATATATAAAGTAATAAATTTATTTTTTATTTATTTTTATTAATCATGAAGACATTAAGTTAATTATTTATTTAATTGATTGCATTTAATTTAAATAGTTAGTTACTATAGTTAGTTCACATTCTCAATAAGATCATCTTATAGTATAAGTAACCTAATCGTTTAAGCATTCAGAGTGAACTGTCTCACGTGAGTTCACGTGATCTCACGTTAACTCATGTGAAGGCGCGTAAATATAGAATAACAAGATATACATCTTCTCCAGAAACTATTACGGAATTAATGAGGCATCAGAATATATATAATTAAGCATAATATAATAATTTATTTAATAAAGAGAGATATTTATTTAGAGATTCCAAATTGTGGAATCATTATATTATTGAAAAATCTATGAAAAAAATATGTTAAATATATATGTTGAATGTAAATGACAAATTATATAATATATTTATTTTGATATGAACAAAAAGATGATCTAAAAAATATCTTTTTAATTAAAATTTTCTAATTAAATATTCAAATTTATGAGAGTAAGGTAATGGCACCTATAGATGACACTTTTGAATTTAAACTAAAAAAATAAAAAATTTTAAAACATACGCGGAAATTTTTTTTTAAATGATAGTTATGCTTTTCCACCACCTGAGATATCCTACAACAATACAATAAGTCGCCCTATTTTTTTTCTTTTAACTTGAAAAGCAGACCGAATCGTCAACATTGATTTTTTCAACAAATCTTAAAGATAACCTTAAGGGAAGTAATGTTCTTAATTAGTATTTTATATTTTTATATTCATATTTATCAAGAATTTAATAACTACATTATAAAATAGACTTAATATAGATATAAATCATTTCAATTTAAACACCTAATTTTTAAAAGTATCTTTTTTATCAACGGTGTTATCTATAGGTGCACCTAAAAATTGTTTTTCCTATAGATGACAGCAATGTCAGCTATAAGTAGGTTTTTAAAAAAATTGTCTATTATATTAATAGCTGTAAAGAGGAGATAATTTTATATAATTCCACCAAGTTGCATGTCTGAATTGATATAGGAACCTAAAGGTGAAGCTGTGTTTCTCATTGTCAGAAAATTTTTTTCTGTTCCAGAACTTCATACACTATTTTTTTTGAAATTTTTTTTAAATTACTCTGTTCTCAATGTATAATTAAAAATGCATAATTAAAAAAAGATTTGTTTAAAATCAATTTTTACTATCTCGCCAGAGATAGTATTGCGATCACGAAAATTTTCGATGTTGAGATTTTGATGTTTTTATACGTTTTGAAGGTTCCTGAATCATTTTCACTAAGGTTGAGAAAAATGTCTGTGTGGGTGTGTATGTATGTAGGCAAGATTACGCAAAAACGGTTTGAGCTAGAATGATGCAATTTGGTACATGAGCATTATTCAAAATTCATAGTTTTCTATCAACTTTTGAGAAATGTAGCTCAACCGGAAGAGGGTCATTACCTACAACGTTTTGATTTTTTTCCTCTAAAGTGACCGTAAAAATAAAAATATATGTTTGATAATTTTTCACATGATTAATAATTGTATAAAACTGCTATATATAGAATATCAGCTTGATTGAATCGCTGAAAGTACTAGAATTAATTTTTTAACACTGCAAATCTCACGCGCCAACACGTGCCATGGTGCCATCAATAAAAAACCAAACATGCGCTGGTTTAATATTTATTATTTATAATTTATAATTAATTAAATTTAATTTAAATATAATATATTATGTTATTTAATCCAATTCAAATTGCGAGATAGTCGAGTGGAGACACTCCAGCTTATTTATTTTATTATAATAATCAGCTAAAAATAAAATCAATCACAATAAATATATCTAATGTATCATTATATGAAACCTGATTTTTTTATTATAACTAAAGTTAAATCAGCAACAAGGTGTTGGAAAGATGTTTTACTTTGTAAATAAATAAGTTGAAGATAAAGAGAGCAAGCGAAGTGAAAAAAAGTAGTTGTCATCTTTGGGTTCAATAATTGTCATCATTAGGTTCCACCAAAATTTTTGGTGTCATCTATAGGTTCCATTTGATTACTTTGAAAAAAAATTATATTTCCTATTAAACTCATATAAAAGTTTAAAATATTTATCCTGGTGATAAAAGGTAAGATAAGCTTTATAATAACCAAAAGATTTTTTTGTGAGACGTATAGTTTAAGTTTTATAAAAGAAAATAGTGGCAAGAGCGCTTAAAATGTCATCTATTGGTGCCATTACCTTATGTTAATAATATTCAAAATTGAACAAATAACATTAAATCTGCAAGGTAGTGACATCTAGTGACCAGTTTGCAAACTAATTATTCCGTATCAATAAAATAATGATAGCTGTCTTTGAATGATAGTGTTTAGTAGTGACCTCTATAAACTGAGAGAAACAATGAATTAAAACTGAATTTGAAAAATTTTTCAGCCTATAAATTACCATAAATAAATACTCTTTTTAAATATATTAACTTAAGATAATTAAATCACCTATTGTAATTAAGGTAGACATATTTCAAAAATCTTACAGTCAAAGTTTTAATATCAAGAATGTGTTAAGAAAACAAATAAGAAAGTATTAGTTATTAGAGAATTATAAGAGAATAATAATTGGGTTGAAGTAGTTAAAGAAATAGATAGAGAAATTGAAATGTAGTTGAAAATTATTTGTTAAATTTTTCATACACAAAACATAAATAAATAGCATTTAATTACAAAAAGGTTGAAATAAAATACTGAATCTAATATTTTTGAGATTTATCTTAAATGTATACATTTTATAAATATTAATAAAAATAAAATAAAATAATAAATAAAATTAATTTAATAATAAATAGTAGGAAGTAGTCCTTACGTGACTATATACTTTTTTATGAGTGGTTCACGGTTTTGGGAAAATTGAAGCCTCAAACAATTTAGTAAGACGAGGGAAATATTCATATAGTCCCAGACTTGTGGAAATATATTATTGATAAGTTATGTACTCTTTTAATTCTTAAAATTTACCTAAATAAATATTTAAACATTTCAAGTTTTTATTTTTGTAATTACATGTAATTATGTTTTAAATCTAATATCCCTTAAGTCATATCTCCCACACCAGCTGCGCAAAATCACCACCCCTGTTAGTGATATTGTACAAGAGTTCACACTTTTTATTTGTAAATTTTAATAGTATTTATTTTAAGAATATAAAGCTGTAATTTTTTTTTTTGAATACCTAATAGTCCTAACACCAATAATCATATCATAATTGGTATTAGCTTTTGAGATTTGGCAAAAACCCGAATTCTATCCTTCGGTTTTACCATATATGTATATATTATTTTTGTTAATACAATAAATATATATATCCATATTCTTCAAATAGATTGTGGAAATATCAAATAAATTAAATAAAAAATGACTAATTTATTAAATAAATACTTTTACATTCTAATTAAAATAAAAAATTGTTTAGATCAATTTCATAAAGAAAATTATAATTTTATTATTGATCTAATGATGATTATTACTATCTCGCCAGAGATACTATTGCGATCACGAAAATTTTCAAAGTTGAGATTTTGTTGTTTTTATACGTTTTCATGGTTCCTGAATCATTTTCACTAAGGTTGAGAAAAATGTCTGTCTGTCTGTCTGTGTGTGTATGTATGTAACCAAGATTACGCAAAAAAGGTTTCAGCTAGATATAAATTTGCTAAATTTGGTACATGGTCATTATTCAAAATCCATAGTTTTCTATCAACTTTTGAGAAAAAACCAGAAGAGGGTCATTACCTACAACGTTTTGATTTTTTTTCTTCTAAAGTGACCGTAAAAATAAAGATATATGTTTGATAATTTTCACATAATTAATAATTGTATAAAACTGCTTGTATATAGAATTTTAGCTTGATTGAATCGCTGAAAGTACCAGAATTAATTTTTTAACACTGCAAATTTCACGCGCCAACACGTGACGTGGTGCCATCAACAAAGAGCCAAACATGCGCTGGTTTAATAAATATTATTATTAATTTTAATTTATAATTTATAATTAATTAAATTTAATTTAAATATAATATATTATGTTATTTAATCCAATTCAAATTTGCGAGATAGTCGAGTGGAGACACTCCAGCATATTTTTTAAATTCAATATTTTATTCGATCACGACATCAATATTATATTTTTAAATCACCTTTTAATAAGAAATATTTATATCACATTGCATAGTTGATATTATGACTTCATCAAATAAATTGTTTATACCAATATGACCTTTGTTGTAAAATTCCATTTAAAAATACATAATAACCTTATTGTAACAATATTTTGTGAAAAGCTTAATTTTCATTAATAAATATTATTATGTATAAATTTTGACCTATGTTCTTTATGTTTGGTACGAATATTCTATATATATTTAAGTGATCACAATAGATATTTCATCGTGTTTTTGTTTTTAGTTAATGTTGGTAGATGGGAAGGGAAAGGGAGGGGCGTTGATACTCTTTTCACTCCTGCCTATCCACCTGTTGACTATTTTTCTTTTCTAAAATTTATCACTTAGTCAATTTTTCAAAAGATTTCATATTGTCCAATAAAACAAATAAAATTACAATCTTTACTCAAAATAATAAATAAAAATTAAAATAATTTAATCAATTTTTATAATATTTATAAAAGTCTAACAAAATGGAAGTATACGATATATGGATTTTAAGGATAGTTTAAAAAAATTATAAAATACTTTAAATTTAATTTATTTTGTTAGACTAAAAAATTCTCGTTACTCATTTAAAATTCTAATTATATTCATTACCCATTATTTTAATTGAATTAAATTTACTTGTTCAATTTTTATATTTGATATTAAAAAACAACAAATTAAATTATTAGAAACCGGAAAAAATGTAGATATTATTTAAGTAGAGCGTAGTTTTTTATTTAAACATTTCAATATTATGGATTTGTAAAAGGATAAAATGAAATGATACCTAATATATAAATAAACCTGGCAAACGTCGTAAAAAATGTATTGAAATAATGTTATAATTCAAGTTTTTTAAACAAGAAAAAAGTACATATTATGAACAAGATTACATCTGAATATAGATAATTGAAAAACCATATTTCAAAGTAAAAAATGTACTAAAAACCAATACTTTATATAAAAAAATGAAAACCAAAATTCATTTTATAAATTACCTGAATGAAAAGTTATTGATTTGATACAAAAGAAGTGAATGATATTGAAATCTGAAACCAAAATTTAAAATGTATTTATAGATGGTTATACAGTACATATTATGATAACAAAGTTTAACAAATTTCATTCTAAATATTCATTCTAAATATAATTCAATCAATTTTATTTTTTATGTTACATGAAAAGAAAACTACAATATTTAAAAAAATTAAAAATTAATTTGATAATTTTTAGAAATAAAAATAGCTTTATAAAATTTTTTATTATATTTTATTGTAATTATATTATATTTATTTTTCAAAGATATTTGTAAAACATGATCTCACATTCAGCATATGTTAATAATTGTATAAACTACAACGTTAAGACGTATTTTAACTCAATCTTAAATTAATTCTTAAAAAGATTTAAAATAAGAACAAAATCTCTCATATCTTGCTACATCACTAATTATAAGGTGACCAACCGTCCTCCTTTTATTGGACTAAGCTTTTGAACTTCTTGTACTTTTTTCAAAATTTTTTCAATTTGTCTCTAAAGAAAAAAGGTATAATGAATGTCCTGCTTTGGTGTTTTCAAAAAATGGTCACCTTACTAATTATAAAAGAAAAATATCAGAGACAGTGAAATTTTATCATTTTCATAATTTTTTTTATATATATCGATTAGATTTTTAATTATTTAAAATTGATTTAACCTAATTAGTTATCCAATCTTGTTTGATGCTTACTGATCAATTATTTTATTCAATAAAGATATTATATATAACTATATTAATTATTTGAAATAAATTATTGGGAAATCAGAATCATGAATCTCTTTAATTTGAATAGCGGAATTTTCCTTATTAGATGAAACACGATTGGAAAATTTTTACTTTCTAATTTATGACGCGCATCTTGCGTCGCTGATGAATACAATTTATAAAAATATTTATTTTTTTCCTATTTTGAAATATTGTCTAGAAGTAGTATAAAGGCATTATATAGTCATGAATAAATATAGAACATTGCTTTTTGTTTTATCTTTTGTTTTTTGAGTCATTCTCATTGCTTTACATAAATTGTCTTTTTAATAAACATAAATTAAACTAAAAACGTTAATTCACTCTATGAATGTAGTCAGAATATAAACACGTTTCTATAAGCTTTCATGTATATGATAATTTTTAAATGTTATATATATATATATATTTATATATTTATAATCTGTTTATCTCTTTGAATATCACCTATAACTTGAACAGCCTGTCAAACTAATAAAATAATGTTTACAAAATAAATATAACGTACTAACAACCCAGGATAATCGAAAATCTTCATCTTAAAATTAGATTACTTTAAATCATCCATGTTTATGTATATTATTTTTCTGAATCTATTTATGTTCTATTATTAATAAATCCAACGTATAACATATTAATTATCAATTAAATATTATGATATTTTTTCCATCTGTAGATAGATGTTTAGAATGTCAACTCTATATTATGTTTCTGAAATGACGTTTAATAAGGCAATTTACCTATGTAATATCTATAAAACACTGACGAATGCCAATGACGAAGTGATTAGGTTGTCATCAATAATAATAAGTACCTGGTTCACCGAGCCCCCCGCTCGGTAATTTACAAAAATTATTCCTTATGTTCTATGGATATTTAAGATTAAGTGTATTATTTAAAATAAAAAAACGACAAAATATATTAAACAATTTCAAATAATTTAAAAGTACATAAATTAAAAAAAAATAGTCATAAAACATACAGCCCTTAAACTTAAGTATTAATGCACCGAAAGACAGAAAAATAAATAAATATTTTTAAAATTTTATTTTATTTATAATATTTTGTATTTAAGGAAGCGCTGTCCGGCGTTTATTATTAAAATTCCTATTTTAAATTAAGAAAAAACTAACACAAAGATGATTTTTTCCGAGGCTGAAACCTATACAGATAGATTTTTCTTTATAAATACTATCTATGGTGTTAATTGCAAAAAAATAAATCCTTAGAGCGGTTTAATATCTCAAAAAAACATATATATATATATATATATATATATATATATATACAATTTTTGCTAGTATAATAAGATAAGATATACACTGAACAATTTATTAATTATTTTAAATCAGTAAATCTTAAATATATATGTTAAGTATTTTGACTGTATCTACCTTCCACATTGGAAATATTCGAGACCATCTGGATGCATAGATAAAATGCTAGATATGCCTAACAATAATTCTATTTCATCCAATTAAAATTAAAATTTATGGAATTAATTAAGATTTCATTAGTAATACGATTCAGGAAATTTAAATTTATAATTTGATATAATAATGAATAAAGATTTTAATTTTATTTTAATAGATATTTTTTAGAAAATTAAAAGTTAAAAAATTAAAAGAAAAAAAATATTTTGGGAAATTTATCAATACCCTCTATTATTATGAATGGTATACTAAAGTATATCTAAAAAAACACTTTTCTAATATATATTGAAACTTTACTAAAATCTTATGAGGAATCGGTTGAAATTTCATAAAAATATTATATAATATTGAAATAATTCTCTAGAATCATGGTAAGCAATTGAAGGGTGAGAGGAGGGCGGTTTTGATTAATCGAAATGCATTATCAGCACGCGTATATACATCCAACCAATTTCATAATCAATTTCCATAGATAGGAAAAACATATCAAGTGATGATCACGTGAGAATCGAATGTACATTATTCACTTCGATTAGAGTTCATTAGTATAAACGAATAAAACATTCCATCTATTCTTTTCAAGTATTTATTTTTTATATCTACTTGTTATAATTATAGAGAAGGTGTGTCTTTCAAAACTTGAAAAAAAACATAATTTCAAGATTTATAATTTTATCATATCTAACAGTTGTTTGATAATCTTTTATTTATCATTTATTATATTTACTTAGCATATGAAAAACTAATTTTCTTTATTTTGAAAGTTTTTTTAAGTAAATATATAAAAATAAAACCATTTTTTAGTTTGGTATATATATATATATATATATTTATGAGCATGAGCTGTCTCTAAGGAGATTAGATCCGGCTTCAGCCTTAACAAAACACCAAAATGAAACCGGTCATAACATCAATATCTCCGAAACCAAAACCTTAGCTCCCATTCAGCTCAAATATCCCAGACTCCTGCGTGAAGCAATTGAAATTGAAAAACGTCCCAATTGCCTCAACACAAGAGACGACGCCCTGAACCTCCCTCCGTCCTGGAAATTAGCTCTGAAATCACACTCCCAACCTCCCGTCAAAACTCCAACCCAATCTCAACTTCATCTCCAACCAATAATTCACAAACTCCTAAAAAACTTTCCACTAATAAAGTTGATCGCAGAAAGAGCTGGAATTCTCACGCCTCAGATCCAGAACCAATAAAAATCCCGCCATAAAGTTAACCCCTGCCCACCAGAGTACACAAAAGCCCATTGCGCATGCGCAGGAAGCAAGTTCAGGTAGAATCCAAATGGTAGGGTCCCAGTTTGCCTCGAGCCACCTCGTGCTATTGTCAGGTACGGACGTGTGCCAAAGTCAGGATTGCCCAGGATTCTTCGGAGCTCCACAGCAAAGCAGTGAGTACAAAACCATTCAACCTATCAACCCAAAATTCCGATATTAACCCTTGGTCACACAGACTAAGACCCAGAATCCCAAAAAATATTCCCAACTAAATAATCTCTTGAAAATGGCGCCAAAATGGGTGCCGAAACGTGGAGAAAACAATTTCACAAAAATATGTGATTATATCCTCGATAAATCTGATAGTACTAATAACAATAACATTCACGGAAACCTAAACCAACATATATATATATATATATATATATATATATATATATATACACGTATATTCCTAAAGAATATATATTTTATATAAAATGTTAATTAGATTGAATTTTGAAATTATATCTAGAGGATTATATATACCTAAATAATAATATAAATAAGTACTAATATATATACCAGGTGTAGAAGTATGAAACCGGAATTTCTTTGTGAAAATTGCACGTTTGTTTTGCTGTGAGTAAGTGTGCATTATCATGAAGCAAAATGACTTTATGTTGTTGTTTATTCCAGTCGTTTTTCACGTATTGCTCGATTCAAATTTGTTTGTTGTTGGTAGCGATTAGTGTTAACCGTTTCGCCAGGTTTTAGTAGCTCATAATATATTATACCCTTTTTCGGTGGTTTCCCACGCTCCTCGTTTCTTAGGTCAAAATCCCCACTTTTAAATTTTTTAAACCACACAAAGAATTTAGTTTTGCCAAGAGCATGTTCACCGTATGCTTCGACAAGCATTCTCTGCGATTCTGCATCAGTTTTCTTCAAATGATAGCAGAAAACCAATCGCAAATCAAAGATAATAGGCACAAAATTCGACATGTTTTAGATTATAGAAAAATATCCCGGTCCATGTAACTTAGGGTTATTGTTTGTTGACAAACTTCGTCAGCTGTTAGAGAGAGAAGATGGCGCTACAGAAGCGGTCTTATGGTCTTTAAACTGATAGCGATCACTACCTATAGGGAAATTCGTATTTCATACACTGTTTCTACACCAGGTAGATACATAAACATTTATTTTTAATATTATTGTGATTATCAATATTATTATTTTGTAGTGGTTATATATAGGTATGAGAAACTAATAAATTTTTTGTATTAAAACTCTACTTTTTAATATTTCACTAATCTATCCTCTTTTTGTGAGTAATGAAAATAATAGTGTTTAAATTTATTGTTTACAAAAGTTTATTTAGGCAACTTTTTGTAAATGAATAAGTATAAATTGTAATATTACTTATCTATTAAATGAGTACGTGACTCCTTAAGAAGAGTTTGTTCAAATGATAAATCTGATATTTAGATTGATTATATGTTGATAAAGGATTTGATTTGAAATTAGGCCATCTATTATTCAATAATAATAAATTATAGAATATAAATCAAACGAATATATCGTATTAACTATACTCTGGCATCAATTTTGAAAGTAAATGACGTAAATTTTATGTAATAAAAATATACAAATATGTGAAAAAATGAAAAATATTAAATTATGTGAAAAAATAAGCTGGAGTGTCTCTACTCGACTATCTTTCAATTTGAATTGAATTAAATAACATAATATATTATATTTAAATTAAATTTAATTATTTATAAATTAATAAATAATATTTATTAAACCAGTGCATGTTTGGCTCTTTGTTGATGGCACCACGTGTTGGCGCGTGAGATTTGCAGTGTTAAAAAATTAATTCTGGTACTTTCAGCGATTCAATCAAGCTGAAATTCTATATATAGCAGTTTTATACAATTATTAATCATGTGAAAAATTATCAAACATATATCTTTATTTTTACGGTCACTTTAGAGGAAAAAAATCAAAACGTTGTAGGTAATGACCCTCTTCCGGTTGAGCTACATTTCTCAAAAGTTGATAGAAAACTATGAATTTTGAATAATGCTCATGTACCAAATTGCATCATTCTAGCTCAAACCGTTTTTGCGTAATCTTGCCTACATACATACACACACACACACACATACACACAGACATTTTTCTCAACCTTAGTGAAAATGATACAGGAACCTTCAAAACGTATAAAAACATCAAAATCTCAACATCGAAAATTTTCGTGATCGCAATACTATCTCTGGCGAGATAGTAATAAATAGAAACAGAGAAGTTATTTTTTAGACTGAAGTAAGTAAACGTAGCAGTGGTGGACCAAAATCCAATTCAATAGTTGATACTACAAATTATATTAATCAGTTTGAAATATTTAATTTATGTAATGGTTAAAAATTATTAAGGAGGTGGTCATTTACTGAAACAAATATCACATTTTTTTTTATTAAAATAAATTTGATGTATACTATTTTTTTTGTTTTAAATGTCTAGAACAATTTTATTCAGAAGTGTACCACGTGGCCAAATACTGAGACAACACATGGTCACTAAATCTTTACAACTTAAATTATATTTTCATCAGATCCCTTTAGATAACTAAATTTTATGCTGATAATAAATTGCGTAAAAAGGTTAATTCCCAATTTAACATTATTAAATTTATAATTTTATTTTATTAAATCAGCAACAATTTATTATATTTAAACATTTTATTACTGATAATAATAAATTTAATAAAATATATTTATTATTATATTAGTATGAATAATTATAACTATATTAAATTAATATAATTAAAATTTCCAATATATTTTTTAAATTATATTAATGCCATTATCTTTCTCTTTTCGATTGCTTAAACTGACCTTTCTTGTTTTTCAATGTACGTATTTGAACAAATAAAAACCCTTATGATATCGATTTTATTTTCTTTAATATTTTTTTTTAATCTAAATATTATTTTTAATATATATATATATATAATATAATGCTTATTTAAAAATAGGAGGTTTTAGAATTTTGTATTAATAATTTTTATAATTTTTTTATTTCATTATAACAATGAAAATTATAGAAATTATTTTTTAGAAGTTTCCATTAATAAAAAAGAATTTTAAATAAGAAAATAAAGAAGAATTGGAATAATTAAAAAATGAGCGATATCCTGAGAGGCAAAAGAAAAAAGGAATGCGTTTAATGCATAAGAATGGTTTACAAATTCCAGATATGAACTGTAAATATAAATAATAATTAAAATAACTTACAAGAAATTATAAAAAATATTAATAAAACCAATTCTTAGTGCATTTTATTCCATTTATTTATTCAAAACCCATTTTAGGTTGATGGTCCATTACTGGATCAAATACTAAAACTTTCGATTTTTAGATGGCCAACTACTAGAACAAAAATACGTTTAGAAAAAGATAAAAAAAAAATTAAATATGTATATATATACATTAATCGAATGTTTGTGTTGTAGTGATAAAAAATAGTTGTAAAATATGTTAGCACTTGTTTTGTTGTTATTCTTACTTTTATTACAGAATAACAGAGTTATTTAATGAAAATTTCTCTTAAGATGGTCCACCACTGGTACGTTTACCTGTTTAATTTCTAAAGAAATTTGCCCTTAAAATATATCTTATTCAAAAAAAAAAAAAAAGTTTTATCTTTGTTTCTATTTTCATTTATTTCCAAGATTTATTATATATTTTTTTTTTTAATTATTATTAATTTTCTTTGGTTGGTGCGGTGGTTAGTTGAGTGTAATGACCTTTAGGGAGGTGTGTACTTTGGTGCTAGGAACTCAATGATAGGGTATCCCTGTCCGGGTTGTTTAGGGTCGGGTATCCCCCCACTCTCCTTGGTTGTTACTTTCATTCTGCAAAGCAGTAGAGCAAAACATTGATCCCTCCCCCATCCGGGGGTCGATGGTGTTTTGTTGTGACGCATGCGCTCTGATGACGAGACGTCATGACGTCACCAGATGCATGCCATGATCAGCTCTAGTTCACGTGATAGCTTGTAAAGTGTTCACGTGAACAGCCTGAATGCTGATTGGCTGACAGTGCCGAGCCCCCGTCTCCGATTGGCGGAATGGAAACGCGGCACGTGAAACGGGCCCGGGATCCGTTCTTACACACCCAAATCAAAAGAAGTATTCGCAGTCGAGACAGAAAACAGTCTCTTACTAGCAAACCAACCACTAACAACCAAATCTATCAAAATGAACACAGCAGCACATCATCAACAACGTATTGAGTTGTTAGTGCCTTCACCACCTAATACACCTCCACCCTTAAATCAAACCACCGATCAACAATCCAGCCAGCATTCAAAGGTAAGAATTCATCGAAATTATTGACGACTCTTCGATTTTAGTACCAATTCGCTATTTCCGATTTTTTCCTAAAAAAATATTACATTCTTTCATTTATATTTAATAATATACATGTCTAATCACAATTACCGTATATTTTTAAAATAAAAATATAATAGTATTGATTGCTTTACGGCACACGCGCGATTCTCTTTGACGTCACGAGGCCAACACGCGCCAGACAGCTGAACATCACGTGGACATTCATTTTCCTTGTCTCTCTATCGTTCGCACTCTTTCCCACTTATACACAAATATAAAAAATACAAACATTGCCCCCATTTTCTCTTTGATAAAAAAAAATCGGAAAAAATAGATTGGTCATTTATTATTAAATTAATTAACCTTCACTAATTAATTATATATATATTCATTCAAAAATTTTAAATAAAAATAAAATTAAATAATATTAACATACAGGGGGAATAATCAGATCATAGTAGAATTTATAATAAATAATATATATATTTTTTTCATATATATTATTAAAAATAAAAATGAATTAGAATTTATTCTTTATTAACAAATATATTTTTACTTTATCTAATCAACTAGAAATGATTAATTTAAAATAGTAAAATTTAATAATAAACTAGTTTGTAATAGTAAATATTTCATATTTTAAATAGAATTAGTAATTTTGAATGGGGGGATATTTCAGAATTCTTTAAGAAAATTATTAGCTTATTCCTCCATTAATCATAGTTGCTGCTGTACCAATGAAGAATTTTATCTGGGAAACTTATTTGTTTGTATACAGTGTTCTTACCCTCATTTTGTTAATAATGTTTTCCTTAGAAGGGTGGTTTCAAGTAAACCATTTAATCACTTCCCCAAGATCGGGAGAAAAAATAAAATTAATTGGTTTGAGTTTGTCTTTCAAATATATTTTCACTTTATCTAATCAACTAGAAATGATTCAAGTAAAATAGTAAAATTTAATAATAAACTAGTTTGTAATAGTAAATATTTCCTCTTTTAAATGGAATTAGTAATATTGAATGATAAAAAGAAGGAAAAATTATTTTATTTTTTAAATTTATTATTATATAAATATGGGAGGAATTAATTATGAGTAAATAAAAAAAATAAAAATAAAGTCGCTCTGGGATTAATGTGCTGCAGGGAATTATGTCAATGACGTAGTATTCTGTATGTAGGAGTGAATCGTAGCAAGAGTGCGAGGGGTGGGGAGGTGATGTTTATATATCTGAGCTAGTTGTAAGAGTGAGTGAGAGAGAAAGAGAGATAAAAGAACCAAGGTCATGAGAAGAATAGAGGCCGATGCTCCTAATATTTACTCATGCATATTTTTATATCAGTGCATTTCTATTGTCCTTACAGATGGCACCAGTTGACTTGGATGAATTGAAACTGCATTTACATCAGCAGTTAAACTCCTCTTCACGGAAACGTCCTGCTGAAGATGACGTTTGTCCTGCCCTACCAATTACACCGCAGCCAAGCGATTCTGAAAGTGAGGATACCTTTTCCGCTGAGGATAATCTTCTACCATATCGAAAACGGGTTTGCCGTCAATGGGATAACCACAATCGTCGTTTGGCTCAGGTAATTTACTTCTCCAAATATTAAATACTCACCGTTTAGAACTTCTAAAAAACAAAATTCCAACTCTATTTCGAATTATTTATTTTTGTATTTAATTATTCAATTTACAAATTTTATTGAAACATTTGTTTAATTTTTTCTGATTATTTACTTTTTTTTTCATAATTCTGATTCGTTTTTTTAAATATTGCCCCAACTTTTACATGTTTTCTCTTTTTCTCAAGAGATGGCGTTAATTATATTGTTTGATCTTTGTTACAGTCGGTGTCTGTGAGCACCCCACCTCGCACTCCCAGTCCCCCAACATCAATGCCTGTTTCGGTGATTATGCGAGCCCACAAGGACGGCACCTGTTCACCGGAGCCCAATTGCCAAGCAACTTCACCACCAACACCACCGCCATCCACAATCGTTCCCATTGTACCAACGGATGCGCTTATGACACCACCGGCTTCCATTAACATTGTTAAAAACCTAAAATATAAAATGAGCTTAAGAAAAGAAGATATTTTCGTATGTAGTAAGGATACATACCGGGAAGTGAAATCGTGTAGCAGTTCACCAATGCCAGTGGCAATTGCACCCAAACCGACTGTCTTTCTTACTAACGGTGCTCTACTGGTACCACAAAACCCGGCTAGTTTCTTCGTGATAGCAACACCCAACCCTTCTGTGGCTACCACCCCACCAACAATGAATCCGGAGGCTAGTGCACCACCTGTTGATACTAGACGGAGAGTATACGAATGCGCAGCAGAGGGTTGCACCAAGAATTATTTTAAATCATCGCATCTTAAAGCGCACATGAGAACTCATACAGGTAATTATTCTATACTTTTATATCTTAAAACAATATTCAAATTTAAAAAAAATATTATTTTCAAAATAATATATTTCAATTTTTTTTTTAATTCTTCTTTTGATAATTTATAAAGTTCATATTTAATAAAAAAAAATTCATTCTATTATATTATTATTATAATTTATTATTAGTTATTAATAAAAAAAAATGAAAGAATTATTTTATCTATATTTTTTTGTATTAAAACATTGTATATTGTTTTTGTGCAGGTGAAAAGCCTTTTGAATGTCAATGGGAATCGTGTGGACGACGTTTTTCACGATCTGATGAATTGTCACGACATAAACGTACGCATACCGGTGAGAAAAAATTTGAATGTAAGCACTGTCAGCGACGTTTTATGCGAAGTGATCATCTTGCCAAACATGTGAAACGTCATTCAAGAGAGTCAACTAAAAATACAACATCCAATCCACTTAGTAACACTATCAATAACTCTTGCGCCCCGAATACTACACCATTGCATGTCAGTTTAGTCAGTAGTGTAAATTTATTACCAATATCATAAATAAACATCAAGACTAATGTATGATTGTTTATCATGGGTGAATGTGAACTTAAAATATTCTTAAAACATATATTTATTATGAATACTGAATATGTCAATATGTGATTGTATATATAAATATTAAATATAAACATGAGTAGAAGTAACCTTAATTCACATTTCCAGTTCGTATGTGAGACAAATATCAAGAATGGACATAATATGTATAAATATTTTTTTTCTGAGTAATTAAAAAAAAATTATTAAATTTAAATTATATTTATCTAATTAAATATATATATATATATATTAATATTCTATTCTTGATTGTAATTAATAAATTAAAGTATTTAGTACCTGATAATTATTAATAATATTATATTATTTATTTATTATTATAATTATTGTATATGTTCTAGTCACTTTTTTATAAAGGTACAAAAACTGTGAAGGATGGATAAGATTACTTCTGCTTAAAGAACTTAATAGGAGAGAAAAATTAATTTAGAAATATCTATATTTAGAATCGGACTAAAAACAAATCCTATTTAAAAAATATAAATTAACAAGATTAGAAATTTTTTTTATCAAATATTAAACACAAATTTTTTTAATATAAATATAAAAGATATGATTATAAATATATACTTTTATATTTTTTTTTTAAATTAAGATTCTATTTATTCCAATTTATGCATTATTAGACTTCAATTAAATTTTATTAAAAATAAATTTAAAAACAGCCTTCATTTATAAATTTATATTATTGATAAAATAAATTTTATCATTTGTAAACAATGAGTTTTTATCTTGTGAAAATAATGATATCAGTTTTATTTGTTCGAAGGATTCATATAAAATAATAAATTTACAATCAAAAAGGATTGAATATCAATAAATAATAATTTATAGAATTTGTTTTTAAAATCAATAATTGCATACTCATTTTTTTTCTCTCTATATTAGACTGAACCATATTATTATTACTATTACTACTACAATTAATATTACTACCATTATATCTTTATGATTTTATAATATCTATATTATTTTCAATCAATGAATAAAATCCAATTATGTGACGATTTGATTATATTTTCAAACTATTTAATATGCCGTTAATTCATAGTCAAATATTTATAATTATTCTAATTTTAATTAATAATAATTATAATTTTTCTTCAAATTATATATATTAAATTGTTAATAATTAAAATAATTATAAATATTTAATATAAATAATTTGAAGAAAAATTATAATTATTATTATTAAAAAAAATCTCTGACTTGGCGATGTTCTTTTGTAATTTATTTTTAAGAATTATATCCCTAATAGGATTGTTAATAATTATAAATATTTAATATAAATAATTTGAAGAAAAATTATAATTATTATTGATTAAAATTAAAATAATTATAAATATAAGTCAAACATGAACTAATTGTAAATATCATTATAGACACATATTTTTATTGTAAATCAAATGTTTTGTAGAAAAAAATCAATGCAAATCAATGCATTTTTATTATTAATATTATATAATAATAATTATTATTATTATTAAAAGAATTTCTTTATTTTATAATTTTGATTTTTTATTTTATAGATTTATAAATCATCCTTTAATTCCTTTTTGATTTATTATTGTTTTATTTAATAACAATTATCCATTTACTTTTAATTGAGATCATATCTTATATAATAATAAAGTTAAATAATTTTCTCAAACATATATTCTAATTACTGGAAAATCTATTTTAACTTAGGAAAATTAGTTTTTACATTCCTACTTATAGAAGTGAAGTTGATGGTGGTTCATTTATTTATTTTTTTTGGGGAGGGGGTGTAATATCAAGGAAAAATAAAAATAAAAAAATGATGATGAATTAAATGATTTATTTATTGACCGGGATTCGGCCGGGATGGCAACATGATACAAAGATTTATATTTATTATAAAAAAGTAAAATAAAATAAAAAAATGAACAAATTAGTTACGAGTAAATTATGAATAATATATATATATATTTACACAATTAGTTATTTTTTTATTTCTTTTACTCACCGTGACAAAAGATAATTTTTGAATTTGAGTAGAGATTTAATATACATATATATTTTAGAGATGATAAGATATTTAAAATTTCTAAATTCAAGAGAGAGAAAACCACAAGCTCATCAGTCATCGGCAAAGCAGAAAAAAAAAGTGAGCTGGGCAACACTCGACAGTCACTCGTCACCAGAGGGAATTTCAACGTTACAGGGGGATGGATCATTGTTTACCTCAGCGCAGAGATCGGCCCATTTCTATTTCATGCTGCCAGTAATGGACAACTTTATATCTCTTTTTGCTTTTTTATATACTTTGGCTTGCTCTTCGAAGGATTCTCCACGTCTGCTCGTGTAAGATGCCGTCTATAGCGAAGACAAATTTTTCACAGATTTGATATCTCTTCGATCCACCAATAAACCGGATTTTTATGCCTATGGTCGTTTTTTGGCATGGAGTCATTACAGGCTTCTCTGAAGGCATGCATTGTTGTATTAACTGCATCTCTTGCGCTTGTAGGTCTTTTTATTGTACCTAAAACCCTGTCGAACTCCCTGATGAGGCGCTCTGTGTTTAATTTATTTACATTCCATCTGCGGTCTTCTCGGGTTTTTCTGAGTTGATTCTGTTGAGCCTTTACTATGGTGAAGAAAATATATTGGTGATCACTAGCAGTGTAGTCCTCTAATACTCTCCACTTCTGTACCATTCGATTTGTATTTTCAGATACCAGGGTTATATCTCGGAATGTCCCCTAGCAGCCAGGTCTTCTAAGTTGGTATTGTGCCCGAATTTGCTAAAATAAGATTAAGTCTTGCAACCATTTCCATTACTCTCCTGCCTCTGGAGTTTACGGTTCGCATACCCCACTCGAGTACTTTGGAGTTAAAGTCGCCTGCTATTACATGCTCTCTTGCTTTATCTTTGAAAGGTCTGGATATCATCACTTGGGGTCAAGTAACAACTAATCAACTTAAGATTGTCTATATTGGCGTATACAAAGCCAAATCTGCTGCCACTCGATTTGATTTGAATTATGCTTCTCCCTAGGATCCAGATAGCTGCCGTAGTAGTGTCATCCTCAAGTCATGTACTATTTTCTTTCTTTTTGTATTGTTCACTATAGGAATAAGATCAGCTTTGTGTTCTTCTACTATCTATACGAGCAAAGAATCGGCGGTTCTGCTTCTGTGCATATTTGCATGAATTATATTCATACTAGTATTTTCTGCTAGAGCCACATCTATTCGACCCCGGAATGTGAACGACCTTCTCTAAACCCTTGTTCCTGCACAAACAGCAATTTGGTTTGTTTTTACATTCTCGCATTTTGTGTACCCTTTCTCCACAGCGGATACATATATTTTGTCCTTTCCTGTCTGGGTCCTCACATTTGCTTGAACATGTCCTACGCCAAAGCATCTATAACAGCGTTTCACTTCTTCTTTGAGTCGAACCCTACAACTAGTCCATCCAATCTTTAAATGTCGTAGCTTCAGGATATTATTTGCTGCAGTAGGTAGCGTCACAAAAGCCCGGCGTTGTTCTCTGTTATTTGAGTTGGTCACATGGACTTTGATTTCACCTTCGTTTATCTTCTGATCCGCTTTCTTAATTGCCGCTATCACTGCCCTCCGTTAGAGTGTCCACATCGCGAATTTCTATCGTAGCCCTCGGTTTGAGTTCTTCCACAGTGGCTAGCTCTCCTAAAGTTTCTTTAATAGCTTCGCGAAACATTTCTATTCTACCTCCCTTTACCAATTCCACTAATATATAGCCAGCTTTTCTCTTCTTACAGAGCGAATAGCTACATCAGCTTCCATTGGTTTGACTTTACTCCTCATATCTCTCAGGACTTCTTCGAAGGTCAGTTGTCCGGATGGTTTAGCCAAAACTGCGTCTGGCCTCTCCTTCGATGTTTTGAATTTTCTTTTTCTTTTCTTCATCTCTATGTCCTCTTTCTCTTGAAGAGGTGCTTGAAGGTTGTCATCTGATTTAGATCTTTCTTTTTTTCGGGTAAATACTTGCCATTTTTCCGGATCTTTATCTCTTCCATTTCGGGAGCGGCTGGACTTGTGGCCGCTCTCTTGGGTCGAGATGTCTTTGGTGTAATTTCGTGCATTTCTGTTATTGATCGTGTTGTAGGATCAGCAAAATTCTCTTTTTGTTTTTCACTGGATTTGTTAATCTCAATTTTTTTCCAGCTTCTTCTATAATTTTCCATGACATCAAACAGTTCTGACAATTTAGAAACTCCAACTTTAACGTCCATACTCACGTATGGCTACTCTCATTTTCTTCAGAATCCCTTTACATTGATCTAAGCTTTCCTCTTCGAGTGCTCTCATTTTTTCAATGGACTCCTGCCGAGGTGAGCCCTCTTCCAAAGGGATGTTTGTTTTATTTTTGTCGTCTATAGGTGTATCTCCATCACTCACCTCTGCTGATTCCCTTATTATGGGTGTAGTGTTAACCGGTGTACTCACTGGGGACCGGGGCGTTTTTGAACTTTTCCTAAAAGGCATCTCAGCGCTTCCGTCTTGGAGATTAGCACAACTCTCTCCTACTATTCCACTATTAGATACGATGATTTTATTTTTATTTTTATTCATTGTTATATGGGTCCCCGCTTCAGGTCGCTATCCTCGTGTGTATAGTTACCCAATTTGTTCCCGTGGTTATCTATGCAGATGCAGGGAGACCACGCTAGGGTTGATACAGTACCTTATGAGTAACTGTATTCAGTGCCAGGACGAGTGCTAATTAGGAGTAGTCTCAACTGAACCTATACGGCCAACTCAATGGCAACGTGCGAAGAACGTACCTGTAGCCCTGCCAAGGTTTTAACGGGACGGAGGCAAGCGCAGCATTAGCCTGAAAGCTGTTTCCGAGGGATGTCACTCCCGCGTAATAAGGTAACAGAATATTGCGCTCACCAGCCCAAGCATACGAGTCCTAAATCGTGTATCCAGTAAATCATTTATCTCATGCATAGCCAATTTGTCATCAATCATTCGCCTCCTAAGTAGAAGAAAAAAAAAGACACAGTAGGAAATGAAAGACCCTTAGCCCTAGAAAACCTAATAGCATCGGGGTCGGAAGTAACAAGAGTTGGCCAAGGGAGACCAGATAGGAAAGATAAAAGAGAGATATCTAGTACAAGTAAGTGGAAGCAATACTAGATATGGCTCGGGACCTCATGGTTGCCAATCCATGTGCTCACTAGTTATAAGCCCCTAAGGTCGGTGGTTCATTCATAAATCCTAATTTTGTGAAATTAATAATTATAAATTAGTCTCATCATCTACTATACCTGTTGGTAATATAATTTTATCACAACCAAGATATTTTATTTAATGGAATAAAAATATGATTTAGTTGTGACTAGGTTTATTTTTATAACTTCTTATTCTTTTTCTTGCAGCAAAAAAACTTTATACACATCTATATATATTTTAGTAAAATTATTAATTCTGATTACATAATAATTCTCTCAATTTATTTCTAATAATAGTAATAATAGTATTTGACTAATTCTATTCTAATAATAGTTCTAATAGTATTTGACACCACATATCTATAAAATTTATAAATTCATGTATAATAATAATGACGCTATGCAACGTGGGAGTTAACGGAGGTAACCCACATTCTCGAGTTCACGGATACAAGTCCTAGGTCTGGCATTAGAATTCCTCTAGCTGGAGTCTATGGGACGGAGTCAACCCAACCTCCGGGATCAAAATTGGGAAGCTACTAGATAAAAAAAAAGTAGCGCCTCCAAGAAAATCAAGGCAAAGTTTGATCATAGGAAACCTAATTAATATAACCGATTTATAGGCGCTAGGATGTACATAAGTCAGAGGTTTTTTTTATAATAATAAATTTAAATAAATAGTGAATCATAATATACTCTCTAAAAGTAAAAAATTGTACAGACATCATTCATCATAATTAGATCATATTAATTTTTTAATAAAATTAAAATTTTTAATTTCTTGGTTACCTTTTTTATGAATAATATTTTTCAATCACCCTAAGTTATTAATCTCTCAGAAAATTAAAAAAAAAATTAAACATCTAATAAAAAGAAATAGTCTTAAAAATAAAGATTATATAAGCAAAATATATTTTAAATAAAATGTTTAAAAAGAAAAAAATGAAAGTGAGATTTTGCGTAAAATGCTTACCAATCGTTCCTTGATAATTTATTTTCTATGTAAAAATTATATCCTCAATAGGATATACGGAGTGTGAGCTAGAATGATCATACTTATGATTCATATATCATTATAAAACTGTCTGAAAAGATTACCTGAGTCTTAGCAGAATTGAAAATCACATAATGGAATTTTGATCATGATCCCAATAACAGTCAATATTCGCAAAGTAAAAAACATTTATTGAAACAAAAAAATCAGTAAGAATTAGAACCATAGGGGTGTATATACTTCATGTGTAATACGTATGTAAAAATCTTACATCACATGAGACAAATAATTGACTCTCTGTTCTATATAAATAATTTGAATAATTTTTTACTAATCCTCAAAAATAGATAATTTAATCATTACATATTTTTAAATTTGTTTAATATAGCATAATATTGCCATTCCAATCATAGGCAAACAACTTCCGTTTATTATATTCACCTTGCATATTATTTATAGAGATATTAAAAAATAGAGAAAGATAAAATGATTTTAAAAAAATTTACATATTAATTCAGTTATTATTATATCTTAAACATAACAATCTCTTCCTTCATTGCTTATGAATTGCTTGAATTTTTTCCCATGTTTTTAGAACATAAGCTTAGTTTTCTATTATTTAAAACACTTTTTAATAAAAAGTGATTTAAAACATTAATATTATTTAAAATATAAATATTAATATTATATAAATTGGAAATATTATCATATCATAAAAACAAAATTTTATAAATAAAAAATATTAGGAAATATCTATCTATATATCTATATATATAAAAAAAGGTTTTTGTCTGCACATTGCTCAGAATTTAAAAATTTTTGCATATCTTCGCGTTTCATGACCTCTAGAATCCAAAAGTGACTTTAGAATTTTTCACGTCTGTCTGTCTGTCTGTCTGTCTGTCTGTCTGTCTGTCTGTCTGTCTGTCTGTCTGTCTGTCTGTCTGTCTGTCCGGAAAATTACTATTTTATAGACTCAGAATTGGCTGAACCGATTTCTTTGAAATTACATCACAATATTCTTATATACCCCTAGAGTAACATAGGCTATAAATTTTATTTATATGTCAACAATAACCGCAGAAATTAATTTTTTAAAGTTTATATAATTCTCCGTGTTGTTCATTCAAGAGCAGCTCGCGGCTCACTGCCGGCCTAGCGGAATCATTTCAAACAATGAATTATCATAGCTATTCCCAATCAAAGAATTATTATAATATTTCCCTTTTTATTTTAAATTCTAATATACAAATATCAATTCAATTAAATAATTTATTCTAAAAGTTCTCAATTTAATTAAAATATTTATTAGATCATATTTTTATCTTAAATTATTTTTTATTTAATTGAATATTTCTTCTTTTCTATAATATATATATAATAATATATAAATTTTATCATTGAATAATAAAAAAAAATATTATTTAACCTGAATTAAAATGACTGAATTATATTATCTTTGTTTTTTATTTTAATTTAATTACTCTATTATTAATTACTAAATATATATATATATTATATAAAAATTAAAATATGATGATATAAAGTTGTTTTAAATTTTTGACATTTTTAAATTGGGTATATTTTTTAAATTTATTAAAATGTCTTTTTTATTTATTATGTTTAAAAGATTCATTTTTATTATGTGATATTAATAAAAAATAACGATGCTCTGTGCAAGTCGAATCATGTTGCACATAATTAAATAACAATTGCCAAACAAAGAATATAATATTTTTTTAAATTCTTATATTTAAATATCATTTCAATTAAATAATTTATTCTAAAAGGTCTCATTTTAATTAATTTAATAAAATATTTAAATCACCATTCAATTTTTTATTAATAGGCTTCTTTTTTTATTTTTAATTTTTAATAAATTCTCTTTTTTTGATATGATATTAATAAAAAATAATATTAAATTGTATATAAATATAAAAATTAGAATATTTGAATTTTTTTAAATTTTAACACATGTAATCAATCATATGCATTAAGAATTGAAAATTTTTAAAATCAACTTGCTATTAAATTCAGAAAAAAAATACTGATATATAGAATATATAGACTATTCGAATATAATTTAAAACTCTCTTTCTCTCCTTCTATTTTAAATTAAAAAAACGGAGTTTTAAGAAATTTAGATGCCATATGCAACATGGGTGGGTAAATGAATTGGGCTGGAAGAGGAGGCAATTTATAATTTTCTTCTAATTCAGATTTAGGACAAATCGTACAACATTATATCAAATCTCGCTAAGAACATTCAATATTTTTGTACACAAATTATTCAGAGTATTGGCTAAGCGTATCACTCACAATCAGTTTATATTGAAATTTATATAAATTAACAAAGTAAAAATTTTTATTTGTTTAAATTTTATTATAATGAATCAAGAAAAATTAAATATATAGATCACATGATTAAGAGAAGCAAAAAACTTGACAGAAAATAACTGTTGGATGGAGGTCGGACATGACAGAAACTGTAAGCGAAATCTTCATATTGCGACGAATGATTTTCAAATCCCCTAGCACCACAGAATTTAAGTTTCTTTTAAGGAAAATAACTATGATCTAAAAAAATTAATAAATGAACTTAATAATAAAAAAACAAATAAATCAATTAATTTAAATTAATACTATTAATGAATGTATATATTGGTCATTTATCTATAGTTTTATACCGTTAATTTTTATAAATTGTCTCAAGCAGGGCCGCGACGTGGGTGCAAAGCGCCCGTGTGCAAATTTTTAAAAAGCGCCCCCTCTATCAATAGAACAATAAAATCAAATAAAACATTTAATTTTGAAAACTGTGTTTATGAATACAGAGGAATTTATCTACATAATAATAGGAAATAACAAAATAATTAACTCATTAACAATAGAAACAAGGTTAAATTTCTAGAACAATAAACATAAAAAAAATTCAAAAATGAAAACATAATACAATATGAAATTCCATCACAAAACTATACTATTCGGATTCTTCGAGCCTTTGAAGCTACAAAACCTTTAATAATATCATATATTTCTAAGTTATCCATGATTTCATTTTCTATTGCTATCATAGAAAGATCTGTTAAGCGCTCCTGCGACAATGTCGAACGCAAATTCGTTTTTATAATTTTTAACTTAGAGAAGCTTCGTTCACCCGAAGCTACAGTTACGGGCAAGGTTAGAAAGATACGCAGTAAAACAAACAAATTTGGAAAATATATTTAAACGTGTCGTAGGATTCACGTCCACAATTATATTGATTCATTTTTAAAACACTTAAAATAAAATAAAAAAGAATGGTCAGTTTGGCGCCCCCTACACCAGGCGCCCGTGGGCAGCGCCCACCTTGCACACGTGCACGCCGCGGCCCTGGTCTCAAGTCTCTATTTTTGCATTTTCTCAAGTTTCATTATAATTAAAAATATTCAATAATAATCTAGCAATGAAAATAAAATACCAAAATGTAATGATCAAGAAATATTATACTCTATTTCACTATTATAACATATACAATACTTAAGAACCATAGGCGGAGGAAATATTAGGAGATATCATTGCGGGTTCAGGCCAAATCGACCAACATTAATTAAGATATTTTCATTATGACAGATATTAGGAAAAAAACCGCGAATTCAATATTTCTATTCACTAATTATTTGTAGACATTAGTAAAACATACGCATGACTCAATAGATCCGGATAAACTTTTTCAAATTTTCAATCTTCAAATTTGTCTTGAAGGTAGTAAAGAAAGAATAAGATGCGGAAATCAATTGTAAAATATTAGGTTACCCAGACGACTTAAATATAATAGGAGATTCGGCAATTGCAATTACAGATAATTTAATGGAGGTTTGAAATTAATAGTGATAAGAAAAAATATTTAGTAACAAAGAGGAAGAGTATTAACATACAAAATCTTAAGATACAAAATGTAGAATTTGAATATGTAGAAAAATTGAATGTAAACACGAAGGATAATAATATTTGAGAAGAATTTAAATCGGGGTTGCAATCGGGAAACGCCTGTTATCTGCAATAAAGAGGCTTATCTCTTGAAAATTATTATCAAAGGGAATATATAAAAAGATTATTTTGCCTGTTGCATTATATGGGTGGCAGGCATGGTCTATGACCCTTGGAGATGAGAGTAGATTCAGAGTATTTGAGAATAGGATTCTTCCCTGCATTTATTGGCCAAAGAAAGATGAGGTCACCGGGTATGGGGGAGACTACATAACAAGAAATTGCATGGCCTCTCTGCATCTTCAGAAATAGTTAGGGTTATAAAAGGGAAAAAGCTGCGATAGGCAGGGCACGTGGCTAGAATGGGAGAGGAAAAAGATATTGGTGGGAAGACCGATTGGAAAACGTCCGCTTGGAAAAAAACGCGTAGGAAGGGACGTAAGAGAGATGGAACAAGGGCTCAGGATAGGGACACTTGGAGAAATGTGGTTGTTGCCGCTAAGAACTTTCGAGTATCTTTGAGCCACATAGGTAGATAGATATAGCATATACAATAATAATATATAATTAATATAGTGATTAAATTAAAATATATTTTTTAAATAAGAACACAAAAAGAAATGAATGTTTTATGTAATATACTGATTGAAACAAAATGGATGAAAACCTTTTACTACTTTCAACCACCAAATACTATGTAACACTCGGGGGTACAGGGGGCGGAGCCCCCGTCTAGGTGTGAAGAGCGCCGAAGGCGCTCTGAGCAGCTAGTGTCTTAATAAAATATAATCAAAGATATGAATAAAAACCTAATTAATTTTATTTCATGTAATTTTCTAGTTTCATTAAAATTTGTTGAGTAAAGAGGTAATAAGTAAAAGAATTTACAAGTGTTCATTTTTAATCTTAAATGATAAGTTTTAATCATGATCTTCACTGACAGTTTGAATTTAAATATTTAAAACATATGTAAGTTCGGGTTTGGCATACATATACAGGTTATACATATATAATATTTGGTTATTTGGTTATACATATTTTAAACATTTAAAACCATTTAAAACCATTATATAATTTGATTATCAAATTAGTAGTTTTTTTTTAATTTAACATTCTAATTGATTCTTTTATCAGACTACGTCAATGAAATAATAATAATAATAAATAATAATAAATAATATGTATAATAATAAATATAGTAATTATAATAAAAAACTCATAAAAAACATAATATTAAAAAAAAACATTTTTGAAATTTTATATGATAAGAATTTTTAATTTTTAAATCAAAGATTAATATATATATGTAAATATATATTAATCTCTCTCTCTCTCTCTTAATATATACATATATCTAAGCTTATATATAATATTGAAATCTACGTCGAAGTTTTATTTTTTTCTTCAATATATATATAAAAATTACCCATTAATTATAATTTGTAGATTTAAATAATTGTTTCAGTAAATTTCTTATGATGATTACTTTTTTATTTATAGGAACTTCACGTAATTAGTTACATCATTAATATTACAAGAATGATTACAATTATTATTATTATATTAAATATCAGATAAATTTTAATAGGCAGTATAAAAAATTTTAATTACTTCCCAAAGATGAAGAATAATCTTCAGATGTTATTATTATAAAAATGTTAAAAATGAGACCATCATATTTAGTTATTTTAGGCATTTGAAAATAAAATATTTAAATAATTTTTAAGCCAAAAGCTTCTTAAACAATTAACGTCAAAATGGAGATTATATTTTCTCTTTTAAATATTTAATTATGTTTTTGTGTAGCATTTTTTAGAGTAGACTAACTTGCTAATTCTATTTTCATATGTACAATATTATTAAAGATTTAGTTTATCTTTATTCATCCACATTTATAATATACATAAATAGTTTATTTTAGGTGACCATTTTTTGAAAACACCAAATCAAGACATTTACCTTTTTGGAAAAAATTCGGAAATGTTCAAAAGCTTAGTCCAGAAATCGTTTGACCTTTTTTTTTTTAAAGACAAATTGAAAAAATTTTGAAAAAATGTCTTAAATATTTCAAAAAACGGGATAGATATCAAAAAGGAGGACACTTACAAATGGAGGACGGTTGGTCACCTTACTATTCATATTAATGAATATTTGTATTTGTTTATTTTCTATATAATTCATATGCAATTATAATAAATAAACATTTAATAATTGGAAAATTATATGTACTCTAAAAACTGTATATATCTGGTTAAAACGTTGAACGATAATGTTGAAGAATTATTTCAATGTAATAAATATACTTGATAGAGTCCAAATAAGTTAGAATGTATATTATAAAACTCTGGTAGTAAGCAGGGCAGGTTTTAGACATTTTTCTAGTGTAAGCGAACAACATTTCGGCCCCCCCCCCCCTAAAAACCTAGTAGGTGGTAAGGATTATCTCTCGATACATTAAATATAAATGCTTCAAAATGACGGAAACGTGGGAAATATGAATAAACATAATTATCAGCTTGTATTAAACATGCTCACCTTATTTATTGAATGTAGCACTTAAAATTAAAAAAAAATATTACATATATAAAAATACAAAGTTAATTAAGTGTGAACAAGTAAATAAATACAAGTCTGTTTTAAAGAAACTATACAATTTATTTACTTGTACAATAAAGATAAACAAAACATTTACACTTAAAACTGGAAAGAGATTTTTCTTGCTTTTATTTTGGCAATTTCGTTCTGAATGTAGTCAGAGTCCATTTGGTTTAACAAATCATTCTCAATGGCCATTGTTGCCAGTCCACTCTAACGTTTCTGTCAAATAGTGGATCTGAGGTAAGTTTTTATTATTTTCAACTTTAAAAAACTTCTTTCACCACTTGCTACTGAAACAGGGAGCGTCAGAAGGATTCTTAAAGGAACAAAGACATTAGGGAATGTGTCCATGTAATCATTTTTTGTGATATACGACAATTCCGCACTTGGAGAACTTCCGGGTGGCAACATTGGGGCAAAGATTTCAAGCTCTTCAAACTGTTTAAATCCATTTATCTCACATTCTTCTCCGTCACTTAGAACATTGTGAAGTTGTATACAGGCGTCTTTAAAAGTCTTCTTGTCCCATGTCTGAAGAATCTTGATGTCATACAGAAAACTAAAATTCTATTGAAGCATTAGATATATGTAATTCTGAAATGTTTCCTATGGTACATAATCTGCTTACAATAATGGCTACATTATCTGTGACGACTTGCTCTTGTGAAAGATCCTTTTCCTCACTTAAGCACTTAAAAACTTATACAAGAAACAGCACTGGCGAAGACCGTTTAAATGAGCTAGCTTTAATATATATTCATTTTAATATTTCTATTAGATGAGCTTGCCAAAAAACCAAGAAGAAGAGACATTAGATTAAAATAATATATCAATGATGGTGCTACGTAGGTATATTAGATATTAATGTATTAATATTTAGTGTTAGAAAATAAGTTGACCTGTGGCCAGGTCTGAACCGACCGACAGTTTGAAATAAATTAATTTCCAGCTACAGAAACAATTTCAAATAATTTTAATATATCTATTAATGTAATAAAAAACAGATATGGATATAACATAAATATTTTTAATTTTATTTTATTTATAATATATATGTAAGAACAGGCTGTGACGTCATGAATGGCTGGATGACGTCATATAATTTTAAATTAAGAAAAAACTAATAAAGATGATTTTTCTCGAAGATAAAACAAATACAAAGTGAATGCTTCGTGGTGATATGTAAAAAATTTCCTCCTGTGAAATTTGGTGTGAAAATAACCCTTTCCTTCCTATCGTCGATCGCTAATACTACCACTTCCGGTTTCCGGATTTGCACCAAAAGTTAATCAATTCATCCCACTGATGCATTAAGTAAATCTACCAAATTTCATCAAAATCGGTTCAGCCGTTCAGGCTGTACACATCTATACGGACAGACGGACGGACGGACGGACAGACATCATGCTAAAAATACTTTTTTCTGTTTAGAAAATGCATGATTCGTGGAGATATGTAAAAATCTCCACATGTAAAATATGGTGTGAAAACAATACCTCCCTTACTATCGTCGGTCGGTAAAAAACAGTCTTTTTTGTTCCAGATTAATTTATTTTTTATCACTTTTGTTGGACATCGACTATCTTCAGTCCCGGTCGCAGTGTGATCTTTTGTGATTTATTTTTATATTTATTCATTATTGTTCTAATATGTTAACTGATATTATCTATTTTTTTATTAAGTTTTTACTTCAAATAAATGTTGTATAGACATTGGATTATTATTTTTATATTCCTCATTTTTGTAATAATTTTCTTAATTAATCCTATGGATACGGCTAAATGGGCAAATAAAAAGGCAAAGGTCCGATGCCGGCGCGCCCGAGCCAGTTGGGGGGGGAACTCCGCCAAAGGAAGGTGGAGCGGCTAGTCAACCCCCCCCCCCCCAGGATCAAATCCTTGTTGCGCCTCTGATTTGACAACACACAAGATTTAGGACAAATTGGGTTCGAACATTTTCAATGGAATTATCCAATAAAATATCATTCATAATATAAATAAATAATATAATTAAATTTATTTAAAACTATTTAATGATTTATACATAATTTAATTTAAAAAAATTCAATTTTTAAAAAAAAATAATTTAAAAGACGCAAAATATATATATTATTAATGTATAAAAATTTTTCCATTGATTATATACAACATATACATCAATCTTATCATATATGATAAAAATTATAAAAAAATCAATATTTTATCAACATAATAATATATACATATATTACACATATATAATTAAATTAATGATTGATAATTTATATATATATATATATATAATATAATATAATTGATAAAGAATTTATTCCATGGAGCGTGTTGATAAAAGATAATATGTAACAAGTTTGACCTGAACTATCTGGCTACCCTTTCCCCTTTCTCCCTGTTTAATCCCTGGTAACTCTTAATCCTCACTTTTCATTCCAACTTTAAATGAGACAAACCAAACTAATTGTCTTAATATGTATAATTCACGTGATTTTGAATATTTAAATATATTTTAATAAATATGTAATGTAAAACGGAATTAAGGTAAATGTTTGGAAATTCCTTAAATTTTACATTCATAATTTATTTTATTTACAATCCTCTTCTCTTATTCGATATAACATCTTTTCGTGTGAAAATAATTTATTTTAATTATTTACTATTACTTTATTAATTAATTTTAAAATTTTAATAAATATTAATAGAATATATTGATTTCTATTATTTTTTTATAATTTTATTATTTTTTTTTATTTTTTTATATTAAGAAAATATAAAAGTTCATTTTAGGGAAGGTATTGTTTTCATACCAAATTTCACATATGGACATTTTTACATTTCTCCACGAATCATGCATTTTGTTAACAGAAAAAAGTATTTTTTGCATGATGTCTGTCCGTCCGTCTGTCCATTGTGTGTCCGTGTATAGTTTGAACTCATCAGATTTTGATAAAATTTGGTATATTTATTTAATGTATCAGTAGCATGAATTCATTAACTTTTGGTGTATATCCGGAAATCGAAAGTGGTAGTTTATAAAAGTATTAATTTTATATTCATTGTCAGAAAATATTTCACTTCAAATATAGTAGTGTTAAATAATTGATTAATTAAACTAAAAATAAAAAATAAGATAATATAATTTAGTCATTTTAATTAAAGTATTAAAAATATTTTTTTGATACTTTATATATATATATATATATATGTTGGTTTAGGTTTCCGTGAATGTTATTGTTATTATTACTATCAGATTTATCAGGGATATAATCACGTATTTTTGTGAGATTAATTTCTCGACGTTTCGGCACCCATTTTGGCGCCATTTTCAAGAGATTATTTAGGTGGGAATATTTTTTGGGATTCTGCGTCTTAGTCTGTGTGACCAAGGGTTAATATCGGGATTTTGGGTTGATAGGTTGAATGGTTTTGTACTCACTGCGTTGCTGTGGAGCTCCGAAGAATCCTGGGTAATCCTGACTCTGGCACACGTCCATACCGGACAATAGCCCGAGGCCAACTGGGACCCGACCCTTTGGATTCTACCTGAGTTTGCTACCTGCGCATGCACAATGGGCTTTTGTGTACTCTGGTGGACGGGGCTTGAATTTATTGCGGGATTTATATTGGTTCTGGATCTGAGGCGGGAATTCCAGCTGTTTGTGCGATCAACTTAATCAGTGGCAAGTTTTTTTAGGAGTTTTTGAATTAATGGTTGGAGATGAAGTTAATTGGGTTGGAGTTTTGACGGGAGGTTGGGAGTGTGATTTCAGAGATAATTTCCAGGACGGAGGGAGGTTCCTTGTGGTGAGGCAATTGGGACGTTTTTCAATTTCAATTGCTTCACGCAGGAGTCTAGGATATTGGAACTGAATGGGAACTAAGGTTTTGGTTTCGGAGAAATTGATGTTGTGACCGGACTCATTGTGGTGCTGCAGCTCATTTTTTAATTGTAATATTAGATTCTTTATAAAAAAATATTTAAATATATAATTCAAACATATTGAGTGGCTATCAATGGGCAGAAGTGGTCCTTCCTCCTCTGAACCATCCACACACAAAATAATGATATCTTAAAATAAAATCAATTAATAATTTAATTTTTATTCTATAAATTTTATCTATTTGTCCTCTCTTCTCTTTCTCAAAATAAAAAACATCATTAATAATAAATTGAGAAATAGTAAAGATTGAGTAAAAAATACAATTGTTGTAATATTAAATTTATATATATATTATGAATTTTAATAAATTGAATAAGATTCAAGAATAATATTCATTATAAGACTTCTAAGAAATTACTCATTTATAAATATTGCATAACCATTAAAAACATGACATGTCTTTCAGTTATATTGATATACTATTTAGAAGTACAAGTATTGACAATTGTTATTTAATTAGTTAAGTGGAAGAAAATTAGCATTCATTTTTATAATAGATCATAATAAGGGTACTTGAAAGCAATGATTATTTGGAATTTGATATCTGACGTAAAGTCTTATGTCTAGATCATATTCTGTTAAGGTTTCTTTTTTTCTAATCGTGTTTTATATATTTCAATTTCTATTTTATATATATTAAGTATTCAACAACCTTATCTTATGATTAAATAAATACATTCTTTTAAAAATATGAAATGTATGATTTATGACACAGATGAATTTTGAAAATTTAAATTATATAGATTACTGTCACTCGTATATAGTTCTAAATAATATTCTATTATTAAAGTGAGATTTATTAATACACCACATATTTGTACAATTTATTTAACTAAATAAAAAATCCATTTAATAATTATAAAAATCTCAAAAGTTTTAATAAATATATGTGTGAAAAATATAACCTTAATGTATTTATACTATTAATTTATCTAAGGAGTCGGGGTGAAGATTCATATTTAGCAACCCTTTTACAGTGTTAAATGTTTCAGGTATGCATATCCGGATAGAAATAGTAATTTGTTTAAATATCTAAAATAAATTTGTAAAATAATTTATAATTAATAGTTTATAATTATAGTTTATTTATATATAACAAATTTAAATTACCTTGATTTAAAGTGTGAAGGCTATCAGGAGGAGAAATAAATTCTAAACTAAATGAGACCAAGGACCAAATTTTTATAACTGTTTTGATAAATAAATACTAATCTCTGAATATGTATAATAATTGTATGTACCTATGTATATTTAGAAGAGAACAATAAAGGTAAACTTAAAGTTAGTCAAAAGAGACCAAGGTTATTTATTTATATTCCGAGACATTATCTCATCCTAAGAGAATAAAAAAATTCAATAAATAATAAATCATTTATAATATTAATTAATTTCTATTACTATTTTCATCACATAAAATATTCTTATCAAAGATTTTTCAAAAGAATCATAATAATTATTTATATTTCTGAATCAAACATAATAGTTTTTCAATCATATAGAAATTTTAAATAATACCTCAAGAGGCGTTTTCTAATTAGGTCTTATTGAGAAATCAAAAGATATAAATGTATATATAAAGTGGTTGTATGAATGACCGTAACATTATAAGTTGAAAAATGTATTTGTGGAATTTGCGGGGTGCAAAAATTCCAAAAACTGTATGAAGGAAAGAGTCCAGAGGAAAAATACCCTCAGAATTTGCTCTTATTTGATGGATTGGTCAGTTAAGGCCTAAAAATATTTAGAATTAATTACGTGTACCACGTGGCTAACGATTATGTCAAGTTGAGGAGGCCAAGGTCCACTCAGGGTTATAGGTGACAATTAGAAGTAGAGATAATCAATGGTCAAAATGACATTAGATATGAAGCCAAATAATATAAATAATAGGTAAATTTTGAGAAATAATGTTTAGTCCATGATTTCGATACTCCCTAATAAAGAAATAATTAATTTAATCTTATAATTCAAATATTTTAGAAATTTTCTTTAATAAAATAATATTTTTGATTTAATATAAATTACCTGAGTTAATATTATATAATAATGAATATAAGTGGGAGAACGGAAGAATTTAAAAAGAAATCATCGATTATTGAGAACCCTCAATTTGAATTTTTATACTTTGTTTAGCATCTCAATATGCTAATTTGTCAGAGAATAAAATTATACACTTAAATTATGGAGGTAGATGTTACCAAATAGTGTCGTACGTTTTACATTGACATATCTTATCACTTGTTTGTCAGTATTCTTCTAAATGTAATATTTGATAAAAATATAATAAAAAGGTTGAATTTTTTATATGAATAATTTTTCTTCACCCCCTCCCCTCTCCTCACCTGAGCAGACACACTTCCTGTTACGGTAAAAATATTAGAAATATTTTAGGAAATTGCATCAGTAACTATTTTGTTTATTTCCAACCTCGTTTATAATTTATTGATTTAGTATTCATTTAATACTAAAATGCTAAACTACATATTACATAAATAAAATTTAATCCCCCCCCCCCAGTCATGTAATTTCTTTCATTCCTTTAACCTAATTTTATTTATATTATTATTTTTTTCTTAATAAAATATTTAATTTCAAAGGAATAAATAAATTAAATAGATTTATAAAATAATAATAAAAAAACATGAATTCATAATGAATACAAACTAATATGTTTTATATTAATAGACATGAATTGTGTAGTAATAAAATCAGGAATTCATTTGATATTGGGGTAAATGAACAAAAAATAACAAGAAAACAAATACAAATCAATATTGAATTATAATACGATGAATAAATAAATCGAAATGAAATAAAAAACGAAAAATAAATATGTAAAAAATAATGACCTAAAATGGGTTCATTTTGACAACCAATTGGTTATACAAAAATAAATATAAATATGTGAATGAGTTTGTAAATGGCTTCATTTTCTCTTGTACAGTCCTATTTTTTAAATCATTTATTTAATTAATATAAATATCCTAATTTAATGTAATTATTATATCTGTTTAATTAGAATATTACACTTTACGCAGTTATCTGAATTTGATAGAACTCAAGTAAGCAGGTGATAATAATTTACACCTACATAAACTTTAGTGTAAATTATATCAATGTTCCAGTCTCTCAATCACACTTTTTATTCAAATGGTCATTGACATGAATACAATAGTATGAAAATATTTACTTTTATATACCACCACGCCCTGTTGACGTAAGAGAACTTATTTATTTATTTTTTTTATTCTATTTATTTTAATCTATTGATTAATTTGCCTTTCCAATGAATTATTTAAAAATAGTATTATTTAATAAATTTAAATATTGCGATAGATTATATATATATATATATATATATATATTCTATCTATTTTTTTGTGAAATTTATCGATAAATATTCTATTATATACATAAATATTTGTTTTTTTTAAATGTTCATTGCAATTGAATATAATTTTTCGGAATCAGACGATAAATGTTTATTAAAAAAAATAAATTAATTATTTTTCTAATGTTCATTAGAATTGAGTATATACTTGATTTGTGTTAAATTTTCTCTAAACAAATGGCTAAAACTTTTTAATTATAAAAATTTCTATTGAACAAATGTGAAGTTTAAGGTGGTTCAAAATAGCAATGTTCCTTGGCAATAAATATCCCAATGTCAAAAGGAGAGAGAGCATTTCGATTGCTTCCCAGGTGGGGTGTCAATCACACTGTTGGTTGGCCAAATGCCCGGCTCGTGTTTAGGCCTATCCACCCTACGAAATGTGAATGCACCCTCAAGGTACAACCACTCGAAGGAAAGTGAAACTTTCATAACAGAGAAATCACCAATTAAAATAAAACCTCAACCAGACGGTAGCTTCTATATATAAATACAATGCTTTGGATATATTATTTTTTGGTGAATGTCCATCTTTGATCATAAAAATAAAAATTTTTCTATAAATATTAAAATATTTGATTTTAAAACAAGTTTAAATAAACTTTATACTTAATATTGAAATTATTTAAATTATCAATTGATAATTAAATGATTAAATAATTATTTTATTAATAAACAATTAAATTGATCTAATTCCATTTAAATTCATTTTTTTTTCAATAAAATTGTTAACAGTTTTTTAAATTTTAAAATTTATGGCTTACTGAAATTCTATTTACATAATACTTGTATATACACGCCAAGCATTCTGGGAGAACATGGCTTGAGTCTCAACCCGTGATCTCGGTTTTAAGTCTCAAACCTGGCAGGGAATTTTTCTATAACTGGGGTCTATGTCAACGAGGTTCACAAAGCCTAAGTAATCAAATTTAAACTACTTGAAATAAAAAGTAGAGTCTTCAATCAAGAAAATCAAAATTGATATCATCCGTTGTACTGATCATACATCACCATAACCTCATTTAGGCGAAAACTGAATTATTATCCACCACTTGGAATACTTATATAGTATGTAAAAACAAACTCTGACTTTTATACATTCTAAGAAAGGGCAGCACTTAACAAGTATACTCAGTGACGGATTTTAAGCAAGGTGCACTAGGCGAGCGCCTAAGGTCCATTGAATATGCGATCCCCAAAATTGGTTATCATATTAATTTTGATCGTGAAATAAAATTTCATTTCATTTAAAAAAAAAATTATCAATTGACTTGTGAATTTCAGTCATTATATTAATTTTTCCTGTAACATTATATTTAACATTATATTTCCTATCAATTTTATCTAAAAAGACAAATAACTTAATTCAATAGTCATTTGTGTTTCAAATATTATTAGATATTATTTTTAACAATAATTGACAACAAAATATTAATTTAAATATTTAGATGAAAAGAAGATCTTATAATAAAGGAAAAATGAAATATCTATTGAGAAATCTTTAAGGTTTTATTTTTTTAATATATTTTTCAAAAAATCATGTTTAACTATTTATTAAAAATATAAAAGTAATATGTGAAATTATTAATATCTATCAATATATATGAGTCACTTTTGTATTAGGGTTCTTTGTCGTAAGCAACTACTTTCCTCCAACTGTCCCTGTCCTGAGCTCTCTTCAAGAAAATTCCTATTGTTCAGTCAATTCTTAAACTACCAATGATCGATTTTCAAATGATTTCTTTTTAAACAAACTTTATATCAATTTTTATTTTTTCATTCGAGTTCTGTAACTCATCGCAAAGATGATTCTAACTATCGTTGGAATGCTTTATTTATTTTAAATTATATAAATGTATCACTTGGGTATTTTTCTAAAGGTAACTGTCCTGGGAATTGGTGACCGCAGATGGCCCCTTAACTCCCCTCCACCCTTCTTCGACCCTTTGTCCTCCACCTTGTTTCCGTTTCTGTATTTTAAGCAATGAGCGCAGCACACTCACCCTGACATTGACGTCAATAATTCAAAATTAACGCACACTTAAAATATTGCACAATCCACCTGAAATCACAGAGAAATCACGAAATGAAGAAACACATAAGAAAAATGGATGAAAACAGAGGAAAAATATAACATTTAATTTGTTTTATCGGAAAATTTACTTATTTAATGGAAACTTCCTTCTTTCTATTCTTCTATTGTTTATAGGAAATATAATCTAAATGTTGTTTTATATGTACTAATATAAAATTTAAAATCTTTGAAATTCTTTCTATATGCCTTTTGTTGTTTTTGTTTTCCAAGTTTCCTGGAAATTTACCTTTGTTTAAAAATTACGCTCCAAAAACCATTCTTATCAGAATATCTGCAAATAATGTAAAATATTTGTACCATTAGAATAATGGCAAGATAACCCTTTCATTATTTTAATGGATACC
Source organism: Labia minor (assembly GCA_963082975.1). Lineage (NCBI taxonomy): Eukaryota > Metazoa > Arthropoda > Insecta > Dermaptera > Spongiphoridae > Labia > Labia minor. Next base: position 45,970,991 of record OY720344.1, read on the forward strand.
GATCTATTAATATAGAGGCGTGTCTGTTCATTGATTTGTTTTGGTTGGTTGGCTGATTTCGCAATTGCACTCTCCAAATGAAGAAGATGTTGTCCTCTCTCCCTCTCTCTCTCTCTTTCTGCGTTCTATTTTCAATATTTCTCTAATCTTAATCTTAAGGAAGGATGGATGACCTGACAGTTGGATTAACATCGCAACTATAAAAATAGACACTTTTTGAATACTTATATAAAATCGAGGCGGTGACCTTGGACCAAAGTTACGAGAGCCAAACAATGATAACTTGGCAAAAATTTTACTCCCACACACATACTAAGCCAGTCTACACTCACACACACACAAATACCAAATACTTACATTGATAAGTCCTTGGCAATATCAGTGATAATTTCCCACTCTCTTTCTCTGTCTCCCTCTCTCTATCTCGATTCTCTAGACATTCTGTATTTTTTTTTGTTTTAAAAATAGAACTTATCATTAGAAAACTACATTCATTATTATCATGCGTCTGCCACATATATAAGCCATGTTTGAAAATCCCAATAGTTTCATCTCCTCAGCAACAAGAAGATTAATATTGTCATTAATGGTATTAGAACTTGTATCCATAAATTATATACCAGAGAATGCTGAATTTCAGTTTTCATCTATTATGAAAAGCAACACCGTAGATATGTAATATTTTTTTTTAATTTTATTAATTCTACACTACAACCTTTAATTCTAAGTACAATAAGAAGATAAGCTTAAAAGTGAGAAAACATAAATAAAGTTGTTCTTTATTTTAATTATTATATAATATTATATAATTATATATTGTTTTATAAAAATAAATAGGTAATTCATTTGTAGTATAACATTAAAAAAGGTTGGAATTGAAAATTTATTAAATATATTGAAATTAAAATAAACTAAAAAAATAAAATTTCTATGTTGTTTCTTGGATTTTAAATATAACAAGGAATTTAATGTTTATAAAAATACTATTAGAATCCCAAATGAAATATTAAGCAATAGAAAAACAAAATAAATGTTAGAATTCAAATTATCATTATCATTTAATAACAAATAATAATAATATTTTTAATAAATATTAGATTTTTTTTCTTAAATTTTTTATTGTTATTATTATAAGTTATCAAATATTTTTTTAACTATTTATTTGTTAAAATGTTTAAAAAATAAGAATTCTATTAAATTATTTTTAATAGAATAAATGTCTCTTTATAGTATCTAACAAATGTCTCACCTATATGAAAATTAAGCAGAGAATTTATTTGATACAACGGTATTAAAAATAAATTATTTCAATTACGATGGCAGATCAATATGTCCTTGATTTTTGGGATGAAACACAGGGTTTTGGATAAAAAACTATTTTATTTTGCAACGTAGTCTCCTTTGAGCTCTATATAAGTCGTCCATCGTTTCTCTAATTTTTTCCAAAAAATAAGATTGGTTGAGGACATTAAAATAGATTTGTCTCTTTCCGCCGAGCCATTTCTTCAAGTTTGGAAACAAGAAATAGTCACTCGGGGCTAAATCCGGATAATAGGGCGGATGAGGGAGCAATTCGTATCCCAAATTCATGAATTTTCATGGGAATTCATTTTTTTTCCTTTTTCTTTTCAAATCATTAGGATGTCTGCTATTAATAGATATCAAACAAAAACTAAAAGACCTCAAATTTCGACAGGTCAGCTGATGGTTGCCTGCTGACAGGAGCAGTTTTTCCTCTAAAGTGACCGTAAAAATAAAGATATATGTTTGATAATTTTTCACATGATTAAAAATTGTATAAAACTGCTATATATAGAATTTCAGCATGATTGAATCGATGAAAGTACCAGAATTAATTTTTTAACACTGCAAATTTTACGCGCCAACACGTGACGTGGTGCCATCAACAAAGAGCCAATCATGCGCTGGTTTAATAAATATTAATTATTGATTTTAATTTATAATTTATAATTAATTAAATTTAATTTAAACATAATATATTATGTTATTTAATCTAATTCAAATTGCGAGATAGTCGAGTGGAGACACTCCAGCTAATTTTTATTAAATAGATATAATAATATAAACACATTTTAAATCAATTTCTTTTGAAACTTCTGTTTTAGTGAACTATCGCATGCTAGTTGTATTAATTTTATCTTTTTAATGGTTGTGAGCCCAAATACATCATTTTCAATAACAACAAATGGATTCTGTACTCATAAAAACTTAGAGAAATCAAAATTTGAAAAATGCAGTAATTCGTTATAAAGTTTTATTTATTTGTATATAGAATGGTATAAAAATTAATTTTGTATTAAAAGTTTTTTTTTTTTTTTTTTTTTGGAAATTGCTGCTTTATGCTCATCGCTCGATATCTATTAATAATAATATTATTATTTTTTTTATTTATATTTTCATATACTTATAAATTTAAAAAAAATATTTTTAATAAAAAAAAAAATTAAATTTATGATTTAGATATTTTTAAATTATTTTAATTTTTAAAAAGAGCAAATAATTTTTATTTTTAAATTCTGCAGTGGAATAATACGTATATATATGTATGTATAGCAAAAGTTCGAAGTTAAATACGGATATCGTGTCCGAGGAAAAGATAAAAGATATGTTTTAGATCACGTACACAAACGAACGAATTGAGAAATCACCAACGAAGTGTGTGCATGAAAGCAGAAGATATATAGTTTTAGTTTACATTGAGAAATTTTTCCAATTGGCCTTTCGATTGTTTCTCGTTTAATTGATTATTTTACTGCCGGGTAGACAAAAATGTTTTTGGAAATTATATAAAACATAAAAGACGAACTCAACTATTATTATACAAATAATTTTTTTTTCATAACCTTCTTTTCTTTGCTATTTGCATCCATAATGTTTCATATAATATTTGAGGTATTTAAATTTTGTTGAAGTTATGAAGCTGTCTTAAATTATTGATATACCATATATTAGTTAATTTTAAAAATAATTTTAACTTATAGAGATACAATATATTATACCGTAAAATTAAGAATACTTTAAATACCTGGATTCATAAATTTAAAAGACTTCGTTCCCTTAGATTCCATCTTTGCTTAATTAATAAGAAGGTTTTTAAAGCTTCAAGCTGTTCATTCGATGCCTGTCCATGCATGTCTGAAAATAAATATAATATTAATATTAATATTAATTCTAGTAATTCCCAAAATTTTTAAAATATAATAATAATGTTTATATTAATTTCTATAAATTAAATATTTAAATTATTTAATTCATTTTAATTTAATATTATTAGAAAATATTTTAAAAATTATTAGTACTTTATTAGAAATAAGATATTTTATCATTAATTCCATTTTAAATGTAAATCAATAAAACAGATTCTTTTAAAAAAATATACAGAATATATGTTTTTCATTTCTCTTGTTCTCTCTTTAGTTATGGTCCATGTCCAAATAATTCGAACAAAAAACAAAAGATGAAGATGGATAAAATACGGATGCCCTGGAGGAAGGTTAGAGCTTATTATTGGGAGATACCCAACTTTCTCTGTTACAGTATATTTAAGTAGGCATAACCACGTAATAACATTTTTCCTTGTACCACAAGGAATAACGCTTGAACCACTTGATTCTAAAAATAATCCTACATACTCTAAGTATATACATGACAAGTTCTTGAAAACGCATGCACCATATTAAGAATAGACAGGCAATTTAGGAAAGGACGTAAGAGAGATGGGAGAAAGTAGGAGTTGGGTGAGAGTCGCTCAGGATAGAAATTTCAAGTTCCGAGGAGCCACAGAGATAGATAGAAATAGACATTATTGTTGTGCTGGCAAGCATGATTTTTTTTGTGACCTAACCCATAAAACAGAAAAGAACCAGAGGGTAGGTGAAAGTGAATAAGTGTCACAATTTCAATAATTATATAAATTTGTTTGTCAATGTCACCTTGAATCACTGTAATGTTTTAATTTGGAGATTTATGAACACCCGTCATTAATTAATTTAATTAAGAAAAATCAAATTAAAATAATTTTTCAATAAAGGAGACCTTTACAAATCGACCCACCAAAAAACACCTAATATGTAAATTTCATTATATCCTGTAAAAAAACTTTCAAGATCGGATAAGTTTACATTTTTTTTTTTTTTGTTAGAATAATAATATTAAATTTTAAATAATTAAAGAAAATGCATATTAATTAAATATTTAATATTGTCCTTAAAAAATATTTAGAAAAAATGATAAACAATGAACTTTGAAATCTTGTGGCCATAGTGCACAGCAATTTTTATTATTTACCCCGCCTTGCACTTATGCAACCTACAATCATTTTGAATGGAATGCTTGCCATTTCGTATTCTATCATCTCCAACCGAATCAATTGACGACATTGGGGGGCTCGTGACTAATATCACATTCTCCCTCTCTTTTTCTATATGTTTATTTTTGATAATGATAACATTTAATGTTGTGTTTCTGGTTATCGCTAAGTTAGTTAGTCCCGATGGAGAGACAGACACGATTTGAATGCGTGGCGGAATATGCCGCGACCTCTAAACTCTATCAGTCTTTCGTCATTGAAATGAACCAGTGAGGACATCCTCGGCTAAAACCCCCACGCCTAATGACTCTTTTCGAACACTGAAACACCTGACATTAAAGTAGATGGAATCATTAAAACCAATAATAGAATATACAACTCATTTACTCATATTTAAATTTATATACTAGCCTTGATTTTGGATGTTTTCTCATCATTATTATTCAAATAAATTATAATAAATAAAATAAAATTATATTTAGGATTATATAGGTTTATCATTGAGCCGTTATCACTTCCTAATTTGGTGATATCCGTTGAAAAATAATGCTATCCACCTTCTGTTTGTCCTTCTCATGACCAAGCAAAGGAGGAATTTCCTTCAGTGTAAACGTTTTATGAAAAATAATATCTAATACTGTTAGTAAATAACTGGATAGAAAAATGTATTATTAATATCTATTTAATGTATACAGGAAACTGCCATAATAACGTAGAAAATTGAATTGAGTTAATTGAATTTACATTTTGTAGAAAACTCATTGATTATAGGCTTTAAAGGCAAAGTGCAGTAAGATGTGAAGGTCTCCCCCCAATAATGAATATAAATTTGTTTTTATAATTTATTGATATATTTGAAAATTGAAAACTTTAAAACCTTTTTTAAGAAATTTATGAAATCCCATTATTTGAATGTTCAGAAAATAAATACTAGTAAAAAAAATTTCATAGACTAATTTTTTAAAAATTTTTCTAATTAAAAAGTGAAATAAATATGAATGAATTTATTAATTAAACATCTATAAACATTATTTATATTAGTTAGTGAATAGTGAATGAATTATAAAAAAAAATTTATATATATATTATATAATTTTTAATATTTTAAAATAAAATTTCATATTATTTTTTAATTCAATATGACAGTTTTGTTATATGGCGTTTAATTGTTTTGCGTCTATCATATCATATCAAAATCTTTTCAATAAATATAAATACATTTATTTTTCCTGAATTTCTTTTTGATTTTATATGACAATAGAAATTATCATATATCATATATTGATAACATTACTAGTCATATGGGTAGTTTTTATCGATCATTTGTATACATATTTATTTTATGATATTTTTCCGCGAAATTATATAATTATATTTTTATTTATTTTTATTTATATATTAGTATAAATTTATTTTGAATTATTTAATGTTATATACAAAATTTAAAATTCAAAATTTCATTATATTATTAAATTTATAATTAAAAATATGTATTGTGAAATACACTTTTTGAAAATTAACCTTTCTAAATATGAATTAATCTATATGTAGGTAATTTATAATTAAATGTTATTAAAACAAGTTTAATATAAATGGAAAAAAAAATTGATAAATCGGAAATATTTCGCTAGTAACAAATGTGAACTTTAATTTTTCGTTCACGTGAACAAGAAAAGTGTTTTTAATTTCAGATAAGAGAATTGGAAAAAGAGCGAAACAGTTATATAGGATAGATATACATACATATAATGTAATATATATATATATATATATATTTGTTTTATTTACACTTATAAGATAAATAAAATAGAGTGATAAGAGAAGACAAGGAGAGTAGAAGTCTTGCATTTTGCATTTTTTTATCATAGTTCGTTAAATAATCTGACTATTTATCACGAATATATTTATTAAAACTTTTGTGATTTAATCTGACTATTCTTCAATTGACAATAAAGTTATATATGTATAACAGACCTTAATCCCGAAAAATAATTCAAAAATTTTGCATATATAAAAACAAGGATATATTTGATATAATTTTAGTTATATTATGTATTATATTACGGTGCAAATTAATAAAATTGTTATTTAATGATACATTTTTGGTCATTTTTTTATATATGTTATTCATTTCGCTCTTTATCAATTTCGCCTAGGGCGCACAATTAGCATACTGATTCAGCTCATACACCAAAATACTTGGAAAGCGACGACCTTTAAGGTTTTCTTTTTTTTAAATCAAAAAATAAGGAGCCATGTCTGCTGAATATGGAGGGTGGGACATGATAACATTGTTGTTTGAGGTTAATAAATCACTGAAGTGAGCTGGTGTATTGTCGTGTCGCAAAATTGTTTTGTGTCTTACTTATTAGAATTTATTTGAAAATACGTTATATTTATAGATTATACTCCTTTTTATTAATAATAATAATAATTATTATTAAATTTTTTCCCTGGCCAAAAACATATTTTTAAACTGGTCATCGGTTTCATACTGTTTAAAATCTTAATGTTTTTGTTGTGTTCCCATTAAGTAGAAAAATAATATATAACTTTTGTTTATTTTTATTTCTTCTTTTTAATTAGTTAACTATTTTTATTAAAATATAAAAGAAAAATTATCAAATTAAAATTAAAATTTCTTTCATTTTTCTTTAATTTAAAATTGGATCAAAATATAATTAATTAATAAAAAAAATTTTAAATTTTTAAAGCACAAATTAATATTTTATGATATAGATAAGATTGTCAAATAAACTTTTATGTGATTTTATATAATGATATTTTGTAAATATGAAAATATTATTAAGAAAATGAATATATATTCAATAAATTAATATAAATTCATTTTTTGTTAGGTATGAGAAAGATTTTATTTATCGAGTTATTATTAAATGTTATTCTAATATTTATCGGGGAATTAGGTCTATTTCTCTCTTTGGTTGGTTTTAACGACGAAACCGACGACGAGGTCATCTTCATTGGCCAACTGTCGAGGAAGTGGGTTGTGGGTTGTGGGTTGCGGCTTCTCCCTGGCAACGGACCAAGAATCTAAATGGATGGAGGAAAAAGTCGAAGGGCGAGGTAAACAACACAAAACAAAAACAACATCATCCTCAGGTTAAAGTCAGGCCTTGTTATTAAATATATAAATAAAAGTAGTAATTTATTTAAAAATAAAAAAAATAATTTCAGGGTTTTGACCTTCCCCTTTATCCCACTACTTCGCCTTCTTTTCTCTCCCACTAAGTGATTTATATTGACCTATTTTATTTTTTTATTTTTATTTTATTTATTGAAAGATTGGCATCATTTTTTTATTTTATATTGTTATTCCGGAAATAAATATTTTGTTGTTTTTATTTAATTTTAAATTTTTATAATTTTGATCATTTTTACTTTCATTTATTTTAATTTATATATAAAACTTGATTAATTACGCATAATCATAATTTTGTATACATTTTAGATATTTTGTTAAAATGGCTTTTCTCTTGAAATCGATTCAAAGACAGCAATACTTTACTATAACCTTTGCTATGTATCTTTGTGTTGTCTGTTTTCTATAAAATGCACAATGATATTTCTAGCATAATTGTATATTTTGTTATTTTTTGTTACTGTCATTGTTTCAATCCAAAATTCTAAATCCAAATTTTAAAAAGTTTTCAGATTTCTTCAAATTCAACAAAAATTTTTGTTTTCATTTTTGACATCTAATATAAATTTACTTAAATTTCTTGATAGTGTAAATAATAAATAATAATTTTTTGCTATTGATAAAAGTATATTCTTAAACTTAGAATACAAGCTAAAAATTGTATGTATGAGTTTCTTTAGAAAACATTAATATGGATGTTATTTTTAATATAACATTTTACATATATTATTGTGTTATTTTAAACAATCTATTTCTTTTTTATTTATATTCATTTATATTTATATATAAAGAATATTCTACCTCCATTAAAACATTTAATACATATGATCTAATAATATTAAATAAAATGAGAACTTTTAAAATAAATTAAATATTTTAAACATTGGATATATAAAAATAAAAATAAATATTTTCTTAAATAGTAGAATAATTTTGTCTAGGTATTTCTAGTGTTAATATTAATATTTTTGTATTTATTGTGTCGGACATGTATGGACAGGTTCTATTATCCCGTAATCGTATGATAAGCGGAAGCTTTATATAAATTCTTATCAAGGGTATTATACTAAAAGATATTTTCAGGGTTTATGGAAAAATAAATTTATTGATGAACTATTTGCTATATTTATAAAAATAAGAGATATTTATAAGATAAGAAAAGTAGAATAGGGAATATTCATAATAAATGACTGTGCCAATTTACTAATATCCTCATACAAACCCGCAATATTTTTCAAAAATTATTGGCAATATATAAAGAATAAATTTTTAAACTACCAAGCAGCGGCTATCTTAAAGTTAGAGGAAAGTATTAAGAAATATTAAAAAAAGTGGATTCTATATTTTTTTTATCAATATATCTCTGTGGCTCTACAGAACTCGAAAGTTCTTGGCCGCAGCAACCACACTTCTCCAAATGTCCCTATTCTGAGTCACAACTCTCCAATCCCTATCCTCTCCCATCTCTCTCACGTCCCTTCCTACATTATCCACCCATCGTGTCCTTAGTCTTCCAAGTGGACGTTTCCCACTCGGTCTCCCTACCAATATATTTTTTGCCATTCTATCTTCTCCCATTCTAGCCACGTGTCCTGCCCACCGTAGCCTTCTCGATTTTATAATTCTAACTATATCTGGAGATGCATAGAGGTCATGCAATTCCTCGTTATGCAATCTTCGCCATTCCCCGGTGACCTCATCTTTCTTTGACCCATAAATGCTTTGCAGAATCCTATTCTCAAATTATTAATAATTAAATTAGATGTTATTCTAGTTTCTTTTCACAATGATATTTATGTCAGATTAATTTTGAATGAATGAGGACACGACATAATCCCAGACTTTGTGCAAAATTTAATTGAAGTTAATCTTTTAAAAAATATTTTCTAACATACGATATTAACTATATTATATATATTATATTAAAGTAGAAGTGAATTACTAGTAAGGCTTATTTTAAGTCAGTTTTGGATATTTAATACTAAATGAATCTGTTACTTTTTTATTCCAGGGCTTATAAATTATATTTAATAAATTTCAGTAAATTAAATGTTAATTATTGTCTGAGAATTACCAACAAGAACATCCACATATTCCTTAATCTATTTTTGTCCTTCAAATGTATGGGTATATTACATCTATCATTGATTTTAATTTTGCAAAATTAAATTAAATTATTTTCTTAATAAAAAAGGTATCATTTTTAAATCATTATTTCATGATAATTTTTCTTTAGCAAGAAAATTAATAAAAAACTTTTACTCCTCAACACAACTATCTTCTATCTCTGTGGCTTTACGAAACTCGAAAGTTTTTGGCTGCAGCAACCACACTTCTCCAAGTATCTATTCTGAGTCACAACCCTCCAATACCTACCCTCCCCCATCTCTTTCACGTCCCTTCCTACATTATCCACCCACCGTGTCCTTGGTCTTCCAAGCGGACGTTTCTCACTCAGTCTTCCCACCAATATATTTGTCGCCATTTCCATTCTAGCCACGTGCCCCATCCTTCTCGATTTTATAATTCTAACTATATCGGGAGATGCATAGAGGTCATGCAATTCCTCTTTATGCAGTCTCCGCCATTCCCCGGTGACCTCATCTTTCTTTGGCCCATAAATGCTTCGCAGAATCCTATTCTCAAATACCCTAAATCTACTCTCTCGTCACCTAAGGTCATAGACCATGCCTCACACCCATATAATACAACCGGTAAAATAATTGTTTTATATATTTTAACTTTTATCCCCTTTGATAATAATTTTGATGCGATAAGCCCCTTTATTGCATGATAACATGAGTTTCCCGCTTTAAACTCATCTCGAATATTATTATCATTCGTTATTACAGAACCTAAGTATTTAAATTTTTCTACATTTTCAAATTCTATATCTTGTATATTAAGATTTTGTGTGTTAATACTATTCCTCTCTGTTACTAAATACTTTGTCTTAGCATTATTAATTTCTAGTCCCACCTCTTTTCCTGCTTCAATTAATTTTTCTACACTATCTATAATTGCAATTGCCGAATCTCCTATTATATTTAAGTCGTCTGCGTAACCTAATACTTGAATTTTTTTGTTTAATTCGATTCCTTTTAACCTCTCCCGAATTTGTCTAATTACATATTCCAGAACTAAATTAAATAAAGTTGGTGATAATGCGTCTCCTTGTTTTAACCCATTTCGAATTTCGAAAGTTTCTGACAATTGATTCCCGCATCTTACTCTTCCTTTACTACCCACAAGACAAATTTGAATCATACGAACTAGTTTTTTTGGAATTCCCATTAAGATCAAAATTTGAAAAAGTTTTTCCCGATCTACTGAGTCATATAATTATATTTTTTTTTATATTTATCAAAATTATATATCAAAAATGTGTTAATCTGAAAATATGCATTTGATTTGTGATTTAATTCAATTTAAGAAAAATTAATAATTTAATGTGCGTTTTAATTGTATAATATAAACATTAATTAATATTTTAACTTTAATGAGATTAATCTTATTAATAATCCATAAAAAAATTCTTGATGCAAATTCACTGGTTATTTAATTCATTACCTTAGTGTTATTTGCATTTTGTATTATTGTCAGTAAAAAATGCTTATCAATTGATTATTATCGTAATTTTGATAAGTTAACTGTCTGTGTGGATTTTATGAAGAGGTGAATCTAGAAAAGACTGGTTGCCAAGTGGATGGAGGTTTGAGGAGGGGTGAGGGCGATGTGCTGATGCAATGAAGGTGGAAGTTGCGCGAGACGGCTTGGGAGCCAAGCCCACCGACAAAGGGGACAGGACAGGTATTCCCATTTGGCAAACCTACAAAGTCAGAGGAAGAGAGAGAGAAGCTCGAGCAATCACCCCGACACTAGGAGGAAAAATCAGCCATTTAGGATTTTAATTAAATATATAAAAAAATATTGTAGAGGGCATTCAGAGGACAAAATTATTGAATACTATGATAATAATAATGCGATATATCTCTTTAATGTTATATATCCGAATGGATTTTTGGAGTTAAATAATTAAAGTTTCTAATTGATTTAATAATAATGTTATTATTAACTTATCACCAAGGTAGAAATAGATAGCATAGGCATGTAAATAAAGATATAAATCAGGTAGAAAAAAAAAATTAATTTAAAAAAAACTCAATGACGAGAGGAACAGACGTAAGCAATGTTATCTAAAAATAAAAAAACAACGTTTTTAATAAGAGACAATGTTATTTCTAACATTTGGATGAATATTTAAAAGCAAGATGCCAATTCTTTCTAATTCAAACCCAATCTGAAAGTGTTCGTTCAAAGACAAATCTTATTTTTAGACGATTTAAATAATTTCATTTAGAGAGTTATCTATATATTCTATTTTAATTACACATTTATATACATTTTTAAATTATTAATTATAATATTATTATTTTTTATATTTATAATTTACAAATACCTAAAAAAGCAGTTATGATTAAAATAGAAAATAGAAAAAAAACTGCTTCAAGTATGAAACACTATATTTTTGCATTTATCACCTCCAAAAAAGAATTGGTACATATAATTGTTGTAAGCTCAAAAAAATTGAGCCAAAAACTTGTCAAACTGTCAAGTAAATGTTTTTTAGGTTCCAATGTCAGAGGTGCATCGGAATTTTAAAGCGCAAGATAGAATTTATTAAATTCTTCTTTTGAAAAAATAAATTTCTTTTTACTTGAACAATTATTAATAAGTAGACCTGTGGCCAGGTCTGAACCGACCGACAGTTTGAAATAAATTAATTTCCAGCTACAGAAACAATTTCAAATAATTTTAATATATCTATTAATGTAATAAAAAACAGATATGGATATAACATAAATATTTTTAATTTTGTTTTATTTATAATATATATGTAAGAGAGAGAGAGACCAGGCTGTGACGTCATGAATGGCTGGATGACGTCATATAATTTTAAATTAAGAAAAAACTAATAAAGAGGATTTTTCTCGAGGATAAAACCAATACAAAGTGAATGATTCGTGATAATATGTAAAAAATCTCCTCATGTGAAAAAAATTTGGTTTGAAAATAACCCTTTCCTTCTTATCGTCGATCGCTAATACTACAACTTCCGGTTTCCGGATTTGCACCAAAAGTTGATCAATTCATCCTACTGATGCATTAAGTAAATATACCAAATTTCATCAAAATCCGTTGAGCCGTTCAGGCTGTACACATCTATACGGACGGACAGACGGACGGGCAGACATCATGCTAAAAATACTTTTTTCTGTTTAGAAAATGCATGATTCGTGGAGATATGTAAAAATCTCCACATGTGAAATTTGGTGTGAAAACAATACCTCCCTTACTTTATCGTCAGTCGGTAAAAATAATAGGGCAATTTATTATGGATTCACTTTATTAATTAAACTCTAAGAATTTATATCATTTATACATTAAAAATTAAGAGATGTATATACAAGCATAAACATACACATATTTAAATTAAGTATATTTATTTGCTCGATCAAAGGACATAAGACAAAAGAATAATTATATAATAAAAGCCAAACTATAATGCAAAATGTCCTTTCTTATCTTTTTCAATGTATATATACATATATATATATGTATATATATAAGATAAATAAATCTCTGAACTCGTTTCTCATGCAAGAGTTGATTACGATGAACTCATCAAGGAGGCTTGTTTGTTTGTTTTCCTCATCACTATTTTATGTTCAAGGGTACATGAAAATATTTATTAAATAGAAAGAGAAAGAAAAATAAAAATAAAAATATTGTTATTTGTCATTTGATGTCCAATTAATTATATTTATTTGTTTGTTTATTAGAGGGTGTGTTATAATAGAAACTCTTATTCATATTATTATATTATACATTTGTATAAGTTAATAAATAATTCTATATTTATACTTTCTTTATTTGATTGAAGGAAACATCCTTGAAGTTATTTTTATATTAAAATAAATAGTATTTAAATTATGTATTTTATAATTTTACTTTTTGAATTAGTAAATTAATTTCCAGGCAGTTTTGTTTCTTAAACGTAAATTGTGTGTAGAATTTTCATATAAAAGGCAGAGTTGAGATTTTTTTTACTAATTTTTAAAACAACTCTTTTTATATTGTGGTTGATATCATATATGTGTTTCTAAATAGGAGAAATTTAAAAAGCTAAATGGTTGCATAAACATCAGGCGGTGTTCCAGTATGATATGATATTTTACTTATTTACTATAACTCGTATTTGAAGTAATTTAAGTACACTGATGACTGTACATTTTAGAAGAATTCGAACCAACAATTTCTTATACTATTACATACTTTAATAATAATGTAATACAGGTATTACTTTATTTACCTAATACACATATAAAATATATATATACAAATTTATGTATTTAATATATATTAATATGAAAATAATATTAAATAAGAAAAAATAAATAAAATACAAGATGCTAATAGAATTTAAAGGAGCTTCCTCTTAATTTTCTTTTGATTTTGAATGTTATTAAATATATTTGATTTAATATCCTTGGCCTTATTTTCATTTTATTAAGGGAAAGGGTCTAGAAAAAGTTAAAGGGTCAAGGAAATCATATGACATGAAAAGTTGAATAAATTTATGCGTTATAAATTGCTATTGTTAAAATATAAAATAATAAATATCGTCTTAATTCATCTTAAATTAATATTTGAAACAAATGAATCAGTTAAGTTTTAATTATATTTGATTATTAATATTATAATTTAATAATAGATAATGAGTAAAAAGAAAGTGATTAAATATTAATCAAGTAAATTTTATATATTATTAACATACACCTTTATCAATTAGATTATAAAATTTGCAATTTTTATTTTTGTTTGCATCAGAATTGATTTCTCTTGCAAATTAATTATAACCTGTTTTTTCAGACCTTTAATCATTTGAATTGGTAATCGCGATCCTTAATTATGTTTTGTGATATACTTTTATGAACAATTGGCTAAAGAATGAAAAAATTTGAAGAAAATAAATGAAAATTGATCAAAGTCATAAAATCATCATTTTTTCCATTACTTATCAATTAATATTATGCATTTAAAAATTTTATTGTAGTATTTTTAAAATATAATATTTGTATCTATCTCTGTGGCTCTACAGAACTCGAAAGTTCTTGGCCGCAGCAACCACACTTCTCCAAGTGTCCCTATTCTGAGCCACAACCCTCCAATCCCTATCCTCTCACGTCCCTTCCTACATTATCCACCCACCGCGTCCTTGGTAGAGGTCCTCGTTATGCAGTCTCCGCCATTCCCCGGTGACCTCATCTTTCTTTGGCCCATAAATGCTTCGCAGAATCCTATTCTCAAATACTCTAAATCTATTCTCGTCACCTAAGGTCATAGACCATGCCTCACACCCATATAATACAACCGGTAAAATAATTGTATTATATATTTTAATTTTTATCCCCTTTGATAATAATTTTGACGCGATAAGCCCCTTTACCGCATGATAACAGGCGCCTCCCGATTATAACCTCGCTTTGTATTAATTCAATTAATCGTTTGGCAAAAGAAGAATTTTTTTTTCTAAAGAATTGAGATTAATTATTTTAGTTTTTAATTTTAAGGAGATAATGAATTTACAAATTCTATTTAAAATTAAATAAATTTTAAAAAATTAATTAATTTATATATAAATTATGAACACTATTTTGTTTATTAGAAAATCAATATATTGTTAATTAATTATCAGTTTATTTAAATTTTATTTTAACGAATAATTATTATTAAAATTTAGAATTTATACAAATTTTTAAAATCAATAATTCATTTATGTAAAAATTGTAACTCATTAAATAATGTATATTTAAGGAGGTAGGAGTGAGGGAGCGTCAATGCGAAATGAAGGTCGTCTGCTCTTAAGACTTGGGCTGACGACACTAACAACTGTCCTGACGTCAACCATTCTTCCTTTCCTACCAATGGTAAACTAGTATTAATATTAAGTATATACACCATTGATAATGATAGAAAAGGATAGGTATGTCTGTCTGTGTTTACATATAACCAATTAACATAATAATATGTAGATATATGCAGATTTAGTCAAAGGCATTCATCTTTAATGGATATTTATTAAGTGGATTATGACCAGATGGGCTTGAAGACGAGAGGGTGTGTCGACAACCCGTCCTGAAAGTGAAAACAAGATTTGCAAAAACATTCTTACATTTTTTGTTTTAATGACCATGATGCAAAGTTTATATGTCAAGTATTTGATAGAAAAGAGAAATTGATTAATGTTAGATTATATTTATACTTACCATAAAATAAAATACAATTTTCGGAGATATCCTATACAATAAAGAATTAAATAATTACTATATACAACAATATTATTAAGATTTGGATATTCAGAGTACTCCTGTTTTCTTCTCTTAAAACCATCAAATAAAGTAAATTAATTTTAAAATATGAGCTGTGGCCGGCCGCAGAACCGACCGACGATTTGAAATAAATTAATTTCGGAACAACATTATATATATATATATAAAGTATAAAAAAAATATTTTTAAAACTTGAATTAAAATGACTAAATTATATTATCTTAGTTTTTATTTTTAGTTTAATTAATTAAATATTAATTACTACTATATTTTAAGTGAAATATTTTGGGAAAATGAATATAAATTAATATCACTTCCGGTTTCTAGATATACACCAAAAGTTGATGAATTCGTGGTACTGATGCATTAACTAAATATATCAAATTTTATCCAAATCCGTTGAGCCGTTCAAGCTATACACGTCTATACGGCCACACAATGGACAGACGGACGCACGGACAGATATCATACTAAAAATACTTTTTTCTGTTAACAAAATGCATGATTCGTGAAAATATGTAAAAAATCTCATGTAAAATTTGGTGTGCAAACAATCCTTCCCTTCCTATCATCGGTTGATAATACTACCACTTCCGGTTTTCGAATATACATCAAAAGTTGATGAATTCATCGTACTGATGCATTAAGTAAATATACCAAATTTTATCAAAATCAACCTGTTCATGTCTATTCGGAGAGACGGACAGACATCATGCTAAAAATACTTTTTTTCTGTTAAGAAAATGCATGATTCGTGGAGATATGTAAAAATCTCCACATGTGAAATTTGGTGTGAAAACAATACCTCCCTTACTTATCGTCGGTTGGTAAAAATAATAGGACAATTTATTATGGATTCACTTTATTAATTAAACTCTAAGAATTTATATCATTTATACATTAAAAATTAAGAAATGTATATACAAGCATAAACATACACATATTTAAATTAAGTATATTTATTTGCCTTATCAAAGGACATAAGACAAAAGAATAATTATATAATAAAAGCTTACTTACTACTTACTTATCGTCGGTTGGTAAAAATTAAATGTTTTCTTAAAAAAAGACTGTA
This sequence comes from Labia minor, assembly GCA_963082975.1. Classification (NCBI taxonomy): domain Eukaryota; kingdom Metazoa; phylum Arthropoda; class Insecta; order Dermaptera; family Spongiphoridae; genus Labia; species Labia minor. Next base: position 45,987,949 of record OY720344.1, read on the forward strand.
ACATCACAGACCTTCTCATGTAACATTTTGTGATTGACTAATTAATGAACAAAAAAGGAATATTCAAGGAAATAAATAAAATATAAATTTTATCATGAATAAATAAATAAATTTTATTCACTATTAGCTGAAATATATATAAATATGATTGTATAGAAAAAAATAAATATTTTCCATAAAATGTACATTTTTTTCTTATGAATAGAAACGTTCGTTAAGATAAATCTTTTTATTTATATGTAAGCCAAGCCTACATTTTAATAGAATATCAATAATATTGATAATAAAAGGGTTGTGGCAAACCCATTGTTTATTTAGGCAATGAAAACTTTGCAATTAGATGTTTATGCAGTTTTCGAAATCACATGCCACAGAGTAATTTAATAGAATGAATATTAAAATGGAAATAAATAATATAAAAATAATAATAATAATAAAAGAAACAAATAAATGTATATTTTAAAAGTTACTCTCATATTGACAAAATTTTATCTTGTAATTAATATATCTTTAAAGAAAATATAAATTGAACTTAAAATTTGTATTATTTTATAACTTTAGAGAGAAATTGAAAAACAAATAAAGTAAGTTTCATAAAAAATTTTTCTTTAAGAAAAAGTATTTTTAAAATAATAATTTAGTAATAATTAATATATTAAAAGAGTGTACCACACCAGTTTTAATTTATTTATGATTTTTTTAAAAAATAAATAAATATGTATATATAACTTAGAACAGTAATTATTTTTGTATGAGAATTCATAATAGTTGTTTGCATAATAAATTAGTATATTCTCCGACGAAATATAATGAAATTATATCAATCAACTCTTGCAAGAACGTGGTATTCAATATAATAAGAAAATTTTTAGTTATTGATAATTAATTAGTTTTGCATTTCACCATAATTTATATATTTTTTTTAATATTTAAGAATAATTAATTAATTCAAGAGTCCGATGCCTTAGAAATGAAATTTTTTGTCTTTATATTATTATAATTTGATATTATTTAAAATTAACAATTAGTATTTTTATATCACATTTCAAATTGTGTTCATTAGCAGACTTAATAACACTTTTAAAACAACAAATCTATAAAATTAAGGAGTTTGGAATGAAAGGGAGTAAAAATAAAAGATATTAAGAAGCTACTACATTGGGATGAAGGACCAACCATTTTTCTTTCATACGTTTCATCTCTTTTGCAACAATTGGATTACGTACTCGTAGTTTTACTTCTAATTTACCTCCAATGACTTTACGTCCATCCATTAACTAAAAAATAAACAATAAGATTAAGAAATAGCTTGCTTGCTAATTTTTTACACCTTTTGACTAAAAAATCTTACAATTCTAATCTATTATGCAATTAACTTACATCATATGATTCGTGAAGGATGCATTGCGTTTCAAGTGGGTTAATCTTGACAGTAGCTGTCCCAATTAACGAATCGCTGCGCAGGAAGCCGCTACACAAACAACCACCCCAGCATCTGTTTAATTAATCTTAATAAGGAAAAAACTGTCTAATTGAATAATTAATGAAAAGAACCATAAATGTATAAATAAAAATAAATAATTTAATTATTTAATAACAAGGTTTTGAATTATAAAGTGTAACAGAAGTAATATCGTTATTTATAAACTAATATGTAGATATTTTATATGAAGAGTGACATTATTCGAATTATAGTCTAGTAATTATTGTATTTGATCATAAATATACTATAAATGGATATATATCTAACTTAAATCTATTTATAACTATAAGATATTTAAATAGAATATTATATGATTTACTTACCCACGACTCCATACTTCCAATTTAAATCCATGTCGTTTAAAATATCGTTGACAAGCACGAACTTGTCGATTAATGGATACATTGAAAGTAGCATTGTATTGTGGATTATTTGTATTTTTCACAAGAACTGTACGATCAATTTGAGGATTTTCCTAATAAATTAAAAAAACAATATATTTTTTTAAAATAATTATTATAAAAAACCTTTTGAGAATTTTTAATTTATTAATATAATTTAATTAAAAATAATGTTTATAATCTAATATCCTATATTATTTTTCAGGTCGTCGATTAGAAATATAATAATTTATTAAAATTTATTATAATAATATATTATTATTATTAAAGAGAATTATTGAGATTTCGCAAACCCATTTTACAACTGTGAATAGTTTATGCCTACTGATTATTACTATATATCAAAAACTATTAAATTGAAAATTATTTTCAAGAAAGAGATTGAATATAAAATTTAAAATGTTTATAAATGTTATGAGATCATCAAAAATTACCTGTGGATAGGCAAATTCCCATTTGACATAAGTGTCTATTTCTTTTGGATTTGGTACATTATAATTAATACCTTGAATAATTGTTAATTCTAAATCGTTATCAGTTAAATCAGTACAACATTCAACAATATTAAAAACCTGAAAACAAAGAACATTTTTTATAGATCAATAAATTCAAAATATTTTTTTATTTAAATTATAAAATTTAATATATATATATATATATTTGTGATTTAAAAGAAAATTCAAAAGGACATATACGAATGTATGGGTATATACTTTAGGTTCGTAATGGAATCGTGGTGGTGGATACCCATGCAATTTATTCGCTCGGACAGTTTCTAAATCACGTTTACATTCAACAGCAAGATGTTCAAAACGATTGGCTCCAGCAACATCACCAGTTGCTCGAAGATGATCTCGTGTATCCAGGCATATACGTGCCTGATTTAATAAATCAGATTCTAGTCGTTTAAAAATTTCTTCATGGCTACTACCTTCCATACAATCAGCTTCAGATACAAAATCAAATTCAGATTCAAGTGTAGCTGTATCTGAAGGTGGTAGGGGAATCTATTGAAAATAAATGCAAGAATAAATTAATACAAATTTTGGACTTCTTTTGAATTAGAATTGTTTGTTTCTTACAGTGGCCATGTCGACTGGTAATCCAGCTAACGAAGCTTGAATTAATGGATCAAATCCTTTCGCTAAACGTAAATATTCTTTTGCTTCGTTAAGATCGCCTGCTTTTTTTGCTGCTCGTGCTGCATCTATAAAGACTTGTTTACGTTTTTTCAGATCGGCATGTTGTCGCTCTGCTCTTGTAAGTGTTCCGCTTCGAGGTGGGCTAGTTTTGGTTGTTGAAGGAGGAATAGAAGATTGTGAAGGAGATGGTGAAGGAGCTGGTGGTGCTTTTCTAATTGGCATCGTTTCTGGTATACTATCGGATATTTCCACTATCGGTTGTGTTGGTGGCTCTGGAGGTTTTGAAGTTGGGATAGAACTAGATGATGAATTACCTACCGGAATAGGTCCAAAACCTGTAAAAAAATGATAAATAAATTACAAATAGAAAGTTACTGTAATTATATTATTATTATTATTATTTGCGCCTGGACCTATCTAGGGTCACGCAAAGATCCCATTTTTCTTATTCATATATGCTATCTTTGTAGGTTCTTTTTAGATTATGTAATTATTTTATTTTATTATATGATAATTATCGTAATGTTTATAAAACAAAGACATATATTGGTAAATTTTAAAAAGTGAATAAAATTGAATAAGAAATATATTAATATTTTTCTTCATTTTCTTTCAGGCAAAAAATTATGGATACCTTTATAATAAATAAAAGAGCTAAAGTATTCAGTTAAAATTTCGGAAATATATTTAACTTCTTATAAATAGCATATAATTTGATAATTCTTTTATTGTGAAATTACAAAAAAATAAAACTTAATTTCATTTGTATAATATATAAATAATTATTACCGGGTGGTGTTGGCAATTCATCATAATCAACTGACTTCCCAGATATATACGCTTTCAATGCTTGTTCATATTGCTTTACGATTCTTCCATAACGTCTTGCTTTGCTTGAATTGGATTCATTTTTTGCTTGTATTTCAGCTTCACGAAATCGAGTTAATCGTTGTTCAAGAGCTTCACGAATTGTTTTTGGGGGCGGGGGCGGTTCAGATGGGGTAACTTTTTCTGAAATAAAATCGAAACATCATAAAAATTAAGATAAATGTTAACTGAAATATTATCAACCAAAATTTAGATGTTTTTATATTTTCTACCTTTCAATGGTGGTTGTGGAGTCACATTGCTAATATCCGCTTGTTTTTGGATTTGTGCATTTTCTTTGGATGGTTCTGATGGTATAACAAAATTGTTTACTTGATCTGGAGGTGGTGGCATATCTGATAAATCAATTGTTTCACCAGCTTCAGCAGCTGAAATCACTGGATCAAACATTTTAGAGATTTTAATATGATTCATGGCTGTTGGCATATCTCCAGCACGTTTTGCTTCCAGAGCTGCCCGCTTATATTCTGTTTGACGCGATTTTAAACGTACAACTGTATCATTTACTCTATTTGTATTTGTGGGAGAAATCAGCGTTGGATCTTCTTCAGTTGTGGGCCTAATAATTGCTGAAGGAGGAGCAATAGATCGAGGTGGAACAGGTGGCGGAGGTGCTGGACGGTTTGCTTTTAATGTATCTGAAGAAAAAAGAAAACAAATTAATTTTTATTTTAAAATAAAATTTTTTCTTAAGAAATGAATAGTCACTTAATTTATAGGTGTTTAAAATACGATCTTTGAAGCATCTAATTTATTATTTTCATAAAAATAATTTATTACCAGGGACTTCCAGTGGTCCAGATGGTTGGTTATCTTCTTCTATTTGTATCTCTGGCTTTCGGACCCCAATTGCCACTGGAGGTGGTATATCTTCTTCAGCAATAGTACGCCCCGCTCTAGCTGCCTTTAATTGGTCATTTAACGTTTTAATACCTCTAGTAAATCTATAAATAATTTAATTGATCAATCAGTACATTTTAACTTCTTTCATTTTAAAATTTTAACTTTTTTACCGTCTGGCTCGTGATGTTTCACCAGAACTTTTAGCATTTTGTTCAGCTTCTTGATACATTTTTAAACGATCTTCTAAAATATTTACTATGGAACTTTTAGTCGTTGGATGAATCATTTGCGTTGTTGATTCATTTTTTTCTTCATCATCAGGAGAATTCTTTACAGTTAATGCGTCCAATTCATTCTATAACAAATTGAATTTCAATTTAGTCTACAATGAATATTTTGAAGAGAACGCGAAAAATGGACTAATTTTCTTTTAGACTAATTTAAATTTCAATAAAATTGTGATTTAGAATGTGACTATGAAACTATTAAGAAGTTTAGGTTTATATATAGATTAGCATATGATGTTTCTTATTAATGGTTACTAACTAATAATTCGGGATCATCATCATCACCAGACAATTCTTCATCAGATGGTATGTCACGTAAGCTGGCAGCTACCATCGCATCAAGATCAACTTCTTTAGGTTGTGGTTTTGCTGAGATGATAAGATAAAATAAGATATGAATCGTAGAAATGAAGCCATAATTTATAAAAATGAAAAAATAATAATAAATCTTATTATAAAATAAATAATTTTTAACTCGGAAATAACATCTTAATATTAAACAAACAATTAAACTCTGACGAATGAAAAACTCTGCACACCCCTCAAGTTTAAAGAATACTTTCATATTTAATTAAAATAATATATAAGATAACCCTTAATAGAAAATACTTATCAAGATTTTTTAATTTAAAAATTAAATTAAGGTGCAGAAATTGTTGTGACTCACCTCTCTTTGGTGGTTTTGGTGATTTTCCGGATGTCAATGCAAGTAATTCAGCTTCAAGATCTGCATCATCCTCATCATCTCCATCATCGTCCATATTATCAAAATCATTTATACCAGGAACATCCAATAATCCAAACTAAATATTTAAAGAAATTATATAAATTCTATTTGTAACAATATAAAATATAAGTGATGAAATTATTATAACCTTTAGTAAAATATTTGATAATAGTATACCTGAGATAATCCTTTTCCTGATGATGACTTTTTCGGTGCAGGTGGATTTTTTCGTCGAAACATGTTTTAGTTGTGGTGAGAATAAGAAAATATCAAAATTTCAAGTTGACAAATAAAGAAAAGATTTGAAATTATTTGACGGGTGAAAGGTATTCAAAATAATTTTCCAGTGCGCATGCTTCTATGATCACGTCATTCAATTTTAAATCCTCAAATTTAAAATTTATAAATTTTAATTTTAAAATTAATATTATATTGAAAGTAATAAGTTAATATTACTTAAATATTTTTTTCTTTAGAAGCAATTAATGAGATAATGGATATATAATAAAAATATTTATTTTTCTATTTAAATAATAAATAAATGTATATTTTAAAATTATTTATATTAAAAATTTCTTAAACATTTATACTTATATATAATTATAATTAAGCAAATAAGGGTAATTATAATATGATATATTATTAAACATATTTTATGATCATCTAAACATCTAAATTAATTTGATAATTTTCTTCCCTTTATATAAATTATTATATAATTTTAAATTTATTAAAAAAATATTTTTTGTTATTTTTTTATATAAAAATATATTTTTTATATTATAATATTTGGATATTTTTTTCTATTTTTCACTATAAAATATATAATAATTTATAATTTTTATAATAAAATATTTTTTTCACTTATCTTTTTTCTTCTTTGGAAATATAATTAGAGCTTAGATCCTGTATGAGACTGAACTGAAAATTTTATTTTTGTGGTTAGGACTTAATACAAACAAATTTACAAATATAAAATTTATTTTTAATATAAAATATTTCTTTTTTTTCTACAAATAATAACAAAGTTTACATTTTGATGCATTGAAAAAAATTGAAATTTATAATACATATTTAATCTCTGTTGAAGGTTTAAATAAAACTATTGTATTATTTATTTAATTAAAATTTAAAACTACATAACAAATATATTATTTAAGAGTCACTACTGGGAATTCCATCACTAAGAGTGGTTTCTTAGGATCTCCTAATCCACATCGCACCACGTCTCCAGGATGAATTGGACCAGTACCAGCTGGTGAGCCTGTTAATATAAGGTCACCAGGTTCTAATGTCATATATTGGCTAACATATTCAATAAGTGTACTTGAATCGAAGACCATATCTTTTGTAGACTGGTGTTGACGTAATTTTCCATTTACCTGACACCAAATCGTAATTTCCTCAGGTTCAGGTATTAATTTATGATCGAGAAAGGACGAAACAGGGCAGGCTGTGTCGAATGATTTTCCCAATGTCCAGGGATTACCCTGAGAACGAGCTTGTGCCTAAACAAAACCAACATTAAATATTATATATTTTAGGCACAAGGCCGATCATACATATATGTATATTATTACTTTGCTTTTGTTTTAATATAAATATATACAAAATTAATAAAAATCTCACTTTTCATATAGATAATTATAAATAAGTTAAGTGAAGGGAAACAATATTAATATATATAGATATTTTAATAATTTGTTTTATAGTGAAATATGTGAGTCTTTTTTATATTAAAATAATATTTCTTTAATTAATTATCAAACCTCCTGTGAGTCTCTCTCTGCAATTTTTAAATCTTTTAAAAAGAAAATTCTACTTACAATTAGTGAAGTTTCGGTCAAGTCTAGCGCTAAACAAAATCCACCTATAAAGTCTCTTGCATTTTTTTTTGAAATATTACGACCTCGTTTGCCAATAACTAAACCCAATTCAACTTCTTCATTAACATTCCAACTTTCATGAAGCTGGATAAACAAAATAAATAACAAAAGAAACAATTAAAAAAATACACATTCAACATATCTTTGAAATTTAGCGCCAGCCCCTTATTTATATCACTAAAAACATAACACCCTTCCAGCGGTTGCACTTGAAGGTAAGGGATAAAGCAAGTTTTATAAATTGGAAGGGGGCACATTATTTTATAAATTATACAATATTTATTAATTTATAATTATAATTATATTAAAGACATCTCGGCTGACATATATTATATAGATTGATAGATAAAAATATATTTTATTTAATAAGGTTATTAATGAGAAATAAAAATCGAAAATTCATTTACCTCAATATTTTTTCCTTCTGTTATATATGATGAAGTTGCTTTTAAAAAAAAAATTGGTTGATCTGGAATAGGTAAATTTCGTTCTTTCAATATACTCCTAAAACAATAAATGTGTAGTGTATTATGATTGACTAAATAAATGTACAAACACCATATGAGAAATTTAAAAGAATGATTAAATCCAAATTATTTTTTTTTAATTTTAAGATTTTATATTTATAACATAAATATACTTGCATTATAAGTTCGAAAAGTTTCTTTAAATCATTCTCTTAAAAACCCGTTGAAAACGTGGAATCATTATTCCATTAATTTTTCAATTAATCAATTTTGATTTTGATTTCGTTTTTCAACTTAATCAGTTTTATCTATACCCACCACCTAGGAGTATCAATCTTCTTATACTTCTTAAATTTGCAACTTTTCATAAATAACGTCTGTAAACTATACTGAATGCTCTAATTCCATTTCATTTATTTCTATCATTTAGAAACATTTAATATTTTACTTTACTTTCAATTTATTTCTAGAAGAGCATAATAAGTTTAAATACAAAATTTAATTAATCTAAATATTAGTATATTGTACTTTTCTTTGTTCCCTAAAAGTTTTATCCTTGTCTTTTAACAGTAAACAAACGTCTTAGGATTTGAATTCAATTCAATTTAATGTAAGGCATCCCCAAAACTCAGAATGTTAGTAATTTATAATATAAATATTATAAATGTTAATATTAGTAATATAAATTTTCACCACAAAGAAAAGATGAATATTCTTCATATTAATTAAAATCGAAGGGTTTTAGAATCTTAATCTCCTATAGTCTCCTCCTTCCCGTGCAGTATCATGCATCTTTCGGTAATTAACAGTAATTAATATTTCAAGATCTAGCCAGTCACTGAGTATTTGTTATTCATTGCTGCACTATAGGATATGTCTCCTACAAAATATTATTTTTATATTTTCAATGAATCAAATAAAAAGTGTCTAATTAAAAATAATATTAGAATTTTATTAGTATTATGCATACAAAATTAAAATAAAATGTATTATATTAAATTGAAAACTTTCAAAAATAGCGCAAAAATATATTCCATATATTAAAATTGTCAATTTACAATAATTTATAATTTGTCATTTGAAAACTATTTACTTGTAATTGAGTCCGGCGCCGATTATTTTTCTTCCAGTTTCAACAAAGCGACTTAAATTTGAAGCCATTATATGTAATTTTGATGAATAATAAAGTTTCGAATAATCAGCTGAATATGAAAGTTGAGTAAATTTCGAGATATCGATTTGGCTCTGAAGCAAGAATAAATATATCGAGAAAGGATAAATTTTAGCGGGAAAATGATAAATTAACCTGTAGATGGAATTTGGTTAGGGTTCATTAATAAAAATTATCTAACAATATTTAATAAAAATCATATGCATCAATGTATCAATAAAAAATTAAAATTATTTAATTTGGATTTACAGAAAAATTTTAAAGTTTCAAAGAACTTAAAAACAATGAAACTATTAAATATAAACTCCAATAGATCTTGATAAAATTAATAAACTTATAATAATATAATATATTAAATGAAAAGGTGGTGAATGATGATAGTTTAAATCTTTAACTTAAAATTAAAATTTGTTGATTTTTATTAAGAAAATTAAGTACTTATATTAAAATACACAATAATATATATATTATATATATATATAGAGAGATAATTATATATATACAACTCGAAGTCTAATTAGCAGAAATAATAGTATTTGTAGTACATTATAAGGAATTAAATATTTTTGAATAAATGTTTAGTAACTGAGGTTCATTGGGGATGGTTGATTTCTAGAGCTGATCCTTGATTGAGTACCGGGGCCACTTGTACCACCTGAATTATTTCCATCACCTGAATCGGGCCCAGCATTTGGATTCGGTGTCTCTTCAGTTACACCTGTAGTTTCTAAAATCATCTCTTCATCTTCTAAATTCCGACGAGATGCAATTGCACGTAATAATGACTTAGCTTCTTCTTTTGTCTAGAAATAAAATAAGTAAATTTTCAATTATGTTACTAATGAAATATTATTATAAAGAAAGAATTAGTAAAAAAATAATTATTAGAGAAATTTGTAATTCATTCAATGATTTCAATCATATTCTTTTATTAATATTAGTATAAATGTTAAGTATTGAAAATTATTTTATTAAAGATTATATTGCATCATGGAATTGTGTATTTTATATTATTTCTTTAAAATAATTAAATATATTACCTCTTCAAAATCAAGACATTTTTGAGCATAATTAAAAGCGTCATTTAATTGATTCCGTTTTAAATAATAATTGGCAAGGTATTTAGATGCTAGTGCGAGTTCACTCTTCTCTCCAGTTCCGCTACCTGTATTTTCATTTACATATTCAAGAAACGCGAAAGCAGCTAGTTCCGATTCTGATAATTTATCATATAATCTAAAAAATATATAAAATATAAAAAAATAAGCTTTCTTTCAAAATTTTTTAAATAGAAAATTTCAATTATGTTTATTGTTATTTTTCTTACAAATGCATTAAAATTATAATTTACTTACTTGGCTAATTTTAAAAGTGCTTGACCTTCAATATCGCCAACATTTCGGGCACGATTATAACATTTTACTGCTTCTTGGATTCGTTCTAATTTTTCGTAAGTCTCCCCTAGAGCGATTAACATTCGACTATCATTGGGCCGTAACTCTTGTGCTCGCTTATAATAATATAAACAATAAAATAACATTTTTAAAATTTCATAGGTTTGCCCGAGACCATACCACGCTCGATAATCTCGATGATTTACCTCTAAAATTTGAAATTGGATTTATTCAAAAAATTTAAATTAGAAATATATTATTAGGTTGAATCCACTAAAACTAATAAATTTTCATCAAATTCTAGAGCAGTGGTTTCCAAACGTATATGGCCAAGCGCCCCATTTCCAGAAAAAAATTTACTCAGCGCCCCCTGGAAATTAACTTTTTTTAATTATTCGAAAAATATTACAATTAAAGTTGTAAATTAGAAACATTGAAATTATTTATTTATTGATTGAACTCAGAATAGAAAAGTAATATACAAATAATTTTCCCTATGAACCTATGGCCATCACCGCCCCCCTGGATGGCTGCAACACCCACGAGGGGGCGGTAGCGCCCACTTTGAGAAACACTGTTCTAGAGCAATATTAATTTAAATAACTTACAATTACAAATTTTTATTTTAATTTATTTTGATACTCTTCATCTTTTAACATCTTTAAAACAAATCTTATTTATTTTTTTAGTTGTAAAATAAATTTAATTTTGTTAAGTTTTTTTTTAATTTTGAAGAAATGTGTAAAATTGCTTTATTATTTAAAATATAAATATTTTTATACCAATTGCTTGACGATAGCATTGAATGGCAGCGTTTGTATTTTTCATTTCCATATATTCATGTCCCATCAATGTCCAAGCAGATAAATAATGTGGATTTAATTTTAATGCTCTTTGAAAGTATAATACTGCTTTCTGATGAGCAAGTCGTAAACTGTAATAATTACCTAATAAAAAGATTAATAACTTCATTACCTTTAAATAAAACAAAAAAATTATATTTATAAAATTAATATAGTAGATATAGAGATATATAAAGTGCTAACCAATTACACAACATGTTTCTACTCTATATTTATCAATTTGAACAGCTTGATGTGAAAGTGATGCCAATTCTCCTATCATTTCTTTAACATATAACAGATTCGAATATGTATCGAGATTCTCTAGTCGATATGGATCATCTGTTTGTAACTGACGAAATGTTGAGATAGCTAATTCTACATCTAAAAGAAAATTCATAAAATTAATTAAATTAAAATTACATTAGAATATTCTATTTTTTCAATTAGTCATATATTATATATATTAAAATATTCACCTCTTCGATTATGATATCCTAAAGCGGTTTGTGCTGTAATATAATTACTTTTTTCAAATCCTTGATTTTGTAAACTCCAATAGATATCTAATGCTTCATCATTTAAATGAAAATCTAGATAAGTATGGCCCAAAAAGAAATATTTCATCCAATGATCTGGTAAACGTAATGAATTTAACTGAAAATTATTAATTATATTATGGCGTCGGTTTATTATAGAAAAAATATCTTTAATGATTTAATTAATTTATTTTTATAAATAGAAGTAATATTTTATAATTAATTACTTTTTCTCTGTCAGTAATAAGTGTAGATAATTCCAACCAAGCACCCCAATGCATTGGTTTCTCATTAATTGCTTCTAAAAGTACATCAAATGCATCTTTCAGTAGATCCAAACGTATTAAAACAATTCCATATAAAAATAATCCATAACCATCCAAATTACGAGCATAAAATTCACGTTTTATTTCAGTTGCAAGTGATTTTAAATTTGTCACTTGAGATTGATCAGGTAAAGTTGTAATCTCTACCATATCATCGAGACGTTTTTTTTCTATTGATAAATATCGTGAATAGAAATGTAAAAATTTAGTTTTTGGTCCTTGACTATTTTCTGTGAAATAGGCACATCTAAAAAAGAAAATAATTATTATTAAGCGGTTTAATATATAAAATAATATAAACAATTACCACAATTTTTTTTAATTATCTTGTTTGAAAGCAATGAATAGTTTTATCCATAAATTAAAAATTTGATTATGGGTAAGTAATATCGATATTATTTTAAAAAATTAATAGAAAATTAAATTAATAAAAAAAACAACCTCTGACTTTTGTACGTCCTACGTAAGGACAACGCCTATCAAGTCGATTATATCAATGAGGTGTCCATGATCAGTAGAACGGGTCCTCTCAACCTTTACCTTGATTTTCTTGATCGGAGGCGCTACTGTTTATCAAGTAGCTATTCCCCAATGTTGATCCGGAGGCTGGGTTGACTCCTTACCATAGACCCCAGCTAGAGATATTCCCTTGCCAGGCCCGGGACTTGAACCCGGGACCATGTGAATGTGAGACAGCGAGACTAGCCTCTCACCCAATGGCGTCTTTTTTTAAATGAATAAATAGATATTAAAATAAAAGAGAATAAACACAAAAGGAAATTACCGATCATATTCGTTTAAATCAAAAAAACTTTTGGCTAAAAGATATCGTTCGATGTCCTCTTCATCATCTTTATTTGACTCAATTTTATACTCATCTGGTTCCACTTTTATATCCTTCAATGCAAAATTTAATTCTGAAAGCCTTTTATTATTTTTCCATCGAAAATAAAAAGAATGAATATATATTAATAATATAAATAGAACTGACAGCTAAGGTTAGTATGAAATTTAAAGTAAATACCATTTAGTAGTTTGTTTTAAGCCTCGTTGAGAACATTCAAGAATTGCACGATTAATTTCAATCTTCGCTTGATGTAAATCAATAAAAATCATATCAGATGACATTTTTTAAAATGATACATATATGTAATTATAACAAATAGAAGTATTTTAATTGTTGAGATGACAAGAAAAAAGTCGCTTTGATGAATTTTAAAATGTTCAACTCGTCTCTCATTGGTTGTCTTCAAAACATACGTCAAAATCCCGCTAAAATTGTCAATTTTAAATTAAAAGTAAAATATTATTTAAAACACCTAAATATAAAAATAATATAATTTATATTTAAATATTATTTTTTATATATAATTAAATAAATCTTATTTTAAATATAGAAAATCCCAAAATTGAATTGTTTTCTTGGTTGGTAGATCATAAAAAGGAAGTTTTTTTAAGAAAACTGAAGACAAATGATTATTTTTAAATTAAAATATAATACAAATATGCATTTGTTTTTACCCTATTGATATTTTATTCGAACATATAGAATTTTCGAATATTTTTGAAATTTTTAAAGACAAAAAAAGCTAATAAAAGTTATTCATAATTTAATGTTCATAATAATAATATGCCGAAAATATAATTTTGTTAATAATAAGGATCTAAGTTTAGATAATATGACAATGTTTTTTCTCGAACCATAATAATAATAAAATAAATTAAATTATTAGAAAGATAATATATTAATAACAAGTACCTCGTGCGATCTAGAAACAAAAAAAAAGATATCTACCTATATAAATAAAAAAAAATTGTTGTCTTCACATTGCATGAATTTAAAATTTTTTGCATATCTTCGCGTTTCATGTGATCTCTAGAATCCAAAAGTGACTTTAGAATTTTTCATGTCTGTCTGTCGTTCTGTCTGTCTGTCCGGAATTTCTCATGTTATAGACTCAAAATTATAGATGCAAAATTTTGAATCTATAACATGACCGATTTCGATGAAATTACATCACAACATAGGTTCTTAAACTTATGTACTCCACGGACCCCCACTTGAAAAAATTTTTTTTGACGGACCCCCATCACAACTTTAGGTACTTTACGTCATTTTATTAATTAATTTCTGGCTTACGATCTCATAAGGACAAGGATATATGATGAATATTTCTAACAGTGATTGGTGAATAACGATTTTTTTGCATATTGTAGAACACATTTTATTAGAAATTATAATATTGAAGAAAGAAAATACAAACATTGTCATAGCAACAAATCTCACAAATTATAATGGGTACTTACATTAAATTCATATAAATATTTTATAATTTGTTTCAGAAAATATTAAATAAGAAATATTTTAAAAAATAACTGCATCTATCTCATTAAATATAACTTACATATTTAATGAGATGTATGCAGTTGTTTTCTTGAAACAAGAATCTCAATATCTGGCTTAATATTGGAAACTTTTAATCTAAGATCCGGCTCTACATTTAATTTGTTTCTATATTTAGACTTAATATAAAATAGTACCGAAAAAGCTTGTTCGCATAAATATGTTGTGCAGAATGGAATCAAGTGTTGAAGTGCTTTATTTGCAAGCGCAGGATAATCTGACCTGAGAAGTAACCAAAAGTTGCTCAATTCAGTTTTGTTAAATTTTAGTTTATAAGTTGTATCACATGATAATTCCACGAGAATATCTTGTTCAGGTGCAGATAAATGTTTAGCATTTGTAATTTCCATATTAAATGGATCTCTGATCCAGTTATTGCAAGGATCAGGAGTTGAAAAATACTTCCTGAAGTTGCTTTTCAAAGTAATTAAATGTTCAACAAATAATTGACGCGTTTGATTAAGCAATTTTTCACTGGAGCTTTCTATGAAATCATTGAGAGTTGGAAAAGACTCATATACACCGTTCTGGATGCGTTTCGACCACAAGTCGATTTTTTTAATCATTGCTTCTATTTTATCTTCAACTTTAAATATATTTACAACAGTACCTTGCAGGCTCAAATTAAGTTCGTTCAATTTTGTAAAAATATCAGTCAAGTAAGCCACCTTAGCTAACCAGATAAAATCATTGAAACATTCGGTCAGTTCAAAATGCGCATCTATTAAAAACAATCGTATTTCATCTCGAAGCTCAAAAAGGCGAATGAGTACTTTCCCGCGGGACAACCAACGTACATCTGTATGTAATAATAAATGTGTATGTTGACTACCCATTTCCTCACACAAAATTTTAAAAACTCTGGAATTAAGTGGACGAGCCTTAATGAAATTGACAATTTTAACTACTTCGTCTAATGTTCTTTTCAAATCTGGTGACATATTTTTGGCTGCTAATGATTCTCTGTGAATGCAGCAATGATTCCAAACAACCTGAGGCGCAACATTTTTAATAAGAGCAATCAATCCAGTTCTTGTACCTGACATTGCACGAGCACCATCAGTGCAAATTCCAACACATTTTGGCCACTCTATTTCATTTTCGGTTATAAAATTATTCAAACTGTTAAATATGTCATTAGCTGTCGTTCGTGAAGGTAGTGAATCACAAAACAATACATCTTCTTGTATTTGATTTTCAAACTCATATCTAATGAAAGCTAACAAATTGGCATTATTAGTGACATCAGTACTTTCATCCAATTGTAATGAGTAATAGTGACTTTTGCGCACTCTCGATATTAATTCTTCTTTTATATTACATGACATGTCTTCAATCCTATTCTTAACCGTATCATTTGATAATGAAATCAAATTTATATCGTTTGCTGCTTTAGTTCCTAACATTATATTTGTAATTACTTTTGTAGCAGGAAGAATTAATTGCTCTGCTATATTATGCGGCTTTCCTGCTTTAGCAATAAGTAGAGCTACTTCATATGATGCCATTACTGCTTTCTTACTCATACCACCAGATCCCGTCTTTACCATCAATTTCTGACTTGAATTAAGTTCTTCTTTTTTCATTTTAAAAAATTCGATAGACTTACTAACATGCTCGCTGTGCTTTGTTTGTAAATGACGTCTGAGATTAGCAGGTTTCATACTTTCATTGGATAAACTTTCCTGACATAGAACGCAGACTGGTCTTTCCACATCATTGTTGCAAATATAAGTAAATCCAAATGATAAATAATCATCCGAATATTTTCGTTTCTTGGTAGAGTTTGCTGTTGATGCCTCATCATCTGATTCTTTCCGTTTCTGTGTTGAACCAGTTTGTAGCCAACGATCCATTTTATGGAGTAATTTATTAACATTGAACTACAATAATATAAATATGATATAAATATAATATAAATATAACGAATTATTATTTACTAGCTATGTTTTAATATGATTTTAAATGAATGTTTTAATATCATTTTAAATGAATGTTTTAAATCATTTTAATAAATGTTTTAAATCATTTTAAATAAATGATTTAATATCATTTTAAATGAATATTAATTTATATAATAAATATATTTCGTAATTTGATTCTAAAATATTATTAATTTCGTAATTTGATTCTAAAATATTATTAATTTCGTAATTTGATTCTAAAATATTATTAAAATAAATATTTTTTATTCATAAAACTAACTTATACTTACTCTCAAAAACAGCCTTTCTGGGAAATTGCAAAATGTGTTTAGTGTTTTTATAAAATAATGATCATGCAAATTACACTAAAAATTAAAAAAAATTATTAGCTATAATAAACTATTATTAGCTATAATTTAATTATAATTAATTAAATTAATAAAAATAATTTAAAGATACAACTCGTTGAGAAATGAACTTATAATTAACATTAATAAAAATAATTTAAAGATACAACTCGTTGAGAAATGAACTTATAATTAACATTTGCTTTAAAACTGTTTAAAACCCCAGAGTGGACGCTGACAATTTGGGTTTTTCCGGGTAAGACTGTCCCCTCCCCTGGTTTTCCCCAATAACAAAGTGAAAGAAAATTCCCTTATATGCCTCCCCTTCCGAGCCCCTAAGAGGGGTTATTTTAAAGGAACAATCGAAAAATGATTTTAAATGAATGAATGGATGAAAATTCAAATTTTATATATAGTTTTTTATATATGTTTATTTATTCACAAAAAATTAATTGACATAATTATCAATTTAATAAAATAAAATAGTATTATTAATAGTATTAAATTATAGCCGTAATTCTCTAGGAGGATATAGTTAAACAATGAACTTTAAATATTTATATATGTATATATTTTTACGATGATTTTTTTCCGAGGACCGCGGACCCCCAGTAAAGGCTTCGCGGACCCCCAGGGGTCCGCGGACCACAGTTTAAGAACCACTGCATCACAATATTCTTGCATAATTCTATTTGTTCATAGATTATAAATTTTTTAGTAATATCTAATAAATAACTGCAGAAATTATTTTTTTAATATGTAGGTATATATATATATATATATATATATGCATATAATATATAAATATATGTAGGAAATTTCGTTGTCTAGGGGTTGTTTTAGCAAAAAATATACTTGCGATATACTTTCGATATGCTTGCGATATACGAGGGTGGGATGAAAAGTTTCCGATGTTTTTAAATTTTTTTTTTTTTTTTGCTATATTTTTCAACATCATCTTCATTAACACTGATACATTTCTCATAACGGTGTTCTAATTAATTTAATTAATTAATAAATTATTTAATTAATTAATTAAATTTGATTTAACTTAATTTAAGTCTCATCAACAGTGTGAATGTGTGTATGAATGCAAACCTTTACATACAAATTTACTAAAAGTTTTATATAAGCTGATTGTAAATAGAAAATAAATTAAAAAAAAAAATTCCTGTTAAAATACAAAAAATATTAAGGTATAGTATTTTCATTTTTATCTATAATAATATAAATACACCTAATTCTGTTTTTTACACGAATTTGATTTAACACAGTTTGAAAATCAAGAATTTTTTTTTTATACGATTTTATTCGATTTAGCACGGTTCAAACTATCACAACACACATAAATAAAAACACACACAGCTTACAAACAGCTAGAATCCATACGAAATAAATTTAAGTAAAAATAAATCTTTTTAAAAAACACACTTTACTTACAATTGCACTAAAAAGTAAAAAATAAAATCACTGTAAAGTGTGTGCTTTTACGGTGTTATTATAATTTGAGCGCACACACTTTACAGTGATTTTATTTTTTACTTTTTAGTGCAATTTTAAGTAAAGTGTGTTTTTTAAAAAGATTTCTTTTTACTTAAATTTATTTTATACTTTTTAGTAGAACTGCTATCGCCATCTATGATTGTAAGAGTGAACTATTCCATATTCCGCATATGAAAGTTTAGTTAATTAATTACCACAAATAGATAAATAATTCAGTAGATTTTTCAATTGATTCGTGTATTATTAGCAGGAGCAAGCGCGTATGCAAAATTTCAAGTTGATTGAATGACGGGAAGTTGTTGAATATCGATTATAAAATGCCGCGGACAAACCGCGGGTCAACCGGACAGTGTGAGTTAAGTAAAGTGTATTAAAAAAGAAAGAGCATAAAGATTATATGTATGTATTTGTTTCTC
Source organism: Labia minor (assembly GCA_963082975.1). Classification (NCBI taxonomy): domain Eukaryota; kingdom Metazoa; phylum Arthropoda; class Insecta; order Dermaptera; family Spongiphoridae; genus Labia; species Labia minor. The sequence goes on from OY720344.1 coordinate 46,006,940, forward strand.
TTTCTTTTTTTTTTTGTGTTTACATTGTCTATACATTGTATATAGACAATGTATAGACAATTGTGTATATTCATGCAAATTTACTGGACAGAGAAATTCTAAATGGTAAAAATTTAAAGGAATTCCCTTTTTGCAATATGATGAAACGTTTTAGTATTTTGTGAACTATCAAAGAATTATACAAAGAGGTAGCAACAATTGGCCAACAACGGCTCATAACAGAGTTCACTGTTAAAAATGTAGATGCCGAACGAGCACGAGAAAGTCCAGTTCAAAATTATTCCAGTGATGATGGTGATTTTATACGCATTCGAAGCAAGCGAGCTCGAGTAACTGATGAAGACAGCAATTAAACTTATGGTCCTGAATTTATGTTTATCTTTTAATTTTTTTTTTAAATTTATTTTTGTCTTAAAAATTGAATAACTTATTCTTTTTGCTAACAGCATAGCTGTTTTGCATACATACATTACTGTTTTTAGTTCCTGAACTTGTCATACATTTAATTTAGATTACATATTTTTAAGCTTAGAGTGCTTATTTTTTTTCTTTAATAATTATGCTTAGAGGAGGAGGAATAATTTAAAATTAATAATTTCATCTAAGAATAAATTTTATCCAAATTTATTGATTACCAATTAAAGCAAGAGTGAATATCATTAACTAAGATGTTGATTGCCCTTTAACTTATCTCGTCTATGATTATAAACAGTTTATCATCTTTACCTTGAGATGAAAAGGGATTAAAGGGGGAGGTAGTAAGAACGGTCAATTAAAGTGACGTTACTTAAGCTCAGATAAAACTAGCATCAAGTTAACTTAATAATAAGTTAGATAATAAACTTTAGAATTTTTCTCATTTAATACCATAAAAAAAATTTAATCATAGAATTAATGTTATTTTGTAATTTCGGATCTAAATAGAAATATTATTCTTGTTTTTAATTCAACATCAATCTAGTTTTATTTAATATAATATTTAACATTATAACTACTGAAAATATTATTTATTATTATTATTATTATGATATTATTTATTCGTTTTATTATTTAAAAAATGAATCTCTTTGAATATCAATTATGAAAAATATCTTTTAACAGGATGTAAAGAAAAGTATCTTTTTACCCTTATCTTTAGTTTATTAAATCAAAATTTTTTCATTCTTGTTGAATATTGTTCTCAGTCCAGTTAAGTCATGGATGGTTCATGTAAGCGGACTCAGTTTCCCGAAAGAACAAATGTACGGGTTTAGAAAAGAGCATAATTGGGACAAACAATGACAGGTAATGGATGCGTTTAGAGTTCGTTTTTGAAAAGCTTTGTCTTGTAAAGCAATTGAATGAGCATCTTCTACAATCTAAAAGAAAACTGATATTCATAACTTCACTTCAAAATGAAAGTATTTCATTTTAGTTTAAAAATCATTTTCTTGTTTTCTACAAGAACATCTGTAAAATTTAATTTATTTCCAATTTTTGTTTTTGAAGTGAAAACTTCTTTAGCGGCGTTGAGCACTTTTGCGGATGGGGAAAAAATATAGATTTCGCGTGAGATTCCAAAACGACACCGACCCGACTGAACACCGACCCGACTGAACACCGACCCGACTGACCGACCGATATACGCATGCGCAATACGCCAGAATGTTAGACACTAAACTTCTGATACATTCTTTACGAAATTTTACATATTTGCCATATTAAATATTATTATTTATATTTACATTAATAATCAGTATTACTAAATTATGTATATATAAAATAAAATATTTTAATATATTATTATGTGTTAAATTATATTAAATTAATTTCTAATATATTTATATAATTTAAAATTAATTTCAGAATATATATATATATATATATATTAAATTATATACTATATATAATATATTATATAATATATATTTTAATAAATTAATTTTTAAATATGTGTGTGTGTGTGTGTGTGACCGTAAAAATAAAGATATATGTTTGATAATTTTTCACATGATTAATAATTGTATAAAACTGCTATATATAGAATTTCAGCCTGATAGAATCGCTGAAAGTACCAGAATTAATTTTTTTACACTGGAAATCTCACGCGCCAACACGTGACGTGGTGCCATCAACAAAGAGCCAAACACTCCACTATCCACTCGACTATCTTGCAAATTTGAATTTGATTAAATAATATTTATTAATTTAAATTAAATTAAATTAATTAAATTATAATTTAATAAATATTATTTATAACATCAAAAACATCAAAATCTCAACATCGAAAATTGAATTGCTGAAAGTACCAGAATTAATTTTTGAAGTGAAAACTTCTTTAGCGGCGTTGAGCACTTTTGCGGATGGGGAAAAAATATAGATTTCGCGTGAGATTCCAAAACGACACCGACCCGACCGGCCGACCGATATACGCATGCGCAATACGCCAGAATGTTAGACACTAAACTTCTGATACATTCTTTACGAAATTTTACATATTTGCCATATTAAATATTATTATTTATATTTACATTAATAATCAGTATTACTAAATTATGTATATATAAAATAAAATATTTTAATATATTATTATGTGTTAAATTATATTAAATTAATTTCTAATATATTTATATAATTTAAAATTAATTTCTGAATATATATATATATATATTAAATTATATACTATATATAATATATTATATAATATATATTTTAATAAATTAATTTTTAAATATGTGTGTGTGTGTGTGTGTGACCGTAAAAATAAAGATATATGTTTGATAATTTTTCACATGATTAATAATTGTATAAAACTGCTATATATAGAATTTCAGCCTGATAGAATCGCTGAAAGTACCAGAATTAATTTTTTTACACTGGAAATCTCACGCGCCAACACGTGACGTGGTGCCATCAACAAAGAGCCAAACACTCCACTATCCACTCGACTATCTTGCAAATTTGAATTTGATTAAATAATATTTATTAATTTAAATTAAATTAAATTAATTAAATTATAATTTAATAAATATTATTTATAACATCAAAAACATCAAAATCTCAACATCGAAAATTGAATTGCTGAAAGTACCAGAATTAATTTTTTAACACTGGAAATCTCACGCGCCAACACGTGACGTGGTGCCATCAAAAGAGAGCCAAACTTTCGCTGGTTTAATAAATATTATTTATTAATTTTAATTTATAATTGAATTAATTTAATTTAATTTAAATTAATATATGTTATTTAATCCAATTCAAATTTGCGAGATATGCTGAATATGCTTTTAAATAAAAAAAATTTTCAAGAAAGTAATTGGAATTATTAATATTAAGAATCAATAAATAAATTTATTAAATATACATTTAAACATGTAAATTAATCTATATATAAATTTAATAAATATTGAAACAATAATTGAAACAATATAAATAAAACGATTCAATATTTTACTTACATTGTGATTTATATTTTTATTTTTATTACAACTATTATTATGGGTATGTTATTTTTGGCAGTTTAAAAAAAATTAAAAATATTAATAAAATTTATCAAAATAATAATTTGAAAAGATTTCCAATTATTTTTATTTATTTATTGTAAATTTTTCAATGTAACCATGGTAACCATAAATAGACTTTTACCAAAATATTACTATTTAAATTAATTTTGGATAAATTAATTTTGGATTTAACTACACTAAAACCTTCCCTGGGACGCCCACAACAATCCCTGAAAGTTTCATCGCAATCGGACGGGTAGTTTTTGAGTATTTGACAGACACACACACACACACACACACACACACAGACAGACAGACAGACATATATATATATATTCATACACATCGTATTTTTAATATTTTTGTAATAATAATCAGTTTGCTGAAAAAAATAATTATGAATTATATATATATATATATATATATACGTATATAAATTTCATTTTTCTCGTGAAGCTGGTGCGCATTCCGTCTGCTTTCAAATTTCTTACGCACAAGTTTTCACTTCTGTCGGCCAGTCCCACGACTGCCAATTCGACTTTTTATTATGTTTTTATTATGTAATATTTGTTTTTATTATCTTTTTATTATGTAATATTTGGATCTCATAATGCACTTAATATAATATATCATATGATATGAATATATATGACATTAAGTTTGATAATTTTACCTTTGAGCGAACAGGAATGAATTGAAATATTGAATCTTGAAACATTTTATATCAATCGAATTTATTATATTTCTAATTTTTATATTTCTAATTTTTATTTCTGTAAATTGTTTATTTTTTATTTGTTAATATAAATATGTATTAAATTAATAATATTTACTTTTATTACTCTCATTTTTATTTCATGTGACAATCAAGTTTGTTCATTTTACTTTGACTAAACAGGAATGAATTGAAATGTTGAATTTTGACACATTTTATTTTAATCGAACTTAAAATAACTAACCATTCTATAATAATTTTATAAAAAAGAAAATTTGAAAAAATTTTCTAATGACTCATTCTAATTTTCTAATGATGTTCATAAAAAATTATTTTAAAATGATATATAAATGATATATAATGACGGTAAAAGTCATGGAAAGCTACTGCGAGCGCCTAAATCAGTGTATCCGTAAATTTGCGATATGTTAATAAAAGAAATTTTTTGACAAGCTGAGTGGTTTTAATTTTATAACGTTTTGAAATCTCATATGTTTTTGCCCCACCCTTATAAAAATACGGGGTCGCCAGGAAATGAATGCGAATGAAAAAAAATCGGGAGTGTCCTCCCCTAGACTTTCCCGCATATAAATAGGTTATTATTATTATTATGTTTTAACAACAATAAAAATAAGCAAACTAATTAATTTAAATTATAAAGTAAAATGGTTTAACATTATTATATATATCTATGCGCACGGCAGTGCGCCGGCCAAGTTCCAGCAAGCCGCGCGCATGCCGTAAGTATACTGTACGTAACACTAGATTAATTGTATAATTATATTTATTATTTAAATATATAATTTAACCTGCTAATTCTAAGTATTAACCGTTGACGTGAATAAAGTGGATGCAGGAGGCGGAGGACTTGGTGTGGGACTGAGTGTTTTGTACAGCACGAAAACCTGCCAAGTTCAAATTTCTAAGTATTATAATTTTAGATATTTTAAACCATGTACCTACGTATTTTAACAACTATACCATATTTTAAGTTGGGTGTATGGTAAAGTGGATTTCGGCCAGATGGACCGTTGACGTGAATAAAGTGGCGTGCCTGGATGCAGGAGGCGGAGGACTGGGTGTGGTGGCGATTCTTGGGAATGCCAAATGTTTACCAGTGGATCAGGCTGTTGATAAAAATGATTATGAATGATTTTGAAGTGCATCTAAACTTGGCATTGGGATGGATTTGAACCCTTTTTTAGGCAAACAAATAGCCGATAGGAACTTGGCCCCCTTTTTAACACGTATGTTTTTGATTAGATTTATAATTTACACCTAACGCTACTTGTATAGGTAAAATGTCACTTACGGTAGTCAGATCATGATGAAATTTGGTATCTGAATTTTTTTCATATTTTTAAATCTATATACAAAATATGAAGCAAATATCTCGAAGCAAACTGGTACTATACTTGTAAGGTAAACGCAACCAGTGTAGGTAAAGTACCACTTCCGGTTAACCGATTTTGACGAAATTTTGATAGAAATCTAGAAACTGTGAATAATATCGGTGTACCAAATTTCGAAGTCCTAGCTTGATTTGTTTCTGAGTATATTTGCTCACAGACAAACATTACATACATCCATACATACAGACACACAGACATAATTCGAAAAATGGTATTTTCCGACTCAGGGAGGTCTAAAACGTCAAGATCTATCGAAATCTTGAAGTCGAAATTTTTGACGATTCCAATACTTCCCTTATACCTAGTATGTGGGAAAGTAAAAAGTTTAAGAAGTCTAAATAAATGAAAGAATTATATTAACCCTGTGCATTAAACAAATATTTTAAAATATGTTTAAAAATGTGTATATATTACATGCATATACAAATACATATATATACATATATACATATATACATAATATTCTTTTATGCGTATTATTTCTTGACATTAGTTGGATATGTTGTTATATCAATCAATATAGTGAAATAAAAATATAAATATAGAATTACTAAAAGAGATTTCTACTATTATAGTATAATGAAAACAATAATATATATATATATATATATATATCTTCCATTAATTTAATATATAATTTCATTGGTCTTCGTAGGAATCTAATTATTTGTATCTGGTTTGATAACCACACACACAGAGAGAGAGAGAGAGAGAGAGTGAGTGAGACAGAAAGCTAAGCTTAATTAAGCCCTTTGTGTCTGTATTACAGAATATTTGCGATGAACAAAGTAGATAACAACAAATCATCCGTTGACTGATCCATATTATTCAATTAATAATATCTAATATGAATAATATATGAACTGTACTGAAGTGAAAAAAAAAAATTCTCTCGACAAAACCTCTCTAATTGATTTTATTTATTTAAATAGTCTAAAATTTATCTGTTAATCTATCAATCAAAAAGTTAAATTAATTTATTAGAATTTTATTAGATAAGAGTTAGGAAAAGATTTATTTTTAACACTGTCTCTCTCTCCAAAACAAAAAAAAAACAATCAATGAGAAGTAAATGAGAGTTCATTCCAGTTTTTCATAACAACAGTGCCCAGTCACTTAAAATTAATGTATACAATAGTAGCTAGAGATAGTAATGCGATCACGAAAATTTTCTATGTCGAGATTTTGATGTTTGATGTACGTTTTGAGTCATTTTCACTAAGGTTGAGAAAAACGTCTGTATGGGTGTGCATGTGTGTATGTAAGTAGACAAGATTTCGCAATAACGGTTTGAGCTAGAATAATGAAATTTGGTACACGGGCATTATTTAAAATTCCTAGTATTTTTATCAACTTTTGAGAAATGTAGCTTATCCGGAAGTGGGTCATTACCTAGTTTTCATTTTTACCGACCGACGATAGTAAGCCTCAAGCCTAACTTTCCAATTTTGATTCTGGAGGTTCGGTGGGCTCCCAAAGGCCCTAGCTAGAAAAATTTTCTTGTTAGATCCGGGACTTGAATCTTGAATCACGGGGATGAAGAAATAAATATAATGCATTAAAATAAAAACAACGAATATTATTACAAAATTTAAGTAACATATACTATTACATGTGATATACATACTTGTAGATAGTTAATTTATTAATATTATATTGAAATTATAATAATAATAATAAAAATATTAATTATTAGCTGGAGTTAACTTAATGAATGGCTACCATTATTACGAGTAGATAAGTGATATGAAAAGTCCTTTAAAATGAGATTATTTCATTTCTAAAATTCTACTTTTATTCATTATAAATAAACATTGAGTGATTTCTGATGTTGGTTAAATCTTATTTATTTCCATCCTTTCGAATTATTTTCAAAATAAATAAATAGTTTTATACACGCTACTTTCAATAGAACATCTCTAGTATTGAATTTGAAATTGTCTTATCTCATTTCTCAACCCACTAGTCTTAAACGAATTTTACCCAACACGTCATTATCACCCACCCATTCATTTTATGCTATATTCAACGCGTTTTCCTTTTTAGCGTTATTTATTTTCTTCTTTTCTCATCCAAGCTATTTCTTATCCTTGTAATATAGTCTATTATCGTCATTTATTCAACAAACCTCTTTTCAATATAAATATTTATCATTGAACTAAAAAAATATTTATTGTGTGAAACGTCTTATATAATTTACCCTCCATTTACCCATTTAAATTACATTTTTTATAGGTATAATGATATTAAATATTTGAGATTATATTAATATCTTTCTAAATTCAAATATTAAAATATCTAAATGATTTGAGAAAATAAAGAAATGAATTTCAATATATGTATCTCACATTCATAAACCTTAATCACAAATTAATTAATTAATTAAATATTAATTAAATAATTAATTATTTTTATCAATTAATATACATATTTTACATATATAATAAATTATATATAAATTCTCAAACTATCTATCTCTGTGGCTCTACGGAACTCGAAAGTTCTTGGCCGCGGCAACCACACTTCTCCAAGTATCCCTATTCTGAGCCACAACCCAATTTTTCTGCAAACATTAAAAATATAGAATTAGAAATTGAATAGATTTTAAATTTTAAATTAAGTAGTTAAATTAAATAGATTTTAAATTTTAAATTAAGAAAAAACTAATGAAGATGATTTTCCCGAGGATAAAACCAATATAAAGTGCATGATTTGTAGAGATATATAAAAAAAACTCCTCATGTGAAATTTGGTGTGAAAATAACCCTTCCTTTCCTATCGTCGATTGCTAATACTACAACTTCCGGTTTCCCGATTTGCATCAAAAGTTGATCAATATCATACTGATACATTAAGCAAATATACCAAATTTCATCAAAATCCGTTGAGTCGTTCAAGCTGTACACATACATACAGACGGACCAATCCATATCTGTTTTTTATTGCATTAATAGATACATTTAAATTATGTGAAATTGTTTCTGCAGCTGGAAATTAATTTACTTCAAACCGCCGGTCGGTTCTGCGCCTGGCCACAGAAAACTTATTTAAAATATTATTAAAATGGTATCTTATAAGGGAAAAGTATATTCGTTGTGGTCCTCAGTTCTTTTGCTAAAACAAATTTGCATTTCTCGGTTTAAAAATGTATTTTTAGTTTAGATCGAGGGTGAGACAAAATTTAGAATTTATCAAATAGAAAATAATGAATGAAACTCTCGTACAATAATATTATATATATACATATATATATGTCATACTGCTTTTAAATAATCCAACTATTTATGAATATTTAATTAGTATCATTAAACTTTAATTTAGAAGTTATTTAATATCAATTATCTGATAGTAGTAGCAGAACATAATTTTACATGAGAATGAACATGAATATCATAGTTTTGTTCTCGACAATAATAAGCCTTAATTTCAGTAAATAAATATACCTAGTATTGATTATTATTGTAAACAGATTCAAATGGAAAAGTTTGTAATTATGACAACGACATAAAGGTACAAAACAAAAATAAAGCATCAATATTTTATCTACCTATTATTTTCAATTTCTTTGATATGGCACGTGTGAATGCCGGTTTTTTTTAAACAAAATACTAATCCCAGGGAATGACTTTTGCCAGGGGTTCAATTTCGAGCAGATGTTGCTTTTGTTTTTGCCATAAAAGGAGAACTATCGACCCTAAGTAGTAGTATACATGACTCCCATTAGATTTAATTTTACTAGATCAAAGGAACAGAAATTTAGTGATTTTTTATTAAAATATCGACAATGTTTTTCTAAATTCTAGAAGTGTTAACGGTTAATAATCATTAAATATTCATAAAATTATTACCCTAATATTTTTAACAATTTATATTTAATTTGTAATTTATTTATATATTATATAAAGGCAGGTCAATAAGTCCGTGACTTTTGGAATGAAACCACTTTTTGGATAAAAAATTATTTTATTTTTCAACGTAGTCTCTTTTGAGCTCTATACACTTCGTCCAACGTTTCTCCAATTTTTTTTATCCCTTTAAAAATAAGATTTATCGTGGCCTTATCTGGTGCCAAAAAACTCACTATTTTGACTGCTGTTTGGTCTCTTATGTGTTGTGGTGGATCCACATTTCATCCACGATTACGAAACAGCACAAGAACTCAATCATATTGCGGTTAAACAACGCCAATGCCATAATGCTTAATGAGCACACGAAATGCACTTTTTTCAGTTTCTTCTCAAATCACGAGGTAGTCTGTTATTAATGGATGTCAAATATCGACAGGAGCAGTGTTGTCATTTCAGGAAATTCAAAAAGTCACGGACTTATTGACCTGCACTATATATATATATATTCATATTTTTATATGTATATATATATAAATATGAATATGAATATACCTATATAAATAGAGTAAATAAACATCCGTCTTTATTCATATGCTATTTTTCACACTCAACTAAATATACGAGATAACTTAATTAATTATATGAATTAATTCAAAAAAATATATAAATTAAAAAAAACTTGTTTTAGGGCTGGTATAGATGAAGATAAATGAGTGAAAAGATAATGATAATAATAATAAAGAAAATAGAAATAATATTAATAACAATAACAAACATTGTTTCCTCTTGTGTAAATAAATTTAACAGTAACACCAGGAAAGAACGGCTAATGAACATAATTGTTCTTTCTTTTAATGTAGAAAGAACAAAGAGGGAGACAAGCAAAAAAAAAGATTTCTTTCTTGATGACCTTAGTCAGGATAAACTTGAAATGGAAGAGGGATTGAGGAAAGTTATGGGTATGAGAGATTAGGAGGAGGAGGTTTGTGAGTTAATAAAAAAAATCAATTGATAAGATTTTTTTCCTTTTTCTAAATATAACAAATAAATAGGTTTCCATTTATTATATTTATATATCTTGATGCAAAAAGTGCCAAAGCCAGATTTGGATCCAATTGAATTCTGCCTTTTTCAAGTTAGTAAACTTATCAATATTTTTTTTATTGAAGAAAGAAATTTTTAAAGTCAAACAAAATTCAAATTCAAATATTGTATTATTCATAAAAAACCTAGTTCCTAATGCCAATGTCAATATGTTAAATTTTATGGTGTTTTATTTTATAATTTTCGATTTAAAAACTAATAAAAAAAAATTATTGTTTACCGATTCTAAAATATTTATAGACAAAATTTTAAAATAATAAATTAGAATATTAATTGAAAAGAGCAAAATTGATTGTAGTATTATATACATTTCTTGTTTAATATTCAAGATAGGCAGATTAATTATATAATTTAACTTTCTCGACCAGCCCATGAAACATTAATATATTTCACAATATTCCCAATCATCCAATGATCATTATTGACCTCATTTACTTTTTTTTAACTTAAATTAATGCTATTTATATTTTTTTTAAAAATCTACCACCAAGGAAAATATTCCACCCTCTCGTAAGGCTACTGTAATCTAATTAATAATTATTTATATATAAATTTGAAAAATAATAAGTTGACCTGTGGCCAGGTCCGAACCGACCGACGGTTTGAAGTAAATTAATTTCCAGCTACAGAAACAATTTCAAATAATTTTAATATATCTATTAATGTAATAAAAAACATATAGGCATATAACATAAATATTTTTAATTTTATTTTATTTATAATATATATGTAAGACCAGGCTGTGACCTCATGAATGGCTGGATGACGTCATATAATTTTAAATCAAGAAAAAACTAATAAAGATGATTTTCCCGAGGATAAAACCAATACAAAGTGCATGATTTGTGGAGACATGTAAAAAAATCTCCTCATGTGAAATTTGGTGTGAAAATAACCCTTCCCTTCCTATCGTCGATCGCTAATACTACCACTTCCGGTTCACGGATTTGCACCAAAAGTTGATCAATTCATCCCACTGATGCATTAAGTAAATATACCAAATTTCATCAAAATCGGTTGAGCCGTTCAGGCTGTACACATCTATACGGACGGACAGACGGACAGACGGACGGACAGACATCATGCTAAAAATACTTTTTTCTGTTTAGAAAATGCATGATTCGTGGAGATATGTAAAAATCTCCACATTTGGTGTGAAAACAATACCTCCCTTACTATCGTCGGTCGGTAAAAAAATATAAAGAATCATTTTGTAATCATGAATATAATACTACTATAAATTTTAGAACAATTTTAATAAATAATTATGAATTTTTCACCAAAAAAATAATTATTATATTTATTTATTATATGTATTACTAGATGCTCAGAGCTCCTTCGTCGCTCTTCACATCTAGACGGGGGCTCCGCCCCCTGTACCCCCGAGTGGTACATAGTATTTGGTTGAAAGTAGTAAAAGGTTTTCATCCATTTTGTTTCAAACAATGTATAACATAAAACTTTCATTTCTTATTGTGTGATTATTTAAAATCCCAGGGTCATAGACCATGCGTGGCCCAACGGTACTCGAAAGTTCTTGGCAGCTACAACCACATTTCTTCAAGTGTCCTTATCCTGAGCCTCTGTTCCATCTCTCGTACGTCATTCCCTGATGTACTCATCTTTCTTTGGCCCATAAATGCTGGGGAGAATCCTATTCTCAAATACTCTGAATCCACTCTCATCTCCTAAGATCATAGACCATGTCTCACACTCATATAATACAACAGACAAAATAATTGTTTTATATATTTTAATTTTCATTCCCTTTTATAATAATTTTGATGAGATAAGCCTCTTTACTACATGATAACAGGCGTTTCCCGATTGCAACTTCGATTTAAATTCTTCTCAAATATTATTATCCCTCGTGATTACATTCAATTTTTCTACATATTCAAACTCTACATTTTGTATGTTAATACTGCTCCTGTTTGTTTCTAAATATATTTATTTATCATTATTAATTTCAAACCTCATCTCTTTTCCTACCTCGATTAATTTTTCCTCGCTATCTGTAATTGCAATTGCCGAATCTCCTATTATATTTAAGTCGTCTGGGTCACCTAATATTTTACAAATGATTTCCGCATCTTACTCGTTCTTTACTACCTTCAAGATAAATTTTAAGATCAAAATTTGAAAAAGTTTATCCGGATCTATTGAGTCATGCGTAGGTTTTACTAAAGTCTACAAATAATTAGTGAACAGAGATATTGAATTCGCGGTTTTTTTAATATCTGTCATAATGAAAATATCTTAATTAATGTTGATCGATTTGGCATGAACCCGCAATGATATCGTCTAATAATTCCTCCGCCTATAGTTTATAAGTATTGTATATGTTATAATAGAGTATAATATTTCTTGATCATTTCATTTTGATATTTTAATTTCATTGCTTGATTTTTATTGAATATTTTTAATTATAATAAAATTTGAGAAAATGCAAAGTTAGAGACTTGAGACAATTTATAAAAATTAATTTATAAAAATTAACGGTATAATAGTATTGATTAAAACTAAAGATAAATTAACAATATATACATTCATTAATAGTATTAATTTAAATTAATGGATTTATTTGATTTTTTATTATTAAGTTCATTTATTAATTTTTTTAGATCATAGTTAATTCCCTCCCTTAAAATAAAAGAAGTATTCAAATATAGAAAGAATAAATACAAAATAATTTAAGTTAAATATGATTTAAATATTTTATTATATTAATTAAAATGAGAACTTTTAGAATAAATTATTTAATTGAAATGATATTTGAATATTAGAATTTAAAATAAAAAGTTAAATATTATATTAATTCTTTGATTGGGAATCGCTAAAGTTATATACATTGTGTAAAATGAGTCCGCCAGTCAGTGGGCCATGCCTGGCTCTTGAATGAACAACACGGAGAACTATATAAACTTTAAAAAATTAAATTCTGCGGTTATTGATTAGATATTAATAAAATCTATAGCCTATGTTAGCATAGAGGTATATAAGAATATTGTGATGTAATTTCATAGAAATCGTTTCTTATTTTTTGATGTTCATAATTCTAAATTATCAAGTGTCGGTTAAGTAGAGAATTTCTTTTTTGTTTGTTTCTATGACAGCAAAAAAGTAAACAAATTACATACATATATACATACATACATACAAACACTCTCCTTTATATATATAGATATTAATAAAAATATATCAACTCATCATAATCATTTAAATAGAATATATGTATTAAATATCTAAAAAAATATTATGACTCAATACTAGATATGATATTTGTTACACCATAGAAATATTAGAACATAAATAATAACATGTATTTTATATACGAGTATGTATATGTTTATCAAATTTTTTTAAGAGAAAAAAAGTCGAATTGGCAGTCGTGGGACTGGCCGACAGAAGTGAAAACTTGTGCGTAAGAAATTTGAAAGCAGACGGAATGCGCACCAGCTTCACGAGAAAAATGAAATTTATATACGTATATATATATTTATATAAAATTCATAATTATTTTTTTCAGCAAACTGATTATTATTACAAAAATATTAAAAATACGATGTGTATGAATATATATATATATGTCTGTCTGTCTGTCTGTCTGTGTGTGTGTCTGTCAAATACTCAAAAACTACCCGTCCGATTGCGATGAAACTTTCAGGGATTGTTGTGGGCGTCCCAGGGAAGGTTTTAGTGTAGTTAAATCCAAAATTAATTTATCCAAAATTAATTTAAATAGTAATATTTTGGTAAAAGTCTATTTATGGTTACCATGGTTACATTGAAAAATTTACAATAAATAAATAAAAATAATTGGAAATCTTTTCAACTTATTATTTTGATAAATTTTATTAATATTTTTAATTTTTTTTAAACTGCCAAAAATAACATACCCATAATAATAGTTGTAATAAAAATAAAAATATAAATCACAATGTAAGTAAAATATTGAATCGTTTTATTTATATTGTTTCAATTATTGTTTGAATATTTATTAAATTTATATATAGATTAATTTACATGTTTAAATGTATATTTAATAAATTTATTTATTGATTCTTAATATTAATAATTCCAATTACTTTCTTGAAATTTTTTTTATTTAAAAGCATATTCAGCATATCTCGCAAATTTGAATTGGATTAAATAACATATATTAATTTAAATTAAATTAAATTAATTCAATTATAAATTAAAATTAATAAATAATATTTATTAAACCAGCGAAAGTTTGGCTCTTTTTTGATGGCACCACGTCACGTGTTGGCGCGTGAGATTTCCAGTGTTAAAAAATTAATTCTGGTACTTTCAGCAATTCAATTTTCGATGTTGAGATTTTGATGTTTTTGATGTTATAAATAATATTTATTAAATTATAATTTAATTTAAATTAATAAATATTATTTAATCAAATTCAAATTTGCGAGATAGTCGAGTGGATAGTGGAGTGTTTGGCTCTTTGTTGATGGCACCACGTCACGTGTTGGCGCGTGAGATTTCCAGTGTTAAAAAATTAATTCTGGTACTTTCAGCGATTCTATCAAGCTGAAATTCTATATATAGCAGTTTTATACAATTATTAATCATGTGAAAAATTATCAAACATATATCTTTATTTTTACGGTCACACACACACATATTTAAAAATTAATTTATTAAAATATATATTATATAATATATTATATATAGTATATAATTTAATATATATATATATATATATTCTGAAATTAATTTTAAATTATATAAATATATTAGAAATTAATTTAATATAATTTAACACATAATAATATATTAAAATATTTTATTTTATATATACATAATTTAGTAATACTGATTATTAATGTAAATATAAATAATAATATTTAATATGGCAAATATGTAAAATTTTGTAAAGAATGTATCAGAAGGTTAGTGTCTAACATTCTGGCGTATTGCGCATGCGTATATCGGTCGGGTCGGTCGGTCGGTCGGGTCGTTTTGGAACGGACGGGTCGTTTTGGAATCTCACGCGAAATCTATATTTTTTCCCCATCCCGCAAAAGTGCTCAACGCCGCTAAAGAAGTTTTCACTTCAAAAAGTGAATTCTTATGTGTTTATGGATTGAATAAATAAACAAAATTTCAAGTAAAATCTCTTTTATTCATTTAATTAAATTGTATACAAAAATTGTTATATTCTCTTTTCAATTAAATTAAAATGGTAGTAATCATTGGTTGATCTTAAAAAAAAATAATTTTAATAATGATTCATTTAATTCAATTTGTTTATAACTTTTTTATTTTTTTTTTTTTGATTCTCTGTTTCTACTTTACTATCATTTATAATTAATTAATTACCTAATTGATTATGCAAGCGAATATTTAATGTTCTAATTGTTTATCTTCTTGCTCCTGTTGATCATCTTATTAAATCACATTTTTCCTTTCCTCTTCCCCTGATAATAACCATGATTTCGAAAACGTGCTAAATTCAATGTCAACAAGATTTTAAGGTAAATTCTAAGAATGTATGAGAACAATATAGATGTTGTCTGCCTGAGAAAAGAAGAAATGTAAATTAATTTTGGATAAAGATCAGAAGAATTAGAAAACTATAGAATTTGATAATTAAATTTCTTAAGATACATTCTTATTACATATTTTTTCTCTAAAAACAAAAATATTTCCAATTATTTGGCCTTTATATAATTAAAACTTTAATAGACTTGTTTTAAATCGATTCAAATTTTTTATTTCAGTATTTAAATGATTTAGAAATTAAATTTACACCGTAAAGATTAGGATCCCAAGGAGTTCCCCGTTTCCATATTTTTCAGGTGGTGAAAGCTGTGGAATGCCTTGAAATAAAATTTAAACTGCATATCTTTATCTATGTAGTATTTCAAACAATTCAGTTTAAAAAATCCAAGATTAATGATTATCATCCTCGTCAGAACATGATGGATTCTGAAATTAAGAAAAATCTTCTTCTATTTAAACTTATATTTAAAAAAATATATTTATGTTGATATATATTATATAAGATGTGAATAATAAATAAATTATGTACTTACAATGGAAGATAGATCTAATAAGTGTGGATTTAAAAGTACAAAAAAACAAAATTCGTATTAATTAGTTATCATCAATGGACATTTACTCTAAATTAAGTAATGGATTAAAATATGTGATTTTCAGTTTCAGTGATAATTCATAAAGTCAATGAAATCTGTACAGGTGGCTGAAAATGATTAAAATAACAAAAAGTATTCATGATATTTTAATATAAATTAATTTAATATAATTTAGGATTATAATAATAAAAATAATAATAAAACTACTAATATAGCTATATAAAGGGTGTTTCTTTTAGAGGTATATGTAGTATTTCACAAACAATTCAGTTTAAAAAATCCAACATTAATGATTATCATCCTGGTCAGAACATGATGGATTCTGAAATTAAGAAAAATCTTCTTCTATTTAAACTTATATTTAAAAAAATATATTTATGTTGCAATTGACATGAATTTTATTTATACGAAAGATAATCTTGTGGTATTACATTTTATATATGATTTCTGGCATATGACCGCCACGGCTGGCTCGGATGTAGTCCAATCTGGACGTTCAATTTTCGATAACTTTTTCCAACATTTGTGGTCGTATATCGGCAATAACACGGCGAATGTTGTCTTCCAAATGATCAAGCGTTTGTGGCTTATCCACATAGACCAATGACTTTACATAGCCCCACAGAAAGTAGTCTAGCGGTGTTAAATCACAAGATCTTGGAGGCCAATTCACAGGTCCAAAACGTGAAATTAGGCGGTCACCAAACGTGTTTTTCAATAAATCGATTGTGGCACGAGCTGTGTGACATGTTGTGCCGTCTTGTTGGAACCACAGCTCCTGGACATCATGGTTGTTCAATTCAGGAATTAAAAAGTTAGTTATCATGGTTCTATACCGATCACCATTGACCTCGGGTCTTCCTAAATGCTACGCTCTACACTAGCAATAGCTTCTTCTGTACACACCGTACGGCATCTCTGGGGATGTGAGTTATCAATAAGAGTAAACGTGGTGCGAAAACGTTCCATGGTTAATCGAATTAACTGCTCTGATGGACGATTTTGTCGACGATAAAATGGACGTAGTATTCCGCACAGAACCATTATTTTCGAAATAAAATTGCACTATTTGCAAGCGTTGTTCAGGCGTGAGTCTATTCATGATGAATTGCCAAACCAAACTGTGAATAACTCACTTGACAGCTGTTAAATCGGTCTTCAATTTGAACAGTAATGCCAACTTAAAGTTCTATACCTCGAAAAAAACACCCTTTATTATAACGGTAGTAGTTGATATCACTAGGGTTTTCTTATCTTTAAATGTGAATAAATTTATCTACATAATGTGATAGTATTTCTTTCATATTTACTAACACTCACTATTTCTATTGATTTAAAATTAAAGAAATAAATTAGAATTTTTTTTGTCATAAATTATGAAAAATTTCATAATAATTAATACCATATAAAATTATACATATGGAAGACAAACCTCCCCTCCCTCCATTAACGAGCATTCTTTCCTGCAGGAAAGATTATTCTGAATGGAGAGAACTCTCCTGTTTGAAGAACGAGAAGAATGAGTGCAGTATGAGGGGCTTTCCAGTCAGACGCAATAATTTCGTTGTTTTTCACCGTTTGTGGGCATTTCACTTTCCTCCCAGTTGCACTGCAGGAAATCATGTCATTTTTATTTAACTATATGAGCTTTAAATTTCTATTTGGTTTCTATTTTTTTCTATTTCTACTATATTATTATTTTCTTATATTTTTACTATCTCGCCAGAGATAGTATTGCGATCACGAAAATTTTCGATGTTGAGATTTTGATGTTTTTATACGTTTTGAAGGTTCCTGAATCATTTTCACTAAGGTTGAGAAAAATGTCTGTGTGTGTGTGTGTATGTGTGTGTGTATGTGTGTATGTGTGTATGTGTGTGTGTATGTATGTAGGCAAGATTACGCAAAAACGGTTTGAGCTAGAATGATGAAATTTGGTACATGGACATTATTCAAAATTCATAGTTTTCTATCAACTTTTGAGAAATGTAGCTCAACCGGAAGAGGGTCATTACCTACAACGTTTTGATTTTTTTTCCTCTAAAGTGACCGTAAAAATAAAGATATATGTTTGAAAATTTTTCACATGATTAATAATTGTATAAAACTGCTATATATAGAATTTCAGCTTGATTGATTCGCTGAAATTACCAGAATTAATTTTTTAACACTGCAAATCTCACGCGCCAACACGTGACGTGGTGCCATCAACAAAAAGCCAAACATGCGCTGGTTTAATATTATTATTTATTATTTATAATTTATAATTAATTAAATTTAATTTAAATATGATATATTATGTTAATTAATCCAATTCAAATTGCGAGATAGTCGAGTGGAGACACTCCAGCTAATTTCTTATATATAATTAGTATTTTATATTTTATATTTTATTACTTTAATTTAATTTTTTTTTTATCAATTATATTATAGTAAAATTTTCTATAGAGTCATCCTCAGAGGTACCTGAAGGTGATAAAATTAATTAATTATAATATTATATATTATTATACGATAATCAAATGTTCTTTTATTAATCGTTCTAATGGAATATGAATAACAAAATGATTTTATGTAATTTAATAATATATTTAATATTTATTTAATAATATGAATATTTAATATTTAATATATTTAATATTTATTTAATAATATTAGTATTTAATATTTAATATATTTAATATTTATTTAATAATATTAATATTTAATATTTAATTTATTTAATATTAATTTTTAATATTTAAAATATCCAATATTAAGTATTAATATTTAAACCATAAAAAATTACCGATTATAGCAACAATCTGTTTCTTTCGTTCTTTCTTTAAGCCTAATTTAGTTCAGTTGTTAGTCCGTTGAAAAAGTTGGCTCTTATTTTGATTTTTCGTTCAATATGTCTCTAAAAAAAAGATAAATTTGGCCCGCGCTTAAAAGACTGTTTACTGTCAGTCATAAATTCAGTCATCAATCCGTGTGGATTACAATTTCTCGTTTGTGGGCATCGAAAGGATAATATCTCGACGAAATGGAACGGCATAATTATTTGTCAGGAAAGAACGACTGGAAAGAATGGACGTCTATGGAGGGGGGGTATTATTTATTTTATTCTTTTTTTCTTCCTATTTATTTATACTTAATTTGATAGATATATCTATAAATTTTCATTGGATATGGGACGGATCTGATGTGTGGTCTTTTTAGGCTTCCAGGTGATCTTTGGATGAGGAACTTCTACCTGTATATGAAATTGGCGATGCAACTAAGATCATTCATGATGAATGAATGATGGATAATGGAGGAGATTAAGATTGAAGGACGCGGAAGGAATCAGATGAGGAAGCTCACAAGCATTAAAATTTTTATTTGTAATTTATTTAATAGAGTTATATGTAATGTATTTTAGCCTTTGAGGCAATGCCTCCATTATTTGGCCATTGGCCGAGCCAATGTAATAATAATTAATACATAAATATATTTATAAATTTTCAATATAAAATAAAAATAATGATATTTTTTTTATAATTTGTATAATTTAGTAATTTATAATTTTTTTATTAAAATTGACAGACTGACATAAAAGATGGAATCTTTAATATAGTTTATTAAAACTACAAAAATATATAATTATATACATAAAGAGCTGAATTTGTTAAAATGTAAGAAAAATCTAAAAATTAAATTTTATAGTTAGTTTTAGAATGGTATAAATTATGATTTTTCTTATTTTAATAACAATATAAAATCACAATATAAAGTTGGATATTTTTCCTTTAAAAATCAATTTCTATCAAAAACTATTAGTCAAATATAATTATAAAGACACCAGTGTATGATAGTGAACGAGGGTATGACAATTGGGTAAAAAAACCCTTCAATATCAGACTCTAATATATTTTTGGCATATTATATGCTATAAAATCAAGTAAGAAACATCTTCCAACTGTAATGACACACTAATCATCAAGATTATGGAAGGCTTTTATAAATAAGAAAATAAAAACAAAACTGGTAAGTTTAAAAGCGGTTGTAATCAATATTCGTAAGGTGCATTAGATTTTTATCAGTTCACATCATATTTATTTTTCATTAGACTTTATTGAAATTTTGAAGTTTTGAATCAGAAATTAAAGTTCAAAGTGACAAAAGTTATGAGTGTTACCCTATATAAAATATATTTTTTAATTTTTACAATAAAATCTTTAAAATTTTTAAGAAGCTCATCTCATTGTTTGTTTCAGATTATTTAGTTTTATTAATTGTTGATAAGTAGAGTAAGTAACTTTATTATTAGGGTTTCTGGATAGAGTTAAACTTCTAGGATTTCTTTGGATAGGATTAAAGTTCTTAAGTTCTTGATAATTCTTAACAATCACCCGCTTAAAGACCAGGGAAGAAATATTTATTTATCTCTTAAGTTTTAATGTCATTTATTAAGAGAAACTATTTGAAAAATAATTTTTTAATTGAAATATTTAATATTTATATACACATATTATGATAAAACACAATTATAAGATTTTGGTATTCCTTTAAGTTTTATTATATTTATTTATTTATTATAATATATTATTAAAAATATCTTAGGATTCAGAATTCTTGTGTAAATTAACTTTCAAACATCTATACTTTTTGTCTAATTAATTTTAAATCTTATAAATAAGTTAAAAATCCCCATGAGATGTTCTCTAGTAATTTGAATGGAAGGAGATATGTGCCAAAGGTTTTATTCAATTAAATATTAAAAGATATACTAATAAAAAGATTTAATGTTTATGTTATTTATTTTTAAGTTATCCATTTTTATATATAAAATTAAAAGGATTTTCTAGAATATATATATAAATAAAATCAAAAAGTATAAAAAATAATGGAGATATATGTATATATATATTTTATTAAGAGAAATGTAGGATAAAAATAATTATTTTATTTATTCTCAGTGTACTTACTGAACATGGTTTTTAATTAGTAATTTTCCATAATGGTTTTTTCAAATGACCAATATATGCAATGATACGCTTCGAAGAGAGTTTATTTTAAAAATATAAATTTAAGTGCTTAGAAAAATAACATGTTTAATAGATGGCTTAATAAATGGTTTATATAGTTTCGAAAACCTTAATTACCAAAGATAAAAAAGATGACTATCTCTTCAATGGTAGATTAAGTACAATAATGACTTTGAAATATTAATTTTTATGGCGAAAACGCTCTAAAATTCTTATGATGATATTTTTCGTTAATACTAAAAGTAAATATCTAAACAAACAGATATTCAAAATAACTCAAAAAAAAAACTATTTTCAGAGATACTTAGTACATATAACCGTTTGTTATGAATCACGTTTAAGTAAACATTATTTGGTAAACTTGATTTATACGTAGCTATAATAAAAGTTATTTTATTCATTAAATAAAATATTATTTTAATTAAATGAAAACTATGTAAAATAGTTAAGTGATAATAGTTATCCAATATAATATTAAATAAATTTAAAAAAAAATAATTAGATTTTAGATAATTTGTTTTTAAAACTAGTGAAATATTAGTCAGTGATAAATGAAAAGTTTTAATAAAAAACATGCAAAGTTTTTATGATCTTTAAAATTGATTGGAATGTTTTCATAAACCCAAGAACCAGTTTGCCTAGAACCATTTTAAGTTCATTTAATTGATGGCTTTTCTTTTCCCTATCGACGGACATTTATTCTTACTCAGTGATAGGGATTTTGAACTCCTAAAAAATAAGAGCTGTGGCCAGGCACAGAACCGACCGACGATTTGAAATAAATTAATTTCCAAACAACATTACATTCCAAAAGAAACCGAACTTTAAAAAAAAAAAAAAAACAATGACATTTTGGAACAAATCATTTTTATTAATCAATGTATTCCCCTTCTGCATCGATACATAAATTTGCATGCTCCAACAAGTTGTCAAACGACTTCTCCATGTCCTTTATTGGAATGGTCTTTAGGACGTCGGCCGTCGCCTTCTCAATGGCTTCGTGCCACTTTCCTTTCATCGCCAAATGCAGTTTAGGAAACAGATAGAAGTCGCACGGAGCCAGATCTGGTGAATAGGGCGAATGATGCAAAGGAATAACGTGATTTTTGACCAAAAATTCAATTACATGTCGCGAACGATGTGATGGTGCATTATCGTGCAAAAGAGTCTAACTGCCGATTTCTCGATATTCTGGCCGAATACGACGAATTCTTGCCAGCAAACGCTTCATGACGCCCAAGTAAAACGCTCCAGTGACTGTCTGGCCGGGTGGAACAAATTTTTTTTCGATATTTTCTTCCGATAATCCGGTTCTGGGACGGCCTGATCTTTCGTCATCATCCATCGTCTCTCTACCCGATTTGAATCGCCCGAATCACTAGTAAACTTAGGTACGGGATAGACAATCATCATCATATGCATTTTGTAGCATTTGGTGCGTTTCAGTAAAAGTTTTACCAAGTTTAACACAAAAATCAATTGCAGCTCTTTGTTTGAAACTCATTTTCCGACCGATGTACAAAACACACTGACATTTGAAACGCAATAACTTTTGTTGTATGCATCCAAATGTCATGAAATTTATACCAGTTGTCAATGAGGGAGTAAGCCATCTACGGGTGAAATATTACAACAGATGGCATTAGTGGTACTATTTTTTTTTAAAAGTTCGGTTTCTTTTGGAATGGAGGGTGTATACGAGGGTCGACCACAAAGTAAACACCCTTTGAGCTTGGTGTGATAATTAGTGGGGATAGAGCCGCCATTCTCACATCGGCGTGCACAGCCGTTCAGTACGCTTCTAGCTGTGCCAGAGAGAGCATCGTACGATTGCGTGTTCTTTTGTAATAGCCTAAAAAACATGAGTGCCGCAATAGAAAATTCCGCCAAGTGTGAAGTGTGTGGTGTACTAATTACACAGCAGCTGAAATTCATCGTGAATTGTGTGCGGTGTATGGGCCAAACATTATGAGCGAAGGTGTAGTCCGTCAATGGGTTCGTTTTTTTAAAAATGGAAGAACGAACGTTCACGATGAAGATCGGAGTGGAGGCCATCTCACGTCAGTGATAACTTGGTGAACAAAGTGAACGAGAAAATTCGTGAGAACCGGCGCTTCACAATCTCGGGACTTTCCGATCATTTTCCTGAAATTTCTCGAAGTCTTGTGCATGAGATAGTGACAGAAAAACTTGCTATCACAAGTTTTGTGCTCGTTGGATTACGCTCTCAGGCGGCAGATTTTTATGCAGACGGCCTTTCAAAAACTGTTAAAAGATATGATAAGTGCTTGAATTTATTTGGTGAATATAGAAAAGCTGTAGTTTTAAAATGTATATAATAAAATTTTTGTATCTCAAATGGTTTATTTTTTATTTCAAAACGGCGGTTACTTTGTGGACGACCCTCGTATATAAAGTATAAAATAAAATATTTTTAAAACTTGAATTAAAATTACTAAATTATATTATCTTGGTTTTTATTTTTAGTTTAATTACTCAATTATTAATTACTACTATATTTTAAGTGAAATATTTTGGGACAATGAATATAAAATTAATACTTTGTAAACTGCCACTTCCGCTTTCCGTATATACACCAAAAGTACTGAGGCATTAACTAAATATACCAAATTTTATCAAAATCTGTTGAGCAGTTCAAGCTATACACTTCTATAAGAACACACAATGGACAGACGGGCAGACAGATATCATACTTAACGTGACCATTTATTTTTTTCCTAAAAACGGGACATTGTTCTAATTTTAGGTAATAGTTTGGGGAGGCTATGAAGAAAACGTACATTTTTCATTATTTCTGTTTATTATAATGAAGATAACTGAAAAATATAGTAAATAATATAACAATAACTTAGTATCATAATATAATATTCCATTTGAAATAAGGGACAAGCTACCTAAAAACGGGACTGTCCCGTTCAAAATGGGACGTATGGTCACTTTAATCATACTAAAAATACATTTTTCTATTAACAAAATGCATAATTCGTACAGATATGTAAAGATCTCCACATGTGAAATTTGGTTTGAAAACAATACCTCCTTACTATCGTCGGTCGGTAAAATGAGTAAATAAATTTTTAAAAAATAATATCACTCTTAGTTTTTTTAAACACTGATTATAAATTAAGCATTTTATCATTATTCTTAATAATAATTTGTATTAATTTGCATATTTATAACATTCTGATTATACCAATTTTTTCATTATCCAATTTATGTTTCAAATTCCTCATTGTGAAAAAACAGTTTTTGAGTAAGTTTCTTAAAAAAACAAATAGAAAATATCATTGTAATAAAAGGTTTAGATGTAATTTCTAAGAGGAAGATAGAAAAATTTGATTTCTAGTAAAAATAATAATTATACTAATATAATAATATAATTTCTTTTTCTGTAAGAGGTTAAAGTCCTGTGATTTTTTTAAAGGGTTTTACAAAAAACAAAAAAATAATCATTCATTTATCTATTGTTTTATATATAACTATATATATACTACTATATTTTATATAAAATACACTGGTAGAAAAAAAATATAAACAGCAAGAAAGAATTGTCCTAGGCAAACATAAAACTTTGGGAAGCTTGCATACAAATCAATTATTAATTATAATTATATTCAATTAACATACCTGATTTTATAGTATTTTGAAGATATCTCAAATTTCAATCTGAATATAAACGAGGGAAGTTTTTAAGTTTGCCAGAAGAAATAAAGCATTCATTCATAAAAGGGATGAACAAAATTATTTATTTTATAACAATTACTAATTATAAAATAGTTTATATTAATACATAATATTGAAAAATAGTAATTATTTTCAAATATATTAATAAGAGAGAGAGAGAGAGCTAATTTATCAATAAATCCAAACACCAATAAGAAATTGGATTAAAAGAATGAAATATAGGCAAAGAATTTGACTACTTAAATTTTTGATTGATTAGTGTTTCAATTTGAAGGCTAACACATGCAAGAAGCATTTTCAATGTGAAATAGTGAAATCTTAATAAACCCTGCAATCTTACGATTTTATATGCAAATGTTTAAATGTATTAAGTTAATTTAACACAATTTGGTGTTTGAATTTTTGTCTGCCATTGTAATGAAATATAATAGTTTATTCTTCTAAATATATTATATATATTTATAATATTACATTTCAATCAAATAAGTAGTTTTAGAATCATTTATATCAGCAAATATTATAAGATTCATTAAGACAATTATTATGATTAATTATCATATTATACCACAGTATATAGTCCAGTTTGAAAGATTTATTCAAAAATTAATAAAAGAAATCAAAAAATTGATTTTTGTTTTAAGCTACTAGTTTACTCTTGATTCAGATTAAACTCCTATTCCCTTTAACCAAGGAAAACAAAAATTTTAATTCTAAGAATTTTCATAATTATTAAATTAAAATTTATTTTTAAAATCTAATCATAAATCATTTAAAGAGAATAATTTATTTTTTTTAAAAACATATTATAAAAAATTAATATCAATTAAATTTAATTTTTTAAGCAAAATTTAATATAATTTTAAATAATAATTTTATTATAAATCAGTTGATTATTTTATGATAATAGGACTATCAAATTATATTATTTTTATTAATAAAGAAAGAGTAAAAGATGTATTCCGCCACTTCAAAAATAATTCGGAAAATATATATTTTTGCCGAACGACGATAGTAAGGGAGGTATTGTTACTTATATAATGGACCTATATTAACATTTTAATAAAAAATTCAATTCAATTAATAATATATGAAGATATTTCGGATTAATAGCCAGTAGGAAAACAAAATGTTTAGAAATTGACTTCAATTCAACCACAATGCCGTCGATAAAGAATCCTCTCAAGGACTTGAGTTTTGTTATTTGAAGATCAACAAAGACCACATATGTATTTATGTCTCTTTAATTTAAAAGATTGAAATCATAGGTATATATATATATTGTTCATTTTCTCTCACCATATTAAAAAAAAAGTCATGAAGAGGGTCCTGATACGGGTCCGAAATGTCAACATCGCCAATATGTCTGAGAAGTCAGAGAGTTATATCTAAACCTTTTGTTTTTCTGCAGGCTCTCTGTTGACACCTAGTCCCTTATTAATTTTCTAATCAGGCAATATAATCATAAAACTACATTTTTAACATAATTTAAGATCAGGATAAATACAATATATTGAGAAGAAATAAATCCTTTTCTTATTGACTACTCTATCAATGTCCTTAATAATGTTCTGACTTTTTCTAATTTTAGACACTAGTCAATGTGTTTGAACAATTCCGTTACGAATCATTAATAATTAAATTAGATGTTCTTCTAGTTTCTTTTCACAATGATATTTATGTCAGATTAATTTTGAATGAATGAGGACACGACATAATCCCAGACTTTGTGCAAAATTTAATTGAAGTTAATCTTTTAAAAAATATTTTCTAACATACGATATTAACTATATTATATATATTATATTAAAGTAGAAGTGAATTACTAGTAAGGCTTATTTTAAGTCAGTTTTGGATATTTAATACTAAATGAATCTGTTACTTTTTTATTCCAGGGCTTATAAATTATATTTAATAAATTTCAGTAAATTAAATGTTAATTATTGTCTGAGAATTACCAACAAGAACATCCACATATTCCTTAATCTATTTTTGTCCTTCAAATGTATGGGTATATTACATCTATCATTGATTTTAATTTTGCAAAATTAAATTAAATTATTTTCTTAATAAAAAAGGTATCATTTTTAAATCATTATTTCATGATAATTTTTCTTTAGCAAGAAAATTAA
The DNA here is from genome assembly GCA_963082975.1 of Labia minor. Taxonomy (NCBI): domain Eukaryota; kingdom Metazoa; phylum Arthropoda; class Insecta; order Dermaptera; family Spongiphoridae; genus Labia; species Labia minor. Next base: position 46,034,463 of record OY720344.1, read on the forward strand.
TAAAAAACTTTTACTCCTCAAAATTAATGTGTGAACACAACTATCTATCTATCTCTGTGGCTTTACGAAACTCGAAAGTTTTTGGCTGCAGCAACCACACTTCTCCAAGTATCTCTATTCTGAGCCACAACCCTCCAATACCTACCCTCCCCCATCTCTTTCACGTCCCTTCCTACATTATCCACCCACCGTGTCCTTGGTCTTCCAAGCGGACGTTTCCCACTCAATCTTCCTACCAATATATTTGTCGCCATTCTTTCCTCTTCCATTCTAGCCACGTGCCCTATCCATCGCAGCCTTCTCGATTTTATAATTCTAACTATATCGGGAGATGCATAGAGGTCATGCAATTCCTCTTTATGCAGTCTCCGCCATTCCCCGGTGACCTCATCTTTCTTTGGCCCATAAATGCTTCGCAGAATCCTATTCTCAAATACTCTAAAACTACTCTCGTCTCCTAAGGTCATAGACCATGCCTCACATCCATATAATACAACTGGCAAGATAATTGTTTTATATATTTTAATTTTTATCCCTTTTGATAATAATTTTGACGCGATAAGCCCCTTTACTGCATGAAAACAGGTGTTTCTCGATTGCAACCTCGATTAAAATTCTTCTCGAATATTATTATTCGTGATTACAGAACCTAAGTATTTACATTTTTCTACATTTTCGAATTCTACATTTTGTTTGTTAAGACTTTGTGTGTGTTAATACTAATCCTCTCTGTTACTAAATACTTTGTCTTAGCATTATTTATTTCCAGCCCCACCTATTTTCCTGCTTCGATTAATTTTTCTACGCTATCTTTAATTGCAATTGCCGAATCTAATGAACACAACATCAATATAATTTAAAACACTTCATTCCTACTCGAATCATACGGACCCAAACTTTTTCCAGGCATATGTAACTTTTGTCACGGCAGTATAATATTTTTATACTAATATATTTAAAAAACAAATTTATTGTTTTTAATTAAGTTTTAAAATACACATTTTATCTTTGTTGTTATGATATATTTAGAATTAAAACATGATATAATATGTTTAGAATAAAAAGAATTAACGCCTAATAATTCAGAGTTATGAAAAAACTTAAATACATTAATTTTTTAATAGATTCTATTTACAATTATTTTCTTTAATTGAGTTATTCTTTTTCCAAAGAGATATGAAATAAAAATTCATTTTTAGTTTATATAATTAAACAATCCTAAAAAAATTACTTATTTCAATATAAAATATGAATATGCAATAGTGTAAAGGGAAAAATAATTAAACTAAAAGGCTAATAAAAATAAAATATAAGAATTAATAAAAAAATATTTGTTAAAGTCTAATAAAATTATTAATTATATTTTATATATCTCTAAATCTAAATAGTGTGATATTAGATTTTGAAATAATTTTATTTTTTTATAAATTATGTGTTTATTTGTAGAAAAGATGAAAAATTAAACATCAATTTTATAAAGTGGATTGTAATGTTTTATTTACTATTTTATTTATATGATTAAAAAGAAGGGACTTCCCAATTTAAAGTGGTGGGAGAGTGGGAGAATAGGGTGAATTTTGCACACCTCTTTTGAAAGAGAGAGAGAGAGAGTAAGGGAGAGAGAGGTTGGTTGGTTTGTTGGTGTGGCAAGAGAAACAAGAGTGTGTAAAACTTATATAGAAACGCATGCGCGTGGGTGTATCTCGGTGTGTGAGTATTGGCGATGGTGTTGGTGAACCGGCGAGTGGCTGATCCCGGCAGGCAGCAGCGTGCCAGCCGGCCAACCAACCGGGCACTTTCCTACCTGCACTTGATCCGTCATTCACTTATCAAATAAACGGGAGCAGATAAAAAAAAGAAAAAGAAATAAAACAAAAAAAAAATAATAATAATAATAAAAATAAATTAAAAAAACAAAACAAACCGTTCGTGATTTTATTCATTGCATGACATAAATCTTCAAAAACCGTCAAAGAAAATATGTTTTGGTTTTTGAAACCACGCACCCTTTTCAACGTGCTCAACAACAACAACACAGAGCGTAAGAAAAAAACGTTTGTTGATCATGAAAATAACACCAACACAGGTCAGTGTCAGCGCTCTTTAGCAATTTTTGTTTTAATTTAAAATAAATAAAATAAATCTATTAGTAAAATATTTATTTACCATTTTTAAATTAATATAATTGATATTATCATCATTTTTTTATTTAAAGAAATTATCTATTATTTAATAAATAGATATAGCCATTAATATAAACATTTATTAAAATAAATTTATTTTTATATAGATATAAGTTATTAAAATATTCCACACAATTTAAAAAATAAATAAAGAATTTTAAAAAGAAATGCTTATTATAAAATCCATTTGTAATTTTTTTATATCATATCTTTTGATGTTGTTTTTTTAATGTTTTTAAAATTAATAAACTATAACTATAAAAATAATTTTATTAATTATTCATTTTTCTCATTATGAAAAATATTTTTTAATGTTAATTGTTTTAACTGAATATTTCTTAATAGCTAAATAAAGGAGAAAATGCAAAATATTTTTTTTTTGATTTTGTTTTTAATATTATTATATATAATTAAAAAAAACTGATGTTTACCCACTTAATCCTATTTTATTTATTTTTCTCCGTGACAAACCTCTAAAACGTCACCCGGATAGAATGATTTATTAAGTTTTTTTATAATGTAAAAAAAATAATAAAATATTACTTAAATATTGTTTTAGAAAGAAGATCACATAAATTAAAATGAAAATTTAAATTTACATTTTGGACCACAAACTTTTATCACTCTGAAATAGTTCATCGATTAATATTATTGTTTTGTTATTTATATTTTTCATGGCCCATAGTATATAAATAAAATTATATATATATATTAAAATATTTCTTAATTTATTAATTGATATAATGCTTTTAATTATTTTTATTCTTACCGTTAATGATATTAATAAAAATTTAAAGAAATATAATATTTTAATTTTGATTTTTGTACTTGTTTCTAACTTGTTAAAATTTTTTTTTACATATTTATTAATAAAATAATTTATTATTATAAAATATAATTATAAGTATATATAATAATATAATTATATTAATTTTATGAAACTTTATATATTCCCATAAAAATTAGGTTTTCACATGATATTAAGTTAGTTTTAAAAAATAAATAAATAATATCTTAAAATTGATCGATTCAAATCAAATTTATTTAATCAATATGGTATTTATTTAAAATTACATTTATATTTTTCTCTTTTAATAAATTAACAAATTGTAAATAAATAACTAATTCTCGGAGCAATGAGAATCAATATATTTGATCGAATATCAGTTATTTTTGATTTTAAAGTCTTTAAAAACGAAATTGTAATATAATTAAATATATATATATATTATATTATTATATTTATCATAATATATTATATAATTTTCCCAATTAAATCTTTTTAATTTATTATTAAATATTATAACATAAAAACAAATATTTTAATTTACAATATATGGAAAGTTGTATTTATTAATATATAGTACTTATATTATATCAGATCCCATAATCTAAATTTGAAATATACTATATGAAAAATAATATGTAATGAATACATTCGATGGAATAATGTCACTAATGAATCAAAATTCAAAAAGGGTATAAAAAGTGTATAAAACATATTTTTTCATAATGTTAATTTCAGTGTAAAAAAATTAATGGAATGGAAAAATTGGCCAAAGACCTTGAAACTCTATTTTCATCACAGCATCACCCAAAAATTCTTAAGCGGCATTAAAGTTAAAATTCAAAATTAGACATTTACAATTATTATTATTTCAATAGGGCCAGTTATTATTAATGTTTTCTACTAATCTAAAAATTCATAAATTATTACTATTATATTTTTATTTAATTTTTAACTTGCACTACATTAATTGTATGCGAATATTATATGATATTATTAAAATGATTAATTAACGATTTCACTTATAAAGACTTAACATTCATCATCAGACTAAACCATTTATTATATAATGTTTATACATATTAAAATGATGATAAAACTAAAATATCTAATTAATCATCTTGATATTATATTCAAATTTTTAATTAATACGTAGAAAAATTAAATTTAGTATTTATTAAATAAAATTGTATATATACATATATTTTTTTTTTATTTTTTTTTACTTCTAAAGAATCTATTTTTTATAAATCTAATATTAATTAAAAAATAAAAAAATAATAAAGTAAAAAATAAAAAAATAAAACATAAAATAAAATAGAGATCCGATTTTATGCAATTGGAAAGTAGAAACAAAAAATTAAATTTTAAACTTAAAATCGATTTATATTAATTTATTTATAAAGCGCCCAATGACTCATAAAAATTTTTACGTTCACTACCATTTTAGAACAATTACTTTTTCTTAACAAAGGTCATTTAAGTGAGATTAATATCTAACCCATTTTAATGGAGGGTAAATTAATTTTATTAAAAAATAAAATGACTTCTTTTAGTTGTTACCTTTTTAGTCATTGATTAAAGTCTATACTCGGATAACAAGTTATGAAACAGTTTACTATTTATCTGGCTGTTCCCCGGCAAAGATGGTTAGATGTATTTCTTTTTAATTAAGAATGAAATTAATGATTGATAAAACAATGGATTTCTTGATAACACAAATGGCTTTTGTCTCTGGGATGCCTTTAAGATATTAATAATACTATTCGGATAATTTATATCATAGGATGATTAATAGATTTAATCTCTAATAAGGGATCCTTTCAAAGTTATATACAATATATTTAATTATTTATTAATAAGCCATTTATGTATAATTTTAATACCGATTAGGAATTATTAGCATCCAAAATTTAAAAATATTAAAAATATTTTTTGTAAATATTGTTTAAATAATAGTTTCTGATTTTTATGGGTACTGATAGTTGTTAGAATAAAAAAATAATTGCACATACATTATCAAGAGGTGGAAGGGAGGGGGGAATGGAAATGCCTAGAGGCCACAGATGACATTAATCCGCCACTGTGTAATCATATAATTTATATTAAAAATTTTACATAATAAATAATATTATAAATAATATCTATAAATAAATTAATATTGAATGTAAACAATAATATAATCTCATTTCAATATTATCACAAAATATTCCCATTTGTTAATATTTTGCAAATTGTATTCTCTTCAGTTTAACCGGGTATGTTTCCTGTTGTCATTGAGAGAGATTGAATGAATATTCATTTATACGAGTATACATTTAAAAGCTATAAAATATATTTATTATTTAAATGAATATATTCAAACTGGATTTAATTTGTTAATCTGATTTATTTTATATTAATTAATATTATATCGTATAATAGCATAGAAGCTAAAATAAAAATAAAATATTCCTTACCATTCTGAATTAGTTTATCAGTCTTATCTTAGTTTCATTTATAAGAAATATAAGTAATAAGTAATTATTTGTTTTTATATAAAATAAAATTATTAAAATTCAAACCTGTAATTACGAACATCGAATCCAGATAGTATTTGATTTTGGTGTGTGTGATAGTATTTTATATCTTATCTTATTATGCTAGCTAAAATTGTTTGTATATATAGCCATGGGTTCTCAAAAACCGCTCTAACGATTTTTTTCCTATTCACACTAGATATAGTATTTATAAAGAAAAATTGAGTTTTATTGTTCATATCTCTGGAAAAATACATTTTCATTAGTTTTTTCTTAATTTAAATTTATATATGGATGACATCACAAATGACATCAATATTGAAATTTGACTCCCGCCTTTTTTTAAAGGATATTGTATTAATATTTTTTTATATTTAAAATATTTTAAAATTTTTTATTTAATTTCGAAATAAAATTAAAAATATATATTTTAATAATATTTTATAATTATAAATTACGATATATATTTATCATTCTTCCAATAAAAAAAAATATTCATGCACTTAGAAACATACCTAATAATACATATTTATGTATTATTGAGGACCCCAGTTCAATTCATTTTAATCAGATTGATGCAATGATGCAACATTTAATAATTGTAATAAATAATTAAAGAATTGTATATTAATATTTTTTAAAGGGTCGAGCGAGAGCCCGGAGTCTCAGGTATTAATATTATCAGCCAAACCCGATAATAATGGATCATTTTTTTTAACTTAAGTACCGAGCCGAGGCTCGGGGTCCCGGTACTATATGTGGTGAGAAATAGATGCAAAAATAGAAAATGTATAAATATTGTTATTATTGTTATTTCATTGATTTTTTCGACGATTTTTTCCCATGGTATTTATCAAGCTTTTCATTGGTTTCGGTGATTAATTTTTTAGGCAAAAAATAATGTTTAATGTTGCCCACGAAATTCTCTTTTTTCCATTGCATAAACATTTTCGAAGTTGTCTACTTTCAATGGCTATCAAACACAAACTATATGGTGCAACTTGGCCAAGCTTGTATAGCAATCTATTATTAATATGATATTAACAGTATTTAAAGTTAAAGCGAGAAATAACTTATTAAACTACCCCTCGTATTTTTATTAAGATTCGAAATGACAAAGAATGTTATTTTCAAAGTTAAAATTTTACTCGTTTCGCCCCATAAAATTAATCTATATTATTTTCAATAATCGTCATATTTTGAATTAAATAAAAGATTTTCTTTAAATTGATACCAGATGCATATTTAAATACTTCTATACTAACATATATATATGGATATATGTACAATTAAATTATAATGAAAAAAACTTTATAATTAAGATTTAAGATTGATAAACTAAAATTTCTAAGAATCTTATTCAAACTAGAATGCAATTGGGTTAATCAATATTAGTTAATAAAATTTTTTACCTTTTAAATATTAAATAATTTACTCTTCAAAATATATTTTAAACAATATTTATTATCTATTAATATTAGAAAATTATATTTATAAACTTATTCAATCAGTTTTTATTAAATATTCATTAGTTCATTTATGTTTATGTTTATTTTTATTTTTTTAAATTAAAAAGCTTTTAATACAATTTTTCATTTTATAATAAATAAAAATGTCAGTGTATACAACCGACCTATTTAGTATAGATCGTTACAATTTGTAATAGACTTTATATAAATAGATATTATATATTCATCATTATATATATAATATGACCCTTGACAATGGAATATGAATAGATTTTGAATTTAATCAAATGCAATAACCATACAATTGAATTAAGCATTATTCTCACTTCACTCTTATCTCTCCGTTACTTTATCTTTCTCTGATGAGTCATTTTCAATGAGAACAAATATCAGTCCATAAATTTGAATAATAATAATAATAATAATAATAATAATAATAATAATAATAATAATATTTGATTTATGGAAACAACCATGTTTATACAATCTATATTGGAAATTAGGGAAGTTTTGGCATCTTATGACTGTAGATTATATTTTATAGAGGGTAAAATCCCCAAAGACATTCTATTATAGATGTTAGTTGACAAAGGTACTATCGACTAAATACAATTTCTATTTAGACTAAATGCTTCCATATCTCTAATTACTTAAATTATTATAAAGTTGGTTTTGAAAATTATAAAAAAAAACAAATAAAAAAAAATTATGTAAAAAATTTTAAAAAAGAGAAACTAATATAATCCAAATATTCACTCTGTTTGATATGTCTGAAAGGTTTCTGCTGACCGGATAGCATTCGTGATTGGACGGGAATTCATTGAGTCGAACGTTTCTAAAAAAAGTCAGGAAGCTTGAATTCTTCAGACTGGTCGTCTACCATCGATCTTACTTTTTATTAACTTGGTCTGGTCTATTTTTTTACTCTAAATTTTTCTTTTATTATATTAAAGTTATTTCTAAGTGTCTTCGATGGTAGCTTACGAAGTTATCCCAAATATCTTATTGATTATCACATTCAATCACAAAGTGGAATTTTATTTATAAGTACATATAATACAATTAAATTCTTCCGAGAACTGAAATATATACTATTCAGTAGAAATGATTTTAAAAAGTTCAATATTTCTAAGAATTTTATATAATATGAATTAAGAAAATATCCGAACTTAATGACAGAAACATGCCTTATTCCAAAAAATAATAAAATTTTTGTTAGGCCCTCCTGCCGATAGAACAAAATCGATAAAACGCCCCTGTTCCAGAGGTATAAATTATTTGTATTTTACTAAATTTATTATTAAATATTTTATATATAGTTTGAGATTAAAAAATGAAAAAAATACATCATGATTTTTAAATAAATTGTTTAAATATAATTAATTTAAATTGTTTATCTAGTATATTTGTTTTTAATTAATATTAAATTCTATCTATATTTTGAATTAAATGAGAAATTTCACTTGAGTTAGTAACAAAAAATTGACAAATCAAATAATTAAATTGTTTAAATAAAATACCTGAAATTAAGAAAGGTTTTGATACTGTTGTAACCATCGAATTACGCCTAAAGCAAATATTTCAATAAAATTGAAAGGATTCCTTAATAACGATGGCAGGTCATGACTTTTTGAATGAAAAATTATTTTATTTTTCAATTTTTTTATCCCTTCCAAAAATTAAGATATGCCGAGGACATCTTTGGTGGCGATTGACATCGAGAAACCCACTGTTTTGACTACTTATTGGCCTATGGTGTGTTGTGGTGGATCCACGTTGCATCCACGGTTACGAAACGGTGCAAAAACTTGGTTTCAGTGAAGTTTTTTTCCGCAAAATATAATGATTAATGAGCACACAACATTCATTTTTTTTCCATTTTCTTCTCAAATCACGAGGTCTGCTATTAATGGATGTCAAACAAAAACTAAAAGACCCAGCTGGTTCAAATTTCGGCAGAAGTCAGCTGATAGTTGCCTACTGACTTATTGACCTGCTCTCGTATAAATTATTCTTATTATGTTTTATATTTTCAAGTTTAATTTTAGTTTACATAACATATTAAAATGTTTCAATTAGATCCTAGAGTTAAATCTATTTAATTAATGAATAATATAATTATAATTAAATTATATTGTAATAAGAAATTGATATATTACATTAATAAAATAATTATTTATTATCACTGAAATCTGAATTTAATGATAAGACGATCCGAGCCAAACAACCTTTATTAATTCTTTCAATGATATTATCTAACATAGTTATAACCACCTTTGAAATGGAAAGTCAAATTAAAAAAAGAGACAAAGAAGTAGAATTTAATCCCACCCACCATCAGTCAACCCTCTTCTCACTCAGCTTATCTTAGTTCTTTTCTTTTATTCAATGAGATGGAAGAGGATAGCGCTAAATTTGTCCTTCTTCTTATTTTACTTCTTCATCTTCTTTGCCAATAAAGAATCTTAATTTATATTTCCCATCTCACTTGTATTTTTCTTTCGTTTTTTTTAGTACTTTGTTCTTTCTAAACCTCAAAGTATTCTGTAAATATATTATTAATTGAAATTTTGAATTAAATAACAAGAGAAATTAGAAATCAATTTGAATGAGGTGGTTTCTAGTTTAATATTCAGATTCTTATGAAATCAGAATTTATTGCCATTATTAAAAAAAATGTTTCTTAAAGAATTTGAATGATCTAATATTATAATTTATTATAAATATATATTATTTTTTTTCTACACGTTTAATACGAAAAAATAAAATTTTCCTTTCTAATCTCTGATAAAATCATCGAATCATTCATCGATTAGCTGCATGAAGAGTGCTTCAAATGTGTCATGATTCGCTAATACCATTGAAGATTCGAAATATTGCCACTATGAATTTAGATTTTATTATTGGTCTTAAATTGTTAATTTAATAAGGAGGGGGGAGATGTCCGCAAAAATATATTTGTTTAAGAGGGGTCTTTGGATCACAAAAGTTTGGATACTTTATAGAATTAATCTTTAATAATAATATAAAATTATTCATTGTTGTATGTACACTTGAAAATTCCAAGATTTAATTTCTATTTTTCTTAATTTAAATACATTACAGGAAATGAGCGTTTCCCAATTTTTTAGTATTCATTATAGAGTTTTCATTCATAATTTTCATCAAGGGGAGGGGAAAACCCTTCGCTTATAATGAAAAATAGGTTTTCTATGTGTTTTTTTCAGTTATAGTTAATTAATTTTTGAGAATCGCTTTGGTAAACAATAGAACAAGTCACAATTATTTTTTAAATAAAAAATGATATTTGTTTTAGAAATAAAATTGATTTAAATATACTTATTTTATATATTTATAACTTGATAATATGTGAAATTTGTTTAATAAAATATTAAATAAATTTTATCAAAATAAATATTAAAAGAACAAATCCTAAAATAAAAGATTTTCTCTTTTCTTTATATCATGTAAACTATCGGGGACGATAAGAAATTTTTTTCTCATTTTCTAATTTATAAACTTATATATAATAGAATATATAATAGAAAAAATAAGTTAAAATGAAATGTGTCAAGAATCAACATTTCTAGTCATTCATGTGAACAAACTTGATTGTTATTTAAAATGAAAAATTCCTTTACTAAATCATAAAATATTAGTTTTCATCTTTAACATTTAATTATTTCTTACTTCAATAGCATTCAAATTATTTTTTTATTTTTATTTAATTACTTAAATGACATAAAAAGAATTAAATATATGAATATCTAATTATTTATTTCTAGACATTTTTCAATCTTTACAATTATAAGTTTTGTTTGTTTAAATTGAATCTAAAAGCCTAAACTTTTTTTTTGAATTTTGTTTACAATTTAATTTGTTTTTCGTTCAAGTTTACTTTAAATAAAATCCATCAATTGTATTGAAATAAATCCAATCCAATTGTATAAAATCAAGATGGATTAGAAATTAAATATAAGTTTAAAGTGCCGTGATGGATTGTAGTTACCTTTATTTTATCCATGGCACTTTTAAGATATTTAGATAATGATCACAATCTATTTAAGTAAATTTTAACATAATTATATATACACACATATACATTACATACATTATAAACAATATATTAGTAAAAAAGTATTTTATTTTTGTTATTTACATTTTATATATTTTATATATTTTATATATTGTTATAAATCACAACGGTAAGCAACTCCGCCACTTCATTAATTAAGTTAACTGCATTACAAATAAAAATATTTAAATCTATTTATTTTATTATTATTATTATCAATATCTCAGTACTTTTTCATTTAATATCGTTAAATTAAGTTAATAATAAATGGACATTATTAATATTTTAACAAACAGACTTTATATTGTATTTTATGTCGAAATACTCGTATTTGGAATATAAATGAATATTTGAAATTTATGTTGCTACTTAGCTATAATGTTGTTCCTTCATAGAATAAGATAAATAAGAATTTAGCTTGCATTGACTTCCCCATTACCATATTCGGACTTCCTCTATTCAATTTTAATCCTCTCCTAATTCGGCGCAGTTTAAGATTTTTATTATTTTCTTTACATAATATTCAGTCATTTTTAAAAAATTTAGTATATGTATTACTAATCTTTCTCCTCGCCAAAATATTAAAAAAATAATTATTAATTTTTATATCTATTTAAATATATTATTTTCTTTAAATTATTTTCATTCAAATATTTTAATTTTAACTTTCTAAAATAACAAAATAAAGTAATATAAAAAAAATCAAAGGGTAAAAGATTGAAGAGAACCAATTCTTTTATCACTTCAGAGATCCGATATGGATTTTATGTAAATAATAATGTAAATAGTTTGTTGCGCTATGTTCGATTTCATCCTCTCTCGACATTTTTTTTTTATTAATATTTTTTTTTCTTTCATATCAATGTAATCTCTTTTAAAAGCTTCGATAGGGTTTCGTCTTGGCATCTATATGTTCATCCGATAACACCAACATTCGCCCTCCCCATCCATTCCCATCTTCATCCAAGGCCTTTCGTCACTTACATGCCACCAAAACACACAAACGACATGGAATGGAAAATAGGAAGACATAATAAAAAACATTTAACAGATATTTACTTAATTTTAATTAATTTTAATTTTTTAACAATAATGATCAATAAATGTTAAAAGTTGATTATTCTGATAATTTCACCTCCTCTCTAATTATATTATAACCATTTGTATTAGCCAAATGGAAATCAATCAATTCACTTACATTGTATATATTATGTTATTATTTATTTGTTATTATTCATTATTGAACATTATATTTGTTTAGTGAATAATTCAATAAATAATATTAATTACAAATAATATCATACATATGAACATTTATATTATATTGTATATTTTAATAATGATTTTTATTTATTATATAATTTTATACATTATTATATTTCATAAATAAATAATTAATTAAATATAAAAGTAAAATGTGAAAAATAGATAGATTCCAAATAATTAATTTCATTTTATCACTCCTAACTTTAAAAGTATAATGGACTACAGCAGAGGTTCTTAAACTGTGGTCCGCGGACCCCTGGGGGTCCGCGAAGACTTTACTGGGGGTCCGCAAAGCCATCGTACAGGTGCACGAGAAAATGATGAGTCAGTTAAAACTATTTAATATAAAAGGAACGATGGCATGGCTTTGTGAGGAAACAGAGATCAAATACCCAAATTCAACGAAATGTGCAAGAAAACTATTGCTACAGTTTCCATCTTCATATTTAAATGTGTTCTACAATTTGCAAAAAAATCGTTATTCACCAATTACTGTTAGAAATATTCAACATTAATCCTTGTTCTTATGAGATCGTAAGCCAGAAATTAACTAATAAAATGACGTAAAGTACCTAAAGTTGGGATGGGGTCCGTCAAAAAAAATTTCTCCAAGTGGGGGTCCGCGGAGTACATAAGTTTAAGAACCTCTGGACTACAGTATAATTGCTTCGACTTTTGAATTTTTAAGATTCTCAAAAAACTAACTTGTGTACACCGTGCGAAAGGTCAACACCTATCAAGTCTGTTACCGTATAAGCCAGGTGAAGGTATTGTATGATCAGTAACACGAATCCTCTCTTTTTCTTTATTTTCTTGATCGGAGATAGCATTTTCTTATTTCAAGTGGTTTCCCAATTTTGATCATATAGGCTGGGTGGATCTTGTACCCATAAACCCCGGCTAGAAAGAAATTTCCTTCCCAAGCTTGGAACTTAAACCCGGGACCACGAGTCTGAGAGTTAATCGTGTTGCATCCCACACTGCGTGAAGAATTCTATATATAGCAGTTTTATACAATTTTTAATCATGTGCAAAACTATCAAACATATATCTTTATTTTTACGATCAGTTTAATGAACAAAAATCAAAACGTGGTAGGTAATGACCCTCTTCCGAATGAGCTACATTTCTCAAAAGTGAATAAAAACTACGAATTTTGAATAATGCCCGTGTACCAAAGTTTATTATTCTAGTTCAAACCGTTTTTGCGTAATCTTGTCTATATACACAACCAGGGCTTCGAACCGGAACCGAACCGAAAACCGAAAAAACCGGTATTTTTGTCGGAACGAAAACCGGAGCTGAACCGACAAAAATAATATCGGTTTATTTCAGTTCAGTACGTGTTCAATCCAGAGTTGCCAGAAGTGGTGTTTTTTGGCGTTTTGGCAACACACACACACAAGCCCGAATTTTTTTCAATTAGTTATGCCTCGTACTGCTTATCAATTATATCAATTTCAATTGATATATTGATAATAACTATTTTGTACAATTTATTTTATTTTTAATTTATTTATTTTTGTTTTTCTTTTTCTTTCTTTGAATTTAGAATGGGGAGAAATAAGACTAACACTAGCAGGGATTTTTTTACATATAACAAAACAGAAAATAAAAACATTTGTAATATATGCGACAGTTCTTTAAAGGGAAATCATGCTGAAAATTTGGAACGATATTTAAAACGACATCACAATAATGAATTGTGCAGCAAAAAAAAGATCAATTCATCAAGATTGTGTCAATTCATGTAGTATAATTTAGGGTGGTAGCAAAAAATATTTTTCGGGCGCTAATTTATGGCAGACTCGGCATACCCCAACCTAAATTTCTAATACAAATAAAAGGTCTTTAAAATTAATTAATCGGAACTCTCTGAACCGAAAACCGAAAACCGAAAAAAACCATTATTTTTGCCGGAACGAAAACCGGAACCGAACTGATATTTTTTGAAGTGAAAACTTCTTTAGCGGCGTTGAGCACTTTTGCGGATGGGGAAAAAATATAGATTTCGCGTGAGATTCCAAAACGACACCGACCCGACTGGCCGACCGATATACGCATGCGCAATACGCCAGAATGTTAGACACTAAACTTCTGATACATTCTTTACGAAATTTTACATATTTGCCATATTAAATATTATTATTTATATTTACATTAATAATCAGTATTACTAAATTATGTATATATAAAATAAAATATTTTAATATATTATTATGTGTTAAATTATATTAAATTAATTTCTAATATATTTATATAATTTAAAATTAATTTCAGAATATATATATATATATATATATTAAATTATATACTATATATAATATATTATATAATATATATTTTAATAAATTAATTTTTAAATATGTGTGTGTGTGTGTGTGTGACCGTAAAAATAAAGATATATGTTTGATAATTTTTCACATGATTAATAATTGTATAAAACTGCTATATATAGAATTTCAGCCTGATAGAATCGCTGAAAGTACCAGAATTAATTTTTTTACACTGGAAATCTCACGCGCCAACACGTGACGTGGTGCCATCAACAAAGAGCCAAACACTCCACTATCCACTCGACTATCTTGCAAATTTGAATTTGATTAAATAATATTTATTAATTTAAATTAAATTAAATTAATTAAATTATAATTTAATAAATATTATTTATAACATCAAAATCTCAACATCGAAAATTGAATTGCTGAAAATACCAGAATTAATTTTTTAACACTGGAAATCTCACGCGCCAACACGTGACGTGGTGCCATCAAAAGAGAGCCAAACTTTCGCTGGTTTAATAAATATTATTTATTAATTTTAATTTATAATTGAATTAATTTAATTTAATTTAAATTAATATATGTTATTTAATCCAATTCAAATTTGCGAGATATGCTGAATATGCTTTTAAATAAAAAAAATTTTCAAGAAAGTAATTGGAATTATTAATATTAAGAATCAATAAATAAATTTATTAAATATACATTTAAACATGTAAATTAATCTATATATAAATTTAATAAATATTCAAACAATAATTGAAACAATATAAATAAAACGATTCAATATTTTACTTACATTGTGATTTATATTTTTATTTTTATTACAACTATTATTATGGGTATGTTATTTTTGGCAGTTTAAAAAAAATTAAAAATATTAATAAAATTTATCAAAATAATAATTTGAAAAGATTTCCAATTATTTTTATTTATTTATTGTAAATTTTTCAATGTAACCATGGTAACCATAAATAGACTTTTACCAAAATATTACTATTTAAATTAATTTTGGATAAATTAATTTTGGATTTAACTACACTAAAACCTTCCCTGGGACGCCCACAACAATCCCTGAAAGTTTCATCGCAATCGGACGGGTAGTTTTAGAGTATTTGACAGACACACACACACAGACAGACAGACAGACAGACATATATATATATATTCATACACATCGTATTTTTAATATTTTTGTAATAATAATCAGTTTGCTGAAAAAAATAATTATGAATTTTATATATATATATATACGTATATAAATTTCATTTTTCTCGTGAAGCTGGTGCGCATTCCGTCTGCTTTCAAATTTCTTACGCACAAGTTTTCACTTCTGTCGGCCAGTCCCACGACTGCCAATTCGACTTTTTTTTTTATTGAACCGGAACGAAAACCGAAACGAAAAAAATAACGGTTCGAAGCCCTGTACACAACACACACACAGACGTTTTTCTCAACCTTAGTGAAAATGACTCAGGGACCTTCAAAACGTATAAAAACATCAAAATCTCGACATCGAAAATTTTCGTGATCGCAATACTCTGGCGAGATAGTAAAAATAATTAAAAAGAAGAAAATGTAAAAAATTATGGTAGAAAAATAGCTTACCATTCATAAAATTTAACCAATTAACTCTCGATATATATGGGTTGATTTATGAAGTATTTCTTAAAATTTTGAAGAAATTTAACAACCAAATTAATTGAAATTTATAATGAAAATTAAAAGATTAACAGGCAATCATACAATAATCTATTGGAATTCGCTTGAAAAAACTTTGTTTTAGTTTGTTTTCAATTTTGTAAGAAAAATTACTTACCATTCATAAACTGACAAATTTTTATTTAACTTTCTTGCAAAATAGGCGTTTCACTTCACGATTTTCGTTGGCGGGCTGTCATTTTTTTTATTATTTTTAAGTTTTTTTCTTTCTTTCTTTTTTACCAACCGACGATAGTAAGGGAGGTATTGTTTTTTTGTAAAAATCGTAAGAAGGAATATATTCTATCTAACCATGATGTCTGTAATAGATATATATATATAAACTATAGTATATATTTATTTATTTTTCTATGTTTTTAATTAAGAAATTTAATTAAAATTCCAACCTGTGTTTTTTTTTATTTGTATTATTATACTAAAAAAAATAATTATTTGAAGAGTTAATATAGAGAATGAGGCTCTCATTATCAGTACAGATTTTATTCTAAATTATAAATACAAATTATAGTAAAGGTAGCTATTCTCCTAAAATAATTTTTCATTTTAATATTCATTTTTATTTATTTATTTTTATAATATTGATAGCTATTTAATTTATAAAAATTTTAATTGTGAAAAGTATTAATATTTTATTAAATATTTTCATTTTAATTTTCCAATATTTTATTAATTACTCTTTTTTTGTTTTATATTATAAATATATTATTCAATACTAATTTTATAAGAATTATTACTTCCGTTATTCTTATTTTCTCTAACTTAAATTTCTTGATATTTTAATGATTAATCTATTTCTTAGTTATTGTTAGGATATATATATTTTATTAATATAATCTTTGTATAATATTTAATTAGTTAAACAATTGTAACAATCACATATAATTAGGTAAAGGGGTCCATGACGACGTGGCAATATGGCTTCGTTGAATGGGATGGAGGCGAGCCCTAGGCAACCGGGTAAAACCCTTTCAAGGGCGCAGGCTGCCCAATATTAATTTTATATCCCAACCGTCTTCTCAAACTTCATCTTAGCAAATTCGGAACACTCCAATATTGCTTTCGTAAATATTCTCTCCTTGAGGGAAACCATTGCATTCAAATTAAATTCCTTGCAAACATTCAAAAAGACAAAAATCTGATAAAAAAAGAAAGAAAAATATATTAAATTTAAAAACTATATATCAAACGATAATAAACATTGTTACAAACAATGTTACATAATACAATCCACAATTTAAATTTATTTATTTAATTCAGTTTTTTTAATGGAGGGTTCGAAATGGATTTAACCAAAACATGTTTTATTTTACTATATAATCAATACATAAAACGAATAAATAACTAATGAATTTGAAATACTTATTGAAAAAAAAAAAATATTATTATGAAGATAATTGCGTCTTAGCTGTTTTGTATTTTGTTCCGTTTATTATTATTTTGAAATTTTAAATTTAAAAAGTGAATATATGAAAAATCATGCTTGTTCTTTTTTTCATAAAGGTAAAATATCGTAAACTAATCACATATAATGAAATTTCATATAATATATTATTCATAATATTAAGTACCTGGTTCACCGAGCCGCCGCTCGGTCATTAAAAAAATATTCCTTATGAACTATGAGTATTTAAGATTAAGGTATTTATTTAAAATAAATAAACGACAAAAATTATTCCTTATTATCGGGTTTGGCTGGTAATATTAATAACTACAATTAAAATTAAAATTAATTGAAAGAGAGAAAAATATGGCCAGTACATAATATGTATTTCGTAATTTGATTTGATTTATATTTATAATATTTTGTATTTATGGAAGCACTGTATGACGTATTGCTGATGTGATTTAAATTTCCTATTTTAAATTTTACTTAAAAAATTAAACGTTCTGAAACAATTTCAAATAATTTCAAAGTACATATTAATGCCCTGAAAGACAGATATGGATACAGCATAAATATTTTTAATTTTATTTTATTTATAATATTTTGTATTTAAGGAAGCGCTGTCTGACGTAGTTCCTGACATCATTTAAATTTAATATTTTCAATTAAGAAAAACCTAATAAAGATGATTTTTCCTGAGGCTTGATTTTTCTTTATAAAAATTATCTATGGTGTTAATTTCAAAAAAATCCTTCAAGTGGTTTAACATTTCAAAAATACAAATATATATATATATTTAATTTTTTCATTGTTAATTTATTTAAATATTGCATATACTTACATAATCTTTTCCATTTGAAATAACCATTTGAATTTTCTGAGTCTGTTTATTCTTTTTGTGTGAATCTATAGATTTCAATATAGATCTTGATTTTTCATTCTCTTTGAACTCTCCCCAATTAATTTCTTTTGATATAGCCATCAAAGATTTATTTCTACTTAATCTCCATTAAGGTTGATTAATTGAACCAAAAAAATATTAGCATGTTGATAGTCCTTAATTAGCTTCCTGGGTTAAATAATCATTATTTCATACTTAAAAACTTATCTCGTTATTAAGGTACTTGGAAACAATTAAATATGATCACTATACATAATAAAATTATCATTTAAATATTTTAAATATCAAATATAAAATAATATTTCCTTTTTTTTAAAATTAATGAATTTTTATAATATTTATTATTATGAATTAAATACATTTTTTAGAAGTTAAATTTAAGGCCTTCTTAGTTTAGACATATCATAATTTATAGCAAAATTAGAGTTAAGCAATAATTCAGAGACTCGCAGGGCACAGTATGAATCTTTCCATTGTAAATGACTACAATTGTTTATTATATTGTTGTGAAAACAATTGGAAACCCTTTTCATTAAGAAATTTTAATATTTTACAAAGTTCTTACACATCTTTGAAGCAATTATAATATATTTTTTTGTTTATGTAGACTTTTCATGCTTAAAATTTTCAATTCAATAGTTCATAATTTAAGAATTATTCGAAAATAATTCACATTATTCACTTTCATTAAAAAGTTTATTTATTTATATTTAATGGTGTCATTGTCGAAAAAGTCTTGAATGCCTGCAACATGGCTACAATAGTCTCAATAATTAAAATTACTAATAATCAAAAATAATCAATAAAATATTTTTCTTTTTCAATCAAAATGTAAATGTAAATGTTTATCAAAAGTGCAAAAAATTTAATTTTAGATTATTATTTTTATAACCATTAATGAATACTATCTTATCTTATTATGCTAGCTAAAATTGTATATATGTATTTATCTATATATATTGGTTCTCAAAAACCGCTCTAACGATTTTTTTCAAATTCACACTAGATATAGTATTTATAAAGAAAAATTAAGTTTTATTGATGATATCTCTTGAAACATACAGCTTCATTATTAATTTCTTAATTGAAAATTATATATGGAAAACGTCAAAATTTTTAATACTGCCTGCTAAGACAGTAAAAAAATGACAATTTTTTATCTAAATACATATAGTCCAGCGGTTGGACTGATGTTTTAACGAGTGGATTTCGTCGGTTCGAAACTCGCCGGGTGAATCGTTATTTAAAAATGAAAATAATGATTTTGTTATTTTTTTTTCTTTTTATCTATTGTTTACTTTTTAATAAATTACTATTCTATATTTATTTATTCATTGTTCTTTTATTAATAAAGTTTTAGATAGTTTTATAAGTTTTAATATTTTTTCAATAAAATATTATTCAATATATTTATTAATATTATTTTATTTATTATTATTGAGTACCCGAAGTTCCATTCATTTTAATCAGATTGATGCAATGATGCAACAGTTAATAATTGTAATATTGTAATAAATTTCTATCTTGAAAATTGTTACATATTATTCAGGATATTTTAAAAACTATTTCTTTCTTTAATTAATATTCATTTTTTCTATAAGTCAGATATATTTCCAAATATTAAATAATTTTTGAAGTGAAAACTTCTTTAGCGGCGTTGAGCACTTTTGCGGGATGGGGAAAAAGTATAGAACTCGCGTGATCGTGACCAACACCATGAAACCATCTGCTTTCAAATTTCTTATAACAGAGCGCGAAATTTGAATTGTCATTAGAACTGTTTTATAAATTATCTCTAACATATAAATATATATTTATTATGTAAAGTTCATTTCATATATACATATATAATCAAAATTATACGAAATGAACTTCACATAATAAATATATATTTTATGTTAGAGATAAGAATTATAAAACAGTTCGTATTGCAATATTTTAAACAAAGTTGTGTATTTATATATATATAAATATAAGTTACAAATTTGTTTAAAATATATGTTTAAAATAATATATAAGTTATATATATATACATGCATATGAAATTCATCTTTCTCGTGAAATAGCGCGAATTTCGTCTGTTTTAAAATTTCTTACGCAGAAGTTTTCACTTCTGTCGGCCAGTCCCACGACTGCCAATTTTGCTTTTTTAATTCCGAAAAGCTGCAAAGCACGTTTTTTTGTCTTTAGTTTGTTTTATAACCACTTGGGGCGCTAAACAGTTTTTCAAAAAAACACTATAGAAAAAAAATATATGTACCTATATATTATATATTTATGTATTATTGAGGAGCACAAGTTCATTAATTTTAATCAGATTGATGCAAATGTGTAACATTTAATAATTGTAATAAATAATTAAAGAATTGTGTATCAATATTTTTTAAAGGGTAGAGCGAGAGCTCGGTGTCCCAGGTATTAATATTACCAGCCAAATCCAATAATAATGAATCATTTTTTTTAACTTAAGTACCGAGCCGAGGCTCGGGGTCCCGGTACTATATCTAATTCAGTTATAATAAAATAATATTATATATTATTTTATTATAAATCCTTGATTAGCTTTTGTTCAATTATTATTCCATTAGAAATAAACATGGAATACAAAAACAAAAACAATAAAAAGATATATTTTGAAATTAAAATAAACAATTTAGAATCAAACAGAAAAATAAAAATCAACAACAAACTATTCAAATATATATATATATATATATACTATATATAATCCTTTTGATGTATATATGTATGTTAAATTTCAAATACAAATCGCTACCAATGTAATTTATTATTCATTCGAACGAGGCCAGTCTGATAGGAGGGAGTTGGTTGCGTGTGGCGTTAGCTAAACTCACCTCACCCCCTGTTCCGACCTCTCACCATTGATGACGACCTTTCCACCCTCCTTTTCTAGCCCATATAACCATCGCCCCCAGCACCCCCCATCTCACTCTCTCACTCGGTTACTCTACTCATATAACATCAAGGCCCAACATATTTGACGGCTCATTTAATGGTAAATATTAAAGTTACAACTGGAACTGACTTCATTTTAAACTTAACCAAATATATGTGTATATATTCAAACACACATAATCTACATATATATATATATATATATATATATATATATATATACTTAAAAAACACGCTTATTAAATTATTTTGTCACAAGATTAATTTTAAAAGATATTTTGCTTCATTCATAAAACAGATTTTATTGTCTGAAAGACTCAAATGAGTAGAAATTAATTCTATATTTACATTTTTAATTCATAGTTAGATGATATAATGGATGAGGGGGTTAGTTATTGTTATTTCATTTTCGAAGAACTCAATATTAACTATTGTCTTCTGTTTATAGGTTAAAAGTTACTATTTTTAAAAGTTTACTATAAAGTCTGGTTTAATAAAATAAAGTAGTAAATTATTAGGCGTTACTTTTACACACAAAGATGATTAAAATTTTTAACCAATACATTTCAAACGATAAAATATTGGCGAAATATAATAAACCTAGCCCTTGGAGATTCAAAAAATATGATGGAACAATACTCATCAAATTATCAATAATATTAAAAAGGAGGAGAAGAGATTATTTTATTTAAAAATAGCAAATTTATTTTTATCTTATTTTCAGAATCAAAATAATAATAAAGAAGATTTTCAAAACTTTTTCTCTAAGGTGGAGAATGGGATAAAGAAGAAGTCATTTCTAAACCAAAATCTCTCTATTTCACGGACATTGAAATTTTCTTTCTAACAAATATTACGTAAACTTCATCCTTTTATACATCTCTAATTCTTGAATTAAAACGAAACATTTATTTAATTGAAAAGTACCGATATTATTTAATTGAATACGGTCATGCATTATTAATCCTTATAATTATTCTGCACTTAATAAACAAAGTTGAATTTTTGTTAGTTGATTATTTGAATACATTTAGATTAATGTGGTTGGCACCTTTTCAAAGATCCTTTATGCTTCAATGGTAGAAATAGAAAAGTTAATGAATAGGTAAATTGACAATCTATGGAATTGATTCAAAATACCATAAAATCTCCCGTTTGAATTGGATTGAGTACGTTCAGGCTTTAGGAGAGCTCAAATGCTCTGCGAAGCGTATTCTTTTAGTTCAATGGACTGAATATAATAGACAGGAAAATAATAAAATATATAATAATATAATAAAATAACAAGAGGATATAGAATACGCTGGAGTTCTAAGACGTTTAGATCGCAGGTGTTTTTAATTTAATTTATTTTCTAATAAACATTAAGTTACGGTGATAGACGGGCAGATTATTCGGATGTATTTTTTATCCCCTCATATCCCTACGGGTTTCAAAACCAAAACGTTCTTTAAAGAATAATTTAAGGTGAAACGTTTTACAAAATATCTTATTAGATGTTTAATGGGGATAAAAGTTAATATTATATTAATATGTGAGTATAAATTTGAAAGGATTTTAAATGGGGATGGTGTAAATAGGATTATATCGATTGTGGTTTTATTATAACTAAACACATGTCAGTGTATCATCAGTCATTCATTCTCCTATTTTGTTGAAGTGTAAAGGGCATTATTTTAACAAATAGCATGTCACTTTTTGTGCTATGAATTATCAAGATAGGTATATTAAATATGAATTTAAAATCTAAATTTTACTATAAAATGTCAAATTAAAATCATTAAATTCTATTTATAATTCGTATTAATATGAACATTAAAATATAAAATAATTGAAAAAGAGGAAAAAAATTTTAAACATAAACAATTAGTATTGACAAAATTCACATTGACATATTATATTAAATTAACCCTTCTATGGAACAAAAAGAGACCCTACTAATCTCTATGCAATTACGGAAAGGGCCACAGATGGTCACAACCAACCATTTCAATATATTTATTATGTTTTTAAAAATTTAAAAAACACATGATAAATTGGAAATAAAATAATGGCATACTAAAAATATCCATATATATATAATAAAAAGTATACAAAACAACAAAAATGGAAATTAAAATTTTCATATTAATATGCACATAAATAATAGATATTTCTTTATAGATATTTATTTAAAATACAAAAAAAAACAATAAATAAAAGAATATTATTGGATTGTAATTAAGTTTTTATCTAAAATAAATGATTAGCGCTAATATTTATATCAAATATATGAATATATAATATAACATATATTTACATATATATCAATCGATGAGAGAGGGAGAGAAAGGTGGGTGAATTGAATAAACCGAGAATGTATGAATTGGATTGAAGAATGCATAAAATTGATTAAAAGAGTTATCGTATATTTGTATTAAAAGAGTAAATAAATACATTAAATATATATTTTTTTTATTTTTAGTATTTCTTTATATAATGTATATTCATTTTTTAAATCAATTTTTAATTGAATTGAATCAAGAATTTTAGCGGAATGAGTGAACAAATAATTTAAAATAAATAAATTTAAAGATTATAGGGTGTCTATTCTCGATTAATGATCAATTATTCATTTTTAACTTCAATCAATTTGAATCCTAAAAATTCATATTATTGAAATATTTTTGAAAAAATTCAAATTCATTTTTCAATATCATATTTATAATACAATAGTCTGTCTATGTTGTCGTTAGAATTTTTATTTATTATTATACCACATGCAGATATCAGAAAAAAATAGGATCCTATTAAAATGAAAATTCTTTTTCTAGCATACATACACAAAAAATATTAGTACTCAACGATTTACCCTAGATTATTAATATTTTTAATTTTTAACTACTAGTATGGAAATTGAGATATGTTAGATATGTTTAGAATATAGTTTTATTTATGTAAAAAATAATAAAATTGATTCTCTTTAAGTTTTATCCAAAAGTATAAAAGATTATAAATATTTCTTTAAATTATTAATTAAGTTTATTTAAGCACGATTTTAGTCTAGAGATCAGTACGATTGCGTTTCAAGTTTGTGGACTGGAGCTCAAGTCTTGATCATACAACACCTCTATCTTGTTTATGCTTCATGATCCATAGACGATGTCTTTTCATAGGAAATTCAAAATCTAGAGGTTACTTTTTTAGGTTTGTTTATTTTTTATTTTATTCGACAATTATTATAATTTGATTTATTTCGAATAAATAAAAAATAAAATAAATAGGTCATTTTAGAACAATTATCTTCATCTAATATATATATATATATAGGTATATAGCATAAGTATAGGTATATATTTCTAGGTCATAAGATTAGGATCAGCTTGATTACTCATAAATAGAATTAAGTGAACGAACTAAAAGTAAAATTCTATACCTAGCTGAATAGTGAGATGCAAATTTAACCTTGTTATGTGATAATGATGATAATGATAATAATATTGTATGTTTGAGTCATTGTGTTAATTAAATGCTAAAAGAACACCATTTAAATGACGATGACAGGACAATCAATTTTATTAAATGGGTAATGATTATTTATAGTATCCAACATCAGTTCAGAGAAATGCAATTTCCATCTTGTTAGGTGTTTGTCACAATAACTGATTAAATATTTCTTTTAATTTGAATAGAATATATATTAGAATGTGCAGTTAATACAAAAATAGCTTTTTGCTTTGTATATTTAAGAATGAGAACTTTAAAACTTTAAATTTGTTGAATTATAAATTGAATTGAATTTATAATATTGCAGTTAGTGTTTTGTTTTAGGAATAATGAAATTAAAATAATTATTTCGATGATTTAAACATTATATTCGATGAAATTATTCTCCCCTCGATTATATTTTCACCGTTCTCCCTCTCCGACTACTATAGAGATAAATAACCTCTTTCACTCCACATATAAAATAAATATTTATAGGTTTTAGATACAAATGTATTCATTACTCTAATGAAGGGAGAGAAAAAAAACACTTTGATGTTTTATAAATATAATGATACTTATACTTCTATTTGTATATATTTAAATATATATATATATATTCATAAATATCTTCATAGCAATTTGGTTCATAAACCGAATAGTTAATATTAAACAAAAAATTCCACAAAATATTCATTAATCCTTTAATAGTATGAATATTAAAAAAAAAAAAATTTAATGGATATTTTTCATATATAAAAATTTTTATGGGAGAGTGAATTTTTCTGATACGATTATTATTGGTTCCAGGCTTAGCGAGAAACCAATAACAAGGTGAACATTATTAATGGTTTTATTCCACATATTAAAAATTTTTTCCAAATTATATATTTAAATTTAATATTAAAGTGACGAGCTAATTATAATAATTAAATGTAGCCTAAACCTCACAAAGAGGAAGGCGGGATTCTTACTATTAATGTGACTGTTGATTTAAGCTCGATGATATGTACATTTTTATAGAATAATTTAATTAAATAATTTTAAACATATCTATGAATATAGATAGAACTATAGATGTTAGAAATATCATTTTTCTCAAATACTGGAAAAGGCGGCTGTTAAGTAAGTAATTTTAAAAGTTAAAATTTATTTATCACATGTTCATCTGCATAAATAAATATTCTTTTACTTAATATTTTCATAATAAATAAAATTCACCTCAACTTTTCTAATTTTTTTTTCTCATGTTGAGTAAATATTTTTATTATTTTTTCTCGGTTGGTGAACTCGATGGGATTTTTTAAAATTAGAATATTTATTTGTTTATTTGTTTATTTTCGTTTCTCATTTTAGACTTGTGTTAATTATTTATTTATTCAAGACTGAGATAATTCCAGCATTGAAAATATAATATATATAAAACGACACATATAAAAAAAGGATACTGTTTCTTGAATGCCACTTATGGAAAAATATACAAATTAATTAATAGATCCATCATCTGAATTTGTTTTTCTTGATTTTCATATATAAAAGGGGATATTTATTATAAAAATTAAAATTATATATATATCACAGCTGGGGTCGATGAACTGGTGTAAATTAGCCCATGGGTTATTAATGAGAGTATCAGTATTATTATTAATAAGGTTATTATTCATATTTTTCATTTTATAAACAATTATCATATTTTTACTATAGAAATAGTTTAATTTGATAGATTTACCAATAATTCAAAATCATAAAATTAATAAGAGTTAAAAAAATATAAAAACACCAATGAAAATTACACAATCTCTTTAAAAACCATTCATGTAAAACTGCGAAGTGAACTCCTAGTAATGGATTTTAAGACTTCTTCAAAAAAAAGAAAATTTAAAATTAGAAATTATTCAAAACGTTTTAATTTTGTTAATTTTTACAATTTTTATTTAGTTACACATAGTTTCCATATAAATTCCAATTAATTCAACAAATAATAAAAAATGTATGATAGCAGGTCCGCGACTTTTTGAAAGAAACATAGATTTTAAAATTATTTTATTTTGAAAAGTAGAGTTCTTTGAGCTCTATTCACTTTGTCCAACGTTTCTCCAATATTCTTATCCCTTCCAAAATTAAGATTTGTCGAGGACATAAAAGGATATTTGTTTGTGAGATTATTTCATCGTTGAAATCAAATATGTTTCCACAGAGTCATTTCTTCAGGTTTGTAAACAAGAAATAGTCACTCGGGACTACTAAATCCGGAGAATAGGGCGGATTGAACAATTCGTATCTCAATTCATAAATTTTCATGGAAATTCACTTTTTTCCATTTTCTTCTCAAATCTAGGTATTAATGGATGTCAAACTAAAACTAAAAGACCCAGTTTGTTCAAATTTTGATAGGAGTGTCAACAGATAATTGCCTGCTAACTGGAGCAGAGTTGTCATTTTATTTAAGAGACGGGAAATTCAAAAAGTCACGTACTTGACCTGACCTCGTACCTACAAGTACTAAATAGTATTTTTTTTGATTTTCAGATAATAAGGAACCATATAAAAATATTATATATTTCGGTAATAGCTAAAAAAGTTACCCTACTGCTGTATATATTGTAATACAGTATAGAGTAATACATATTTAAATAAATGAGTTTTAAAATATTTTTGACAATCAAATTGCATACATATTATTTCCATTAAATCTTTTAATATATTATATAATAATTAATCAAATGTGAAATTATATTATAAAAACATTTAAAATATTCATAATACAATTAAATAAAATAATAATAAATAATATAAAGAAAAAATGAATTAAACCATATTAACATACTATATATATATAAAGTTATTTGATTTATAAAAATATAACATAATAAAACCTGAAAATTTTTCGTTGTTATATTATTTTAGAAAAATTTTACCTCTTTCCGATAAAAACATATTTGTTGCTTGTTTCTGTCTCTCATTCTTCCTTTCAGTCCCTCTCTCCCTCTCTTATGCTTGTCTGTTTCGAATAAACAAGACAATAGCAAATTATATACATAATATAACCACAGAACAATGTAACTGGACAGATATAATATTGCATGGCACGTTAACTGATTAGTATTACTATTGTCTTATTATTATTATCATCATTAATTATATTATTATTGTTATAATGAAGTGTTAAAGGAATTTAATAGAAATTATTTTATTTATTTTTTTAATTTTAGAAAAGCCTAAACGCGTAATTGATGCCGCTTCAAGGAACAAATATATTAATTTGTTTTGAAGGGAGAAAATTTAGCGGCTCGAATATGACCTGAATTATTTTAGAGGAGCTGCACTCCTTTAATTATAAATTCTATTCTTAGACTCTTACTATCTCGCCAGAGATAGTATTGCGATCACGAAAATTCACGCGCCAGCACTTAACGTGGTGCCATCAACAAAGAGTCAAACACGCGCTGGTTTAATAAATATTATTTATTCATTTTAATTTATAATTTAATTAATTAAATATAATTTTAAATATAATATTAGTTAATTAATCCAGTTCAAATTGCGATATAGTCGAGGGAAGACACTCCAGATTTTTAAAATAAGGATGATGCAAAATGGATAAGGGAAGGAATGATATATTAGCATGTTTCTATTTGCCCAAAGTAATAAAGTGGTTTATTATTGTTTATGTGTGAGATACCTCACATCCAATCTCTCATATCATCAATTTAGTGGAGAGTATAAGACCAATTTTCTATGTCGATAGATCAAGAAGGATTAAAAGATCATTGGATTGTGAATCATAAATTCTCAACAGAATTTTTATAATTTATTTATAATATATTAAAATAATTTAATTTAAAATAATAAAAATTTTGTTACAATTAAATTTAAATTTGTTTAAAAGCGGCAGCACTTAATCCTAGAATAACTTCAATTTAATTAAGATAATATGCGCACGTATATTATACCTCAGTGACCAGGAAGAAGGGGAGTGACTTCTTCTTTCCCCAGTGAATAGATGATAAATACACAGCCTGTATTTATCAATGATTAGCACTCCAGGTTCCGGGATTACCTCTCTCCGAGAAAGTTGACAACTAAGGTTGAAGTGGCCGACGATGACGTTTCGAGCTAGGTGTACTCAACGGCGATGATCCCTCGTGCTGAGTAATATTCGACTACACGATTATTCTGATATTAGTGGCGCTACAGAGTAACAGACACTTCCAGGGACACAATGATACACAAATTCTCACTAGCAGGGCGAAAGTTAAAAACCACCCTGGACAGAAACGAGTGAGGTTGCACTAGCCATATTATACGAGGGCATGTCAATAAGTCCGTGACTTTTTAAATGAAACACAGGCTTTTGGATAAAAAATTATTTTGTTTTTCAACATAGTCTTTTTTGAGCTCTATATATTTCGTTCAACGTTTTCCAAATTCTTTTATCCCTTCTAAAAAATAAGATTTGTCTAGGACATCAAAATAGATTCGTTTTTTGAGATGATTTCATCGTTGGAGTCAAATCTCTTTCGGTCGAGTCATTTCTTCAGTTTTAGAAACAAGAAATAGTTACTCGGGGCTAAATCCAGGAGAATATGGGAAATGAGGGTGCAATTCGTATCCCAATTCATGGATTTTCATGGAAAATCACTTTTCCATTAATGGATGTCAAACAAAAGACCCAGCTGGTTCAAATTTCGACAGGAGTCAGCTGATAGTTGCCTGCTAACTGGAGTAGTGTTGACATTTCATTTAAGAAAAGGGAAATTCAAAAAGCCACGGACCTATTGACCTGGCCTTGTATGTTCGGAGTGAGATAGTGGTGGATGGTCTGAGATGGAGGGGGGTTGTTGCTGATAAA
Source organism: Labia minor (assembly GCA_963082975.1). Classification (NCBI taxonomy): domain Eukaryota; kingdom Metazoa; phylum Arthropoda; class Insecta; order Dermaptera; family Spongiphoridae; genus Labia; species Labia minor. The sequence goes on from OY720344.1 coordinate 46,064,284, forward strand.
GCAATAAATCAAAGAAGAATATAAACACTAAAATATTCTCTTTTCTAAAATTTTCTTAAATGTTGTTCATATACCTATATTTTTATTTAATTAATAATATTCTATTTCATAAATCGGTGATATTATATTATTAATATTTATTATTATTTTGATTATTAATATTAATAATAAATTATTCATATGATAGATAAATAAATGAAATAAATAACAAACCAGTCAATAAATAAAAATTTTACATAAATTAAAAACATCATGATTTGTTAGATTGCTACTTCTATTGTATCATAATATAAGTGAAAATGAAAAAAAAAACAAATAAAAACTTTTTAATGAATTACCAAACAATAAAATGTTAAATAATTATAGATATAAGTAAGATATTCGTAAGTGAGAAAATAAAATAAAAAAAAATATTCTAATAATTTTCCGCCTAACTTACAATATTATATTCAAATTGTAATTTTAATATAAATGAGCGAATGAAATGAATGTCTGGTTTTGTTCAAGAGCTAGTTAAAGAGTATAATTTTGGTTTACTCGTTATCCCTTTCTCTCTCTCTCTCTTCAATGAAACTAGAGCTAATATTCATGGTTGAAAAACGAATAATAAACTAAATTGAAAAGTTTTCTTCCATATTTATAATTAAATAACCAAATGAATGTGAATTGAATATTCATAAGAAAATGGGAAACATCGCACTGCGTTCCCACTCTACCTCAACGCACCGATATTGAACCTCCATCAGACCAATCATCCTTTCTCATGGGATTCATCTCAAAATCAATTTTGAAAATTAATTAAAATTCATTCAAATATATATATATATAGTGAGATTTGTTTTTTATATCCATAACGACCTACAACAACTATAATAGAAGTCGAGAACTTTTGAATAATCTAAAAATAAAGAACTCTTAATTAAATTTCTTTGAAATTATCAACAAAAAATAAAAACATTTCATTTTCATCATTTATATAATAATTGTTTGTTAATTAAATCTGTCTATCTGTCTCTTATATTTTGCTTATGGTCCTAGACAGCTTTATTATTACCTTAGGGTTTTATTTCACCAGTAAAAGTCAATTTATTTTTTTTGTGACAATTTCTTTATATATATATATATATATCTGAATAGAGTAATATAATTTTAAATCCAAAAAAATAAAAAAATGAAAGAAAATTATCTAAAAAATTGAATTTTAGCTATGTATATTATCTATAATATTCTTTATCCCAAAATTTATTTTGTTTTATTATATTATTATCCTTTTTATCTGGAAATGATTACACGTATATTGATTTTTATTTAATGAATAAAATAATCCTCACATTTAATTATCTTTGTAAAGTTAAAATTTAAAGTTTAATATATATTTTAATATAAACTTAATTAGAGGATTATAAATAAGAGACAATTACCTACAACAAACTTTTCATTAAATTCACAAAAACAATTTGAATAGTAAATAAATTATATAAAAAAAACATTATAAAAAATAAGGATATTACTACTTTATATGGTATAATTACAATTATATTGATATCTTTCTTAAACTATAACTAGGTAAATTCTAAAATTTTAAAAAATTATTTTTATTATATTTAATATAGTGAAATAATTTCATCTACGATTCTTATTTTATAATTAACCCTGTTTGAAGATATTCTATAGATAGATATTTTCAAGAGTCCAAAAATTAATTTGTAACACAAATCCTTTAATAATGATTTATGTAAATCTTCAAACTTATCTTACGATGGCTTCTTGTGTTCAGAGAACCTCACCAAATATATTCGACAAAGAATATAAAAATCTTAATTAATTCAAGTAATTCTTAGAATGAAATATTATTTTAATTTTATTCTTAGAATTATTATTTTAATTTCATGAATTTTTTATTTTTTATTTTTTATTTTCTTAAGTATTTTTTAAAATTATCTTGTAAATTTTAAATGAAGATAAATAGAATATTTATGAAAAATATAGAATAATTAAACATATAATATTTAGGCATATTTAATATTATATTAAGAAAGCCAATATTAATTCTTCACCTCATAAATCACTTAATAGGTGAATTTCCTAAAAATCATGTATAATTTTTAAATATTAGAATAATATTTATTTATTTATATATACTTACAATTTTCGCTTAGTTTAGATTAGATTAATTTTAAACTATTAATTATTTATAAAATTATGTTTATAATTTATACAAGAAATTAATATAGGCTAAGGAAGAGAATTAATGATGATACTATCATGTGTTAAGGTATGAAATAAAGTTAAGATTATTAAATTTATATAATTATTTGGAACACACACACACACACACACACACATTTTTGTTCTATTAAAAGAATCTTTTTTGTAATATATATTAATAAATTGAAAGACTAGTTTTTTCTCTCTTAGTGTTTTTCTAAGCCTATAAGTTTTGTTTTAAATATTTTGAAAATTAGATTATTAATAAATATTATGTTTTTTATTTACCTAATAGTAAAACTCCATGGATCTTTTTATCATGGCAGTGTATTAAAAGAGGAAAATATGTTGATGAAATATATTTTAAAATTTTAATATAAACTATATATATAGGTGTATATATATATTAGATTAATATTATAAATACAAAATAAATAAATAAATAATAATTATTTATTATTTAAAATATATTCTTAAGGATTAAATTAGTAATCAAATTGGATCTGTTATTCTCATTAAAAATCTATTTAAAACGTTATTTATATTAAAAATAAAAATATTTATTATAAAAATATAATAAATTGTATTTTTAAATAAAAGCATATGATGATTGATTAGGAATAATTCAAAATGTTTAAAATTGAATTTAATTCAAGCAATTAAAAAGAGATTAAATTATTAATCAATTGATTAAACCAGGGATTTCAAAACTTCACACAGATACAAAGGGTGGATTTTCTTAAGGTTTGGCCTGACTACTTCAGATAATTCATTTATAAAAGAACTGCACAATTGAAAACTTGAGGAAACCCCTTTCAAGAGTAAAAACGTTTTTATTTTCTGGAGCAAAAGCAGAAATAGGTTTTATACGTTAATTACTTAGTCTTAGAGAACAGTATACATTTTATACATTTATAAAATTAAATTACTTTGTAATTTCATTTAAAAAGGATCTATATATGTAATTGTTTAAATAAAGAGAAACAATATTACAAGATTTTCAATTGAATTAGAATGAACGTTAAAATTAACGAAATCACTTTTGATTTGTTTTGAGCTGTGAAATTTGTTCATATCTAGAACAGAACTCATTGCGTTGTTAACGAATGTCAAAAATAAAAACAGGATACAATTGCCATTATGAATTACCTAGCAAGTAAATACAACTGATTTATTATTGTATTATTAAAATAAAATAATTGTATTAATTTATGCCAATTAAAATAAGAAATCTTACATTTTATATCTACATTCATTTTTGTCTTCAACACATTTTCTTTAAATTTCTCTCCTAAACTCACTACTATTCTCAATTTTGAAATCAATATGAGGTGAAATGTTTTATTTTTATTGTAAACCATTCTATTCTTTGGGATTCAATTTATACAACAAAATATCTCGAATTTGAATGCTTTCTTCCATTAATCTTAAAAAAATATTCAAGTAAATATATATCATAGCAAGAACAATAATAATTATCTATTAATATTTAGATTAAAAATTTGTAATATTTTAATATTAGAAAATAATCAACAAAGTTTAAAATAGTAAAATATCGAAATTTTTTTCATCTTCATTTATTTTTTACCGACCGACGATAGTAAGGGAGGTATTGTTTTCTGTTAAAATAAAGTTTTCTAAATATTATTTTCTAAGAAATTATTAACCATAAAACCGTGATATATATACAAGAACTAATTAACTTTTCTATACCTTAATTTATAAAAATTTATAATTATCTTATACACATCCATTCAATTGAAAATATAGGTATGTGTAATATGAGGTGATGGCTCTCGATGTAAAGTGATGTTGAGTATAAATTAAAAAAAAAATACACGCACAAGAGTTCAAATAAAAAAAAAACTTCATAAAAAAGGGAAGAGAGAGAGAAAGAGGGCTTTTTTAATTGAACAAGAGTTGAGGGTTTTTTTTTGATGCTGTTGTATGTTGATCACTTGATATTTTAGCCAGGCAAAAGAGAGAGCCAGACTGTCAATTGGATTGGCTTCAAGTGCATTAAAGAGAGATGAAGTGGATGTAGAGGGGGTGATACAAGGGTGGCACATTAATGCAATTATTCATTATTTTATTATTTCCTCTTCATTATAATATGGTTAAAAAAAAGGAAGTTAATTTACTTGGATAAAATAATTTTCAATAATTTAAAAAATATATTCTTCCTTTTTACTTTACTTAGGATATTTTCGGGAAAATATAAAATATTAAGAAGAACACACACAACACAATTTTCTCATGAATATCCCTTGGAATATTAATAATAAATGATTTGAAAGAAAAAAGTATATTTTGGAATTTATAAATAAGACATGAATCTTTAATAAATCCACACTTTCTAGACAAACTTTTACCAATTGGGTTATACGTTATACTTAAATTAGGAGTTAAAGACTAAGAGAGATTTGATTATTTTTAGTCTACACCAGAGGTTCTTAATCTTATGAACTCTGCGGACCCCCACTTGAAAAAATTTTTTTTGACGGACCCCATTCCAACTTTAGGTACTTTACGTCATTTTATTAGTTAATTTCTGGCTTACGATCTCATAAGAACAAGGATATATGATGAATATTTCTAACAGTGATTGGTGAATAACGATTTTTTTGCATATTGTAGAACACATTTTATTAGAAATTGTAATATTGAAGAAAGAAAATTCTGCTAAATATTAAGATGGAAACGGTAGCAATAGTTTTCTTGCACATTTCGTTGAATTTGGGTATTTGATCTCTGTTTCCTCACAAAGCCATGCCATCGCTTCTTTTATATTAAATAAAGTTTTAACCGACTCATCATTTTCTCGTGCACCTGTACGATGGCTTTGCGGACCCCCAGTAAAGGCTTCGCGGACCCCCAGGGGTCCGCGGACCACAGTTTAAGAACCTCTGGTCTACACTTTGAATTTAATAAAACATATATTTATAAAATGATGAAGAATATCTCGATTTAGAAAAATTTAATATCTCAAACATTCATTATTACATCTATTGGCCTTATAAAATAAAAAATTTAAAATAAGAGATAAAATTAAAATAATTATATACAAAAATGTAAATAATAAAATCATTTCCGAGAAAGATAAAAAAGTTTTTAATAAGTAAAAAAAAAAGTTAGGAAAAAGGGGATGATGCTGGTGGGAGATTGAAGAGTAAAAAAAAGAGTGGGCTTAAAAAAAAAGTAAAATAAAGAGAGAAAAAAAATGAAAAATATGGGAATGGATCGATTTCGTGGTGTAACCAACCAGCGTGTTTTTTTCATTTAGTAAGTTAAGAGTTAGAGAGAAAATAAACAGAGAAAGAGATAGAGAAAGAAAAGAGAGAAAACTAACTGGAGTGAGTTTGGAAGTTGAAGGGTAGAAATCGTATGATAAAAGAGTTAGTTACGAATTATTTAGAGAATTACAAATAAATACAATATAAAGTTAAACAAAAAAAAAATATGATATTACTTACTTGAAAGTATAACATTTTGATTCCTTTTTTTTAGTTAATAATAATCTAATAAAATAAATTTAAAAAAAAAAATTCTAAAATTAATTATTTTTACAAATATTAAATCCCTTTTTATAAAAATATTATTCATCATCAATTAAATTTATTGGAAAATTGAATATAAATTTATAAAAACCCTTTCAATAATATTTCAAATATTTTACTGTTTATTCAATCAAAATTTTCTCCATTTTCTTCAATATAGGAGCAATCATTGTGGCGTCAGCAAGAAACATGCATAGTTACCAATTGTGTAGAAAACTGATTTCTTCCTGGAAAAAATTTGAGCTTTTTTCGAATTTCAAGGCGTATTCACTAAAAAGTTGTTTAATTTAGTCTTAAAAAATTTAAAATCACTGCCTCTACTTATCTCAGCAACCATCAACCTGCTGTTGAAAATATATACTCTCCTATACTTCTCCCAAAGTGATTTTAAAAGATACATGTTTATCTTAAACAATTCTAATTACAAATATTTTAAACGATCTTTACCTTTAACAGTTTAGCTCATAAATACCAGGGCTGCGGGGCCATATCAAAATTGATCAACTTCGGCTCCGGCTACAGCTGTTTTTCTAAATGAGAAGAAGAATTGCTTCAGTCAAATTTTCCTTATGAGTTGCTTGCAATAAATTTCTGCGCAGCAATCAATCTTTCTACAACTATTTGGGTATTCTTAATTTGGGGATAACTTCATGAATATTTAGTTTTGATAATCAATCATATTTTTCATTAATATTTTTTATAAATATTTTTAGATATATTAGCTAAAAGCAAATATTGTACAATAAAAATAATTAAATAAATTATTCTAAAAAGGATTCTCAATTGCTTTACAACTTCTCAAATGATGTCTGTATGTAGATTTGATATTTAATAATGTTGAAAATTCCCCTTAATATTTTTTTCGAGTCGGAAAATACAATAGCTCCTGCTCTATCACATGAAAATTTTGTACAGTAACGGTCCAGACTTCGGTTCTACATTTCTGGTAAATTTAGTTTAAAATTATTAAAAAAAATGAACATCGGCTGACAGAAGATCCGGTGAATAGGCATTTAATTTCGCAATTGTTTTGTACAATTAGGCCATTCTATTCTGTAAAATATAAATATAAATTTTTTTTATAAAATAACGTTTTTCCAATGGACTAAAAAGAATAAAATAATTTTTCTATAAGCTTGACAAAGTTTATGGATGAATTGCTTCATATTCAACGAAAATCATTGGGCTCATTTAGTTTAATTTATTTATATGAACAATCAAGTCAAATTTTTGTAATAATAAAAATTTTATTAAACACATAAACTGACAATTTTTTTTATGATGCAATAAAATTGATAGTTTAAGAGCTGAGAAATTAATCTTTTATTATTTTTCACTGTAATATACTTATATCAAAGTAAGTATCAAAATTTAAAATAATTTTTATTAAATTTACATATTATCAATCAAATCCAAAATGGTTGATTATATTTGAAGAAATAGTGTTACTTGTTAATTAAGTGTTTTTGGTATGTATCTTAGAATGTATATATATATATGAATGAATAATAGCTCTATAAAGGAAGTTAATTGCATAGAACTAAATGCGCCCAACGTTTTTCGTTGAATATGAAGCAATTCATCCATAAACTATGTCAAACTTATAGAAAAATTATTTTATTCTTTTTAGTCCATTGGAAAAACGTTATTTTATAAAAATTTTTTATATTAATATTATTTTATTCTTTTTAGTACAATTTTAATATGATAAATTTATTTAATATAACAAGAGAAATAGAAAAGATGAAGTTATACGAAAATTTACAAATTGAATAAAACAAAAAAATATATTAATCTTCCAAAATTGATTTTATGCATTTATCTTAAGTAAATGCTATTATTGAATAATAATTATTATATTGTAAGGGGAGGGCCCACAGTGGGTGCCAACAGGCCCCTTACAAGGAGAGGGGAAGAGGGGGAGAGAAGGGAGGGAAAATGTGATAGAAGAGAGAAGAGGGGAAGTGGAAGAGGGAAAAATGGACTTTATGGAACGGGTAAAGAGTTTAGGTCTCCACAGGTAAGCAGGTGGGTATTTTCTTGAAGAAGGAAAATATTAGAAGCACTTGCAGAGTCCAAACTGCCTTTCCTCCAGTGGTCCAGCGGAGATGAAGTTAATTGGGCGCCATGCTATACTCAGGGTAATGCAATTTCAAGAGACAGGGCAATAAGGGGTAGTTAAATCAATTGAAAGAAGATTATAAAAAGTAACCGTATAATTATAAGAAGTTGAAAGGAATATTATATCAATTCTCCACCATGGGAGTCACAAATAATACAATTATAATCCAGTTTACAAGGATTAATCAAGTAAACATAAAAGATGCTCTCCCCAAACATATGGGATTACTTGAAAACATCAATTATGGTCAAAAGGTTACAAAAGATCCATCCAACATGGAGGATCACCTTTAAACACTAAAACACGTCTTTCCATAAAGAACGTGGAGACAAGACTATACGTCTTTACATAAAGAACGCTAATAACCGACTGGGGACGACTGACTATCGAATACTAAAATGTCGCCAACCGCACTGAGGGCAGTGGGAATCCCTTAGACCAGAGGTTCTTAAACTGTGGTCCGCGGACCCCTGGGGGTCCGCGAAGCCTTTACTGGGGGTCCGCAAAGCCATCGTACAGGTGCACGAGAAAATGATGAGTCGGTTAAAACTTTATTTAATATAAAAGAAGCGATGGCATGGCTTTGTGAGGAAACAGAGATCAAATACCCAAATTCAACGAAATGTGCAATAAAACTAATGCTACCGTTTCCATCTTAATATTTAGCTGAATTTTCTTTCTTCAATATTATAATTTCTAATAAAATGTGTTCTACAATATGCAAAAAAATCATTATTCACTAATCACTGTTAGAAATATTCATCATATATCCTTGTTCTTATGAGATCGCAAGCCAGAAATTAACTAATAAAATGACGTAAAGTACCTAAAGTTGGGATGGGGTCCGTCAAAAAAAATTTTTTCAAGTGGGGGTTCGCGGAGTACATAAGTTTAAGAACCTCTGCCTTAGACGTTGCCATTTAGTTGTGCAACAGCGCCTGGGGTGACTTTGTCATATTTATATATAAAAAATATACATTCGTTACAATATTATATTTATAAATAAATAATTTTTATTAATATGAGATTTTATAAATTTATATATATATAAATTTATACATTAATGTATATTTTATAAATATATATATATTGTCTTCATAAAAAAAAGTTATTCTATTGTTTTGTACAATGTATAAAAAAAAGATTTTTAAATACGCTCAAAATGAAAATCTATTCTGAAATCAATATTTATGTTTCAAAATTCGTTGAAAAAAAATTAATCGGAGCAATACAAAAGGAGTTAGTTACTAAAAGTAATTAATCGCTAATTAATTACAATTAATTAATTATAATTCAATTATATTTCTTCTATACCTTCTAGGGATCCATTGAAATATCTATAAAAATTTTCAAAAGTCTATCTCAATAAAAAGTCGTTGAAAAATCGATTTCAATTTATCAAAAGAGCGAACAGACAGACAGAGAGGCAGACGCCAAGTGAAGTTAAGAAAAACGTTATAAAAATCAAAATCAAAAAATAAATAAATTTTGATAAATTATTTAATATAACTAAATTTAAAACATTAATAATAATTTCATAAAAAATGTATTATATTTTTATCAATAATTAGTAAACGTGAATAGTAATAAATTTTATTAAAAATAATATAGTAATAAAAACAGATTTTATTAAATATTAAATATAATTCACATATTATTATTTATTATTCCGAGATAAAAAAATATGTTATTTTTTTATTTTAAGATTAATAATATTATTGCTATACTTAGCCAAAGTAAACCTGTTAATGGTGGGAGCTTTGAGTTTGTTAATGGTTAAAGGAAATTGAAATATCCGGAAAACAGAAGAATGACATGCTGACGATTATATGGATACTACCAAACAAGTATTTATTATTATCTACTTAGTTAAATGGAAAAAGTTTTAAAAAAATATCTAAATATAATTATTTTTCAATTTTTAATTTTATTGATATTTAGAAAAAGTTTCATAAATATAAAAAATACACGTATTCAAAAAATGTAAATTTCAAAAAAGCTTGTTTAAACATTTTTTGTGAATTTAGGACTTGTTGGGAGGGAAAATTAGATTCAGATCATATTGGCCTGCATGACATTACATTTTAAGAATATATGTATATATAAATATAATTAAATATATGTAGATATAAATTGATTTAATATAAACTTTCTATCCTATCTATGTGGCTCTTCCGAACTTGAAAGTTTTTCCTCTCGAATATTTTCAAATTCTATGTTTTTTATGTTAATATATGTGTATCAGTTCTATCCTTTCCCTATTACTAAATATTTTATCTTAGCACTATTAATTTCGACCTCCACCTCATTTCCTATTAATTTTTCTATGTTACCTTTAATTGAATTTGCCAAATTTCTTATTATATTTAATCTTCCGCGTAAACTAATACCTGACCTTTTTTGGCTAATTTGATTTCTTTCGATTTCTTCTAAATTTATCTAATCATGTATTCCAGTGCTGAAAAAAATAATATTGGTTTATTGTAAATAATGAAATTTATTATTATAAAAATAAGTTTTCAATACTTAAATCAATTTGTTGAGTGAAGTAAATATATAAATTTAATATTATATACATGCATGAACTGTTTAAGACATTAACGCTAAACTCACTGACATAATGACATATTTTTTTGTGATCTTATCAATTAGGAGATTTTGATACCACTTTCCAAAGGTAATTCAGTCGACATTTTTACCGACCGACGATAGTAAGGGAGGTATTGTTTTCACACCAAATTTCACATGTGGAGATTTTTACATATCTCCACGAATCATGCATTTTCTTAACAGAAAAAAGTATTTTTAGCATGATGTCTGTCCGTCCGTCCGTCTGTCCGTCCGTATAGATGTGTACAGCCTGAACGGCTCAACGGATTTTGATGAAATTTGGTATATTTACTTAATGCATCAGTGGGATGAATTGATCAACTTTTGGTGCAAATCCGGAAACCGGAAGTGGTAGTATTAGCGATCGACGATAGGAAGGGAAGGGTTATTTTCACATAAAAATTTCACATGAGGAGATTTTTTACATATCATCACGAATCATTCACTTTGCATTGGTTTTATACTCGAGAAAAATCATCTTTATTAGTTTTTTCTTAATTAAAATTATATGACGTCATCCAGCCATTCATGACGTCACAGCCTGAACTTACATATATATTATAAATAAAATAAAATTTAAAATATTTATGTTCTATCCATATCTGTTTTTTATTACATTAATAGATATATTAAAATTATTTTAAATTGTTTCTGTAGCTGGAAATTAATTTACTTCAAACCGTCGGTCGGTTCGGACATGGCCACAGGTCAACTTATTTACTTTCTATTTTCCTTCTAATTTCCCACTATGGAGAATTTAAGGAGAATTGTTTTGCTCTGTACCACTGTTGAACAATAAAGTTAATATGGCATTAGAATAATAATATCATATCCTCTCCCCTATTCAGCAAATCGTTTCTTTATAATCGACTATGCCTCCATTTTATGATTAAACAGACTATATGCTATCTTTTAGTTAAAAGACTAAATAACAATTATTAGTTGATAGTGTAGGATAATATAACTAATATTAATAAGGTGACCAACCGTCCTCCATTTGTAAGTCCTCCTTTTTGATATCTGTCCCGTTTTTTGAAATATTTAGGACATTTGGTACTTTTTTAAAATTTTTTCAATTTGTCTCTAAAAAAAACAAAACAAACGTTTTTTGGACTAAGCTTTTGAATAATTTCCGATTTTTTTTCAATTTGGTTCTAAAAAGATAAAATGTCCTGATTTGGTGTTTTCAAAAAATGGTCACCTTAATATTAATAATTATAATACTAATAATAATAATAATAAATTTAAGAAAATAGGATAAGTGATTATGAATAGTATTTGTCCTTGGCCTGATATAATTGAAAATCTAATAATTAAATTTTCGCATTAGTCTCATCCACCCCTTCATTGGTTATTAGAGCGTTAAGTTGACTGTCAAATTAATCTTATTTGCATTTGCCGACAACTCCAAGAGGATTTTCATTAGAAAATCACAACCCACTTACCAATATTTTACTCAAAAAAATGTATATAAAATAATAATATCAATTCATATTATCAAGCTTAATTACAATACTGAAGTTTCCAAATTTTAGGTTACTACGCCTTTCTTTAATATATTAAAATAATACAAACAAAAGCCAGTCAGAAAATATTTTGCATTGAATTTAATTATTCATGTGTATTGAAAAAAAATATCAGTTGGTAAATTAATTTTATTATGTTAAGATTTTTTTTTGTTCTTTAGAAAGATTTCAGATATCTAAAATATATTAAAATTTAAACAAAATCATTTTAAGGTTGAAACTTTTTTGAAATGATTTTTCTTTTTATAAAGTTCTCGTACCATCATATCTAAAGAAGTTTTTATCTTTTCATTTTTTTTAAATTTTTTAAAAATTTTGAATATATCTATGCAATTAAATTTTTATATTATAATAGTTAATTTATGTGAATTATTTATAAGCAGATTATTCATTTAGGCTTCCGAGAAAGTATTTATTATAAAAAGTTTTTTCCGGGTTATTTTCACTTGTTTTTTTGTCTGAACATTTCAACGCCTATTTTCGTAACAATTTCCAAGGATTTTTTTTGGTAGGGGTTGGACGTGTGTTAGTGTCAGTGTCAGTACAGAGCTTCAGAACGCAGAAATACAAAGGTTAGCCACTCATCCAACCCAAAATTTCAACATTGGCTCTTGGACACACAACCTGAAGCCCAGAAACCCAAAAATAGCTTTCAAAAAATTATCTTGAAAATTCCGCTAAAATGGGCGCCAAAACGTCCAGACACAAATCTCACGCAGACACGTGAACATAAACCACAAATAACGCTTTAACTTTTTATATACTTATCTCATATATATATATATATATATTAATTTATTTTTGTAAAGATTGTAAAATAAATTAATAGGTTGGGAACCTTTGAGAAAGACTAATTAGAAGATTTAAGAGTTAGTCGTAGACATCTTTCTACGTTTTCCGGCTTTAAAATTTTTATTTATTTCCTTTACAAACGATCTATTGTCAGATAAGAAAGTATAAATTAATATAATAACCTTTAAATATGTATATTTCTTTTGAAATTTAAATAAAATAAGTATATCAAGAGCAAATTTGGGTGAATGGAAAAATGATTGTACTTATGAAAGAGAGAGAAAAAGATTCAAGTGATTTAAGAAATGAATGAATGAATTGGAGAAACATGAAATTCATTAAGGAAAAAGATGTTTATAATGAAAAATATATAGATATTAATTATAAAAGATGGAGACAACTGACAACTACACAAAAAAATATGCATTCTTTATGTAGGAAAAAGAGGAAAATAAGAATGGAAAAAGAAAAAATAAATGCAAACCATTTATTAAAAAGCATTAATAATATAGCTCATCAGAAATAAAAATAAATGAATTTGAATTAGAATTAAGAAAAATATAAAATGAAAAATGAATATGGAAAATGAATTTGATATACATTCTTCATCTCATGTTTATGGATATGAAATATAGCTCAAAATAAAAAAGAACTTGCATATTTAGCAAACCTATTAATAAAAAAAAGTAAAGAAAATACGATACTTGTTTAAGATTATAAGATTTTAAGTGCAAAAACTCTTTTATAAATTATTTGCCTTCCTTTTACAAGCCCTTAATCATTAATTCAGACACTCATTCACGCCTTAACTTCCATTCATTTCACTTTCACTCTTTCCTATATAACTTCGTTTAATTTAATTACAATTTAATTAAAATATAGTATTTTTTTAAAATTAGTTATGAATTTAAATTATTCGTATAATGTATTTTATTTTCAGTTATCACCTATATATAATTATTAAATTATTATGCTAAAAATGTATTTGTAGACTAAAAGGACTTTATTTAAATATAAAATAAATTTTTCACTCTGATGATATATAAAGGTTTTTCATAAAAATTGACAGGTCGTAAGTGTCAATAAACTCATGTTATTTTAATGTTCCTGAATATTTTCACATAAACGGCCCGATGATTATATTTTCCTCCTCATACAGTTTTTTATATTCAAATTTTCTTTAATCTTCATAAAGAGGCGTTAGTAGCGAGTTTTTAATAACGTCTTTTTATATATCTTATTCTATTAAATAAATATCACACTTTGAATAATAAATAGTCTTAATTATAAAATCATTTTATATAAATAATTTATAATAAATGTTTATAAAATATCTCCTAAATTAAAGAATGTTGTAAAGTAAATGAAAGTAGTATCATGCTCTTCAAGTAGTTATTATATTATAGTCAGAATATTCCATTCAAGAAAATACAGTAATGCGCACACACACACACACACACACAATTAGGTATACAATTCAAAACTTTTCTTTTAGAAATAAACTTTGTTGTTGATATTCATTCAGTTTATTGTATGAATTTATCGATATAATTAATTTAATTTCAATTAATCAAAAAAAAAAATATATTTTATTCATGGAAATATTATAAAATTTAATCAAATATAGAATAAAAATATATAATAAATTAATTTACTTATTGTAATAATAGAGTAGTTGCAATAATTTTTTTATTGATATAATAAAATAACACATTAGATTCTCTTAGGTTTTACTTTTTCGTGAGTATTTTTTAAAAAGAGCATAATGATTAGTATAAGTAATTAGATATTAATTACTGAGTATATGATCAAAAGCAGGGTGTGGCCTAGTTGGTCAGAGCGGAGCAGTAATAATAATACTCTTAAATGAATAAATTCATTCACAAAATTTGGAATTGATTTGAAGATATGAAAATTCACATTATAAATACAAATATATCTTTTTATTATTAAAAATATACGAATATTATTGTTTAGCGCCGAATTGGTGAGCCATTACGCGGAGGATCGGATCTGTGTCTAGGGGTTATTTTCTTTAGCAGACTTCTTCTTTCTAATAGCTTGTATATTTTATAAAAACAATTTATTTATAACAAATAGTTTTAGTATTAAAAATAATTTTAAATAATTCAATTTTCAAATAAAATTTTTAATTTTCAAGATTTTTTACAGCGTTTTTATTGACTTCACTTCATATCTGTCTGTCAAATGAAACAATTTTTCATCAATTTTAAATTTAATAAGCATTTGAAAATTTTTGTAGATAGTTAAATGGGTCCCTAGAAGCTATGGAAGGAATATAATGGAATATATTTTATCAATTAATTGTAATTGGTGAATAAAGGTAACTTTTAGTTTTGGTTTGGTGCGTTTAATTTTTTTTCATCGTCATCTGAAGCATAAATATTGATTTCAGGATAGATTTTAATTTTGAAAATAATTAAAAATATTTTATATCATTGAAATTAAAGATGGCCTATTCAATTATTGACTTTGACAGGCTTACTATAGTATAGAAAAATTATTTTATTCTTTATAGTCCACAAGAAAAACATTGTGTTATGAAAATTTATTTATATTTTAATAATTAATTTTTTCCAGAAAATTATTAAATCAATAAAATATATTAAAATAAAAATATTTAGAAATTTGGAATTTTATTCATATTACTAATATTTGAAATCTAAATTAGTTATAAAAAAATAATTATATATAAAAATTTAATTTATTATAAATCTAAAAATAATATTTAATAAAATTGTTATATGTAATTATCATAAATTAACTTTCAAATGACTTGTTTCTTTTATAATAATTTTTTTTTAATTTTTCATCTTCCTTTATATTTATCATTATAATTATTATTATTATTATTATTATTATTAAGTAATATTATTTTCACTCTGTGTATTTGTATTTTCTTTTACACTCCAATTTAATTCTCTCTTACAAAGATATCAACTAATTGCTTGTTGTTTTGGACATTTTGTTTGATCCATCATCATTTTCTCCTCCCCTTCTCTACTTTTCATTACATCACTAGCACCAACCCATTTCTCTCCCTCTTTCATTTTGCACAATTTTGTGTAATAAATGGAAGCAAAATCAAAAAGAACGGATGTTTGTTTGCAATGATTTTCATTTTTTCCCAATTTTCTTATCATTTTCTCTTTTCTTTCGAAATCTATGTCACATATTATCTATTATATCTATATTTATAGGGTTAAGATATAAATTTAGTGGTAGTAAGTTAAATGGATAGAAAATAAGATGTTGGTTTCGATTGCCTGTAATAATAAATCTTATCGCTTTAATCTCTTGAATAGGAGGAAGATTTTACGCTTGAACTACGATACAATAGCGATAAAGATTCTTTCAATGAAATGGATCCAACCGGAAACACAAAGTATCATCTCTTTCTCTCTCTCTCTCCTTCGCGTTACCTTTTCTTACTATTTCTTTCTACTCTAAAAAAAAGCAAACGGTTTATTTTTACTTTTTTTAAATTTATTTTTAAATTTTCCTGAGATTTATTCTTTTTTTCCTTCTTTTATCTCAATATTTTCTAATATGTAGAAATATTAGATAAATATTAAGAATAAAAATTCTCATGTGTTTTTATATTTTTCGGCTTATATTATTTCAACAATAAAATGAATTTTTCAATTTGATTTTATATAATACTATATTATTATTTTTATAATTTTTATTGACCGTTGATAGGAAGGGTAGGTATTGTTTTCACACCAAATTTCACATGTGGAAATTTTTACATATCTCCACGAAAAGTACAAGTTAAAAGAAAAAAGTATTTTTAGCATGATGTCTATCCGTCCGCCCATCTGTCCATTGTGTGTGCATATATGCGTTTATTACTTAAACGGCTTAACAAAAAGTTGATATATTTACTTTAATAGCATCAATCCATCAATCTTTGGTGTATATCCGGAAACCTGAAGTGATAGTTTACTAATTATTAATTTTATATTTATAGTCGAAAATGTTTTTTTACATTAAACTAATTGATGAATTAAAAAATACATACTAGTATATATAATGTTGTTTTTAATTATTTTAAATCGTCGGTCATGGTTCTGTGCCTGACCACAGCCCATTTTTAAAAATTTTATTTATTAAAATATTTTGCGAGAAATTACTGTTAATTTAATTTATATGTATATTATAAATGTACATCCTAATTCTCTTTAATATGGTTATTTAGGGATGGTAACGTTCTATAATATCCTATTATAAAAAGTTTAAATTTCATCACATATAGTATAATAATAACCAATGAGCTCCAGATAGTCTTCATATGCGCCTTTGGATAGGCAACTCTCACTACACTAACCATTTTTTTTTATATTTTCTTTCAATTATCTAATAAATTATTCTTTGAATGATTTATTCTATGCTAAAATACAAATTAATTATTTGTTTTCATATAGTCTTTAAATTATATCTGCATGTTGATTTTATATTTTCGCATTTGCATTTCAATTGGGCTAATTCTCGTGTTATTCGAAATTCTAATATAAACAAGATTCCTGTCTCCTGATCAGGGTCAATTGGATTAATTATTAATAATGTTAATTATACTTTGGATTTCTTGAATGCAAGATCTCCGGTCCTCCCTCTTTTCCCCGCTTTTCTATCTCTTCCTGTTAGCAAGAGATTAGTCTCCTCTGTTTTCATCTCTCAACTTCCCATATCCCATTAGTTAGGAGGATATATTTAGATATTGAGGCTATTGATTACTATATACAGGCCAGACAGGGGATAGGATAGGATATTTTAATCACAACGCAACCTTCCGCATCTGTCTTCCTCTTTACCTCACTTCCCCTCTACTCAGTTGTTTTTCCATGATTAATAAAAAAATAAGTTAGAAATTTTACACAAGAGTTATTTTCATTATAAATATTTTATCAAAATATTCATTCAACAAAAAAATTTAAAATATTAAATTTTATATCTTCTTTCAAGTTTAGAGACATGTAATCATTATAGATCAATTCCCAGTTGAATTTCATCCAATTTCAAGTCTTTAGTCAATTTAAACTTACATTATTGGTACACTCCCTAAGGAACCTTAATAATTTAACATACTATGAACAAAATGTATTGGTATTGAGAAATGGGAAACCATTTATTTTTCATTTTTTGAAGTGAAACTTCTTTAGCGGCGTCCTGACATTTGGTTGAGAATGGAGAGTGAATTGAAAAATTGAAATTTCGTAACGCGTTACGAAACGAGAGAGAAAAAAGATATAGATATAACGAGTGAGAATGAGATAGCCTCTATCTCTGTCTCTCTTTTGTGCGGTGTTTCGTTTTTGAGAGAGAGGCTATCTGGGTCTTTCTTTTGTCCGGTCTTTCGCGTTGAGAAAGAGGCTATCTGCGTCTTCGTTTTATGCTGTCTTTCGTTCTAATACCCTGTCGCTAGGTTGAAAGTCCACGGCGCGCATGCGCACTAGTACGTTGACGCGGAATAATATTTCTTAGCCTCTGCTGGGTGAAAGAATAAAAATTAGTATGTGACCTCACAGTTACCGCCTTTTAGATATATATCTATTCTTAAAATAAAATTAAAAATATTTATATTATATTCATATATATGTAAAATAATAATTATATTATTTTTTAATATTAAAAAATA
The DNA here is from genome assembly GCA_963082975.1 of Labia minor. NCBI lineage: Eukaryota > Metazoa > Arthropoda > Insecta > Dermaptera > Spongiphoridae > Labia > Labia minor. The sequence continues at coordinate 46,082,758 of OY720344.1, forward strand.
TTTAATTTGAGATTAATTATATGTAAAAAGATCAACTATCAAATAGATTCAAACTTTTATTTTCTTTGATTAGATTATAATTAAATATTATTTATATTATTTAAAAATTATTATTTTTCTATTTATTAAGGATGTCTATTAAAAAATTGTAATTAACCTTATCATATGTCAAATATTATAGCTAAGTTTTTTTGAATTTTTTAAAATTTTTTATATAATTAATCTCAAATTAAATATTTTTTAATATTAAAAAATAACAAATTTCATATGTATATTTATTTATTTTTAATATTAAACGTATTTCATATTTTTTGAGAGAGATTAATAAATATATATATATTTTATTAAAAATAAATATTTTTAATTTTATTTCGAAATTAAATAATGAATTTTAAAATATTTTAAATATAAAAAAATGTTAATACAATATCATTTAAAAAAAAAGCGGGATTAATAAATATATATATATATTTTATTAAAAATAAATATTTTTAATTTTATTTCGAAATTAAATAATAAATTTTAAAATATTTTAAATATAAAATTTCGAAATTAAATAATGAATTTTAAAATATTTTAAATATAAAAAAATGTTAATACAATATCATTTAAAAAAAAGCGGGATTAATAAATATATATATATATTTTATTAAAAATAAATATTTTTAATTTTATTTCGAAATTAAATAATAAATTTTAAAATATTTTAAATATAAAATTTCGAAATTAAATAATGAATTTTAAAATATTTTAAATATAAAAAAATGTTAATACAATATCATTTAAAAAAAAAGCGGGATTAATAAATATATATATATATTTTATTAAAAATAAATATTTTTAATTTTATTTCGAAATTAAATAATAAATTTTAAAATATTTTAAATATAAAAAAAATATTAATACAAAATTAAAAAAAGGCGGGAGTAAAATTTCAAAATGGATGCCATTTACGTCACCCATATATAATTTTCAATTAAGAAATTAATAATGAAGCTGTAAGTTTCAAGAGATGTAATCAATAAAACTCAATTTTTCTTTATAAATACTATATCTAGTGTGAATTTGAAAAAAATCGTTAGAGCGGTTTTTGAGAACCAATGGTTATAGATAAATAGATAGATATATACAATTTTAGCTAGCATAATAAGATAAGATATATATCGTGAAATAATTAAAATTCTCAAGTCAAATATACAGCGTGCACGCATACCGACGCATGTAATTGTGTGTGTGAACATGGTCGGCGATTCACACGCCAACACATACAGTTATGTGCGTCGATGACCATTCACGTTATTTATCCGAATCTCAACATTACTTTAACACTACTAAATCAATTTAAAATTATTATTGCATTTAAAACTGCTTTTCTCTACTCCACAGATTTCACTATGCCGAAAAAAAATAACGACCAAAATTTAGACGATATTATTTATTTCATACACCGTTCACTACTGGTTTATAGCCACACAGGTGCTAATGCACTTGAACGAGGCGAAGATAAAATCCCTCTAATTCTCGGGGGAGATTTTAATGTAAATTTTGGATCTGATGATTCGTTGCCGTTGATCAACTTTCTTCGAGAAACATTTGGTCTGCTTATAAATAACGATCCCAAGGAATCAACAACAAAATCTGGAACTACAATAGATGCTGTTTTTACACGTTATATAGAAAATATCGAATCACGAACATATATATCTTATTTTAGTTATCACAAGCCATTAATATCAGTATTACCAATTGAAGCACCAACCGACAATAGTACAGGCAATGTAGATATGATGATAGAGTAGATAATAATAATAATAAAGCGAATATTTGTTACGAAAATTTTATACTGTTATATGTCTTTCGAAATGATCCCTTTATTTTTCTCTATTTCTCTCTCACTCACACTCTCAACTAAAATTTATCTTATTCTCTAGATTGTAAGAAGTTTCACTTCCGCCACGTGTACGATGCTGCACATTTTGCTTTTTTTTTTTTTTTTTTTTTTTTTTGGAGAATAGAGATTGAAATATATTAATATAAAACAACTCAACTTGAAAGTTATAAAATATAAAAAAAATTATAAAAATATAAAAATATCTAAAAATCGGTTTTTGATTATATTTTTTTCATACATGTATTCATAATAGATATAAACTAATTTATAAAATAAACATATTGATATAATATAATTAAAAATTTTATTAAAAAAAAATATAATATAAATTTGATAAATAATTTAACTATCACGTTCAGTAGACATCCTTAATTTATATAAAATAAACACTATTAACTATATTAAATCTATAGTACAATAAAATATTTTGATTTCATTTTTTATTTTCAGGTGAGTGTAGTTATCATCTCAACTTTCTTTTGAAACTTTTAGTAAGTATTTACTTTTTAATATTTTTCATTTGTGCGAATAGAATAAAATTCATAAAAATTTGTTTCATCTAACTAAAAGAGAGCATGGTTAGATTCAGATGAATTTGAAGGTAAACTCTTAACTCTAGTTTTGGGTGAAAGTTAGAGATAGAGTGGAAGCGAGTTTACCTCTTTCTCAAAAGTCTACGGTAAAGTAGTTTGATTAAAGAAAAAAATTCTTAATATCCACTTAATATTCAGTATTTGTTCATACATTTCTCTTTGAAACTCAGAAAAATTTAATTTAATATTTTTGGATATTTGTGTGATAAGTTTTTATTTTATTTTCTAAATTAAGTTCTTTTTAATTTCAATAAAATTTTAGGTAAATTACAATCGATTTTGGAATTGCTTGACCTCTATGCATCTATAGATATAGTTAAGGTTATAAAATCGAGAAGGCTGGGATGGGCAAGGCACGTGGCTAGAATGGGAGAGGAAAGAATGGCGAAAAATATATTGGTAGGGAGACTGATTGGTAAACGTCTACTTGGAAGACCTAGGATGCGGTGGGTGGACAATGTAGGAAGGGACGTGAGAGAGATAGGAGAGGGTAGGGGTTGGATGGTTTTGGCTCAGTGTAGGGACACTTGGAGAAGAACTTTCGAGTTCCGTAGAGCCACAGAGATAGATAGACAAGCCATTTTGATCTGTATATTATAGTTACCTTGAAATATGATGGGAATAGTCATTTTTATTATTTCTTTATTAATTTCAGTAATGCGTATTATCTAGTTACGATTGAAATCTTGATAATTAATCAATAATTCATTTTTAATTCAAGTCTAAATCTTGTCTGAATTTCTCCTATCCCTTGAACTAATATCCGTTTTAGATCGAAAATTAATCCATTAAACATCAATCAATATGTTCTATTGGGTTTAGGGATCATTTTTAATAGTAAAAAAAATTTGATAAATTAAAAATTAAACATTTAATTAAAAATAATTAAAAATATACTACGAGATTGTTCCATTGAACGAGAATGGATCAAATCAATTTTGCTATTGTCAAAGAATATTTAAAATGTTAAAATTAAAAAAAAAAATATTAAAAATGAAAGAAAAAATTATGTACCATAATTATAGAAAAGAATTAAATATTCATTTAGAGCAATTAAAAATATTTATAAAAGTCAAATTAGAAAATAAGGGAAAATTATTTTTTCGACAAGTTTGTGAAAAGTGTATACTCATAATATATATATATATATATATATATATATTTATATATATAATTTTATTATTATGATGATTGCAAATACCTAGTCTCGACGGAGATATGCTCTATAATTATTAATAAATTTAAGGAGAAAACGCGCGTTTTAATATTAAAACCCTAGAAATACAATTTTATTAGTAAACGCTGAAGGTGAAATGAATGAAGATGGTATTTTCAAAATGATCAAAGAGAATTATTCAATCTCTCTCTCTCTCTCTCTCTCTCTTTTGCGAGCGCTTTAAAGTAAGAGAAAGAGAAAAAGTAAGTAAGTGAAAGAGAGAGAGAGGGAGACGATTATTTCCTTTCTCTCTTTGTCTCTCTTTTAATTTACATTTCCATTTTATCATCGTAATAGATAACGTTTAAGCAATGTTATTATATTATCATGAATTAATCAAGAATTTATTATTTTAGACCAATCAACTTCATTGTTAAATCACATTTCTATATGAATTTAGGGGTATAGGTACTCTCTTAGTGTTTATCTATCTAAAAACATTGAATTACCCTTTCATTTGTGAATTGTTTATTATTGATATTAATATTTATTTATTGAAATTTAATTAATCCGGTTGATAAGACATATCAAACAATACATAATAATAATATAGATAAGTATACCTTACTAAGATTATTTTTTTATTTGTTTTTTGATTCATCCAATTATATAAAGAGAAAATATCAATCCTTCATATTGATTTATCTTTATGATTGCCTCCCTCCCTCCATCCTATCTTCATAATAGTGCTCTCAATCTCATTTTTAATAAGTGAATAACCTGATTAGATTGACATTTGGGATTTATGCAAATATTTTTCAATTTACGGATTTATTTGAAATTAAGTCTTAATTTTTAAATACGCGGGCAGGTCAATAAATCCGTGACTTTTGGAATGAAATACAGGTTTTTGGTTAAAAAAATTATTTTATTTTGACTTCTTTGAGCTCTATTCACTTTGTCCAACGTTTCTCAAATATTATTTTCCCTCCCAAAAAATAAAATTTATCGAGGACATCAAAATAGGTATTTGTTTGTGAGATGATTTCATCGTTGAAGTCAAATGTGTTTCCACCGAGCCATTTCTTCAGGTTTGGAAACAAGAAATAGTCACTCTGGACTAATTTCGGAGAATAGGGCGGATGAATGAACAATTCGTATCTCAATTCATAGATTTTCATGGAAATTCACTTTTTTCCATTTTCTTCTCAAATCACGAGCTAGTCTGTTATTAATGGATGTCAAACAATAACGAAAAGACCCAACTGGTTCAAATTTCGACAGCTGATAGTTGCCTGATGACAGGAGCAGTGTTTAAGAGATAGAAATTGACAAAGTCACAGACTTATTGATATGCTCTCGAAAGTCCTCCCCTGGTTATTTTATAATTATTATTATTTCAAATATATTTTATATTTATTTTTCAGAATATAGGAAAAATTATTTAAAACATTTGTTATTATATCATAGTGAATGGCAAATATTGTTTAATTAATAATTATATGATCTCTAGTCATTTTCAAAAATAAGTAAAATAATAGAATCAAGAAGATTACGATGGGAAGATTACGTGGCTATCTGAAGAAAGTAGAATTTAGGATATGATCAGCGACGTTACCCTTAAGGAATCTGTTTCCAATTTAAAAGAAAAAAAAAAGAAAATAATATTTTTTTACAAATTATTTTTTTCCAATTTTTAAATTAACAAGTATATGCATCGGAATTAATCCCTTAGTCAAACTGTCCATTACTGTTCTACTAATTGTAGTTTTAATGAACTGTCCAAATTAAAAAGTTAATTTTATTTAATTATACTCTTTTTTTCCAAACCATTGTACAAAACTTTTTTGAAAAAACCATATATTCAACCGATTAAAAAAATATTATTTTATCTTTTCTTATTATACTAGCAAAATTTGTGTTTATATATATATTAACGATTAATTTATTAATTAACCACTCGAAAATTTTTTTGAAATTCACACCATAAATAATATTTATAAATACAAATCGATCTGTATTGGTTTCAACCTGGAGAAAAATCATCTTCATTAGTTTTTTCTTAATTTAAATTTATATATGGATGACGTCACAAATGACATCGATATTCAAATTTGACTCTTGCCAATTTTTTATTGTATTAATATTTTTTTTATATTTAAAATATTTTAAAATGTATTATTTAATTTCGAAATAAAATTAAAAATATTTATTTTAATAGAATATATTTATTAATCACTCCAAAAAAACAAAACATATACGGCTTGGTAATTGTCTTGCCAACATTTTAATAATGTTATTTTTACTCTATATTCTATAAAATATATTAGCCGTGGGGATAACGGTTGGTCCGACGACTCTAGTTCGAGGGATCGAAGCTCGCCGAGTGCATTGATATTTAAAAATAAAAATAAAAATAATAAAATGGAAGATGTATTCCAAAAAAAGAGAATTTTTTGATGTTTTGTCGTTAAATTTTTTGTTAATTCTTATAAATTTTTATTAATCAATTTTGTTATTTTTTTATCTATTTACGTGTTTATTTTTTATAATTACTATTTTATATTTATTTATTAATTGTTCTTTTATTAATTAAGTTTTAGATAGTTTTATAATTTTTAATATTTTTTCACTAAAATATTATTTAATATTTATTAATATTATTTATTATTATTGAGTACCCCAAGTTCCATTTATTTTAATCAGATTGATGCAATGATGTAATATTTAATAATTGTAATAAATAACTAAAGAATTCTATATCACTATTTTTTAAAGGGTCGAGCGAGAGCACGATCTCCACAGGTACTTATAATCTTATACACACAATAACTAAGTCTAAAAGAAAATATAATAAATTTAATACATAAACGTGGGTCATATTAAAAAAAATTGCTTTATAATACTGTAATATAAATAATAATGAATATAATATATTTTAAAGACATGTTATATGTTTTTAATAAAATTGAAATAAATGACTGAAAGGTAGATTGAGATGAGGTTGACAATGAGAGAGAGAGAGATTAAAATTTAAAATAAAACAGTTTAGAGGGAGACTTATATGAATATTTTAAAAAAAATTCAGGATAGTGTGTTTGAGACGTGGTCCTTTACATTATGGAATGCAATTTAACATGGTGTTTGAAAATTATATTCTTAGTTAAAAAATAATAAATCACAGCAAATATCAGTGATAATTTAAATGATAATAAGTGATAATAAGTGCAATAATTTTGAAATAGGACTAGTTTTAATTTAATTAATAGTAGATTTACCGATGATTGATATACTCTTATTTCTACCCAGACCAGTCCAAATGACTTTTGACTATTTACTAACTTACGGCTATAGGAGATTCATAAAAACTGATTAAAGGATTTTTAAGTATATTATTTGTGATACCATTAATTTATTTGGGCAAATTTTTGTTTTTATTTATTTAATAAAAAAAATATCACGATAAAATCATTTCTATTCATAGTTGATGAAAAACGCTAGAGTCTGATTGCTTGTTAGGTAGATTTTTAAGTTTTTAGCTTCATATGTTTCACAAAAATATAATATTTAAATAATTTTTGTGTGAGTGTCCATTTTTGTTTCAAAATTAGACTAACTTCTAATTTGTGGGATATTTTTCTAAAATTACATCGTCGATAATCAATGCAAATGCATTCTTCACTGATCATTTCATATTATTTCTTTTTACATAGTTTGATGGTCCAGCTATATCAAGAAATTATATATTAGTTATCCTTACGAATTTTTTCCAAATTGTTCGATCTACTGAAATTTAATGTTTATCTTCAGAACTTGAAAATATGACTATGTCTCTTTTCTTTTTACGAAGATTTTGTAAATTTTAAAAATCATTATCACTAACAGAAGGTACGTCAGTACTATATGGAAGTGTAATATGACTATTTTCATAATAAATAATATTTATTTTGATTGTATTCGTTATCAGAAAGTTCATTATTTAGAAATTTGAGTTTTATTCCTGATTTTAAGGTTTTTGCTATACATAAAAAAAAATATAATTGATAATCATTCAAATAAAGTGAGAATATCTTTTTATATGTTTTAGATATTATTATTTTTATTATAAATTATATATTATTTTATATAAAATTTCAAATTTTGCTCAAAATAATGCAAGTGCTATAAAAGTTACCAATTTATGATATTCTCATTGTTATTTCGAAAATAATAGATATAATATTTTTATTTAATATTATAATTATAAATAAAACAAAATTGGTTTTAATGCTTATATTATTTTTCTGTAAATTTTAATTTGCGATTTTTATTTAGTAATTGAACCAGTCAAAATGACTGGTGTCGGATAAAATAGGTATAGCATAGTATTATTTCCGTTTTGAGTTAATTCGAAACAAAATGAAATCCATAATATTGATTACTAGCAAATATTTGAGAGTCATGTTAATTTTAATAGCCAATAAATATTTGAAAATAAAAAAATAATAATAACATTAAAATAAGTGATTTTGCTGGTCAGGTAAATCTAGAGTTAAATAACATGTGAAATAAAAACAGGAATAGATTTTTATTCTTTTTGAAGAATTTGCATTAATACACAAATTAAGTTGTTTTTTTTAATTCTTTATATTTATTCTTATAACAAAAATAAAATAAAAATATTGTTCTTTTTTTATCCCTAGATAATATTTTTTTTAACATGAATATTTTTGTGCTCATTTATTTATTTAAACCTGTCAAAATCAGAAATTACAAAATAACATTAAACAATAACAAAAAAAAGCAAATAAATAATTGAATATTCAAAAGAATAATAATAAATCTAATTGAAAAATATTTTCTTCGTGAATATTTTTAACAAAAACAAATAAATTATAGATATATCTTCTTTTCAAGTACTAATAAGAATAATATATATATATATATATATATATATATATATATATATATATATATATATATTTCCAATTTCAAGAAAGGAAAAAACAATAAATAAAATTTCAAACAAAAAATCTTTAAAAAAATATTTTATATTTATTAAATCTTGAATCAATAAATAAAATTGAATCGATAACAAGAGAAATTTTTAATTAGCTATATATATATATTGTAACATATTCGCATGAATATGCTTTAAATACACAAAGGTGGAAAATTCTAGAAAGACATTTCTAACAAACATTGACATCAGCGCGTACTCTCACCTTCATAAATTAAATAGGTTGGTAAATACAATATATTTCCTCAATTCTTTTATAAAAGTTTATCAAAGACTGCACATCTGGTTTCCAGAAGATATTTGCGAGAAATGACCAATAATCAGAGGTCTTCGAGAGATGTCAATGAAGAGGGATGAAGAGTTTTCGTTATTGATGAACAACAATGTTGGAATTAGTCTTCTTGTAGTTCTGGAGCAGTTGAGACAAATATCCCTTGAAAGGAGGAGACATCCCGGCCACCCCCTCAGTAGCCGCCGTAGTCAAGAAGATGTTCTGATAATAAGATAATAAGATGATCCAGAAGACTCCAGTCACTAATAATTCTCCAACTATTCATTCAATCATACAGCTAAGTGATCGACCCTTACTTAAATAAAATTGCAATTGCTCATTAAGTTTAAACATTTAATTTAATTTATAATATTCAGAAATACTTTATCAACAAACAACTCTTTATAATTACTCTGTATCAATTAATATAATATCAATCCTTTAGTATCAAATATTCAATTTTATTATAATTTTATATCTGCATTTTATTCTGAACGAATTCAATATTATCCTTTCCCTCATTATTATCAAATTATTCTTCAAAATTTATCCAGAGTTCAACCTATTTTTCTTCATTAAACAACCCATACAAAACCATACTTTATACGACAATATATCTGTATGAACTTTAGATAGAAGAGAAAGGAGTTTGGAAGAGGGAATTTTAAGGATTTGAAAGTTCAACACTTCAATAATTAATAGTATTTTTTGCACAATAAAACTTATTTTTGTTTTATATAAAATAATTATTATATTAAGAGTGAAATTAATTATAATTTTTTATAATGAATATATAACAATTATCATATTTTTTTTATAAAAGAATAAAATTTACAAATAATAAAATTTCCTTTATTATATTATGTATATAAATAATACATATTCTATATTCTATTATTATAATAATTGTTATAACATATTGAATTTTTAAAGTTATTTATTCATATATATATATATATATAGATAAGAATACAATTAGTGATTAATGAAGTAAAAAACAAAAATAAAGTAAAACAATGAATTATTTATAATGTTTATTTTTGAAATCGATATACTAATTAAAAAAAAAATTTATAAAAAAAATCATCATTTATCTCTATGTCACAATTGAACTTCATATTAACTTCTCCCTCTCATCTGTTTTATTTTAAATTTTTCCAATCTCTCTCTCTCTCTCATTGTCGACCTCATCTCATTCTACCCTTCACTCATTTGTTTCAAAATCAAATTTTTATATTTATTCAACATTAAAGATCAAAGACCACATTATAAATTCAATATTCTTTTATCCATGTAATTTGTAGTTCACTTTGAAAATCTTAAACAATTGGAAATTATTTTAAAATGAAATATGGTGATGAATATTCGGATAATAAAGAATTTAACTATGGTGACAAAAATAAAGTTTAATCAAACAAATGTTAAAAATTATAATTGAATATTCCTTGATGTATATACTTAGATTTGATTTTTTTTTCTAGTACTTTGGATAATTAAAAATATTTATTTGTCTTTGAAACTACACAAATGTTTTTCTTTTGTATATGTAAATAAAAAATAATTTTTATTCAATAAGTATATACAAACTTTATTAAATATCATAATATATAAAATCAATTAATAAAACAATGAATCTAAATATATATATATATATTAATACAAGTAAGATTATTTGATTACTCAGTTCATTAGTCTTTTAACTTCGATTAAACTTTCAATTGTGATTAAATTAGAAGAGAAAAAAAATTCAAGGCATTTTTTTAGACAGAAAGAATATTTGTTTAAAAGGTTTATCAATTAAATACGTTTAAAAAAATGGTATAATAAAAATAAAATTAAAAAAAAACTTTCAACTCGTATTGATTCCCTTTCCTTCCCAATACCAATGTAAAGGAATGGTGGGGGGAGGGGGTGTAAGACCCTGCAAAACGTGGGTAGCTATTCACTAATGAGAAATTTTTCAAAGTTCTTCACGTAATCATTAAAATGTTGTTTGAATTTAAATTGAACATAAAAGTGGGAATAAAGAGAACAACGACAACGACAATAACAACAGAATGAAGTTGAATGAAGAGAATGAGTATTTATTTTCAAATTAATTGTCAAAATATGTACCCTTTGATTTGAATATTATAAAAAAAATTAAACAAATAAACAAAATCATACATTGTAAATATTTAAGAGAACTCAAGCCTTTTCTTTCAACAGAATATTTTATTATGAAGTGAGTGAAATAAATAATTAACATTTTACTTTTTTATTTATGAACATCAGCACAAATAAGTTGACCTGTGGCCAGGCGCAGAACCGACCGACGCACAGTGGTCTGAAACGCCAAAAAAGCTGGCCAAAAATGTAGATGTTGGTGAAACAGCTTGAAATTTTGTAGGCAATAGTTTTGAGAGTCAGGAAATTTAAATTTGACAAAAAAAATGGCGAATTCAAAATGGCGGACAGATTTTTAGAAAAGTGACGTCAGATTCGCAATTGTATGTTCTCTGGGATTTTTGAGCCGAAAATTTCGAAATTGAAGTTAGATTGTACGAAAAAAAATGATAAATTTCAAATGATGTGTTGATTTTTCAAAAAATGACGTCATGCAGAGAAAATCCGTAAAGCTCACAACCATCGAAACTTAGGGGTTTTCATGTTAAGATATTGAAATTAGATGATTTTCTCGATAGTAAAAATATGCCAATTGTGAGTGATGGACTCACTTCAAGAGAAAGTGCATTTCTGAAAAATATTTTATTATCAGTAAGACAAATAACTAACAGTTACATTTTGGTAAGTACCGTGTTTTATTTCATTTTTATCATTTCGTTCGTGTTGCAAAAATATATTCTTCTTTTTTATGAAGCTTTATGAATTCACTGTTACATTTCATCAGTGCAAGGTGATTCTGGGTCAACATCTTCAATTGTTGGTGAACAGGCTTGGGACGACATTAGCAATTTGAGTACTTTCGGACTGAGAGGTTCTTTTGAAAAGTGACAGGTGCACCTTAACGAGATATTAATCAAAAAATTCATAGGAACAAATGGGGCAAAAAGGAGCAATTTTTTCTTCATGATTCTTTATCTATAGACCTTTATCTTTATGTTTCAAATGAGATTGTCACCAATGGTCACCAATGTAAAAAATGCGGAATGTTTTTTGAAAAGTTTTTCGTCAGGTTACATTTTCTGACACAAGCGGTTTAAATCAGCCAATATCAATATAATACATGCATTTCTAGCAAACAAAATAAAAAAAGTCCATGTACGTACCTCCAGCAACAGTTTCCATGTCGCAAGTTGCAAATGAAACTTTTCTATGAAACGAAACACCAATTTTGACTGAGCTCGAATTTCAGACGTTTTGGGAAATCTCTGGAGAAAGTAAAAACAGTTGACTTTGAGATGTTCGGAAAACTCGTAGAGTCATGGTAGTGCTCTACTTTTTCAGCTTTTCGTACATAAATATGTCTTCAACAAAATACCATAAACGACATGCAAAAAAAAAAAATTTCAATTTTCGATTTTTGGCCAGCTTTTTTGGCGTTTCAGACCACTGTGCGACGGTTTGAAATAAATTAATTTCCAGTTATAGAAACAATTTCAAATAATTTTAATATATCTATTAATGCAATAAAAAACAGATATGGATATAACATAAATATTTTTAATTTTATTTTATTTATAATATATAAGTAAGAGCTGGCTGTGACGTCATGAAGGGCTGGGTAACGTCATATAATTTTAAATTAAGAAAAAACTAATGAAGATGATTTTCTCGAGGATAAAACCAATACAAAGTGCAAGATTTGTGGAGATATGTAAAAAAATCTTCTCGTGTGAAATTTGGTGTGAAAATAACCCTTCCCTTCCTATCGGCGATCGCTAATACCACCACTCCCGGTTTCTGGATATACACCAAAAGTTGATCCATTCATCATACTGATGCATTAAGTAAATATACCAAATTTCATCAAAATCCGTTAAGTCGTTCAACCTGGACACATCTATACGGACGGACAGACACATCATGCTAAAATACTTTTTTACCGACCGACGATATTAAGGGAGGTATTGTTTTCACACCAAATTTCACATGTGGAGATTTTTACATATCTCCACGAATCATGCATTTTCTTAACAGAAAAAAGTATTTTTAGCATGATGTCTGTCCGTCTGTCCGTCCGTATAGATGTGTACAGCCTGAACGGCTTAACGGATTTTGATGAAATTTGGTATATTTACTTAATGCATCAGTGGGATGAATTGATCAACTTTTGGTGCAAATCCGGAAACCGGAAGTGGTAGTATTAGCGATCGACTATAAGAAGGGAAGGGTTATTTTCGCACCAAATTTCACATAAGGAGATTTTTTTACATATCACCACGAATGTATTGGTTTTATCCTCGGGAAAAATCATCTTCATTATGTTTTTCTTAATTTAAAATTATATGACGTCACCCAGCCCTTCATGACGTCACAGCCTCGGGTAACGCCGGCAACGCCGGCTACTTCAGCTATATATTATAAATAAAATAAAATTAAAAATATTTATGTTATATCCATATCTGTTTTTTATTACATTAATAGATATATTAAAATTATTTGAAATTGTTTCTGTAGCTGGAAATTAATTTATTTCAAACCGTCGGTCGGTTCGGACCTGGCCACAGGTCAACTTATTCTGTTAAGAAAATGCATGATTCGTGGAGATAAGTAAAAATCTCCACTTGTGAAATTTGGTGTGAAAACAATACCTCCCTTACTATCGTCGGTCGGTAAAAAAGATTCAAATTGGCTAAATAATCCAAATTTAATTAATAAATTCTTATTTCTCTCTTATTTGTTGCAGTAAGAAAGAAGTAGTTAATAAAATAAGGATTTAAAACATATTTTATAATAAATAATAATAATAGAAAATTTATTGAGATATTTTAGTTCTTTTAACTTTTTACCAATAATGGATTTGAGATATTGAAAATTCATAAATATTTAATTGGATTTTTATATTTTTGAGGAAATTTATTCTCATAAAAATAATTTTGGTAGAAATGAATTGAAAGACATTTAATTTGTTTATATTAAATACGACATTGTGATGTCTGAAAACATTGAAGATCTCCAACTGCTTCTAAATGAAATTTCTTAAATTGGAATTAAAGCGGGCTTACGTAAACACCAATATCTCCAAAACAAAATTTATGGTCTTCAGCTGCCAGTTACTCGGAAACGCCTCCCTCTACATAAGTTGAACGAGTAAGATCCTTTAAGTATCTCGGTTGTACTATAAATGACCAGCTAGACCCGGATATCAAAATCAAGTTCAGAATTGCGATTTTAAAATTTAATATATAATTTCTTATACATAAAGATTTTCAAAGCGATAAGGATAATTGTCTTAATTGGTGACGGGAGACAAACTATACAAACACGGGCCGTATGCAGCCCTCGAGCCACATATTGTCGGCCCATAAATAACATACTATAATAACATTCCATATTTTGAAACAGGAGTGAGAAACCTTTTTTATCAAAGGGTCAAAGGAAAGTCGACATTTTATGGCGGGACCCAGACAAAAACAACTTAATAAATTACTAAACCTTAAATATTTCATGAACAATTCACAAAATACATGTCTCTTTCAAAGTCTCAAAAAATCGTCTCATTGTTGTATCGATTATTATAATATATATTTGACTTAACAGTAATCAAGTGGCCGGCAAAAAAAGTTTAGAATATTATTAAAATGATATTGTAATTACAATTATGCTTGGTAGGCTGCACAAATCTATTCGGCGGACCGCATGCGGTTTAAAATGTCTGCTTTAAAAAGTTAGTATAAATTAACCTTATTCCCAATAACTGATTTATTATTTTTTAATGATTACATTTTATTTATTTTTCTGCAAATAGAACGTAGTAAATATTTTTTTTTTACAATTATTTAAGTCAGGTCAGATTACAAACAACCAGTCCAGAGACGAAATTGAAAATGTAATTAAGTTCTTGTTGGGATTAGAAAAATATTTGTTATCGAGAAAATAAAAAAAACAGAATGAGAGAGAAAAATAGATAGCTTAGTAAAAAAAAACTAATTTCTTGATGTTGACAGATTCGTATAAATGTTAATCGTTTAGAAAACTCATAGTAATAAAAAAATCTGGAATGTCTCCACTCGACTATCTCGCAAATTTTAATTGGATTAATTAACATATATTATATTCTAATTAAATTTAATTAATTAAATTATAAATTAAAATTAATACATAATATTTTTTAAACAGCACGTGTTTGGCTCTTTGTTGATGGCACCACGTCACGTGCTGGCGCGTGATTCACAATGTTAAAAATTAATTCCGGTACTTTCAGTGATTCAATTAAGAGTTTTATACAATTTTTAATCATGTGAAAAACTATCAAACATATATCATTATTTTTACAGTCAGTTTAGAAGAGAAGAAATCAAAACGTGGTAGGAAATGACCTGGTGAGCTGCATTTCTCAAAAGATGATAGAAAACTACGAGTTTTGAATAATGTCCGTAATTTCATTATTCTAGCTCAAACCGTTTTTGCGTAATCTTGTCTACACACACACACAGAGAGAGAGAGAGAGAGAGACGTTTTTCTCAACCTTAGTGAAAATGACTCAGGGACCTTCAAAACGTATAAAAACATCAAAATCTCGACATAGCAATAAAATTATTAGAGAAGTTAATCATACAAAGTATAACCTTCTAAAATTTTGATAAAATAAAAGATAAATCAAAGATAAATTATAATGTTAATTATGAATTATTTGTAGAATATTTTATTCCTGAGAATTATATAATTTAAAATAAGTCCATGTAATTAAAATACTATCTGAAAGTAAAAATTCCAAATAAAAAAATTCAAATTAATTTAAGTATGTCATATATATAAATATATAAATAGACTTTCCTTTCATAACATTTGATTAAGATATAAATTAATTTTATTTGACGTTTTTTCTTTTTTTTATTATCTTATGTTTACTTTTTAAAACTTTTCTAAAGGCTCCCCTCCTATCAATGCTAAGCTCGGTCCACCCTTTCATTTCGCTCTTCACTCCACCATGCACTCTCACACTCGCCAATCTACGTTCATTAAAAGTGTCTTTATTACATTTTTATTTTTTTTTTAACAGTTTATTTTTATTTTTTTAAATTGTGTTCGTAATGAATTCAAACTCAATTTTTAATCAATTTTCAATTAAAAACAAAAAATAAAATAAAATAAAAAACTAAACATCAACAAGACAAAAATAAAAAATACTTTTTTGACTCTTGAACTAAATCTTTCTTTTTCATCTATTAATAATCAATTAAAATTTATAATTATAAACGATATTTTAGGCCTACATTTTATATATAAAATTAATGTAATATATATTAACAAATATTCACTTTAATTTATTTTACTTTATTAAAAAATTGAGAATTTTCTAAATTGAAAAATAAAATTTATTTTGGATTTAAGTATAAAAATAAATTAATAAAAACTTTTTAATATACATGCTTTTTAATAAAAAATGTCCTAAAATAGAAAATAAAATATTCATTAAGCCTTGAATATTATCCTTTACAGATGCCCACAAAATAGCGTGGACGAATATGAACATAAGTAGTAGGTAAAGAATTTAATATTATTATATGCGCCCCACGCTTTTTTGTTGGGCATCTGTAAAGGATAATATTCAAGGCTTAATGAATATTTTATTTTCTATATTTAGGGCATTTTTTATTAAAAAGCCTGTATATCAAAAAGTTTTTTTTTATTAATTTATTTTCAAGTTTTTAGTTTTTTAGTTTTATTAACTTCACTTTTCTGTCCGTCTGTAATGTTCAAAATTTGTAATTGGATCTTAACCCACTTCTAGTTGAGCGATTTCGCTCAAATTTGAAAAGTATATTGAAAGTCGATGACACTGCAATAATCAAAAAGAAATATTTTGAGTTTTCCAAAAATACGGATTTTTAAAATTTGTGAATTTAATTATATTTACTTAAAAATAACATATTACTAGAGTTCAACCAGAATATCTTTAGGCACATAAATCATTGTGACAGGTACAAAGTTGACCAAAAATATTATACGATTTTAAATGTACCCTTATAAATAAAGCAATAGTTGTTTGGGTTACTATACTGGATGGGTTTTATCTGTCCGGTGTGCATGTGTTGTTCTGTGATTTCGAAAAGAACTCAGTGCCGCATACAATGTTATATTTATATTTAAATTTGCAAACTTTTTATATTTTCTATTAGTTGTAGAAAATTAGAAATTTTCAATATATGTTTAAATTTGAGTGGAATCGCTCAATTAGAAGTGGGTTAAAATCCAATTTCAAATTTTGAACATTACAGACGGACAGAAAAGTGAAGTTAATAAAAAGCCTGTAATAAGTTTTAAAGTTCTTTACGTATACATAAACATAGCCTAATACAATTTATTAATTTTATTTAATCATGTATTTATTTTTTTCTCCGTTTAATTTATAGTTACTTAAATAGAAACACTTAATAACTACTTTTAAAAAATAAAATACTTTTTAAAAATATATATATCATATATAATGAAATCAATTAATAAAATGTTTTAATATTTAATATCTCTTTTCTGAAATTTAAAATTGGTCCATTTTTTCCTTTTTTTCCAATACAATAATCGACGTCTCATTTATTTTAATATGAGTCAATTTAAATATTAATTGAGTAAATTCTATAAATTACTTGGATTAGGAGAAATCATGGTAATATGGATGATTAATATTCAATCGAGCTCATAGTCATTTGAACAATTCCAGAATCAGATCAATAGTTTCTAGCACAAAATCAAGTTTACTTTCAAGACAAGTTGATTGAGTAGAATTTATGAAATTTACATAAACGTGTTTAAACTTGTTTAACTGTGCTTATAGGTGTAGATATACTTTTATTAAATATAAAAATTTCACAATTATATATAATATACATATAAATAATATCTGAAATACCATGATGATTGCCACCATTCTTATTTTATTTCTGAAGATAATCAACGACAGTTATACATAAATAGATTACTGCTTGGGAATACATCTGAATGTTAGGTTTAACCAAAGCTTCACAACAGTGTAGTTGTGCACATGTTTCACTACTACCGCGTACACTCGGGTTCAATTTCTGAAAGCGGCAAAGGAATATCTCTTTTTGAGGTATGATATAAGGCCCATACATTCGTAATCAAAACTGGGGAGCTACTTGAATTAAGAAAATCAAAGAAAAGGTTGAGAGAAAAATGTTATACTGATCATACAAAATCTTTATCCTGCCTAGGCGGCAACCGAAATTAAATATTCATCAGCCAGAATATGTTTTTTTGCGGAATAAAATTGTCCATATAATTTATTAATTAATATTTTTGTAAGAAAATGACTTATCTAAAAAAAAGTCAATTGTTTACATAAAAAATCAAACTCTTCTCTAAATGTAAATAGAAAATGTAACACTTAGTATGCTGTAAGCGAAATCAATTATCCACCCCATCTCACTCTCTGCCACTCTCCTTGTCTCTCTTTCACTTGAAATGTTAATATTGACATCAATTAAATTAATTTCCAACTCAGTCTACATCTCAAATTTATTCTAAAAATTTAAAGGAGAAGATTTGTGATTAATAACGATTCAAGCTAAATTTTTGAATATATTTTATTGCTATTATTATTATTATTATTATTATTATTATGTTAGTAAAAGTATAAAAGAATTACAAAATAAAAATAAAAAAAAATTATAAAATTAAATTTAATAAATATTTATATAAAAGAATTTTGTTGGAATGTATGATAAAAATTCCATTATTATTTAGATAAATATTTTTGACTTTCTCAACATATTTATATTATATTTATTTTTGCGATACAATAATATAGAAATATAAATACCAATGTTTTATATTTATATATATATGCGTTACTCCGGAGTGAATTTTTTAAAAAATTATCAAATAATATTTCAATACTGTGAAAAAGTTGCTATTAATCGAGATGATCATGATGAAATCAAATACTTAAAAAATTTGAAATCAGAAAATATAATTATATTTACATATCTAGTAAAGAAGTAGAAAAAAATGTTTTATATATCATAATTAAAATTATATTATCAGCATTTTATGAATGTGAGGCGTAGTCTATGACTTTAGAAAACACAAGATTACTCAGGAAAGAAGAATGAATCACATTGTTAATGCTATAGATTGCATTACCTCTAGGCGTCTCTTAGTAGGGTCATGAAATTGAGAAGTTGAGTCAAATGTATAAAGAAATGCTAACGAGAAATATGTGAAATCCATTGGTAATAGACAGGTTGGTAGACTAGAGCAGGCAATATAAAGTTAAACGAGAGGAAATTATTAGAGGATAGGAATTGGATGGAAGTAGAACTGAAAATGATAAGTTGCTGGAATTGGTGATTGTGACAAGATATTCTGAGATAAGTATTAATATAAAAAAATATGAGTAAAAGTCATGTAACATTCAATCCGAAGAGAAAAATCAATAACCAATTTGATTAGGATTCTTATATCATTTTATAATATAATTATAGGTTGAATATTGGTTGAATATTGAGAACAATAATATATTATTATTATTATTAAGGATGGGATGGGCTGGACGTGTGGCAAGAAAGGGAGAGAAAAGATTAGCGAAAAATCTATTTGTGTGGGATCAGTTGGAAGACCAAGGACTCAAGAGAGATGGGTGAAAATAGCAATTGAATCGGTGTAGCTAAGGATAGGATAGGATATTTAAAACTCACAATATGTATATATATATATTGATATATGTATATTCTAGTATTAATAATAATTATTATTAGAGGGATTGGAGTTAAATCTATTTATAAATGTAGAATTAAATAGGAAAAATAATATTATTATAATATGTTATTTATAGAAATAAAACAAATTGAATTATTATTCAACCATGTATTTTTTTATTAGAAAATCAATATATATAATTTCCGTAGTATGTATGTGATGTCTATAACATTATAAAGTTAGTTACATACAAATTGTCAAAATTAATTTAAATTGTAACTAACTTCATTATTTTTAATTTTGTTTTGTTAAATTAAATAGAAAATAAATAAAGTATCAAATAAAAAAAATAAAAATATTATTACGACGATTTGAATAAAGTTAATAATTTTATATTTAAACATTGTGTTGTTTTGTAAGTATGATGTCGGGAACGGCTAGTACGATATATTTAATAAATTAAGTTTACATTATTATTATTATTTATCTATATATTTAATACGATAGTGTCCGTCTGTACGCAAAAAACTCCAGAGCCTAAACTACAAGGAGTAAGGTAACCAAATTTTTCTGAGGTGAAGGGTACCTCAAATGATGAAAAATAAAAAAGAAATTAGAATCTTAGGTAACTCCTGAGCTGAGCTGCGGGTGTTCCATTTTCCAGAAATATATATAAAGGAGAGTATTTGTATGTATGTAATTTGTTTACTTTTTTGTTGTCATAGAAACAGATATATATATATATATATATATATAATTAGAACCTCTCTCTCTCCCTCTATTTAAAATTTAAAAAAATTTCTTAAGCCAGGTAAATGAATTGGACTGGAAGAGGAGACATGTGATTAGAGAAATTGGGGAAAAATCAACCGAAATGTAATTAAACAAAAAAATTCAAGAATTATGATACGGATACGACTTACATACAATTAAGATACAAAATGTAGAATTTGAAAAAGTATAAATATTTAAATACTTAAGATCTCTAATCACGAAAGATAATAATATTCGAGAAGAATTTAAATCGACGTTGTAATTGAGTAACGCCTGTTATTATGCAGTAAAGGGGCTTATCCCATCAAAGAGGATCAAAATTAAAATATATAAAACAATTATTTTTCATGTTGATCGATGACTAGGGTGACCATATTTCGAAAACACCAAACCGGGACAAGCGGTATACCTTTTTTTTAGAACTAAATTGAAAAAATTTTGAAAAAAAAATTACGAAATGTCCTAAATATTGAAAAAACAGTAGGGTGTCCCGAAGACTTTTTTGGGACAGAGCACCTAAAGACGGGACGTTTGGTCACCCTATTGATGACTCTGGGAGACCATTTGGAGTATTTGTGAGATTAATATTGTTCGCAGCATTTATAGGCCAAAAGAAGATGAGGTCACAGGGGGATGGCGGAGATGGCATAACGAGATATAATGTTCAGATATAGTTAAGGTTATAAAATCAAGAAGGCTGGGATGGGAAGGGGACGTGGTTGGAATTGGTGAAACTAGAAATTGGGAGAAACCGATTGGGAAACATCCGGTGGAAGTCCAAGGACCAAGGTGGGTGGACAATGAAGGAAGGGACATGGGATGATAATTAACAAACAAGTACATCTAAACTTGGCATTGGGATGGATTTGAACCCTTTTTTAGGCAAACAAATAACCGATAGGAACTTGGCCTGCTTTTTAACAGGTATGTTTTGGATTAGATATATTTTACAAGAAAACAAATACATGTCTTATCTACTTATACTGATTGAAACAAAATGGATGAAAATCTTTTACATACAGACTTTCAACCAAATACTATATATCACTCGGGGGTACAGGGGGCGGAGCCCCCGTCTAGGTGTGAAGAGCGCCGAAGGCGCTCGGAGCAGCTAGTTATTATTATTTATACATTAATATTTACTTTATTCTTATTTGAATTATATAAAAATTTTTTTTTAATTCTTAGATAAAACATTATAAAATAATTAATAATTTATGCAGATGATAAAAGAATATAAATTGTATTTATTAATTATAATTGTATTTAAAAATCATAATCTATATATATCATATATAAATATAAATAATTATTTTTCATTGTATTCATTAATAACAAATAAAATTTCCAATACGTTCCAGAAGTTATTTGTAAATCAATTAAATCGAGTTTTTGTGCTAAAACTTTAATCAGAGTAAGTAGTATAGGATTTTGCATATATTGCAGGCGTGCACATTGAAGTTGAGAGAACGCGAAGGTTAACAAAATATCAAATTATCAAACTATTTTTTTTTTATAAATATATAAATAATGCTTTTAATTTGAACCAAAATTTGCAAAAACTTTTAACAAAATATTATACAATATTAACAAACCATACCAATAAATATAATATAATACTAAGCCATTGTGTTTTTCTTTATTTATTTTAAAGTATCTTCAATTTTTTTAAGGTAGTACTATATATATGTATTTTTATGTATCTATTGCCATTAGTTATTTATAGGAGTTGAAAGAAATCACATACTGTATTTTATTTTATTTTTGACCCTATTCTTTTCGGTGACAGAGCTACACATACACACTATCCATAAATATTTTTTAATATTTTATATATTTATACTTACATAAATATTTATGATATTTTCAGTTTATTTGTTCGCCATAAACTTTATAAAATGATATAAATATGAAATATATATTTCATGTTTTATTTACTTAAATCATTTCAAAGTTATATATATATATAGGATAATACCTTGTTTACTGAGCCCCAGTTCGGTACTTTAAAAATTTATTTTTCAACTGAGAATATTGTTTAAAGAATATTATGGGTCTATCCTGGGATTATAATAAATTGGCAGAGCTGATTATAATGAATACCCCCTCTATTCTATTTTATATATCTCTCAAATACCTAGGTATATTTGACCTTAGAAAATATATCATCAATTAATTTATTTTTTCAAAAATCCATTATTATTTGTTGGAATATAAAATCCTTGTTAATAATCACTTATCTAAAACCCTGCACCAGTCCATAAATTTTCAGCAATAAATATTAAAATATTAATCCTAGCACCACCCTGATTTATGAAAATTTAATATATACACTTTTATTTTTCTATCTAATAAATAAATATTTAAATTATTTAATTTCTATCTATCTATCTCTGTGCCTCTATGGAACTCGAATGTTCTTGGCCGCAACAACCACACTTCACCAAGTATCCCTATTCTGAGCCACAACCATCTAACCCTTACCCTCTCCCGTCTCTCTCACGTCCCTTCCTACATTGTCCACCCACCACGTCCTTGGTCTTCCAAGCGGACGTTTTCGAATCAGTCTCCTCACCAATATATTTTTCGTCATTCTTTCCTCCCCCATTCTAGCTATGAGCCCTGCCGCAGCCTTCTCGATTTTATAATTCTAACTATATCGGGAGATGCATAGAGGTCATGCAATTCCTCTTTATGCAGTCTCCGCCATTCCCCGGTGACCTCATCTTTCTTTGGCGGATAAATGCTGCGAAGAATCCTATTCTCAAATACTCTAAATCTACTCTCGTCTCTTAAGGTCATAGACCATGCATCATACCCATTTAATACAACCGACAAAATAATTGTTTTATATATTTTAATTTTAAGTGTAAGTAATTAATTTTTCTACATTTTCATATTCTACATTTTGTATGAAAAGACTTTGTGTGTTAATACAATTCCTCTCTGTTACTAAATATTTTGTCTTAGCAATATTAATTTCAATCCCCACCTCTATTCCTGATTCGATTAATTTTTCTACGCTATCTTTAATTTCATTTACCGTCTCTCCTATTATATTTAAGTCGTCTGCGTAACCTAATATTTGAATTTTTTTGTTTAATTGGATTCCGTTTGATTTTTACCCAATATGTCTAATTACATATTCCAGTACTAAATTAAATAAAATGGGTGATAATGCGTCTCTTTGTTTAACTCATTTCGGATTTAAAAAGTTTCTGACAGTTGATTCTCGCATCTTACTCTTCCTATTTTAAGTAATTTAATAGCAATAAATATTTTCGTTGTATTAAGATATTATTTAATGGTGATTTTAAATAGATATCAAATATGAGTAATGAAATACAAAAATAAAATAAATCAAAATTTTATATACGAGGGTAGATCAATAAGTCCGTGACTTTTTAAATGAAACAGGTTTTTGATAAAAAATTATTTTATTTTTCTCTATATATTTCGTCTAAATCAGGAGAGTATAGCAATACCTATCCCAATTCATAGATTTTTATGTAAATTCACTTGTTTTCAAATTCTTCAAATCATAAGATAGTCTGATATTAATGGATGCTAAACAAAAACTAAAAGACCCAGCTGGTACAAATTTCGACAGAAGTCAGCTGATTGTTACCTGATGACAGGAGCAGTATTGTCATTACATTTTAGAAACAGCAAATTCAAAAAGTCACGGACTTATTGATCTCTCCTCGTACCTACAAGTATTAAATACTATTTTTTTGATTTTCATAAGTTAGAGATAATAACAAACTATGCAACAATATATTTGGATAATAGCTAGAAAAGTATTATAAATTAATAATATTAATAATATTTATATATCATAAATATGTTTAATAAAAATAATCTTTAATCGTTCTAATGTTTTGATTTGATCATTTATTAACACATGTTAGTTATTCATTACTTTAATTAAGAAAAAACAATTAAAATGTTAGATCTATATAGATTTAGCCCTTAATAATTCAATTTAATAAAAGTTCTGTGCAGTGTACAAGATCAGCAAGATATTTATATACAAGGTATCCGCTTGATACACCTATTAGCGGCTCGTAAGGCCTAAATAATTAAAGAAAACTTTTATTCCTGAAAATTGAAGGTGAGATTAAATTGAAAGGGATGAATCCTTGATATTTATTAATTTTGCTCGAAGGTCTAAAAAGAGGAATTAGTTTAATTACGATAGACACTCCTTCCACTTCTATCGTACCTCGATTAAATTAGTGGACTGTATAAAGATCTTTTTGAGATATCAAAGATTCGGGTTGGATTTAAAAAGATCGCTAAATAAAAACTGTATTTAATTTAACATGATTTATAATAAAATTCAATTAATAAAAAAGGTGTTATTTACTTAAATATACTATAAACAAAACTTAAATCTAAATTTAATATAATTTTAATATAGTTCCTCCTTATAATTTAATAATTAATTAACATTTAAATTATTTTTATATTTAAATTAAATTAATAATTGTCAGAGGGAGGGAGTTTGAATTATTTCATTAAGCTTCCATGCGGAACCATACAGTTTTTGCTATTATATATAAAATATATATAAGATAGATTAAATATAAATATATTTGTTATATAGATTAAATGTATTATAGGAAAAAAAATATTTATTTGAATTTTGCGATACATATTATTGTATCTAATAAACATTTATAATATAAAATTGAAATATCATTAAATACCTAATATATATTTGTAATAATATTAGCGATAATTATTCTGAATGTTTTTGTATTTGTATATGAATGTAAAAATTGTATAATTTAAGTAACAGATTAATTGAAGAGTGTATAAGAAAAAATCGTATTTATAGTTATTTTATCTCATTTTTTCAGACTAAAAGAATTGAATTTTTTTTTCAAAATACTATTCGGCGCCAGATAGATTTCAAATGGATCACTAGGGAAATATATGTCAAAATTATTATAGTGTAATATTTACATTATTTGACTTTTGCGATGTTTTTATTCCATTGACTGAAAATATTATACAATAATGAAAACTCCTAAAGGATTTCTATGCTATTATGAGAGAATAAAACTGAAATAAACAAAAAGAAATTGGATACATTTATTGAATAAATTGTACTTAAAAAAATTGAAAATATAAATTTCATATAGATTTAATAAAAACTTTGGGAATTTATACAAATATTCGTCCAGTGACGGAAAACAGACAACACCACATTCTAGCTACCACCACCATTAATATGTAAATAAAAATTAAAGAATTTAATTTTTAAACCCATAAAAACATAAAACTCTTAATCAATTAAAATTAAATTGGTATTAAATTTTTTTTTAATTTTGATTCAAATACTAATGCAGTTGTGAAAGGCGTGGTTCATGTTAGACTGGAGTTCTCTTTTTTCCGACACTGTATTATATATATAAACATATTAATATCATATTAATAAGTAGTACCGGGACCCCGAGCCTCGGCTCGGTACTTAAGTTAAAAAAAATGATTCATTATTATTGGGTTTGGCTGGTAATATTAATACCTGGGATACCGAGCTGTCGCTCGAAAAAATATTTAGACATTATTATAGACATTTTCATTCTGTAAATTAAATAATTTTATTTCATTTAAATAAATATCTATTTTTAAATAATTTTTCTCTCTACATTATTTATCTAATTCTGACAATATATTAAGATCACACCGGGACCCCGAGCCTCGGCTAGGTAATTAAGTTAAAAAAAAATAATTCATTATTATATTGGGTTTGGCTGGTAATATTAATACTTGGGACACCGAGCTGATATACAATTCTTTAATTATTTATTACAATTATTAAATGTTGCATCATTGCATGGAACTTGGGGTCCTCAATAATACATAAATATGTATACCGGGACCCCGAGCCTCGGCTCGGTACTTAAGTTAAAAAAAATGATTCATTATTATTGGATTTGGCTGGTAATATTAATACCTGGGACACCGAGCTCGCTCTACCCTTTAAAAAATATTGATATACAATTCTTTAATTATTTATTACAATTATTAAATGTATTAAATAATATTTTATTGAAAAAATATTAAAAATTATAAAACTATCTAAAACTTAATTAATAAAAGAACAATGAATAAATAAATCACGAAAATAGATAAAAAAAAAATGGGGGAGTAAAAACAATTGTTCTTACCGCTGGTCTATGATATTTTGATAATTACAAAGATATTTTTACCATCTTTCAAAGACATTTATTTGTTTTGTTGTTTTTTTTTGAGAGAGATTAATAAATATATATATATTTTATTAAAAATAAATATTTTTAATTTTATTTCGAAATTAAATAATGAATTTTAAAATATTTTTATATTTTATTAAAAATAAATATTTTTAATTTTATTTCGAAATTAAATAATAAATTTTAAAATATTTTAAATATAAAAAAAATATTAATACAAAATTAAAAAAAGGCGGGATTAAAATTTCAAAATGGATGCCATTTACGTCACCCATATATAATTTTCAATTAAGAAATTAATAATGAAGCTGTAAGTTTCAAGAGATGTGATCAATAAAACTCAATTTTTCTTTATAAATACTATATCTAGTGTGAATTTGAAAAAAATCGTTAGAGCGGTTTTTGAGAACCAATGGTTATAGATAAATAGATATATAGATAAATAGATATATAGATATATAGATATATACAATTTTAGCTAGCATAATAAGATAAGATTTATATAATACAATAATATAGAAATATTAGTTCCCCCGATTTATTACTTTGTGTAACATTAGATCAGAGTTATGTTTAATTCTAATAGTACCGGTCATTAAAACAAATTATTCCTTATTATTGTGTTTGGCTGTGGCTATATTAACATAATAACTGGTTCACCAAGTCGACGCTCTATACTTTAAAGAAATTATTCCTTATGAAGTAAGGGATTAAGATAATTTTTTAAAATAAATAAACGACAAAATATATGAAACAATTTCAGAAAATTATAAAAAACATAAATTAAATAAGTTGACCTGTGGCCAGGCGCAGAACCGACCGACTGTTTGAAGAAAATTAATTTCCAGCTACAGAAACAATTTCAAATGGCTGGTTGTGACATCATGTAGGGCTGGGTGACGTCATATAATTTTAAATTAAGAAAAAACTAATGAAGATTTTTTTCCCTAGGATAAAATCAATATAAAGTGCATGATTTGTGGAGATATCTAAAAAAATCTCCTCGTGTGAAATTTGGTGTGAAAATAACCCTTCCCTTCCTCGTCGATAGCTAATACTACCATTTCCGGTTTCCGGATTTGTACCAAAAGTTGATCAATTCATTATACTGATGAATTAAGTAAAGATACCAAATTTCATCAAAAATCCGTTGAGCCTTTCAAGCTGTACACAATACGGACGGACAGACATAATGCTAAAAATACTTTTTTTCTGTGAAGAAAATGCATGATTCGTGGAGATATGTAAAAATCTCCACATGTGAAATTTCTCCACAAATCTTGCATTTTGTATTGGTTTTTTCCTCGGGAAAATCATCTTCATTAGTTTTTTCTTAATTTAAAATTGTAAGACGTCACCCAGCCCTTCACGACGTCACAGTCAGCTCCTACTTATATATTATAAATAAAATAAAATTAAAAATATTTGTTTTATCCATATCTGTTTTTTATTGCATTAATAGATACATTTAAATTATTTGAAATTGTTTCTGTAGCTGGAAATTAATTTATTTCAAACCGTCGGTCGGTTCCGCGCCTGGCCACAGGTCAACTTATTTTATTATTAAATTTCCTATATTAAATTAAGAAAAACTAACAAAGATGATTTTTCCCGAGGCTGAAACCTATATAGATCGATTTTTCTTTATAAAAGTTATCTATTGTGTGAATTGCAAAAAAAATCCTTAGAGCGGTTTAATATCTCAAAAATATAAATATATATATATCTATATACCATTTTTGCTAGTACAATAAGATATTTTATTTGCTATTTTATATAAGTATATTTAATTGATAATCCTAATTGAACTTTGGCCATTAATAAAATTAATATGTTATTTTTGAAGTCAGAAAGTAATTTGTTTTACATAAATTATTAATGGTTAATATTATTATTATTATTAACATTATAATATTTCATGATTTTATGTTAAGTTATTCTTATTAAAGTAACTTTGAAAAGTTGAATCTCAAGTATCTCAAAACTTTATTTGTTTCTAGATGAATTGATATTCAATGAGCTAGAAATTTACTACTAAGTTTTGGATTTATTGATTTATAAAACGTTACAAGATAAAAATAAGTATAAAATCTTTCTCAACAGTTTATTTATATAAAGAGTACGAAATTCAAATTTGATAGACTTAAGAAAAAAAAATTATTTAAAGAAAAATTTTATTTATTTAATTTATTATATGAGTAAGACATATATACATGATACTAATATATATGAACAGTGACGGGAAAAGTAAACTCCAGGGTGGCAGTGCGCCTTCTCAACCGGTTCATTGCCCGACAACAGCGCCACCCTGTCGTTTACTTTTTTTTTCGTCACTATGCATACTTGATGTTTCAACGGTTATGATATAAATTAACTTTATTGTTTTATGAGTAGAGTGATTTTGAATTCCCAATTAGAATCTATTTACACAAAATCTTGAAAATCACAGAAATTAAACGACCTATAGTTTACATGTACTATATATATATTCTATTGAAAATTCATATACTCCCATTGATCAAATGCTAATTGAGAAATAACAATAATAATATTTAATATGTAAATATATTTTATTGAATATATTTGAATGAATTATTCTGAAATTAATTAAAGGGTAATTAAAAATTTTATAATTCATATCAATCGAATAAAAAATTTCGGCTTCTTATCTTTCTCTTTTCACTTGTTTTTCTAATTAGAAATTCTAAAGAATGCATTTAAGATGATAGAGATGGGAAAAAGGAAAAAAAACGAGAAAAAACCGAAAGAAACCAAGAATTATTGCTACGCGCGAAAAGTGGAATAATATTAATAGTAGTAATAGTAGGAGAATCAGGAGTGTTAGTAGGGATAAAATCACACGAAGGGTTATCCTAGAGAAGGATTGAAGGGCTGGCTGGTAAGGAGAGGAAAAGAGTGAAAAAGAGACGAATAAATGAAATTACCCGGAAATTAAATTCGCTCGCGTTATATGAATATATGTATATTTATATTATAAAAACGAAGAGGAAAAAAAGATGAAAAAAACATGAAATGAATTCATTTTTATAAATGTCCAATTTCACCGACAACTCCTATAATAAAAACAACAATGATTCTTTGTCAATGGAATAAATTTTGAACACATTTAGGTTTGTTTTATTTAATCATGTAAACAATTATTCATTTAAATACAAAAACACCTTCGCTATGTACCGATAAAATGCAAACGGAATATAAAATTATTTTTCAATATCAGAAAAATATGAGTATAAAAGAGAGAGAGAGAGAGAATTCACTGTTAATTGGAACCAATCAATCTATTTGCACTCAAATTTAATTAAAATTTCGATTAAAAATTTGCAATCCAAACAGTGAACAATAAATGGAATAAAAAATGATTATTTAAATCCAATTTCTACTTAAATAAAATTAAATTGTTTAATGTATAATATATGACATATATTTGGTTCAAACTCACTATAGGCAAAAGGGTGCCCCTCTGACTTTCAAGTTTATAGATTCAGGCTCAAGCCCCTGGCAAAAGAATTTTTCTCTTTCCGCGGTCTTTGGAAACGTGGTCCTCCCAACCTACGTGAGCAAAATTGGAAAACTATTTGAAATAAGAAAGTGCAACCTGCGATCAGAAATTTAAGATAAAGGTTTAGAGGAACACACAATTGCTCGGACTAGAGATCAAATCTATTTATTATTTATCTTTATATTGTATTTTTATTATCTCTCTAATATATAATAATAATAAAATATGAGCTATGGCCAGGCATAGAACCCACCGACGATTTGAAATAAATTAATTTCCAAACGACATTAAATATATCTTTATTTATTTATAAAGTATCAAAAAAAATATTTTAAAAACTCGAATTAAAATGACTAAATTATATTATCTTGGTTTTTATTTTTAGTTTAATTACTCAATTATTAATTACTACTATATTTTAAGTGAATTATTTTCTGACAATGAATATAAAATTAATACTTGGTAAACTACCACTTCCGGTTTCCGAATATACACCAAAAGTTGATCAATTCATGGTACAGATGCATAAAGTAAATATACCAAATTTTATCAAAATCCTTTGAGCCGTTCAAGCTGTACACATCTATTCGGACACACACCGGACAGACGAACAGACATGCTAAAAATACTTCTATCTGTTAACAAAATGCATGATTCGTGGGGATATGTAAAAATCTCTACGTGTGAAATTTTGTGAGAAAATAATATATTCCGTTCCTATCGTCGGTAGAGGTAAAAAATTATTCATTAAGAACTTACATTATAATTTAAAATAAATAATTTAAAAGAACATAAATTAAAAAAAAAGATAGTCATAAACATACAGTCCTTAATCCACCGAAAGACAGAAAAGAATGTCTTGTGGGTATATAATATATATTTTGTAATTTGATTACAAAAGATTATTAAAATAAATATTGTTAATTTTATTTTATTTATATTTATAATATTTTGTATTTAAAGAAGCGCTGTCTGGCGTAGTTGCTGACGTCATTTAAATTTACTATTTTAAAATAAGAAAAAACTAACAAAGATGATTTTTCCCTAGGCAGAAACCAATTCAGATTTTCTTTATAAAAATTATCTATGGTGTGAATTTCAAAAAAAATCCTTAGAGCGGTTTAATATATCAAAAATTCAAATATATATACAAATTTTTACTACATAGTATAATGAGATAAGATATACATATTTTAAAGTTAATTTAAAGAATTTTTTATATAAACCCAAAGTTCTTTCAATATAGTCATTCAGTCGTTCGCCATTTAGGTATATTTGAATTTATCTAGTTACATTATTTCTGCAAAAGATTTATCGACCAATAGCATGATTACTCCAATTTTGAACTTCTTCATCTCTGTGGCTTTATGGGACTCGAAATTTCTTGGCCTTGGCAAGCCAATTTTTCCAAATGTATCTATTCTGAGCTACGTCAATCCAACTCCTATATTCTCCCATCTTTTTAACGACCCTTTCTATATTAATAATATCTGCCCACAAATAGTCATCCCTCCCCCTCATTGAAAACGTATCACCACCTTCTCGATGTTATGATCCTAACTTTTTCCAGAGACGCATAGAGGTCATGCAAATCTTTGTTTTGCAGTCTACACTGATCTGGTGAACTCTTTCTTTTGTTTCTCTTGGAATTTTGATGTGATAAGCCCCTTTATTACCTAATAACACGCCATAGCACATTGCAACCTTAATTTAAATTCTTCTCGAATACCCTTCGTGTTTATAGTACCTAAATATTTAAATTTTTCTATATTTTCAAATCCTCTGTTTTGTACGTTAAAATTTTGTGTATAATAATTGATCTCCACATCTACCCTTCCTTTATTTCCTTCAAGACAACTCCGATTCATACGGACTTATTTTTTAGAAATTCACATTCAAATTAAAATTTGGAAAATTTTCCCACAATTTAATGAGTCATATGAATTATCATATATTTCCATCGCTATGAATTCATTTCATTTTTATTTTCTAAGTTTATATTTCAATGGTAGAAATTATTGGAAATTGTTTTATAGAAAGAAGACGTACAGCGCCTCCATCTTTGATATAACAAACTAATAAATTAAATTTTTTTATTATATTTCCTATAAACCTTTGGTTTTAATTTTGTTTTATTTTCATTT
Source organism: Labia minor (assembly GCA_963082975.1). Taxonomy (NCBI): domain Eukaryota; kingdom Metazoa; phylum Arthropoda; class Insecta; order Dermaptera; family Spongiphoridae; genus Labia; species Labia minor. The sequence continues at coordinate 46,115,151 of OY720344.1, forward strand.
TATTTTTATATTTTTGATATTTTTCTTTCTATTCGTTAATTTCCTTATTTCATTTGTTTTTCCTACTAAAAACTAATTACTTCATTTAAGTACCTGATTAATCGTAGAGTCGACAACTTTACCTTATTTATTAGACACTTTTTCTTATATTTATTAATTATCATTTTTTATATTCTTATCCTTTCTTTTTTATGAACACTTTTTCATTAGGCGACCGGTAACATGACTTCTTTGGTTTTCTAATTCTACGATTCCTTTTCAAAAAGATTTTGTCGATTTCAATATCTGCTCTTCTAGAAACAGATTCAACCATCATTAAAAGTGGAATAGAAATAAAAGTAACGACCATTCACACAAACTAGTCTATTTTCTTTTTTTTTCTTTTTTTTCTTTTTAATTATTTTTTATTCAAGCTGTATGAAAAAGCGTTGTTAATCTCTGACTATATTTTATATTTAGGATCCAGCCCACGTAGAGACTATCAACGAACTCCAACTGTCATCCACCTCCCATTACCACCCTATACCATCACCTCGACTTTAACTCCTCATATATACACACCATTAAATAAAAAATTACCCCAAAAGTGACAGAGAGAGAGAGAGAAAGAAAACGAAAAAAATGAATAAGAGAGGATTTATTAAATTATTATATTAATACAAATACTTTTTTCCAAACTCAACAAAATTAAATATTTATTCCCATTATATTTTTTTATTTATAATTAAAATGTTTATTCTAAAAAAATCGTCAAAATGAAATAAAGAAGTATTTAATCAACTATTTTTTTTAAATATACTCGTATTTATAATTTAATTATAAGAAAAAGCAAAAGATGGAGGGAAGTTTTGGGCAAGACTGGTATAAAATAGCTAGAAATAGAAGCGACTGGAAATCATTGGGAGAGGCCTATGCCCGAAACGGGCCTGGTACAAATAACTAATGTTAAATAATTGTAAATACTTATGTATAAAATTTTTAGTTGTAACCATTACTGGCTTAAATAAAATATGATTTTATGAAAGTTACTAATAATATTGATATTTAAAAAATATCATAAAAAGTTCTTCATTTAAAAAAATTATTATTTAATATTGTTGTCTATGGTTAATATGGTATAGCGGAGAGCAATGGGTCTGGAATGATGAGGATACTTCTCACACAGAAGGGCTTCTAACTGTCTCAAAGACAATTAAAAATTAATAATTTTGTCAAGTTCAAATGAACGATATTTAGATTAACTCTACTACTATAATTGTGATATATAATACTTTTAAATGAATTATTAATAATAATAATTAAAATATTGGTTTTATATTCATTTACATTCCTTAAATTGATATATTTGTTTATGTATAGTTATTTATTTACCATCTTGTGGATTGTTTAATTAAATTAATTAACTTGGAATGTTGTCATTCGAGGCAAAGCTACATGAAGGTAGTAGTAACCTAGCAACTAATTGGCATCCAAGAACGGTGACCAATAGAACAGCTCCCTCCTTTACCTTATCTAATCATTAATTAACTAAAACAAAATTGATCCAAATTTGCAATTATATTTTTATTGTATTTAAATAATATTATATATTAATAATAAATATAAGAGAACATATAAAAATTATTACAATTTATTTTTACAAATAAAAGCAATAGTAATTATCATTCCTTAATAATTAAAGGTATTTGTGATATATTAAAATAAAAATTAACAGTTTATTTGTCTATCTAATAGAGAATTTAATAAGTATTTATTAATTTAAAAATTAATTGATTGAATTTATAAAATGTACTAAGGATAGAATAATTATCACTATCATTGCCAGACACTAATGCAATTATCCAAAATATGAATTGCACATAAAATATATTCTAAATTTTACTAACATTTCATTATTTGAAATTTAAATGAAATTCATATTGAACTAATATTTAATTGAAACTTAATTAAATTGGAATATATCTAATATCTATTTAAAGGAAATCTTAGTCATATTAGATAAAAAAACTAAAATAAAATTGAAAACTGTTAATTGATTTTTTTTTAATTAATAATTTTATACAATATTATATGATAATTGTAAAATATATTATATAGTGAGAAACACACACAATGATTAAAATATTATTTTAATTGTTTATTATCATTGGAAAATTCGAAAACACTCAATGAATTTTCATATTTATTTATTTATTTATTTACTTTATCGACATTTATCTGTAATTAATATTTATTGATTTTCAAATAGAAGTAGCAGATAATATGTGTTGTGGCCTTTTGATTTTATAGCCTAACAATTTTCACGACAGACTGTCTTGACTAAACCGATTTTTGTCTACGATGGAAAAGCACTTTTTGGCAATATCATGTCCAGTGACATGGTGGGTGATGATTTGATATCGTCGATTGTCACTCTTACACATCATAAAATTTAATTTTGATTGATTTAATCAATTTTAAAAAACCATTTGGATCATAAGTCCTGCCCTTTCACAACTTTGATTTATTAACGACTAATGGTTTCACACATATTGTTCAGCAACCGCCTTACTCTCCTGATTTGTCTTCATTTGACTTCTTATTATTATTTTCAAAAATATTTCTCGATCCTTTTGACTCGTATAAGCATAAAAATGTAAAACTAAAAAACCCTCTCAAGTATTACAAATGTGTCGAAAAATGATATATGTACCAAATGCGATGAAATAAAAATTTTGCTTAATAATATACTGTTTACCTTTCATTTGAAATATAATATCTAACAACTTTATATTCGAGTGTATATATTATATGTGATATATTATAATGTTATTTATTATTCAAATTTAGATTATTAAATATGTATGTGAATAAGATTTTCACTATTTTATTATTTTAATTAAAGATTAAATTATTCCATTATTATATTTTTTACTATTTAGAATTAAAAAAATAATAAATGAAAATCTTTAGTAAATGTGTATAAAAAACAAATAAAATATTATAGGTAAGTTCTATATAATAGATATTAGAGAGTTAAGGCCTATAAAATATAAAATATCAAATAAATGGTTTATTTCAATCTTTTCAATTCATATTGAAATTATTATAAAAGTATAATGCTATTTATTAGAGTTATTTTATTAAGTATCTATCATCTTTTTTTTATTTCCATTTTATTATCAATATTCATTCATAAATCGATCAATTAATGAAAGACATAAAAACTATTATATCGTATGCGTCTCTATAAAAGACAATATTATTGGAATCATAACAGATAAATAACAGAGAAATAAAAAAATATTTATTATTTATTAAGTAAATAATTATTAATTAAAAGTTTATTTAATGGAAAGAATAAAATGTATAAAATACTCACATATTAAATTTTTAACTTTTTTCTTCTTTCAAAAATTAATAAATATTTTTAAAATTATAACTCTTGAATTTATGAAAATCATATTTTTTTTTTATTTTTAATTGGATAACTTTTTTTAATTATTTTTTTTACTAGTTAGTTTATATTTTTATATAGAAATATTTATTATCAGGTATAAAGAAATAAGGAAAAAAATGAGGGAAAAATAAGGAAATTTCTTCTTGAAGACTGTGAATTCTTCTTAAAGCCGTCTCTTTCTCTCTCTCACTCTCTCTCTCTCTCTCTCTCTCTCTTTCATTCTCTCTAAGTCGATCGATTGAACTAGAACCTTATCACTCTTTCTCGTTCACTCTAACTTATCGTCGAAAACCCTTCATCTTCATCTTATTCCAACTTTTCTTTATTCTAGTTTTTCGTCTTTTTATTTTTCTGTATAAACGAGTATTTATTTTTTTATGTTCTTAAAGACTTAAATGATCCAAATGTAAAAATAATAATAATGCAAACAGTCACTGACAAGTAATTTTATTTAAATTAAGTGTAAAAAAATATTTATTTAAGTGTTTATTTTATTTGTTCCTAAGGTAATGAACATTAATCTGTTTTGAATTAAGTAATCAATAAAAATATGAGCTGTGACCAGGCACAGAACCGACGGACGATTTGAAATAAATTAATTTCCAAACAACATTATATATATATATATAAAGTATAAAAAAAAAATATTTTTAAAACTTGAATTAAATTATTATTATCTTGATTTTTATTTTTAGTTTAATTACTCAATTATTAATTACTACTATATTTTAAGTGAAATATTTTCCGACAATGAATATAAAATTAATACTTTGTAAACTACCACTTCCGGTTTCCGGATATACACCAAAAGTTGATCAATTCATGGTACAGATGCATTAAGTAAATATACCAAATTTTATCAAAATCCTTTGAGCCGTTCAAGCTGTGCACGTATATTCGGACACACAGACGGACAGACATCATGCTAAAAATACTTTTTTCTGTTAAGAAAATGCATGATTCGTGAAGATATGTAAAAATCTCCACATGTGAAATTTTGTGAGAAAATAATACCTTCCTTTCCTATCGTCAGCCGGTAAAAAAAGAATAAAACAGGCTGCAATTTTGAAAGAAATCTTTCAAAATTTATAGATGTTATATATAAAAGTTTAACTAATATATTCTACTTTTTTTATATGATAAGAGAGAGACATGCTTCATATTTAAGAGATTAATAAAAAAAAAAGATTTTTTTTTATGTTCATTCACATCCCTGTAAAACTGATGTTAATGATGGTATGTCTTCAAAATTATTTTTATCTCATATCATCATTCTCCTACAAACATTGTTCTAATATTATTTATTTAATTTAATTTATTAATTATTAATGAAATGAAATAAAGATTTTACTGTAATTTAATTAATTTGGAATTAAAAATAAATTTTTTTATCAACTAATCAATTAAAAAATGAGTCTAAAGTTGTTATTGTGTTATTGTTATGGTGAAATTGTTATTTAAATAGATGAATAGTACTAGAAATTTGTCTTATTTATAATTTTCACTTATACCTTAAGAAAAAATAATAATATTTATTTTATATAAATGAACTTAAAGTATACTATAAATTATATTACTATTTACTGAGATTAAAACAAAAATTAAATTTTAAATAAAATCCGGAACAATGTTATATTTAAATTCAAAATCTGGATTTATATCTTAAATTATTAAATAAATTATAGAATTATATTATTTCCAGGGCATCAAAAGTCTGTGTATAACATCTAAAGATTTAAACAGACGAATTCATGGATATTGGCATATAAGTACAAAACAAACAACAATCAACTCAAAAAAAGTTGTTTCATTTAACATGTATGTTTTAGTTACCTCACTCGAAGTGGAAAAATGCTTTGAAAATTGATTCAAATTGGAAATGAAAATGTGTTTCGTTCTTAGTGGAGAATATTTTGAAAAGCAATTTGAATTATAATTATTTGTTTTTTATTACCTCGTATATACCTTTGCATTGGTTTTGTTTATTTTGAAAGTATTTTTGGAGTTTATGTCATGTATTTTATTATACCTATCAAATTAATGAAATTAAAAATGTAAATTTTATGAATCTCCCAGAACTTATATCTTTTTTCATGTAATATATAAAAAAACAAATTATTCTTGATAACGCAAAATAATTTCCATTACAAATTAAACATGAATTATTATATTATATTAAATTGAACAAACAAATAAATATTTTACTATCGGTTTAAAGTAAAGCATATATTGGAAAAATGTCAATTATGTATAAAGACTTGTTGATATTTTTAAATTAAACAAAAATAAAATTAAACAAAAAAATAAAAATAACAAATAAAACAAATAACAACAAAATTTCTGTTATTATATAAATTTGATAAATAATACAAATCTTCTAACAATAAAAATATGCCAATCAATGAAATTCAATAAAATCTTTTATTATCCATTGAAACTTTTATTCAATTTATCTTTAATTAATTAATGATATTGAATAATTTGTTTAATGTTATAATATATCATATATATAATTATAATTTTTCTTCTTAATTAAAAAACATTAAAATGAAGGAGTTAAAGAATCCTTTTTTTTGTAAAGTCAATTTATACGACCAATAATTAATACTGTGATTTATTGATAAAGATCCTATGCTTTTTTTAAATCAAATATATATATATCTATACAAATAAATAAATAAATCGATAATTTCTTTCAAAAGGTCTGCAATTTTTCTTCTTTTTCTTTTGCTTTTTCTTTTTCAATTTATTCATATATATATATATAGGTATATATATAAAATAAATATAAAAAATATAAATATAATATATAATATAAAAATAAAATAAAAAAAATAAAAATGAAAATATAAATAAAAGTATATATAAAGAAAATTCTCTCCCATTCAAATGGAAATGAGTAGTGTTTAAAAAAATCATATACACATACAATATAAGGAAAGGTAATTCTCTCACTGAATTGAAATATTTCTATTGATATTTATTTTGTATAAAATATCTATGATAATATACATAAGAATAAAATGAGAGAGAGAGAATAAAAAGTAATATAATAGTGTGAAAATTAGAAATATTAAGGTAATGGCACCTATAGATGACATGGCACCTATAGATGACACTTTTGAATTTAAACTAAAAAAATAAGCAAATTTTAAAACATACGCGGAAATTTTTTTTTTTAAATGATAGTTATGCTTTTCCACCACCTGAGATATCGTACAACAATACAATAAGTCGCCCTATTTTTTTTCTTTTAACTTGAAAAGCAGACCGAATCGTCAACAATTGATTTTTTCAACAAATCTTAAAGATAACCTTAAGGGAAGTAATGTTCTTAATTAGTATTTTATATTTTTATATTCATATTTATCAAGAATTTAATAACTACATTATAAAATAGACTTAATATAGATATAAATCATTTCAATTTAAACACCTAATTTTTAAAAGTATCTTTTTTATCAACGGTGTTATCTATAGGTCCCCCTAAAAATTGTTTTTCCTATAGATGACAGCAATGTCAGCTATAAGTAGGTTTTTAAAAAAATTGTCTATTATATTAATAGCTGTAAAGAGGAGATAATTTTATATAATTCAACCAAGTTGCATGTCTGAATTGATATAGGAACCTAAAGGTGACGCTGTGTTTCTCATTGTCAGAAAATTTTTTTCTGTTCCAGAACTTCATAAACTATTTTTTTGAAATTTTTTTGAAATTACTCTGTTCTCAATGTATAATTAAAAATGCATAATTAAAAAAAAAATTTGTTTAAAATCATTTTTTTATTTTATTATAATAATCAGCTAAAAATAAAATCAATCACAATAAATATATCTAATGTATCATTATATGAAACCTGATTTTTTTATTATAACTAAAGTTAAAGCAGGTAATAAGTAAATAAGTTGAAGATAAAGAGAGCAAGCGAAGTGAAAAAAAGTAGATGTCATCTTTGGGTTCCATAATTGTCATCATTAGGTTCCACCAAAATTTTTGGTGTCATCTATAGGTGCCATTTGATTACTTTGAAAAAAAAATTATATTTCCTATTAAACTCATATAAAAGTTTAAAATATTTATCCTGGTGATAAAAGGTAAGATAAGCTTTATAATAACCAAAAGATTTTTTTTGTGAGACGTATAGTTTCAGTTTTATAAAAGAAAATAGTGGCAAGAGCGCTTAAAATGTCATCTATTGGTGCCATTACCTTATATCAATATTCAAGATTATTATTAAAAAGAGAAAAATAAATAAATAATTCTTTAGCCAAAAAGGAGATAAAACAGGAAAGTTAAAAATCAATTAACACACATCTTTTAATTAATTCTTTTTAATTATTGTCTGTTAATCCATTTAAATTGGAGTAACTTTTTTTATTTGTTTTGTTTATTATTTTATTTATTTTGTTTTTCTTTTCTTTCTAATACTCACACATATGTACATATTTGATTATAAATCTTTAGATTAGTAGCAGTTATATTTCGATTTACAATTTCCATTCATCTCTCCTTTTCAGTTCGTCAATTCGACCGATTATTCTAACTTCTCTACTTTTCATTATATTATATTTTTAAATTCTACAGCCTTTCTCAAGTCTTTCAAACTTTCTATGTCATTTCCATCTCATTTTTCACCCCTTACCTTACCCTTTTTACCAGCTTTATCATAGTCTTTCGTTCTATTTGAATTTGTCTTTATAGAATGATGATAGGATCTTCAATTTTTTTTTCAAATTCTCTTTTTTTTCTTATTTTCTAAACGTATATCATATTCACTTTTCAAGAAGATCTCAATCTTTTTTTTACCGACCGATTATTTAGCCAATTTGGTCACAGCCAGCTCTTACTTATATATTATAAATAAAATAAAATTCAAAATATTTATATTATATCCATATCTGTTTATTATTGCATTAATAGATACATTTAAATTATTTGAAATTGTTTCTGTAGCTGGAAATTAATTTACTTCAAGCCGTCGGTCGGCTCTGCGCCTGGCTACATGTCAATTTATTAATGATGAGAACTGATTTGGAATCGTCATTTACGGTGAACGGAAGATAACTTCGCGCGGAGAAATTTTTAAACATGTGGTGCGACGAAATGTTTTTATTTTCATATTTTTATAACGTGTGCCAGCAAAATTTCGAAGCGTGCCAATCTCGTAATTGCGATCACTGGTATAAACCTTACCAATTGAAATATTTTAAACGTTATTAAAATAAAATTTTCTTTGTTTTTATTAATCAATTCCTTAGGTCATTAAAATTTATTTAATGATTTTATTTATATGTATAATTTTGATTAAATTGAAATTAAATTTTATTTTGTGTGAGTTTCGTAAAATGGTAATTCTGTTTTGATATCACAGAAATTAAATAAATAAATAATATATATAATAGAAATAAGTTGACCTGTGGCCAGGTCCGAACCGACCGACTGTTTGAAATAAATTAATTTCCAGCTACAGAAACAATTTCAAATAATTTAAAATATCTATTAATGTAATAAAAAACAGATATGGATACATAAATAATAAATATAAACATTTTTAATTTTATTTTATTTATAATATATATGCAAGACCAGGCTGTGACGTCATGAATGGCTGGATGACGTCATATAATTTTAAATCAAGAAAAAACTAATAAATATGATTTTTCTCGAGGATAAAACCAACACAAAGTGCATGATTCGTGGTGATATATAAAAAATATCCTTTGGTGTGAAAATAACCCTTTCCTTCCTATCGTCGATCGCTAATACTACCACTTCCGGTTTCCGGAATTGCACCAAAAGTTGATCAATTCATCCCACTGATGCATTAAGTAAATATACCAAATTTCATCAAAATCGGTTGAGCCGTTCAGGCTGTACACATCTATACGGACGGACGGACGGACAGACGGACAGACGGACAGACGGACGGACAGACATCATGCTAAAAATACTTTTTTCTGTTTAGAAATGCATGATTCGTGGAGATATGTAAAAATCTCCACATGTGAAATTTGGTGTGAAAACAATACCTCCCTTACTATCGTCGGTCGGTAAAAATTAAACAAAATACCCGTTTTCATAAAAAGAAATTTGGTTTTTATAAATAATAAATTGATAGATTGCCATAATGTATTTATTCGAAATTATGCCTTCCACCTCTTTCTCAATTATTTCAAGAAATAATAAGTGCTTTTGGATAAAACTACATATAATGGAAAAAAAGAAAAATATCGCAATTGACAGGATTAAATCACCTTTCTGTCGTAACAAAAAAGTAAGATTTCAAAGTAGATTAAATTTTTAAGAAGGGAGTTAATCGTTTACCATTGCAATTTACTTTTCATTAATTAATACCTATAGTGATTTTATAAGTATGGTTGATACTCCTTAATTAAAGCGATCAATTTAACAGGTATTTTATATTTGCTTGATTGTAATCATTATAGTACTTTAAGTATAATTATTATTATTATGATTTCCTGATTTTAATCTTTTCGATACCTTAACTAAAGAATTTTAATTAAAAATATTATTAAAATTATATTTTCTATAAATGAGAGTTATTTACATTTATTTTTCACATCAAAAAATTCCCTTATTGAATTTCTTAAATTCTGTGCATACTTTACAAAGATCAGAAATATATATATATATATATTTATAAACACCACATAATTTGACATAATTTGTGTTAACCCTTCGATATATATATACAAACGAATATGGTATTTTTATATATTACTTAATAATAACTTTTATTCATATTAAAACAAACATCTCAATTCAGTTTTTATATCTAATTTAGCGGATATACTAAGTTTGAATTTCATGAAAAAGAGCAAGAAGCAAACAATTATCTCACAATTCAAACTTTCAATTCATTTGACTAAAATATGGTAATAAAAATTCATTTGTATTTCAAAGACCCGAGATGTGAAAAATAACAACAAAACTAAAATCAAGAACCAATTTTATTCTAATTTAAAATGACTTTTTATAATTGCTTATTTTATAGTTAAAATTCCACTAATGACCATCAATATTAAAATTTCTCTATTCAAGGTTCTCTCAATACTAACTAAACAAAGTTGAAATAATAAAGTTTTCGATACTCTAGCAATGTATATAAGTTCGATTAATAAGTTTGACCTGAACAGCTAAATTTATCTCTCTCTTTCTCTCGCTTTCTCTCTCTCTCTCTGTCACACACACACACACACACACACACACACACACACACACACACACACACACACACACACACACACACACACAGACTGTCTTTCCAGCACTTTGATAGAATTAAATTTTACTAAAGTTAACCACTTATGTACATATAACGAAAGGGAGTGACTAATTCAATTTATATATATATATATATATATATATATATTGTGTCTACTTTAAACTGTAATTTCAAATTTATTTAGATAATTGAATGAATTTCCTACGCTTAGTTGTGGATATAATTAATTGTTACACGATTTGCAAACATATATAAATAATAAAATTAGCGAATATTACTTTATCAATGAACCATCGTATATTTAATAAAATAAAATTTAACATTTTCTTTTTTTTATTAACATTTAATGTCTTTAATAATTAGTGAATAAGTCTAATGAATGAAAATAGATGAATACAAATATAATTTTTATTATTTTATTATAAATTATAGAATAATTTATACTCTTAATTGATTATATAAAGTGAATAGAATTAGCATTTAAATATTTGAAATCTGTCAATTTAATTTGTAATATTTAATTAGTAATATTTATATAGAATTTTAATTAAGCAATGGTTGTTGAGATTTTTATTATTTTTTTATTATATAACATTGGTTTTATATTAATTAAGTTAAAATGTTTATTTATTAAACACATTAATCAATTCATTAATACTAAAATAATAATAAAAATGATTAAAATGGTACGGGTGTGTTGTGTGTTATTACTTCCGTTTCTGATCAATAGTAAACGTAATAAAGACTACTATATATATAATTGTATATATATATACATATATATATATTTCAAATAATTTATTAAATAATAGAACTCTCGTTATAGAAACAAAAGAATACATTTCATATGATTATTACCGACCGACGATAGTAAGGGAGGTATTGTTTTCACACCAAATTTCACATGTGGAGATTTTTACATATCTCCACGAATCATGCATTTTCTAAACAGAAAAAAGTATTTTTAGCATGATGTCTGTCCGTCCGTCTGTCCGTCTGTCTGTCCGTCTGTCTGTCCGTCTGTCCGTCCGTCTGTCCGTCCGTATAGATGTGTACAGCCTGAACGGCTCAACCGATTTTGATGAAATTTGGTATATTTACTTAATGCATCAGTGGGATGAATTGATCAACTTTTGGTGCAATTCCGGAAACCGGAAGTGGTAGTATTAGCGATCGACGATAGGAAGGAAAGGGTTATTTTCACACCAAAGGAGATTTTTTTATATATCACCACGAATCATGCACTTTGTATTGGTTTTATCCTCGAGAAAAATCATATTTATTAGTTTTTTCTTGATTTAAAATTATATGACGTCATCCAGCCATGGTCTTGCATATATATTATAAATAAAATAAAATTAAAAATGTTTATATTTATTATTTATGTATCCATATCTGTTTTTTATTACATTAATAGATATTTGAAAATTATTTGAAATTGTTTCTGTAGCTGGAAATTAATTTATTTCAAACCGTCGGTCGGTTCGGACTTGGCCACAGGTCAACTTATTTTTTATAACAATTTCAAATTTGCATTTATTAAAACTTTTGTGGTTTATTTCATAATTGTTAAAGGGATTTTTATTGAAAGACCACATATATATATAATTTATTGAAAGGCCACATATTTTTATAATTTATTTTTTACGTAAAACGTTGCTTTAATTCAATAAATAAATTATATAAATATATGATCTTTCAATAAAAATCTCTTTAATAATTTAAAATTTATTAGTATTTCTCTATAAAATCAGGTATCTTGATATTGATGATTGAAATGACATTTTCATTATTATTAAAAGTTTAAGTTGAATCTGAAATTAATGTATATATATATATATATATATATATATATATATATTGATAGATATTATTAATGTATATATATTGATATATATATTAGATGATTGAATTAGTTTTTATATTAACTTACTATATAGTGGAAAGCTTATGCTTTTGTTTGTATAATTCTGTCAGTACCTTCTGTCATTTTAGTGACAAGCAACTTTCAAATAAGTTAGATTTGTAATAAGAGATTTTTTTTTATATGGAGAATGAAATGCGGCACCTGATGCTATAGGAGTTTATAAAAGGGGTAAGTGATGGAATTGCAGGAACAAACATATAAAGTGTTTATTTGGATCGAGCTTCAGCTCTCTGAACGGCTAATAAATGGTTTCGGAATTTCAACATGGAAAATCGACCCCAGTCTGGACGGCTTCTTGACATTGACGATGACATTATTTGTGTCTTGGTGGAAAAAAAACAAAAGGTTTACGAGTGAGAAGATTGCCTAGAAGCTGGTTGTTGATTGAAGTTTAAAAAGCAGAGGAACGTGTAGAATCTATCGTAAAAGCTGACCTCACAGAATTTTCTTGAGAAATGAAATCGGTAAGCTTAATCACCATTAAAAAAAATCTGGAGTGTCTCCACTCGATTATCTCGAAATTTTAATTGGATTAATTAACATATATTATATTTAAATTAAATTTAATTAATTATAAATTATAAATTAAAATTAATAAATAATATTTATTAAACCAGGGCACATTTTTTGTTGAGGACACCACGTGCTGGCGCGTGATTGGCAACCAATATGTTAAAAAATTAATTCCGGTACTTTCAGTGATTCAATCAAGCTGAAATTCTATATATAGCAGTTTTATACAATTTTTAATCATGTGAAAAACTATCAAACATATATCTTTATTTTTATGGTCAGTTTAGAGGAAAAAAATGAATGAAATCGCGCGTGGTAGGTAATGACCCACTTCCGAAAGAGCTACATTTCTCGAAAGTTGACAGAAAACTACGAATTTTGAATAATACCCGTGTAAGAAATTTCATTATTCTAGCTCAAACCGTTTTTGTGTAATCTTGTCTAAATATAAACATACTCATACACACATACACAGACTTTTTTCTCAACCTTAGTGAAAATGATTCAGGGACCTTCAAAACGTATAAAATCATCAAAACCTCGACATCGAAAATTTTGGCGAGTAGTAATGATTCAATGGAATATAATATAATTTACCGAATATTTCTTTCATTTAAAATATTGTACCTACATTGTTTTTTACCAAGCATCAATTTGAAATTTAACTAAAATTGTTTGTAAAATAAAAATAATAATAAGGATGTTTGAGTAGGGTATATTCTCTTTGTATATTATATTTCCAAAGAGTATACGAATAATTTGCATATTTCATCAGGGAATCTACTTTTGTCTTTCAATGTCTTTTATTTATTTCCCACTGACGATTATACAAAACGAGTTGGAGGAGAATGATTATAATAAACTGAAAAAAAGGAAATAAAGAGAGAAAAGTCGAATAAAAAAAAGAGAGAATTGAATTTAAATTTAATAAATGATCATCTACCTATTCATTGATTTGTTATTTTTCTTTTTATTTGAATAAATATCCAACTAGTAAAGTTAGAATTGTGTGAAACTATTTTCAAATATTGATTTCTTAGAATCTATTTTTGTATAGAAAATTAAGATTAAATTAAAAGTCAGTTGAGTTCTGGTATTTAATGGGAGAATTTTTTTTTATTATCTTAAAATAACCGTAATCTCTTTAAATAATGAATTTAAAATTAGAAGAGAATTATTCATTTCTATATATAGTTAAATGCTCATCTATGGTTAACTATATAACTAAATATAATACAATAACGTAGCTGCGTTCATTTCTCTACTCGATACAAAATTTTTCAGTTAATCCGCTACTTTAAATCAAAATATTACCTTCTAAATGGTTAAATTCATTATTTGATGTACAATTAAAGTGTTAAATAAATATTATTTTATTTACTCTAAAATATTTAATAACTATGATCTAATAATATTTTATTAATTCAATAAAATGTTAACGTTTAGAATAAATTAAATATGTTATTAATAATACGAAGGCAGGTCAAAAAGTCCGTGACTTCTCTCCCAAAAAATATATAATATTGTAGAGTTTATTAAATAATACTTTTAAAATTAATCGTTTTTAAAGCATATTTAGATTTCAAAGCTAGTGAATTTTATCCAGGCATAGCCCTTGATAACTCAAATATTAAAATATAAAATATAAAATAAATCTTCTAAAGGCACTGCATTCCATGTTTATGTGTGTGTGAAATTCTTTAAAATAATATATAATTAAGTTCGTCACTGAATATCACTCAATTAAAGATTTCTCAATTATTTTTTTAAATATTTTTAATTGATTTCAAAAAAGTAGTTTCATTCAACTATTGTTATTTAAAATTGAAATAAAAATATTTCAAAATTTGTCTATTTTAGGACCCTTAAAATGCTCTTTAAATACTTCTGTAAGTGATTTTATCTAAAATGGTTTATATTATAATTAAATCTCATTACGAGTATTAATCTAAAATTATTAAATTTCTATATTTACTGTATTATGAGAATAATAGGCATACTTTTTAAAATTAAATATAAGTACTTATATAAATAATTATATTAAAATGATAAATTTTATTTATTCTATTAATATGAAAATACATTCAAATTAAATAATCGTCTAATATTATTTTCATTTTTAAAAATAAATAGTTTATTCCTTATCAACAATTTTGGTTTCCAAGAAAAGATCAAATAATTTTTTGCCATCATTTTTGAATGAAAATAAGAAACGGAATTGAGTTCTTGGCATTGCAGGTGGGAAGATGCAGGCATCAACAGTATATTTATCCACTGTAATTTCTTTCTGTAAATTCATATATACATAAATTATAAATTGTATGATGAATCAGAGTAATATTGAAGGATGATATTTTGAAAGAAATTTTATCTTTTTGATTTTATAAAACCTTAAAGACTTAAAGTAATAATGAAAAATGAAGGAGATAATTTTGAACGAGTGATGAACATTTCCAAAAATTATTTAAGGATGGTATGCAGAATCAGGAAAATATAACTTTTCTCCCACAGCTGCTTTAAAAACAGGAACAATTATCGAATGAAATCAATGTAGCTGAAATAATTAAGCGAGGAAAAACATTCAACCAATTTAGATTACTAAAATATATAATTTAATAAAGATAATTTAAGAGATTAAGGACGTTTTCCATACAAATGATGTTAGAATAAGAGATGAATCCTTTCTTTTATTTATTTTTTCCTACAAGATTTTTGCTAATCATGAAAATCCAATGCTGTTTCTATTCATCTCAAATCTGTTGGTGAATAGGAACGCTTTACAAAACTTAAAAATTTTTTTTTTTTACTTTATTAGTTGTTTATAGTTATGAAATTAATATAAAAAATGCAAAATGAATATTTCAGGGTTCACAATTTGGAATTTCTCAAATTTACGTTATATTATCAACTACATAATTGATTTTTTTATATTCTTTGAATTCATATATATATATATAATATTGAGGAAATAAGAAAACAAGGAAGACAATGCAAGAGATGGTACGATGATAGCGAGAAACGGGTGGGGAAGAACTGCCAGAAATTTGGAAAGAAATGAGATAGGCTTATGCCCAAAACGGGCCTGATAAATAATTGTTATTTTTTTATTTGTAAATATTTAAAAAAAATTATCATAAATAGGCTTAAATAAATAAATAAATATTAATTTGTATTTTAATAAATATTGTTTATATGCATGAAAGAGTCTATAAAATAAAAATATTTAGAACTTACTGGTTTGATTGGGCATGTGGTTGGGAAGTTTCCTTTTCTTGCAATATCTCTTATGATGCTAATATAAAGTTCTAAAAATTCGCATATTTTAAAGTCATCCTTGCGCGTTTGTTCCTTCCATTCACCTTCTTTTTCTTCCCAGATAACCATATCAATCTTGAAATATAATTAATATGTATGAATATGGAAAATGAATTAATTAAATAAAATTATTATATTATATAAGAATGGAATTTATGAATGACACATACGACAGCTGAGTCAGGGATATCTTTTATTATCTTCATTTTCCCATCTAATTTGAAAACACCAATATCATTGTCCTCCTCAACCACATCAATGACAGTATCCCCAATCATTTTATCATCATAGGATGTCACATTGCCGAAAAGAATCTCAATTTTATAATCACGCTAAAATCATAAGTTGAATAGGTAATATTTAGATTTCGATTTTTTAAAAAAAAAGAATCATAATTTTTAATAAATATATTGAATTAAATTATATTAAAATAACGATTATTCTTACACAGCTTGATTTGTCCGCTGCATTGTTACCTAAAAAAAGAATTATTATGATTTGTTTAATTGGTATTATAGAAAGTGATTATATTAAATATTATATATATATATAATGCCCAAACATCGGTTTGCGTTCTTAATTGGGATCGAAAAAAGTTGTAATTCAAAACGACGCAAATTGAAACATATTTTCTATACATTTGTATATAATATTAATCAAATCAAATTTTTCTTGAAAATAATAAAATTTTTATTTATAAATAGTGTTTTCTAACATGTCACCAATGTATAATATAATATTTAAAATAAAGAAATTATTATAAATAAATAAACTGACTAAAATATGGGGTCAGATCTCTAGAATTATCTAAAAAAGCTATATAAAAAAATTAGTATATACATACATATATAAAAGCAAATCCCAATTTTATTATAGTTTAACAATTTAAAATAAACGATTAAAAAATAACTAGCTGCTCCGAGCGCCTTCGGCGCTCTCCACACCTAGACGGGGGCTCCGCCCCCTGTACCCCCGAGAGATACATAGTATTTGGTTGAAAGTCTGTATGTAAAAGGTTTTCATCCATTTTGTTTCAATCAGTATAAGTAGATAAGACATGTATTTGTTTTCTTGTAAATATATTTTAATTTAATCAGTAAATTAATTATATATTATTATTATATATGCTATATTTATCTAACTCTGGGTCTCTACAGTTTTCGAAAGTTCTTCACCGCAGCATCAACATTTTTCTAAGCGTCCCTATCCTGAGCTACAACCAAATCCTACCCTGTCCCATCTCTCCCATGTCCCTTCCTTCATTGTCCACCCACCTTGGTCCTTGGTCTTCCACCGTATGTTTCCCAATCGGTTTCTCCCAATTTCTAGTTTCTCCAATTCCGACCACGTTCCCTTCCCATCCCAGCCTTCTCGATTTTATAACCTTAACTATATCTGGACATTATTTCTCGTTATGCCATCTCCGCCATCCCCCTGTGACCTCATCTTCCTTTGGCCTAAAAATGCTGCGAACAATATTAATCTTACAAATACTCTAAATCTACTCTCGTCTCCCAGAGTCATCAATAGGGTGACCAAACGTCCCATCTTTAGGTGCTCTGTAGCATAATTCTTGAATTTTTTGTTTAATTACATTTCGGTTGATTTTCCCCAATTTCTCTAATCACGTGTCTCCTCTTCCAGTCCGATACATTTACCTAGCTAGAACACTCCATTTTTAAAATTTTAAATAGAGGGAGAAAGACAGGTTCTAATTATATATATATCTGTTTCTATGACAACAAAATAGTAAACAAATTACATACATACAAACACTCTCCTTTATATATATTTCTGGAAAATGGAACACCCGTAGCTCAGCTCAGGAGTTACCTAAGATTCTAATTTCTTTTTTATTTTTCATCATTTGAGGTACCCTTCACCTCAGAAAAATTTGGTTACTTTACTCCTTGTATTTTAGGCTCTGGAGTTTTTTGCGTACAGACGGACACTATCGTATTAAATATATTTTGAGGTACCCTTCACCTCAGAAAAATTTGGTTACCTTACTCCTTGTATTTTAGGCTCTGGAGTTTTTTGCGTACAGACGGACACTATCGTATTAAATATATAGATATAAAAATTTAGATATTAATGTGTACCACAGTTGGTCAATGAGAATATTTACAAAATAAATAAGTTGACCTGTGGCCAGACACAGAACCCACCGACGGTTTGAAATAAATTAATTTCCATCTACAGAAACAATTTCAAATAATTTTAATATATCTATTAGTGTAATAAAAAACAGGTATGAATATAACATAAATATTTTTAATTTTATTTTATTTATAATATATAGCTGAAGTAGCCGGCGTTGTCCGTGATTATAATAAGGAGGCTGTGACGTCATATAATTTTAAATTAAGAAAAACATAATGAAGATGATTTTTCCCGAGGATAAAACCAATACATTCGTGGTGATATGTAAAAAAATCTCCTCATGTGAAATTTGGTGTGAAAATAACCCTTCCCTTCCTATTGTCGATCGCTAATACTACCACTTCCGGTTTCCGGATTTGCACCAAAAGTTGATCAATTCATCATACTGGTGCATTAAGTAAATATATCAAATTTCATCAAAATCCGTTGAGCCGTTCAAGCTGCACACATCTGTACGGACGGACGGACGGACATTATGCTAAAAATACTTTTTTCTTTTAAGAAAATGCATGATTCGTGGAGATATGTAAAAATCTCCACAAGTGAAATTTGGTGTGAAAACAATACCTCCCTTACTATCGTCGGTCGGTAAAAAAATTGATAAATATACAAACAATAGTTTTATATATATATATATATAATTTTTACTATTTTACAAGATTAGATTATTACATACATAAAGAACTTATTAATATCTTTTAAAATATTTTCAAAATAATCATTTTAGTTTTATAGTTTGTGTGTTCATCAAATTTATATATATATATATATATATATATATATGTTCAATTTTTTTAATGATAATTATAATCATTTACCATATAAAGCTGTCCGGCCAATCCGTTTTTATCTATTTAAGCTAAAAGTCCAAGTAAGCTCTCATACTCAAAGCCAAAATAGACAAAATTGGTTATTTATTAAATATTTGAGTATTAAGTCATTTTAGTATTACATAATATAGATTGTCTTAGACCCACCTTTCTGTATTTTAACTATTCATGGGTAAGGAGTTGATTACACAACTGGAACTTAACATAAGTAATTGAATGACGTTTAAATGTTTTGGGAAGAATAGCTGTCACCACATTGTCTTTTAATTATATAGATACTTAACAAATGTTCCTTATTTTTAACCTATTCAATAATTAATTAATTTAAACTTGATTAATGATGAAGGAAACTTTTCATTATTACACTAGAAGACATGTTTATTAATTATCTTTTATGCATAAATGGGTTATTTGTAAGTTTGTTTTATTTTTCTGTTTCATATTAAATTAATACCCGGTAATAATCTGTTTTACTAAATATTAGATAAATATTATATTATATAAGATATTGTAAATAAATTAATTTGTATTTTTATTTATTTATTTTTGTTTGTTCACATCTATTGATTAATTTTTTTAATTAAACTATTCTTAGAACTTAAGTGTTGATATATATATAACAGAAACATATAAGAATATACTATATACAATTATTGCTCATATAATAAAATTAGATAGAAACTATAAGAATTAAAATGAATATAATTCAATTCAAAGGATGTTTATTTTTTATTAGAAATTAATTGAAATTTAATGAAATCCTTTTATTTATATATATTGTATATAATACGAAATTGAATGTATAGAAAAAAGATAGAAAAAAATCTTAACGGAGAGACAAGAGTAAGTTTTTCTCTGATTGTACAACGTTGTTATATAACCCCTCAGGGGATGAACGAACATATAATTTAATACTCAGCGTACTGTATGATTTCACCCTCTTTTTTGCCTTTAAGTGAATTAATAGGATTTCCATTGGGAAGGGTTTAGAAAAAGAGAGAAAATTTCACGAATATTTCTATCAATTTTTTTTTTTTTTGATGAAAATCTAATTTTATCAATATACAATTCGATTATATTTCTTCCTTAACAGAGTGATGGAAGAAAGGAAAGATGAGAATGAATCGATTACATTTTTATTTCTTTTTATTAAAAGATTTATTTTAACACTTCTATAATATCAAAAATAAATGGAATCGTAACTGATGAAGATTTCATTAATATTCATAAATGACAAAGTACTCCAAAATAGGTAACAATTTTAAAATAATTAAATTTCGTCTTTATAACAATCTTACAATTTATAATAATCTATCCAACACTATGGCGCTACTTAATTTTGGATTCAACCACTGTATTCCTCCAACAGTCCCTATCCTGAGCTACGATGATCCATCCAATTCTACCTTTATATTATATGACTCCATTTTGTTTTCCTTGTAAACAATTTTCTCAATAGCTTTTATCACCCTTTCGAGCCATATGTCCCCTCCATCGAGAATTCCTCGATTTTATGAGTTTAACTAAGGGAATACTAGGAGAGTTCCTGGTTATTTACCCTTGTGGTCTCAAAATCTATATAGTATACTTTATTTTATAGAACTCTACTTTAAAGTACTTTACTTTAGCATTATAGAGGAAGTCGGGAAAGAGTTAAAATATTCATTATAACAATGACTGAGATAGAAAACTAACACATTTCTGTAGTTACAGCATAGTCAAAATTTAATTAAGAATATATATGTTAGAAAAATTACAAATTATGTAAAAAGGGTGTTATATGTCAATTTGATTCTGAGACACAATTGGATAGGATTGTACTTTTTTAATCTATTTATCTATCTCTTATATTCCCACTCTGAGTTAGCTTCATTCAATTCGTAACTAGTTGTCAATCTTTATTTACTAATTCGTACCACATGCCTCTCCATTCTTAACTACCTATAATTGATGTTTCTAACTATACTTGCCTATTCATCTGTTATCCCATTTATTTATTTATTTTGTGATAAATTTTTCGAAATAAATATTTTATTTTAAAATACATGTATAAATTATTCTCGCCCCATAAAGTTATGAACTAGGCTTCATATTCTTACAAATCATCTATCAAATTAATATTTTTTTTAGTGTTGTAATTTTGATATCTTTAAATAATAATTTTGATGAAATGGACTTCTTAATCACATAAAAATTAAAATAATCTATTCTCGCTATTATCCTTCATGAATATAAAACCTAAGTATTTCTAAATTTACAAATTTCCACATTTTGTGAATTATTATAATTCGCTAGTATAATTGGTATTAAGAAGAAAATTAATTTTTATAAAAATATTTATATAAATAATTTCGAAATTATGTAAGAGCTAATTTCGCAATTTGATTTCATTCACTTTATCATAAGAGTTCTAAGTAAGAGCGATTGATACGTGTTTGATTGATTGATTGTTATTTGTCCAGTTCAGTCCTGTGTTTAGGGCTGTTGTTCTATACAAGCTAAATATTTAAATTAAAATTATCCTTAGTTATTTATGTGAATTTTATCCTATGGTGTAATAAAATCTAAATATATTTAAATGAAATTCTTAATAATATAAAAATTGGCGATATTAATAAATAAAAATAATATCATTAAATGAATATCAATATAATATTAATTTTCAGAAATAAAGAATTATTCCAAAAGATAAAATATTAATCTTTAATTTTTTAATTAAAAATATTTTTTTAAATTACAATGAATTTCAGACTTCTTTAAAAGATGGGGATTGCCTATACATCTTTGATTGATATACATCAGTTAATTTTTATAATATTACGACTTTTTGAAATTTCATATTACTTACCCGAAACGAAAAGAGCAACTATGCCAATGGCAAGCAATACCAATTTTGTGTACATTGTGATTTAATGTGTTTGTACAGTGACTGTGAGACTACTGACAATATAGTATGACCTAAATGCCTTATAAATTAAAATATTTCCTCTTTATCACCCCCCTAACCCTTTATCAACATCCCTCATTTGGTCCAATTTCCTCTCCCTCTCCTTTAATTTCATTTTTCACATTCTATTCTATCCTATTAACTTCATCTATTTAAATAATAAATAGGATTTCTGTGTCGTTGATTTATCTCATTTAACAATCTTCTATTTATATATATATATATATATATATATATGTAGATAATTATACCTGATTATTCATCTATATGCATATATCTAGCCTTCAATTTTAATTAAAATTATCTTTCTATACTGCATAATTGCATAATTAATCAATTGTATATATATTTGCTATTTAAAAGTATCCAAATAATTAATAAATAAATAATGGGCAAATTTTTGGCTATTTAATAATAATTTTAACACAGAGATCTCAATTTTTATCATTATTAATTAATTATTTCATATTACTTAAGTCTAATTATTTTTTTATTATTATTTTTTTAATTTAATTAACTATAAATAAAACAAAATAGAATATTCTAAAATAAACTAATAATTTTTATATAAAGAATAACAATATAAATTTATTCTATTTTACTTTTTTAAATTATAATAACATATTATCTATATTTCTAAAATATAATTAATATTTAACAAAAATACTATTTGAAAATTTTAGGAAAATATAATTATAAAAATAATATAACAATAAGTATATTTTTTTTAAATTCAATTCAGAAAATATGAAAACTTATGTCGTGCCTAAAATTAATTTTTAATTTATTTATTTATATATATTATTTAAAATAAAATTAATTTTATTCTAAACATATACTTTTATTACTCTGTAATTAATGTAATTAGTATTTTAGTATTCTAGATATTTGGTTTGGTCATACAATTTATTACGTGATATACACAATAGTAATTTTACCAATAAAAAACGTTTTAATTTAATAATTATTATGTTATCAGTATTTATAATAGTCTAATCACAGGTAAATTTTTAAATAACTACGCAAATAGACATTTATTTTAAATATAAAAAAAATAAAAAATAATTTCTCCACACCCACCACGATTTCCTTACAATTAATCATATCAAAAAATGAAAGTGTGAGCGCCAACCATGCAAGAAAAAACGCAAATTGTACTTCAAATAGACATAGTTATCAAGAATAGTTCAAAAGGAAATAAGTTGACCTGTGGCCAGGTCCGAACCGACCGACGGTTTGAAGTAAATTAATTTCCAGCTACAGAAACAATTTCAAATAATTTTAATATATCTATTAATGTAAAAAAAACAGATATGGATATAACATAAATATTTTTAATTTTATTTTATTTATAATATATATGTAAGATCAGGTTGTGACGTCATGAATGGCTGGATGACGTCATATAATTTTAAATCAAGAAAAACTAATAAATATGATTTTCCCGAGGATAAAACCAATACAAAGTGCACGATTCGTGGTTATATATAAAAAAATCTCCTCATGTGAAATTTGGTGTGAAAATAACCCTTCCCTTCCTATCGTCGATCGATAATACTACCACTTCCGGGTTCCGGATTTTGATCAAAAGTTGATCAATTCATCCCACTGATGCATTAAGTAAATATACCAAATTTCATCAAAATCGGTTGAGCCGTTCAGGCTGTACACATCTATACGGACGGACAGACGGACGGACAGACGGACAGACAGACGGACGGACATCATGCTAAAAATACTTTTTTCTGTTAAGAAAATGCATGATTCGTGGAGATATGTAAAAATCTCCACATGTTAAATTTGGTGTGAAAACAATACCTCCCTTACTATCGTCGGTCGGTAAAAACAACAGAAAGGTTTGTCCATATACAATGAAATGTCCTTCGTATTCTATTCCTTTTCACTGCATGTTTGGCATCCACGCTTTCATTTAGATATGATTAATTCTAAGTAAATCGTGGTTTATGTGGAGATATTACTTTTAGGGCATTTAAATGAAAATGTGTTTTTAAAAATTTTTTTTTTTTTTTATATTTTTTATTTCCTAATTTTTAGTCTTGACAGAAATTTCGCCCGTGTTATGATTTCAAGTTTTAGTGTTAAGAATTAATTTATTTATTAATAATTAATCATAATAATATTAAATAATATTAATAATAATGTTACAGGACACGATGTGAAACTAAATAAAAGCGTTTAAAAAAGGAATCATATATAGAATGTAGTAATATTTTAATGTGAATACCTTAAATTTCAAATAATTCGTAATACGATAAAATAAAAATATCATAAAAAGTAATAGAAAATAGAAAAATAGAAATAGAAATAAAGAAATAAGAAAAAAATATAATTGATAAATATATTTTAAAAAAATGATGGCCATCAACTCCCCATTCGTTCTTTAGTAGCTTTTCTACACATACAAGCGCTATCCCTAAACAATCATTCAGTAAACATATCACGCGATATCGCGTTAATGAATTGTTAAATTAATTAATTTTTTTTTAATATTATAATTACATTTCTCTTAATTTCCTTAAATAGAGGTAGAATAAACAGGTGATTAATCTTTTGCACAAAAAAGTAAATCATTAAATTACTAAAATATATTACATTGGATCTTGGATTTGGAATAAGTTGTGAATAAAAATGAATATTATTGTATGATATTATATTGAACGGATACAACGATTTATTATATTAAGATTCAAATAAATTCATAAATAAATAAATAATTATTCAACATAAATATGAATAAATAAGCTCGACGGTAGTTTGATAGCAGAACTACTAGAAATTTGTCTACTAATCTTTTAGACTTGTGTTCGATCTCGGAGTCTGGCAAGGAAATTTTTCTCTTTCTGTGTATAGATATGTTGATAAAGGGTTGAGGGGGGTAGTAAAGAGTAAATATAAGAAGCCATTTGAAATAAGAAGTAGCTACCACTGATTAAGAAAATCAAGATTGAGATGATCTGTTGTATTGATCAATACAACACGGGTGGCTCTACTGACTTGATAGACGCTGTCGTTTCATTAGATGTTCAACCAAAACCCTCAGAACTATGTAAGTTATACTTTGTTGATATAGAAATTTGTAGGTCTTTTAGAATATATTTTAATATGTGTATCCCCCGACTTTACTGAAAGCATTTACTTAATTTGAATTAATTAGATACTATTTATTTTGACTTTTAAAATTAGCTAATGATGTCTACTTTTGAATATGAATGTCAAAGCACGAAACAAGACTGAGTATGTTGGTCATAGGAAGGGAATAAAATTAAAAAAAAATGGTTATCTCTCTAGTAGAATTTCAAAGGAAACGTTTTATGAAATAGATAGAATTTTTATGGAAAGAATTGCTCTCTCTTCTGGATACAAGTGCAATTGACTTACGTCTATATTTTTCTATCCAGATAACCTTAATTGCTTAGTACCACATACTATTTATTTTTTTATTTAAGAAACAAACTATTGATTAAGTCGTATATTTTATTTTATTTCATTTTATATTTAAATTAAAAATTAAAAAATTAAAATTATTATTCTAAACTATTTTATATTGTGTATTATGGGTAAGTAAACTGCTTTCAAATTTATCATATTGCTATTGTACTGCCACATTTTTACCGACCGACGATAGTAAGGGAGGTATTGTTTTCACACCAAATTTCACATGTGGGGATTTTTACATATCTCCACGAATCATGCATTTTCTAAACAGAAAAAAGTATTTTTAGCATGATGTCTGTCCGTCTGTCCGTCCGTCCGTATAGATGTGTACAGCCTGAACGGCTCAACCGATTTTGATGAAATTTGGTATATTTACTTAATTCATCAGTGGGATGAATTGATCAACTTTTGGTGTATATCCGGAAACCGGAAGTGGTAGTATTAGCGATCGACGATAGGAAGGAAAGGGTTATTTTCACACCAAATTTCACATGAGGAGATTTTTTTATATATCACCACGAATCATGCACTTTGTATTGGTTTTATCCTCGAGAAAAATCATATTTATTAGTTTTTACTTGATTTAAAATTATATGACGTCATCCAGCCATTCATGACGTCACAGCCTGGTCTTACATATATTAGGTTGTCAAGGATGAAATTTGTAGCTAGTAATATGGCCAACCTTAATAGCTTATAACTTGACATTGGCTGAATATTTTACCGTTATTTTTTTTCTGTCAATTTACACAGCTTGCTTGTTTGAAAGAATTATTATAATCCCTAAAAAGTGTAAAACGGTTTTTTTTTAAATCAATTTTGTTTAAAATGGAAAGGTTGGATAAGTGGGTTCCACGCAGGTGTAATCCATTATGAGTTCATGAAACCTGCCTCATCGATTACAGCAGACATATACTGCAACCAACTGGACGAAATGATGAAAAACTTAAAGAAAAACAGCCCAGATTGGTCAACAGATCGACACCTATCCTTTTGCATGATAACGCTAGACCACACACTGCACAAATGACTGTGGCAAAGATACAGGAATTGGAGTAGGAACTTCTCCATCATCCACCATACTCACCAGACCAAGCCCCCACTGACTACCACTTCTTCCGAAATTTGGACAACTTCTTGATAGAAAAAAAGTTTAATTCCGATAATGCAGTTAAACTGGCCTTCCAGGAATTCATTGACTCCCGTTCACCAGGGTTTTATACTAATAACCTCCCACTTAAATGGCAAAAGTGTGTAGACAATATGGGTGCATACTTCGATGATTAGAATAACTCCTTATGTTTGTAAGTTATCAATAAACTTTGTGTTTTTTTCTACAAATTTCATACTTGACGACCTAATATATTATAAATAAAATAAAATTAAAAATATTTATGTTATATTCATATTTGTTTTTTATTACATTAATAGATATATTAAAATTATTTGAAATTGTTTCTGTAGCTGGAAATTAATTTTTCAAACCGTCGGTCGGTTCGGACCTGGCCACAGGTCAACTTATTCATAATGGAATTCTTTTAATTGGAATTATGAGATTTAGCTTTTTGAAATGAGCTTGAATTGACTGAAATGTTGTCAAGATTCAAGAGATTTAATTGAATTTTATATATTAATTGGATTTTTAACAAATTATTTGTAGATTGTTAATTTGTTGATAATTAGAAATTATTTATTTTTATTAATTTGATCTTGGTTAATAATACCTGCAATATATACAATATATATATATATATATATATATATGCAAAACGTATAAAATCATCAAAACCTCGACATCGAAAATTTTGGCGAGTAGTAATGATTCAATGGAATATAATATAATTTACCGAATATTTCTTTCATTTAAAATATTGTACCTACATTGTTTTTTACCACCTTCGAAACTTATAAAAACTTCAAAATCTCGACATCGAAAATTTTCGTGATCGCAATACTATCTCTGGCGAGATAGCAAAAACTGGTAAAAGTGTATATTTGGCTGCATACACGCATTTATATTCTTATATTTTTTGTTCCTAATATGGAATGAATCAAATTCTGTATTATGTACTTACATATACTACCTAATAAAATAATAATATAATAATATTTATTTATTTATTTATTTTATTTATTCAAGATATATCATTTTTTGAAGATATACTCCTAAAAAACAATACAATACTAATACAATAATAAAATAATACAATACAAACAAATACTTAATTCTGTTTTTCTTCTTCGAAACTTATTTCTAAGAATAAACTTAACAAACAATATTTATTAAGAGGATTAAAAATAAAATAAAAAATATTCAAAAACATTTAAATATTATTTTTTTCAATAAAAAAATAAAGTTATTTTTCAATTCTTTTTTTGTTATAGAAGCATTAAGTCGAAAATTGTATGATAAATATGCATATAATACTTGTAGTTATTCATTAGGATGTTTTTAAACCTTCCTTTATTGATACCCATCAATATGTACTATCCAAACCATTAAACAAATTGAATTTTGATAAAAGCGCTATTTATGTTAATAAATAATTTTCTATAATAATTCAATAATAAATACTCAATCAAGAGCAAATAGAATCTAGCAATAACGAAATATTGCTGTGTTTATTAATTATATTGTTAATCTTAAATTATTAAAAATAATGTATTAAAAAAATATTTGAACTTTTTTTAATAAAAATATGAAATTTAATAACTTTTTTAAATAATAATTACTTATTTTACTTAAAAACAGGTTTGTGTTATAGATAATAACATATATGATTTTAATTAATCAAATTTTGTTTACCATATTTGTCAGAAATTTGGTCTACACAGTTTATAAATATATAAGATAAGAAAAAAAAAAATCAAAAATCAAAAAAAAACATTTGTTTTATTTATTAAGAGAAAAAAAGAATATTGATTTCAAGAGGGAATAAGAAGGCCAAAGAAGAGCAAGAATTCAACAAATAAATAAATAATGCAATCTAAATTATTAATAGCAATTTTACTTTCATTTAAATGTAGGACATGACACAATATAATTATTGTATATTGTGTGTAAATAGATAATATAGTAGGGTTGATTTAATATTAAATGGAATTTCTAAGTGCTACAATATTCATAGTATTTTTGTTTAAAATAATAAATTATTTAATAATTTTTAATGAAAGGCTGGTAATTTTCTTCACATTTGAGATTCGTAATATTTTTATAGAAAAAAAATATAATTTTAATTATTAATATAATTTTATTATGACTAAAGCCATGAAGGTGTATTCTATTATAAAATAATTATGTATACCATTATACAACGTGATGGATTTAGTAGACAGGTAAAGAGCTTTTGGTGATCAACCCTATCCCCATGAGTCCATATATTATTTCACCTTTTTTTATTTTAAATCATATTATAACTATAAATCTTTATTTTTTTTCTTGTTCTTTTTTCTCTCTATATAACCATTATGTATGAAATAAAAATGAATTAAATTATTAGTATCTATTAGTATCTATTAGTATTGGGTTAATGAAGGAACATTCTATTTTTAAGAATTATAGTTTATACGAGGGTTGCCTTTTATATTTCGGGATTGGACAACCCTCTTGTTGCAATCTAGCAACTGACGTTATACGTACTCAG
Source organism: Labia minor (assembly GCA_963082975.1). Lineage (NCBI taxonomy): Eukaryota > Metazoa > Arthropoda > Insecta > Dermaptera > Spongiphoridae > Labia > Labia minor. The sequence continues at coordinate 46,144,632 of OY720344.1, forward strand.
AACGTTTTGACATACGAGCGCTATTTGAGTTGTTTACAGTAACTTAAAAGATTCATCTCAGTCAAATAATGGAATTAAATCGTCAACATTTTCGTGCGATTATTTTTTACAACTTTCGATTAACCCAGCAACAGTGCATGGATGAACTGAATTCAATTTTTGGCGATGAAGCTCCATCAAAAACCATGGTGAATTCAATCGAGGTCGTAGTTCACTCCAAGACGAATTTCGTGAAGGTCGTCTAAAATCAGTTATTGTCCGGAAACCATTGATGGTCTGCGCGAATATCGTCATGTGACCTATCGTAAGATTGAGACAACCTTAGGCATTAGTGGGACTAGCATACATTCAATATTGCATAAACATTTGACTGTCGAAAAAATTTGTTCACGTTGGATCCAACACAATTTGTCAATCGCTCAAAAAATTACTCGTATCGATTGGGAGAAAGAAATGCTCAAAAAATACGATCGCGGTGCTTCGAAACACGTCTATGACATCGTGACAGGTGATGAATCGTGAATTTACGCGTATAAGCCCGAAAGTAAACAGCAGTCGACTTTATGGGTGTTTCAAGATGAGCCAAATCCAACAAAAGTTGTTCGCGCCCGAAGCACTTCCAAGGAAATGGTCGCCTGTTTTTTCAGAAATACTGGACAAGTCGTAATCCTACCATTAGAACAACGCAGAATAGTCAATTATAGGTGGTATACAACCATTTGTTTGCCAATTGTCTTCCAAGAAATTAGGAAAACCGACCGCCGAAGACGATCCCTCTTCACCACGAGCTCTCACACATCGGCTCAAACAACTGCATTTCTGAGCACTCAAAACAACGATTTGATAACTCACCCGCAGTATAGTCTTGTTTTGGCACCGAATGACTTCTTTTTATTCCCGTACGTAAAAAACAAACTGAGAGATCAACACCTTTCGACACCTGAAAAAGCAGTTCATATGTATGTCAATCAGAGTGGAAAAATGCTTCGACAATTGGTTCAAACGCATGCAAAAGCGTAAAGATCTTCATGGGGAATATTTTGAAAAACAATAAAGCGATTTTCCATGATGAAAATTTGTTTTTGTTCTCTAATCCCGAAATATAAAAGGCAACCCTCATATATAACCATTTCGAAAGCCAATATACATCAAAAAAATCTGGAGTGTCTCCACTCAACTATCTTGCAAATTTGAATTGGATTAATTAACATATTTATATTTAAATTAAATTTAATTAATTATAAATTATAAATTAAAATTAATAAATAATCTATATATTTAATACGATAGTGTCCGTCTGTACGCAAAAAACTCCAGAGCCTAAACTACAAGGAGTAAGGTAACCAAATTTTTCTGAGGTGAAGGGTACCTCAAATGATGAAAAATAAAAAAGAAAGTAGAATCTTAGGTAACTCCTGAGCTGAGCTGCGGGTGTTTCATTTTCCAGAAATATATATAAAGGAGAATGTTTGTATGTATGTAATTTGTTTACTTTTTTGCTGTCATAGAAACGGATATATATATAATTAGAACCTCTCTCTCTCCCTCTATTTAAAATTTTAAAAAATGGAGTGTTGTAGACAAATTAAGAAATTTAAATTCCTTACGCAACATTGATATATATATTTAATTAGAACCTTTCTCTCTCTCCCTCCCTCTATTTAAAATTTTAAAAAATGGAGTGTTCTAGCCAGGTAAATGAATAGGACTGGAAGACATGTGTGATTAGAGAAATTGGGGAAAAATCAACCGAAATGTAATTAAACAAAAAAATTCAAGAATTATGCTACGGATACGACTTACATATAATTAACATACAAAATGTAGAATTTGAAAAAGTATAAATATTTAAATACTTAAGATCTCTAATTACGAAGGATAATAATAAATCGACGTTGTAATTGAGTAACGCCTGTTATTATGCAGTAAAGGGGCTTATCTCATCAAAGAGGATCAAAATTAAAATATATAAAACAATTATTTTTTATGTTGAAAATTACGAAATGTCCTAAATATTGAAAAAACAGTAGGGTGTCCCGAAGACATTTTTGGGACAGAGCACCTAAAGACGGGACGTTTGGTCACCCTATCGATGACTCTGGGAGACGAGAGTAGATTTGGAGTATTTGTGAGATTAATATTGTTCGCAGCATTTATAGGCCAAAAGTAGATGAGGTCACAATTATTTTTCATGTTGATCGATGACTAGGGTGACCATATTTCGAAAACACCAAACCGGGACAAACGGTATACCTTTTTACTATCTCGCCAGAGATAGTATTGCGATCACGAAAATTTTCGATGTTGAGATTTTGATGTTTTTATACGTTTTGAAGGTTCCTGAATCATTTTCACTAAGGTTGAGAAAAATGTCTGTGTGTGTGTGTGTGTGTGTGTGTGTGTGTGTGTGTGTGTGTGTGTATGTAGGCAAGATTACGCAAAAACGGTTTGAGCTAGAATGATGAAATTTGGTACATGGACATTATTCAAAATTCGTAGTTTTCTATCAACTTTTGAGAAATGTAGCTCAACCGGAAGAGGGTCATTACCTACAACGTTTTGATTTTTTTTCCTCTAAAGTGACCGTAAAAATAAAGATATATGTTTGATAATTTTTCACATGATTAATAATTGTATAAAACTGCTATATATAGATTTTCAGCTTGATTGAATCGCTGAAAGTACCAGAATTAATTTTTTAGCACTGCAAATCTCACGCGCCAACTTGTGACGTGGTTCCATCAACAAAAATCCAAACATGCTTGGTTTAATATTTATTATTTATAATTTATAATTAATTAAATTTAATTTAAATATAATATATTATGTTATTTAATCCAATTCAAATTGCGAGATAGTCGAGTGGAGACACTCCAGCTAATTTACTTTCCCGCATACTTCGTATAAGGGAAGTATTGGAATCGTCAAAAATTTCGACTTCGAGATTTCGATAGATCTTGACGTTTTAGACCTCCCTGAATCGGAAAATACCATTTTTCGAATTATGTCTGTGTGTGTGTATGTATGTATGTATGTATGTATGTATGTATGTATGTATGTATGTATGTAATGTCTGTAAGCAAATTTACTCAAAAACTAATCAAGCTAGGACTTCGAAATTTGGTACACCGATATTATTCACAGTTTCGACAAAATCGGTTAACCGGAAGTGGTACTTTACCTACACTGGTTGCGTTTACCTTTCAAGTAAAGTACCAGTTTGCTTCGAGATATTTGCTTCATATTTTGTATATAGATTTAAAAATATGAAAAAAATTCAGATACCAAATTTCATCATGATCTGACTACCGGAAGTGACATTTTACCTATACAAGTAGCGTTTCCTTTTTACCGACCGACGATACTAAGTGAGGTATTGTTTTCACACCAAATTTCACCTATGTATATTTTTAGGTACATATCTCCACGAATCATGCATTTTCTTAACAGAAAAATGTATTTTTAGCATGATGTCTGTCCGTCCGTCCGCTGTGTGTCCGTAGAGATGTGTATAGCTTGAACGGCTCAACGGATTTTGATGAAATTTGGTATATTTACTTAATGCATCAGTATGATGAATGGATCAACTTTTGGTGCAAATCCGGAAACCGGAAGTGCTAGTATTGGCGATCGAAGAGAGGAAGTGAAGGGTTATTTTCATATCAAATTTCACGTGAAGGCATATCTCCACGTGTTATGCACTTTGTATTGGTTTTATCCTCGAGAAAAATCATCTTCATTAGTTTTTTCTTAATTTAAAATTATATGACGTCACCCAGCACTTCATGACGTCACAGCCAGCCCTTATATATTATAAATAAAATAAAATTAAAAATATTTATATTATATCCATATCTGTTTGTTTTTACATTTAAAATATCAGTTAACCGGAAGTAGCACTTTATTACATTCTAAATATTCATTCACAACTCTTTATACCTATTTATATGCGGGAAAGTCTAGGGGAGGACACTCCCGCTTATTTAGAACTAAATTGAAAAAATTTTCAAAAAAAAATTACTAAATGTCCTAAATATTGAAAAAACGGGACAGTAGGGTGTCCCGAAGACATTTTTGGGACAGAGCACCTAAAGACGGGACGTTTGGTCACCCTATCGATGACTCTGGGAGACGAGAGTAGATTTAGAGTATTTGTGAGATTAATATTGTTCGCAGCAGCATTTATAGGCCAAAAGAAGATGAGGTCACATGGGGATGGCGGAGATGGCATAACGAGAAATAATGTCCAGATATAATTAAGGTTATAAAATCGAGAAGGCTGGGATGGGAAGGGGACGTGGTTGGAATTGGAGAAACTAGAAATTGGGAGAAACCGATTGGGAAACATCCGGTGGAAGACCAAGGACCAAGGTGGGTGGACAATGAAGGAAGGGACATGGGAAAGATGGGACAGGGTAGGATTTGGTTATAGCTCAGGATAGGGACACTTAGAGAAATGTGGATGCTGCGGCTAAGAACTTTCGAAAACTGTAGAGACACAGAGTTAGATAAATACAATAATAATATATCATTAATTTACTGATTAAATTAAAATATATTTTTTTTTAAGAAAACAAATACATGTCTCATCTACTTATACTGATTGAAACAAAATGGAAAAACCTTTTACATACAGACTTTCAACCAAATACTATGTATTACTCGAGGGTACAGGGGGCGGAGCCCCCGTCTAGGTGTGAAGAGCGCCGAAGGCGCTCGGAGCAGCTAGTATTTATTAAACCAGCGCATGTTTGGCTCTTTGTTGATGACACCACGTCACGTGCTGGCGCGCGATTGGCAGCCAACGTGCTAAAAAATTAATTCCGGTACTTTCAAGCTGAAATTCTATATATAGCAGTTTTATACAATTTTTAATCATGTGAAAAACTTTGAAACATATATCTTTATTTTTATGGTCAGTTTAGAGGAAAAAAAATGAAAACGTGGTAGGTAAGGTAACGTAGGATATAAGTATATCTATAGATAGGTAGACAGATACTTATAAAATTAGGAAATTATATTTTATTCTAAATTTTCATAAAATATAATTGTAAATATACCTATTTTTAAGTAATTTACTTAAAAGTCATCTTTCTAATTTTAAAATAATTGAAATTTTATCTTTAATTTACTTTTAATTTATTAGTTTTATTAATATGTTAACTAATTCAAATATTTTTTTGTAATTTATAAACTTAATATTCTTTTTATCAATATAAAATTACATAAAATAAAATTAATTAATATAATATAATGTATATAATATTTATGATTCAGTTAATTAAATGGATAGGTCAGTAAAATTAAAATTTGAAAGTCAAAATAAAAAAAAATAGATTATATATATATATATATGGAAAATAGTTATGTTATCTTTTATATATGAACCGGAAAATTATTTATATTTAATATAATTTGTCTATTCAAAAGAGAAATAGGATATTTCATACAGAAAATGTTTATATGCACATTCAATTACCAATGAGAGGAAGTTTAATTATAAACTTCTATTATCACATTTTACTCGTTATCTTTATTTAAATCTAGTATCATATTCATTCAAATGTATACGTCACTTTAATGGATGAAAAATAAAAATCATATCTTTATTAAGATTTATATTTTAATAATCATATTTTAAAGGATTTTTTCGCATTTCAAATATAGAGAAATAAATAAAAAGAAAATGTAGATATATTTTTAGATTTAATATTAAAAATTAAATAAATTTACTTATACTTATTCCATTATATACATTGTCTCTAGTATTTATTTATCAATATTTACTATAGGAACAATATTGGCTAGTAAATCACTTTATCTCGAAAATGGAAGCATTATATAATTTAAAATAAAATAATACATTATGAAGATAAAGATAAAGTATTTTAGAAAGAAAGATGATAGACCAATGGATACTCTAAGTGACCATTTGATAGGTATTTAACTATCATTCACACTTTGAAAATAAATTAATTGTAAAATGAATAAATTAAAATATTTTAATAGTCGAGGTCCATCCGTTAAGTTTTTAGCCTGAAAATGATAAAATATTTTTGAGTATTTAATTTTTTATATTTCTCAGACCCCTTTGTTGGCCTGCTGTAAAGTTCATTCACTTGCTTTTAATTTATTTTTGGGATGATTGATTGAATATAAGTAAGATATTCGAAGTAAGTGTTATGATAAAATATTCTGGTTAGGTAATTCAGAATTAGGAAAATTATGATTTTACATATTCCGGGAAAAAGAAAAAAAGTTTCGTGATGACCTGGTACTAGTAATATTGCTGTTATCATTAATCTATATATATAAAGGTGACTGTTTGTATGTATGTATGTATGTATGTATGTATGTATGTATGTATGTATGTAATTTGTTTACTTTTTTGCTGTCATAGAAACAAACAAAAAAGAAATTTCCTACTTAACCGACACTTTACCGGTAATTTAGAATTATGAACATCAAAAAATAAGAAACGATTTCTATGAAATTACATCACAATATTCTTATATATCTCTATGGTAACATAGGCTATAGATTTTATTAATATCTAATTCTAATCAATAACCGCAGAATTTAATTTTTTAAAGTTTATATAGTTCTCCATGTTGTTCATTCAAGAGCCAGGCGTGGCCCACTGACTGGCGGACTCATTTTACACAATGTATATAACTAGCAATCAAAGAATTATTATAATATTTAACTTTTTATTTTAAATTCTAATATTCAAATATCATTTCAATTAAATAATTTATTCTAAAAGTTCTCATTTTAATTAATATAATAAAACTAGCTGATCAGAGCGCCTTCCAGGCGCTCTTCACATCTAGACGGGGGCTCCGCCCCCTGTACCCCCGAGTGTAGTATTTGGTTGAAAGTCTGTATGTAAAAGGTTTTCATCCATTTTGTTTCAATCAGTATAAGTAGATAAGACATATATTTGTTTTCTTAGAAAATATATATTTTAATTTAATCAGTAAATTAATTATATATTATTATTGCATATGTTATATTTATCTAACTCTGTGTCTATACAGTTTTCGAAAGTTCTTAGCCACAGAATCCACTTTTCTCTAAGAGTCCCTATCCTGAGCTACAACCAAATCCTACCCTGTCCCATATTATTAATTTCGTAATTTGATTCTAAAATATTATTAAAATAAATATTTTTTATTCATAAAACTAACTTATACTTACATCTCAAAAACAGCCTTTCTGGGAAATTGCAAAATGTGTTTTTTTTTTTTATATAAATAATGATCGTGCAAATTACACTAAAAATTAAAAAAATTATTAGCTATAATAAACTATTATTGGCTATAAATTAATTATAATTAATTAAATTAATAAAAATAATTTAAAGATACAACTCGTTGAGAATTGAACTTATAATTAACATTTCCTTTAAAACTGTTTAAAACCCCAGAGTGGACGCTGACAATTTGGGTTTTTCCTGGTAAGACTGTCCCCCCCCTGGTTTTTCCCAATAACAAAGTGAAAGAAAATTCCCTTATGTTGCCTCCCCTTCCGACCCCCTAAGAGGGGTTATTTTAAAGGAACAATCGGAAAATAATTTTAAATGAATGAATAAATGAAAATTCAAATTTTATATATAGTTTTTTATATATGTTTATTTATTCACAAAAAATTAATTAAATTGTAATTTAAATTCTTATAGTTTTATTAAATAAATCATTTTTAGTTATAATTTTATATAAGCATTTTTTAATTGAACCTATTCAATCTTGTCATTCCCTAATCAGCATACGCGGTTTCAATAACCCTTTTAATTATTCTAAATTCAATCTTTAATTAAATCTAATTTAACACACAACAATTCCGTCTCATTATTGTAATACAAAGTTAGAAATATTAAGTTAATATAATTAATATTATTTATTTATTAATACCAATTAATAATATTAATTACTTATAAATAATTCATAATAATAATAAATTGTGATACCAACTTATAGGAATATTATAATAATATAATTATTATTTTACATATATATGAATATAATATAAATATTTTTAATTTTATTTTAAGAATAGATATATATCTAAAAGGCGGTAACTGTGAGGTCACATATATACATTTAAATATAAAAAAACTAATGAAGATGATTTTTTCCAGATATGTGATCAATAAAACTAAATAACTTAAGAGTATAACTAATGGTTTTCAATTTATAAAATCTAATTTAACACACAACAATTCCGTCTCATTATTGTATTGTAATACAAAGTTAGAAATATTAAGTTTAAAAAAAATTTAAAAAATTTGAATTTTGAAAATTATATGTAGCGCCATCTGTCGATAGTTTTGTGACACTACAGATTTTTAGCAATATATTACTAATTAAATTAATTTTGGATAAATTAATTTTGGATTTAACTACACTAAAACCTTCCTTGGTATGCCCACAACAATTCCTGAAAGTTTCACCGTAATCGGACGGGTAGTTTTTGAGTCTATAGACAGACAGACAGACAGACACACAGACATTGCCTTTTATATATATAGATATTTAAATCATATTTAACTTAAATTATTTTGTATTTATTCTTTCCATATTTGAATAGGTACTTCTTTAATTTTAAGGGAGGTAATTAACTATGATCTAAAAAAATTAATAAATGAACTTAATAATAAAAAATCAAATAAATCCATTAATTTAAATTAATACTATTAATGAATGTATATATTGTTAATTTATCTTTAGTTTTATCAATACTTTTATACCGTTAATTTTTATAAATTAATTTTTATAAATTGTCTCAAGTCTCTAACTTTGCATTTTCTCAAATTTTATTATAATTAAAAATATTCAATAAAAATCAAGCAATGAAATTAAAATATCGAAATGAAATGATCAAGAAATATTATACTCTATTATAACATATACAATACTTATAAACTATAGGCGGAGGAAATATTAGACGATATCATTGCGGGTTCAGGCCAAATCGATCAACATTAATAAAGATATTTTCATTATGACAGATATTAGAAAAACCGCGAATTCAATATCTCTGTTCAGTAATTATTTGTAGACTTTAGTAAAACCTACGCATGACTCAATAGATCCGGATAAACTTTTTCAAATTTTGATCTTAAAATTTATCTTGAAGGTAGTAAAGAAAGAGTAAGATGTGGAAATCAATTGTAAAATATTAGGTTACCCAGACGACTTAAATATAATAGGAGATTCGGCAATTGCAATTACAGATAGCGAGGAAAAATTAATCGAGGTAGGAAAAGAGATGAGGTTTGAAATTAATAATGATAAATAAATATATTTAGAAACAAACAGGAGCAGTATTAACATACAAAATGTAGAATTTGAATATGTAGAAAAATTGAATGTAATCACGAAGGATAATAATATTTGAGAAGAATTTAAATCGAAGTTGCAATCGGGAAACGCCTGTTATCATGCAGTAAAGAGGCTTATCTCATCAAAATTATTATAAAAGGGAATGAAAATTAAAATATATAAAACAATTATTTTGTCTGTTGTATTATATGAGTGTGAGACATGGTCTATGATCTTATAGGAGATGAGAGTGGATTCAGAGTATTTGAGAATAGGATTCTCCCCAGCATTTATGGGCCAAAGAAAGATGAGTACATCAGGGAATGACGTACGAGAGATGGAACAGAGGCTCAGGATAAGGACACTTGGAGAAATGTGGTTGTAGCTGCCAAGAACTTTCGAGTACCGTTGAGCCACGCATGGTCTATGACCCTGGGAGATGAGAGTAGATTCAGATTATTCTTTCCAGCATTTATTGGCCAAAGAAAGATGAGGTCACCGGGGACACTTGGAGAAATGTGGTTGTAGCTGCCAAGAACTTTCGAGTAGATAGATATAACATATTCAATAATAATATATATAATTAATTTACTAAATAAATTAATATATATTTTAAATAATCACACAATAAGAAATGAATGTTTTATGTTATACATTGTTTGAAACAAAATGGATGAAAACCTTTTACTACTTTCAACCAAATACTATGTACCACTCGGGGGTACAGGGGGCGGAGCCCCTGTCTAGATGTGAAGAGCGACGAAGGAGCTCTGAGCAGCTAGTAATTCACTAAAACATTTGACCGAAATGCTTAATAAACTAAATCCAATGTAATAATGCTATAAAGGCATTATGTTATACAAGGGCATGTCAATAAGTGTGTGACTTTTTGAATGAAACACGAGTTTTTGTATAAAGAATTATTTTATTTTTCAACGTAGTCTCCTTTGAGCTTTATATACAATTTTTTTATCCCTTCCAAAAAATAAATATTTGTTTGTGAGATGATTTCATCGTTGGAGTCCAATCTGTTTCCACTGAGCCATTTCTTCAGGTTTGGAAACAAAAAATAGTCACTCGGCGCTAAATCTAGAAAATAGAGCGGATGAGGGAGCAATTCGTATTCCATCCAATTCATGGATTTTCTTGGAAATTCACTTTTTCCATTTTCTCCTCAAATCACGAGTTAGTCTACTATTAATGGATGTCAAAAAAAAAAAACTAAAAGATCCAGCTAGTTCAAATTTCGTCATGAGTCAGCTGATAGTTTCCTACTGACATTTTCATTTCATTTAAGAGACGGAAAATTCAAAAAGTCACAGACTTATTGACCTAGTCTCGTATTAGCTACATTTTTTTAATTTATTATTTCTTATATGATACAAATAAATCAATAAATAAAGTACTTGAATAAAATAATGATAAATAAATGTTTGTTATAAATTAATCTTTCGAATGCTCTTGGACACACATAAATTCGTTATATTGATTCAAAGTTTTTATCTCTGTATATATGATGTAATTACATGTAAACATATTTATGAAATAATAAAAAACAAGGTAAATAAATAAAAGACTATAATTAATCATACGATATTTATTTTGTTTTTTTGTTATAGCTTATAATAAATTACCATCCACAGAAGATACAGACTCACAGGCCACAACGACCCTACAACAGCAACAACAAAAGCAACAACAACAACACCTAGCAACGCCCTCCATTCAGAACTCTATGATGATGATGAACTCGGAAGCTGGGCAAAGTCATACGGAATCGGATTTCAGTTTAGATGAAGAGGAGGAGGCGGTAGGCAGCGACGATGACACCGATCTCGGTCAGTATTCAATCGAATCTATCGTACATTACTCACACATCCATGCCCTCTATATAACTTTTCTTTATAGAATTACTATTAAACATACTCTATATAAAAACATATGAACATCTAAATTTTGAAATTTAATTTTTTTTTTTAATTGCGTTTTTTTAGTGTGGTGAATAGGAAATAGATTCCTAATTATAATTTTGATTAGTTTCCTGTAATCTAATTTCATAATTTAAACAACTTAATTTGAATTTATCACTACATTGCCTAAAATAGAAATTTCAAATTTAGAGTATGATTTTTACCTTTTCTATCTTACTAATTGAATAATTTTTAATTCGAAAAAATAATTCAGTACTTAAAAGATAGTAAAATTTTATTTCATTTTAATTACTATGTCTTTATTGCTTATGTTTAATTTTTGATACAAGGTGCCAAAAATCGAAATTTTTCTTAATTCTTTTAATAGGTTGTAATTTTTACAATTATCTCATTTTATGTTCATCTAAGCTAGTAATTCCTGGGCGATCGACATCTTAAAGTGGACGATTATTTGACTATACGCTTTTTGGGGCGATAGTTATTTTTGGGGGGCGAAATTATTTTCAATTCTAAAATAAATTGACCTGTGGCCAGACACAGAACCCACCGACGGTTTGAAATAAATTAATTTCCATCTACAGAAACAATTTCAAATAATTTTAATATATCTATTAATGTAATAAAAAACAGATATGGATATAACATAAATATTTTTAATTTTATTTTATTTATAATATATAAGGAGGCGCAGGCTGTGACGTCATCAAGGGCTGGGTGACGTCATATAATTTTAAATTAAGAAATAAACTAATGAAGATGATTTTTCCCCCAATACAAAGTGCATGATTCGTGAAGATATGTAAAAAATCTCCTCATGTGAAATTTGGTGTGAAAATAGTCCTTCCCTTCCTATCGTCGATCGACAATACTACCACTTCCGGTTTCCGGTAAGATGATTTTGCGATCAGACTTTTAAACATTTTCGCTTTTTTCAATTTTTTCAATATGGTTCTAAAAAACAAAAAAAAAAGGTAAGATGATTTTGCGAACAGGTTCTGAAACTCAATTTTTCAATATGGCTCTAAGTATCACCAATTGTACCTACCTTATATTAGGGATTTTCGTGCAATTTTTATCTGTTAAAATTTATAGGGGGGCGAATTATGAAGCCGGCCTTACGAAGTGGGCGTTTGGTCCAAATAAGTTGAGAAACGCTAATCTAAGCTATATGTTCAGGAATTTGTTTTATTTAGTCTTCTATCACATGAATTGTTGTAGTAGAAGAATGCCTTCCCGATGGGAGTTTTGACATCGATTATGGTATTTTTTTCTTCTGACGCCCATAGAACTACAACTTAATTAGAAACCCCTTTCATGTTTGGGTGTCGAGAAATTTACTGCAATTTTATGAGGATTCAAGGATTCTTTACTATAAAAAGTTTTTATTCTGTTTCTCTCCATGACTAATAAATTCCTATTTTTCTTTGAAATGTTTAAAAAATTTTGTTTCGTTGTTCAAATAATTTATTAATAAAATCATCAATCCATATACAATTTACAATATATTGAGCTACAGCATTCATTTAAATATTACCCTCGCAATCAATTTATTCTTATAATTCTCATTTAATATTTCTAAATCATTTATTATTATACACTGCAAATAGTCTTCCTAATGGGAAATCATTGCATTTACAATTTTATTATAAATTATAAATGTATTTATCAATTTTCCTCAAAATTTTATTGTTTAAAGTTGTTCAGAAATTATTATTATTATTTTTTTTTTATTTTAATGATTCCGTTTTTCGCCTTTGACCATTATGGTCTTCAGGCTATACCTAATTTAACATATATACATATCATAACCAAAAAAAAAAACTACATAAATTTTAATGTACTTCATTTTTTATTTTCTTTCTTCCCCTTTTCTTCCATTTTGGCCAGCAACTCAATGATGTGATCATCTATTACTACCGATGTTAATTTCTTCTCCAGACTCTCCCAGGCTTCCTCGTCTCTTCCTTCCTGATTACTGTAGATATTTCCACATCTAGCTCGCGCCCAGACTTTCTTCTTCCAGTCTTGGACTTGCTTCTCCATCAGATATTTCTCTAGTCCCAGCTCCATCCTTATTTTCTTATAGTGGGGGAAGTAGGTAGATCTTCCAATCCTCTCCCACTGTATTTGTATTTCTTGCTCTATATCTTTTTTACCGACCGACGATAGTAAGGGAGGTATTGTTTTCACACCAAATTTCACATGTGGAGATTTTTACATATCTCCACGAATCATGCATTTTCTTAACAGAAAAAAGTATTTTTAGCATGATGTCTGTCCGTCCGTCCGTCCGTATAGATGAACGGCTGAACGGATTTTGATGAAATTTGGTATATTTACTTAATGCATCAGTGGGATGAATTGATCAACTTTTGGTGCAAATCCGGAAACCGGAAGTGGTAGTATTAGCGATCGACGATAAGAAGGGAAGGGTTATTTTCGCACCAAATTTCACATAAGGAGATTTTTTTACATATCACCACGAATGTATTGGTTTTATCCTCGGGAAAAATCATCTTCATTATGTTTTTCTTAATTTAAAATTATATGAAGTCACCCAGCCCTTCATGACATCACAGCCTCGGGTAACGCCGGCAACGCCGGCTACTTCAGCTATATATTATAAATAAAATAAAATTAAAAATATTTATGTTATATCCATATCTGTTTTTTATTACATTAATAGATATATTAAAATTATTTGAAATTGTTTCTGTAGCTGGAAATTAATTTATTTCAAACCGTCGGTCGGTTCGGACCTGGCCACAGGTCAACTTATTTAAACCTTCTTCCATTCCGTTGGTGATTTCTTCCTTGCTCCATTCTTCCAAATTTATAACTATTCCAGGTTCCCCCCACTTTTCCCATCTTTGTTTAAAATTTGTCTCGCTATTGTTTTTAATATTTCTTAAAATGTTCCTTAATCATATTTTTGGCCATCTTTCATCTTCCATTTCTAATATTCTTAATGTATATTTTCCAATTATTTTGGTTTGTCGAATGACCATTTTATTTCTTCTCGTCTCCATTTTCCAAATATAATTTGGGGTGTTTCTTGCGAGACCTAATATCATTACTCCCCTTGGATCTTCTCCACTTCTTCTCTCTCTTGTCATCCCCATATTTCTACTCCATAAAATACAATGGAGTTAATTAGGGCTTCAAAGAGGTAAAATTCAGAAATTATTTCATATAATTTTTTTAAAGCTTTTTCTAAATAATTTATGGTTTATGGTATATATGTTCATAAAAGCATTAAAATATAGATTTAGTCCGAATCAAGATATAGGTAGTTTACTTTTTATATAAAACAATTATTTTGCAGGATTATATGGGTGTGAGACATGATCTATGACCCTGGGAGACGAGAGTAGATTTAGAGTATTTAAAATTGGAATTCTTCGCAGCATATGGACCAAAAATATATAATTATGATGAGGTCTCTATGACACTGCATAACGAGGAATTGCATGATCTCTATGGACCTCTCAGACTGCAAGGCACGAGGCTAGAATGGGGGAGGAAAGAATGGCGAAAAATACAATATATTGGTGGGTAGGCTGATTGGGTAGGGAGGGACATGAGAGAGATGGTAGAGGGTAGGAGTTCGATGGTTGTAGCCCAGGATGGAACATTTGGAGAAATGTGGTTGTTGCGGTTAAGAACTTTCGAGCTTCGTAGAGCCACAGAGATAGATTACTTTTAATATCTGTCAATAGTTTAGATTGAAAAATCTTTGTTAAATCAACTTTTAGTAATTTCTATAGTGAGGTTTAATTAAGTTATAAGAGAGAACACATAAACTAAAATAACAACTTATTTTTTATTCAAAAATCATAATCAAAATAAATCACTTAACTTAACCTTAACAAATATAACAACCCTGTGATAGTAAAATTTTAAATAAGCCACAAATTAAAGATAATTTTATTGATAGATCTATTATAGAGTAAAACTTTTAATTTAAACTATGTAATAAAAATAATTAAAGTTTTTTGTTGTATTAATTTTTTTCTCTCTAAAACAAAATTTTTATTTTCATTTTTACTTTTTTTGACTATTCAACCAACAACAATTTAGCCTAATCGTATGTTTAATAGCAATGGCTTCTAATTCTGAACTTTTCTCATTCTATTCCAACATTTTTTACAAATTTATTTCATCTCTAATGTTATCCTACGGGTAAGGAGAGAGGGACTTTAATGTGTTTTTGGTCTTTGTAACTCTACCTCTGATTTCCTTTTTTACTGTTCTTTCTTTTCTTTATTCTCTCTCGATTCGTTCCTATTCTATTTAATAATTGTAATGATAACCCATCATTTTGAAATCTTTCTTCTATTCTAGAATCTTTTTTTCACTCAAACTGCCTCTATTTTATTTAATTTACATTCTTAAGAATGAAATAAATCTAAGTATATATAAATATGAATAATATAAAAATTGGATTTAAGTAAAATTTGACAAACAATAATTTAACCAAATTATTCTACTAATAGTTTTTTTTACATTTACTATTCGATAATATTTATTCTAAAAATATTGATATTATAAAATTCTCAACATATTTTAATTTTAATTAATTTTTTAATTAAATGAGAACAAACAATTAAAATTAATTAAACTAATTAAAAATGAAAATAAAAAAAAAATTTAAGTCGGGTTCATTTTCCTCCATATGATGCTACTTTTATTATTATATTATAATTAAATAATAAGAGAATTTTATAATAAAATAAAATTTTTGATATAACAATTAGAAATTAAACTGTAAGTGAATTCTGAATGATAAACGAGGCTATGAATACCATTTCTAAGATAATAAGGCAATTAATTTTATTCTCATCGAATAACATTTGGATAAGATTAACTATAATTCTCCTTTAAATATTCTAGTGTGAAATCTTTCTTCGTGAATATATCTGTAATTAATCTTAATAATATTACTGTTAATAATTGTAATAAGTTGCTTTCAACTGTTTCAATTGCCGATCCGTGGCGATGAATCAATTAATTAAAACATAGGTTTATGAAATCCCCATGGGAACCATACTCTATTTGTTGCAACCCACAACTCCATTGAAGATCCTCTTATCGATAATATAATTCATTCATTCATTCATATATTAAATTCAATCCTCTTAACATGAAAGAGAGAGTGTAAAGTGGGGATGAGTTACTTAAGGGAGATGGGGTTGGGTCAGGTGAAGATTGAAACCATTCCTACACCCCCTTCCACTGATGACAATCACAAATTGAAGGATATATCAATATTGACAATTTGTTTCCATGTCAATTTGAATTGGAAATCATTCTAGAGCGGGGAAGGGGAATGGAGGGAAAGAGAACACTATCAACATTAACTCATTAGATATAGTATTAATTACTGTTGGCAACGGTTTGGGATCAATTCTAATGTTGCTTTTAATATTAGATGATGTTAAGACGTTTTGAATAATTAAACATTTTCTGTTATGTCTATCTTACTATCTATCTATCGTATTCCTTATATATATACGAGGGGTGTCTAAAAAGTTCGGTGAATGGTATGATAAATCATTAAAAAGAGAATGTTAATTGTAAATACCTTTATTAACCTTCAAATACTCTCCACTAGCCACAACCCACTTCTGACAACGTTCGTATAACGCTTGAAAACTGTTGGAGAAGTCTTGATGTAGAATCGTTCTCAGAATAGTCGTCACAATGTTCAGGCCTGCAATACACAATCAGGACACCAGAAAACACTACTTACTGTGTCTTTGCTAATACCCAATTCTTCGGATATTAGTCGCAGAGTCAATCACCAATCTTATGTTAGCATCTCTCGTACACGTTCAGTGTTTTCTTGTGTCCTGCTTGTGGATTGAAGGCCTGAACTTTGTGACGGCTATTCTCAGAACGATTCCACATCAAGACTTCTCCAACAGTTTTCAAGCGTTATACGAACGTAGTCAGAAGTGGGTTGTGGCAAGTGGAGAGTATTTTGAAAGTTAATAAAGGTATTTACAATTAATATTCTCTTTTTAATGTTTTTATCATACCATTCTCCGAACTTTTTAGACACCCCTCGTATAACATATCTTATCTTATCTTATTATACTAGCAAAAATTGTATATATATATATTTGTATTTTTGATATATTAAACCACTCTAATGATTTTTTTGAAATTCACACCATAGATAATTTTTATAAAGAAAAATCGATCTGTATTGGTTTCAGTCCCGGTAAAAATCATCTTCATTAGTTTTTTCTTAATTTAAATTTATATGACGCCATCAACTACGTCAGTCAGCTCTTCCTTATATACAAAGTATATTATAAATAAAATAAAAATAAAAATATTTATGTTATATCTATATCTGTTTTTCATTGGAATAATTTAAATTATATGAAATTGTTTCAGAACGTTTATTAGTTTTTCTTAATTTAAAATAGAAAAAATAAATGCCGTCATCAATTACGTCAGGCAACGCTTCCGTAAATATATAATATATAAATTATGTTATATCAACAGCCCATAATACCTTTCTGTCTTTCAGAGCTTTAATACATATGTTTAAGGACTGTATGTTTTATAACTATTTTTTTTTAAATTTATATTATTTTAAATTATTTGAAATTGTTTCATATATTTTGTCGTTTATTTATTATAAAAAATTATCTTAATCTCTTAAATATTATCTTATATTCATAGTTCATAAGGAATAATTTTTTTAATGACCGAGCGGCGGCTCGGTGAACCAGGGACAATATATAAACCTACAGTATTATTTAATCTATTATTTATTTATCCCTATAAGAATAAATAATAATATAATTAAATAAATAAAACTTAAATGGTCTTTTATATTGATATTAAGCTTATATTATTTATATTCAAAATTATTTATTTAATTTACAATACAAAGAAAATAAAAACATGAGCTATATTTATCATAATATTTAGTGTTTATCATTAAAGATTTTCATTAATCCTGGAAGAATTTTCATTAATTTTAAGTGCTTTTTCTTTGTTCTCTTCATTTACTTTAAAACATGTTTTTAACTAACCTAGTGAAATGAGGGTTAATTTATTAGAGATAGGGCAATTTATTTTTGAAACATCTACTATATATATTTTAATTTAAGTTTTCCATCTATTCTATTCTAATTTCTCATTCTCTTTGCTAAATAATTAAAAGCGTTATTGGTTTTCGATTAATGCAATGAAACGTTATATACCATGGATTTTCCTTTTTGTAAATACTTAATTTATTTTAATGGATGGAAAACGTTTGGGATTACTTAATACTCACCATAGATATAAGGTATAAAGTTGATGAAATAAAAATATTTGATTTAATATAAATATAAAACTTAAATTTTTAAAAAATTATTTTCGATTTGATATCTTTTAAATACATAATTAGATATTTTCATTATTTTAAAGTAATTCTACATATTATAAAAAGTATATTACTTAGTTAATATTAATTAAAATATAACATAAATAATTTTTCAAAATTTTAAGTTTCAATTAATCAAAAATTTCATTCGGTATACGAATAATTAAAAGAAATCACATATTGGTATATAAAAAATTATACAAATTACTCATAAATTGATCTTAAAACAAAATGTTTTTTATAAATTTAAGTTTTATATATAAACAAAATAATTTTCAAAATTATTAATTCATCATTAATTTTTATTTATCAACATAGTTTCAATACAACATCAATTAGTATATACTGTAATATATAAGCATAAAAATAGCATTTTTATATATATTATGGTACGGAAATTTAGAAAGTTATTTATCGAACACTTGTCAGAGAAAATTATAGAAATGCACCCCAGATGTTCACCATATGATGTACCTCTTCGTAGCCCAAGAAGGAGTGAGGGGTGGACAATTTTGCCAAGTTGATTGGAGGGGATGATTGGCTTCGACATATTTTAGTCAGTCTTGATTAAGAATTGGAGAAGGAGACACGAAATCCCTGTCAGGAAGGATATCCCCGGCGAACCCACCTTTTTGACAAATGCCGATGCCCACGAGATGTTCCAGATAAATCCTCAGGACGACACTCAAGACTCAAGTCTCCAATGAATTCTCCATTCCTTACCTACACAATATACCAAATGTGGTCAACCCTTGGTAATTAATAATAATTTGCAATTGCTAAATATAAATTAAATTTCTTTTAATTTATATTTCTATTTTAACGGTACCATTCAATTTCATATAATTACTTGTTGTCTATTTTTGTAATATAAATTCTTATAGTTTATTAAATACACATAATTTTTAGTTATAATTTAAATATGCAGTTTTAATCTGAACCTATTCAATTTTATCATTTCCCATATCAACCGTCGCGGATTCAATAACCATTTATTATTCTAAATTTATCCAGAGTGCTACCAAATTAATTTAAACTTATTTTTTCAACCAATTTTTCTAATAAAATACCTTACCCCTAATCTCCAATATATGACAATACATATAATTTATTTCAAGGTTGCAAAATCAGAATTTTTTTAATTTTAAATAAAAACATGTTATTTTTTGTTTAAAACATGTTTTATACAAATAAAAAATATAAATCCATTTAAATCTATTTAAAAAATTTTAACTAGTGTTTAAAATATACTCATGCAATAAGTCAAGTAATAATTATTAGAAAATTATATTATATACCAAATGTGTAAGATTTTTGAATTATAAATTGAGCTAGGTATTTTATATTTCTCTGGTATATTTGAAGAATCTCATGACAATTGCTTGCTAATATTTAAACTTACGTTAATCAAATTTTTATTTAAAATTTCTTTGTGTAATAGCAAGAAGGCTAGACCAAATAAATCGAAGGACGACGAGACTTTTAGTAGTGTTTCTGTTAATAGCCATTTAACAACTGACAATATGACTAATCGAAAAGAGAATAATATTTCGCAGTATTTTAAACAAATTTACTGCAAAGGGAAGTTTAACTTTAAAAGAATCTTATGTAAAAAATTTATAATGAAAAATATCCGTTTTAGTAGCTAGGATGAAATAACACATTTACAATATCTTAAAATATATATTAAGACTATACTACATAATCTAATTTTCTGGACTATCTGTCTATCTATCTCTGTCGTTTTACGGAACTCGAAAGTTCTTGGCCGCAGTAACCACATTTCTCCAAGTGTCCCTATTCTGAGCCACAACCATCCAACCCCTACCAAGCGGATGTTTCCCAATCGGTCTTCTCAATAATATATTTTTCGCCATTATTTCCTCTCCCATTCTAGCTATGTGCCCTGCCTCAGCTTTCTCAATTTTATAACTATGTTTGGAGATGCATAGAGGTCATGCAATTCCTCGTTATGCAGCCTCCTCTATTCCCAGGTGACCTCTTCTTTATTTGGCCCATAAATGCTGCGAAGGATCCTATTCTCATATACTCTAAACCTACACTCGTCTCCTAGGGTCATAGACGATGCTTCACATCCATATAATACAACCGTCAAAATAATTGTTTTATATAGTTTAATTTTGATCCCCTTTGATAATAATTTTGACGAGATAAGCCCATTTACTGCATAAAAACAGGCGTTACCCTATTGCAACCTCGATCTAAATTCTTCTTGAATATTATTATCCTTCGTGATTACAGATCCTAACATATTCTACATTTTCAAATTCTACATTTTGTATGTTAAGACTTTGTATGTTAAAACTGTTCCTCTGTTACTAAATATTTTGTCTTACTTAGAACTATTAATTTCTAATTTTCTTGTGCCTATTTTAAATAAAAACAATTTTCTATAATTAAAATATACAATAAGTAACTTTTTAGAATTGATTTATTTTGTTTTTTCCTAATAAAAATTAAATTTAGTGTTACACATGTTTAAAATATTTTGTTTAATTCATTGCAACCCTGATTATTTTATTTAATAATGTTATATAAAATTTTATATCATTTAAATTTAGGAAAAGTTTAACCAATGTTTATTAATTTGAATTTAAATTAGTGAGAAAATAGGTAGTAATTCTTCATTATTTCTCCTTTTACAGGTTGAATAACACTCATAGACCGAAGGAAAAATAAAGACCCTTTTATTTAAAATTACCTACAGGCGTTTGGTAAAATATACCTTTTATTATAATATATCAATAATCAATCATCTTGAATTGTCTACTAGAGCTAAATTATTAATAGGTATAATTAAAAAATTGAATGTTAAATAATTTATTTAAATTTTCTAATTAAAGAAAAATAAATATTTTATTAATAGAAATTCATTTTGTTATCATTAAGATATTCATTTTTTTAAATTTATTTTCTTCTTTTCTTTTGTTTTGTTCCATTCTATTTGTTTATTGTTTGGAAATGTTATTTTTTCTTTATAGATTAATGCTATAAGTAGTTCCGTGTTATTCAAGTGGAGTACAAACTTCCTTCAATATTATTATAGGGCTTTAATGTTGACATTTATTGTCGTAAACCTTTTAGTTGAAGTAAAAAAAAGGAGGAAAGTTGAGAGAAGGGTGAAAAGGCGAGAACAGAAAGATTTTGTTAAATTGAGAGATCGTCGATTAAAAAAATTTATCAAATAATAATAAAAAACGTCATATAATTATTTTCTCAAGTATTATTAGAAGTTTATTAAATTGAATCAATAATTTCTGTTCGATAAAATAGCAGCCAATTATATATCTAACAAAAGTCTTATGAAAAAGTAAATTTGGTGAGGTTCGATCTTTCGATCTCAAAATCTGAGTACCAAGATTCTAACTATTATTGCGGACAATTAATGTCTTAATTTTAATTGAATTTGAAATATATATAAGGCAAACGTACCAGTAGTTGATCGTCTTAAGAGAAATTTTCATAAAAAACACTATTATTCTGTAATAAAAGTGAGAATAACAACAAAACAAATGCTAATAATTTGTATAACTCTTTTTAATTATCACTATAACACAAATATTCGGTTAATATATTTAAATATTTTTTTAAAATATTGTCTTCTCGTAGTATAGTCGCCATGTTGCTATAAACAAACAACAGCGCTTCTGTGTCAAAACTTTGAACCTTCCTCTATCCAATGACATGCGCAATGTGTTTCTTTCTTTCATAGTTTGTCTGTAATACGAAATTGAAATCAGCTCTTTCATTTTGGGACACCCTGTATATATATATATATATATATAATTTATTATATTTTATTTTAATAATTTTATTTATAGTTCATATCGGAAATTAGTTAAAATTTCTTGTTTTTCTAATTGCTCGAGATGCCGACTACGCACTTCCATTTGTAATCAAGGATGTCAGCAATTTTTTGGATTTTGTATTCTCCATTGATGAAATCATAGCTTCTTCTTCAGGATTGCATTAACTGACCTTTTTTGTTTAAAAACCGCGCGTTTAAATGGATAAGAATTGTAAATATAAAGAAACAAACTGTAAATATAAAGAATAATTAAAATAAATTGTAAAAAATATTAATAAAACCAATCCTTAGTAAATTTTATTCCATTTATTTATTTTAAACCCACATTTTAGGTTGATTGTCAATTACTGGATAAAAAAGTGGCCCACTACTGAAACTTTCGATTTTCAAATGGCCAACTACTAGAAAAAAAATACGTTTTTAAAAAATTAAAAAAAAATATTTAAATATAAATTAACAGAATGTTGGTGTTGTAGTGATAATTAAAAATAATTGTGCAATATGTGTTAGCACTTGTTTTGTTGTTATTCTCACTTTTATTATAGAATAATAGTGTTTTTTAATGAAAATTTCTCTTAACATGGTCCACCACTGGTACATTTACCTTATATTAAATTAATATATACAATTCGATTTAGAAGGCTTCCAGAATAATGATAGTAAATAATGAATTTCTAAAATTTCTAATATCTAATTTTTAAAAAATAATAGTCAGATTTAATATATAAGATCTTTAAGAGGAAACATTTACATTTTAAAAATAGAGTTCAACTTTGTAAATTTCAAGACTATATTTATTAAACTTAAAATAAAAAAAAAATGAAAAATAATTAACTTTTTATGATTTGAATTAGGTGCCAAAGGAAATTAATTAACTAAAATCATAAAATGAAGTATAGAGAGAAGTATTCTCAAACTGACTTAGTCACGGTATTTCAATCTCTTCTGAACTCCAAATTCAAGGTTAAAATTAATTTTAATTAAACGTTAATTCAAAGTTATAGTTGAAGGAAGATATGGATATAAATATTGTATGATTAGAGTTGAAATCTAAATTCAACCCATTGAAAAATAATTTTAAAATTTAATTTCAAATTATCCAAAATAAAAAAAATGATAAAATGGTATCTTTTCCCCTGATTTTTATACTATATGTTAATTTACTTGTATTATAAAGATTACAACAGGTGCTCCAGGGCATACGCGAAAAAGGAAACTCCAATTAGACAATTTTCCAGTCCAAGTCAATAGGTCTGACTTTATTATTCGACGAAACGAAATATGAAACGTTGATATTTTCCCGGATCTTGTATTAAATTAGGTAGATCCACCTCAAAGGCAAATATAAGCTATTGTGGCTTTTTAAAAAGGTAATAAGTACCTAAATCTTCAAATTAAATCTTAACCTTATCTCTTTTTCTATTGTACATTTTCTATTGTATCATATAAAGAAATGTTCTCATTATGAAGGTCTTAACTGTGTTAAGTCTAATTACGAAAGGCTTAAGATAACCGAATGTGTAAGAGGGAGAAGAAGAGCGATATATTCACAATAAAAATTATATAAATATAAAATATAATATATAATATAAATAATAAACACAAAATCCAAATAGAAAAAATACAAATGTCTCAATATAAAATTAATCAACTTTCCTTCCCTAGTTATACAAATTATTATTAATATCTTGTCATTAAATACTCCTTTTCTCTATAATTTTATTTATTTAACGAAATATATTAATTATTGGGAAAAATTGTTTATTTATTTTTTTTTTAAATATTTTTCAAGGGGTAAATTTTTTTTTTATGAAAAAATGTTAATCTCAACCAAGAATATAAATGTAACTATTTACCTTTAATCTCTAGATTTAAAAAATACAAAAAGAAAATTTTATCGATATGTAGATATATACTTTAAAATTACAATGACACATTGTCTGGCTGATGTTAGCTTATCTATATTATATATATTTTAGAATTAAGCAATCGGGAACATAATCTTTAAGATAAATATTTTTATTTAAGTATATAATAATAATTGTTGAATGAAAACGTGCTCACATGTTATTGCTAAAATATTTAAATTTTACCATGTCAAAGTTTTAGACAATGATTAGCTTGTTTATTCAATGGGAGTAGATTTATACTAAACCATCACATAAATTCATGAAATATGAAAAGGATTGTATAAAATGATACTCATGTTACAATAGAAAGAATTAAAACATATGTTCTTAAAATAAAAAAATAAAAAAATTAAATTTAATATGAATATATTCTCTTTTTATTTGATCTTCTATAAGATTTTTTAGAGTTACTTATTTCTCAGAATTAAAATTTTTTGTATTTTTATTTCAATCCAAAAGTGACTAGAATTTTTCATGTATCTCGGGAAAATTGTGACGTTATAGATTCAAAATTGGCTGAACTATGAAATTATATCACAATATTCTTATATACCTCTATTTGACCATAGGCTATAAATTAAAAACAGAAATTATTCTTTTTAAATAAAATTTAAAGGGTTTTTTCTTCATGAGAAAATTTTTGCTCACATAATTTTCCACAAAAAAGGCCCGAAATTTGATGTGATATTAACATTAAGATCAATGGAAAATATGTTTTGATGTAGACAATATGGCATCTGTGACGTCAGATAGGCGACAAGTTTTGTTCCAAATGTTCACTCCCTACTTCCCTGGTCCACACACAATCTTAAAAGATATTCAATATAAGTACAATTGACTATAATCTTCCTTAAAAGTAAATATGTTAAAAAAACACTAAATCTTCTTTGTCAAAATTGTATTGAATGTATGGCTAAAACCTCACTGGAATATTATTATGTAATAACAAATTATTATATTAGAAATTGACCATAGATGTGAATATCTTAAAACTTACATATCGAGAAACAATTAAAATTATTTTTTGAAAATTCACTCAAAACGATATTTTACTTTGGTGTGACTAAAGTTATCTACACCTGGTTAAAGGTAAATTTGGCTCGTTTGGGATAAGTTTCATTCATTAAAAAGTAATAGAGAGGGAGGTTTTATTGATACATTTATTTGGTACAGGTCAATAATTCAGTGACCTTTTGAATGAAACACAGGTTTTTGGATAAAAATTTATTTTATTTTTCAATTTAATCTCTGAGTTCAGCTCTTTACACTTCGTCCAATGTTTCTCCAATTTTTTTATCCCTTCCAAAAAATAAGATTTGTCGTGGCCTTCTTTGGTTCACCCCGAAAAACCCATTGTTTTGACTGCTGTTTAGTCTCTGGTGTGTTATGGTAGATGCACGTTTCATCCACGATTAAGAAACTGCGCAAAAACTCGTTCATATTGCGGTTAAACAACTCCAAACATCCTTGCTTAATGAGCACTCGAAATTCCCTTTTTTTTATTTTCTTATATCACGAGGAAGTCTACTATTAATGGATATCAAACAAAAACTAAAAGACTTAGCTGGTTCAAATTTCGATTAAAGCTAATTGATAGTTGCCTGTTGACAGGAGCATTGATGGCATTTCATTTAAAAGACGGGAAATTCAGTCATAACGAAGGAGACGAAAATTGCAATTAAGGACCATATAATGTGGCTAACCAACTGAAAATCTTGATTCCAGTTGGAACCGCAATGATTATCGTAGCAAAAGTAAAATAAGCCCGTGTATCCACGACCATACCTACCGTGAACATGTGATGAGCTCACACAATAAACCCTAACAAACCACTTACTCCTATAGCATAAATAATCCCTAAAGTCTCAAAAGCTTCCTTTCCCCACTTTCCTGCTTATTTATTTGCTCTCGTACAATTTCAAGATATTGTTGTCTTAAAAATTCAGAAAATTTAAAAAAAATTAATTAACTTTAACATCTGATCTAATTTATTTATATAAAGTAATATAGAAATAATCGTTATAAGATTCACTAAAAAACAATTAAAAAGGAACTTAAATTTTTAGTGTTTATAAAATTTTTACTGTATTTATGTATATAAATTCAATAAATGCAAGATATTTACCTAGATGAAAATATACTACTTTATTTTTGAAATATTTATAATTTTAGTTCGAGACTACAGACAAAAGTTATTTATAAAAAAAATACTAATTTTTTAGTTTAGAACTCCTTAAAACATGTATTTTCTTTTATTTTATATTTTCACAAGTTATTCACCATATATTAATGAAATTAAATTTAAAATTAGAAATAGAATAAATCATTTTTAATTGAAATAATGTTGATACACATATTATTAATTAAAGATAAACTTTGAACTGCCTTCTTCACATGAACTGTATAATTCACTTGATCAGTTGGTTGAATTTCTTACATTATTCGAATTTAATATGCATAAATGTTGATTTGGTGAAATCTATGAATTGTTAATTTAGTTCAAACATTTCAACTTCTCTTAAATGTATATTTCCATTTCCAACAAGTTCGAGAAACAAGAGAAAACCATTTCCATTATTTACTTTTTTAATTTAATTTTAATATTTGATATTTTTTTAACCGGACTATATTTTTCTATTACATTAATTAATCTTAATGACAAAAAAAACATTAACAAAAAAATTAACATGATATTTTTATTTCACATACATATATAAAGTTAGTTATTTAGATAAATCTAATAAGTTGACCTGTGGCCAGGTCCGAACCGACCGACGGTTTGAAGTAAATTAATTTTCAGCTACAGAAACAATTTCAAATAATTTTAATATATCTATTAATGTAATAAAAAACAGATATGAATATAACATAAATATTTTTAATTTTATTTGATTTATAATATATATGTAAGACCAGGCTGTGACGTCATGAATGGCTGGATGACGTCATATAATTTTAAATCAAGAAAAAACTAATAAATATGATTTTCCCGAGGATAAAACCAATACAAAGTGTATGATTCATGGTGATATATAAAAAAATCTCCTCATGTGAAATTTGGTGTGAAAATAACCCTTCCCTTCCTATCGTCGATCGCTAATACTACCACTTCCGGTTTCCGGATCTACACCAAAAGTTGATCAATTCATCCCACTGATGCATTAAGTAAATATACCAAATTTCATCAAAATCCGTTCAGCCGTTCAGGCTGTACACATCTATACGGACGGACAGACGGACAGACGGACGGACAGACATCATGCTAAAAATACTTTTTTCTGTTTAGAAAATGCATGATTCGTGGAGATATGTAAAAATCTCCACATGTGAAATTTGGTGTGAAAACAATACCTCCCTTACTATCGTCGGTCGGTAAAAAAAACGTATTAGTTTATAATTTGGGTTGAATAAAAAGTAATTTCGTATTTTTGGGTAAAATTCAAAGACCAAATTTTTATAGTAACAATTTTTATTTTTTAATGATATAGATACCATTTTGACTGATGACTTTTAGCCTTCTCTCAGGCAATTTCAAAATCCCATTGTACCAGATTTCTCACTTTTCTGAGCGAAAAACTGCTCAATGTGCATTTTTCAGTTATCTAAAGAAATTATTTTTTTTACCATTCGGCGAATTTTGAAGGGACCTAAACAATTGAAAATTCGATGGTGCCAATTCAGGTGAATAGGGCAGATGAAGTAAAACATCGCACCCAAACTCTAACAATTTGTGAGGGGTTGTCAAAGACAAATTGAGGTCGAGCGATATCTCAATGAAAAATGACTCCATAACGATTAGTCGATTCGGGGCGTTTTTCATCAATTACGATCAAGTTGAGCATAGTATCTCTCGGAATTAATTGTTTGCTCACAATACACAATACCTTTAAAATCCCACCATATGCAAAGCATAATTTTCTTGACATGAATATTTTGCTTTGTTGTGGTTTCCTGGAGCTTATCTCGTTTTCCATACTATCTTTTACGCATTACATTATCGTTGTTTAGGCCAATGATTGGAATAAATGATTGCTTTAAATATTACTTCCCTTCTCTGACTCTAGAGGGAGACCGGTAGCTCAAAGGAGTTTGTGATCTTAATTAACACCTCTGAGATATTCCCACTTCCCTCACATTTCACATATCGCCAGTCTAGCCACAACCATCCAACAGTCTACTTCTTCCATTAAGCTTCAACCACAGCTAGGCTCATCCAACATGTTCAACCTCTCATAACCTAATATAAGTAACCAAGTCCTTCCATCTATCAATTTATCCAGTAGATCCAATTCTTATTCCAGTAGCACTACCCATTTACAGTGAATCTAGTTCTCCTTTATTCTATTCCACTCAACAACAAGATCGTGTTTCAAACAGAAACACATCCACAATACAAACGGATTGGGAAGACGCCATCCACTACCAAACTACAAACCAAGGCGACCCACATCCACAACGAGTCACACCATATGGGAGAGAATTTCACTGGCTTGGAGTCATCTGCTTCGCTTAAGTATCATTGGATTCCACTTCTACAACACCCAGGATTTGGTTACACCATTTATTCTTTATATATATATTTACATAAACATTTCACTTGTATTATTTTATAATATCTATTATTTTGTCTATATCCATTTATTAAAATATTGTTAAGGAGAAATCTAAGTTTCTTTATTCATTGATATCTTGAATTGCACCCTGATCGGAAGTTAACGGCCCCTGATTATTTCAGCTTTTATCGAAGAGGTAATTGCTGTGCCAAGTACAGGCCTAATAAGATCTGATTTTAATCAATCGAGGTTAGGACTGGAATTGTCACGATATATGCTTTGACATAATGGCGCCCGAACAGGGACGGTTTGGTTCGATTTGTGGTGTGGTTTGATTTATTTTGATTAGAGAGGATAAGATTTTCGTTAATCCTCCACGTGGTAGCATCATTTCAACACCTGCATATCACGTGGTGTCCGCCATCTTGGTTCTCGAAAGATTGCATATCACGTGGTCTCCGCCATATTGGTTTAGACAAAATTCAATTTTCATTAAAATTAAAATTAAATTATCATCCAATTTCAACTATTAAATTCTTTCAAATTTTTTAAAATTAAGTCTATTTTTATTATTTCTATAATTAATCAATTTCAATTTTGTTTGTGAATTGAAGATTCATTTGTTTAAGTTTATTTTTATCAAACACGTGCAATCTAAATACTATTTTGGCTTTCGAAAAATTGCATAGCACGTGGTCTCCGCCATATTGTTTTCAGAATAATACAATTTCCCTTAAGATTAAATTATCATCTAATTTCAATTATATTAAATTGTTTTTAAATTAACTTCATTTAATTATTTCATCTACTTAATTAATTTAAATTTGTTTGTGAATTTAAAATTAATTAAGCTATATTTTAAAATATTTTTGGTTTATACATTTCTGTTTGTAATTAATTCTGGTGCACATTTAATTGTTTGGTTAACTTTTGAATATTTTGAAAATAAAATAGAACAATCAACATCATCTACATAAATACAAAATATTGTTTTAAATTTGTATTACAAAGTATTTTACGGTTGAATCAATTAGATGGTTTATTATTGAATTATTTTAAACAATTGTTTTTGATTGATTCTTATTTAATTTCATTGTTTGATTTATGTTTGAATTTTTAAAATTTGGAAGCTAAATCAACGCCATCTATTTGTAATTCAATATCATTTATTTATACATCTCACTTTACATATTATTGTTTTTATTTTGTTAATTTAAAATCTAAAATGGCTCCATCAATAGAATCGTTAACTAATCAATGGTATGTTCTCGAGGCAGCTCAAAATGATTTTACCGGAATGGTCAGTAAAACAAACAATTCTATTTATTCGATCCATTTACCACGGTTTATTAAGATGGCCAATAAATTAATAAAAGATTCTTTTATATTTCGAGCAGAAATACTTTTAAATCATTTACAAGACCATCCCAATTTCAAAATTTTAATGCAATCAGCCTCCACATATATTGATGTAGTTGATGATTTGATTGTTTCATTGAGCCCAAAAGATTATAATTCAACATTTCCCATATTAAAAGATAATTTTGTAAAAGGGAAAAGAACAATTATTCCCTTGCTAAATAAATTATTAGAATGTAAGCCCATACAAAAGCACAATATATCAGACTCTAATTATTTTTATTCTGTGTTTAAGGAGATAATTGAGCAACTAATAATCCTGGAGTGTAATGTAAAGGAATGGAATCCAATTCTAGTTCGGATCATCATGCAGAAAATGACTCCGGAGCTCAAAGAAAAGTGGATTCTCTCCATCGGAAATGAAGACATCATACCCGAATATCAATCGATCCTTTCATTCATCCAGTTGAATAAATCACCTATAACAAAAACATATACTGGACGTTCGGAGATGCCTATAAGGAATCGAGAGGTATCCAACCGAATCCCAAGACATGGGACCGATTCCCGAATCTCCACCCTCCAGACAACACGACTTCCACGTTCTGGTGTCTTCAACCGGATCCCCAGACCTGCAAATAATTTCCGAATCTCCTTAACTCATACTCCTCAAATATCCTGTCCCAAGTGTAAGGAGGCACCTAAGATTAGCGAATGTCCTCTTTCACATTGCATGCGACACAAACCTCCTCTCCCAAAAGAGCGAGAATTAAAACCATCGATCAAAATTATTAAATCAGGGCACTTTCAACATAATTTATCTTTCATTAGGAAACCATCAAAATTATGCAACATTCAATTCAATTATTTCCAAAATTTCGAATACCACGACATCGCACTTCAACATGAATCAAAATTCCTTATATTATTTAGAAAACATATTATAGATTTAATTAGAACATCATTTACAAAAAATTTATATTCATTTTCAATTAGACAATTAGTAGATTTTAAATTTAGTGAACATTCAAATCCAATTCAAAATAGGCAATCAAGTTCGATTAGCGAATCTAACACACATCTTCGAGAAAGTTATAAAAGGTGTTTAAGTCATGTTCAAAGGGTTGTAAATCATACAACTAAATTGACATCCCATTTTTCTATAAACAGTTCTCACAAAACTGGAGATATTTTGCAAAATAACATTTTAAACAAATTAAACTCAATGAGATATCAAATGCATTGTTCTACAGTCACAGCAGACATCAAGAAAATGTTTCTCCCAATCGCATATGCACCTACCAAAAGGGCATATTTAAAAATGTTATTCTGCGATACTCCAATACCCCCCATCAACGTATATGCCTTTTATCAACTATTCTCTAAAATCA
Source organism: Labia minor (assembly GCA_963082975.1). NCBI lineage: Eukaryota > Metazoa > Arthropoda > Insecta > Dermaptera > Spongiphoridae > Labia > Labia minor. Next base: position 46,176,315 of record OY720344.1, read on the forward strand.
CAACTCCACTTCTTTTTGCTAATCGAACTAATCAATATTTGACAGAAACAATAAAGCATCATATTCCATTCAAATTCAGATTGAACCAAGTATTGCATTTGAATAGGCATTGGTACAATGAGGTTCCAAATAAGTTTGGGAATTTTGGAGTCAATCTACAACCAACAATATCAATTTTATCATACGGCACTCAAAATACCCTAACACCTCACGAAAAATCCTATTCATCTATACCTTTAGGTTTACCAAATCTCAATTTTAGAATTATTTTGTTATCATCATACACACGGCCTAAGTGCATCTATATCAACAAACTCTCACGAACAACTCATATATATAAAATTTCGACTCATAGTCTGATCTCAACCCCAGTATTTACATATTCGAAAAATCTAAAATTATTATATGTAAATCACGTCCATTTTATTTCAAGGCGTGCCGAAACATCCACACTTGAACTTCAACACAATAATCCCGTTCTAAAACTGCTAGATGGATGTTTGATGTACAAAAGAAGGATAAGAATCTTCCTACAAGACAAGAAGTTATTAATTTATCCTGCTTATACCAATTATCCTCCTTAGCAAATACTCTTTTCAAATTTATCAAAGAGTAACCTCAGACATATAATATTTATTTCTACATTAGTTAATTGTTAAATTCGGTAGCAACCACTTGGTTCACATTTCATTAGTTTCATTTGAAAAATTCCGCTTTAGGGAATTTTTGGGGGGGAGTGTGTTTAGGCCAATGATTGGAATAAATGATTGCTTTAAATATTACTTCCCTTCTCTGACTCTAGAGGGAGACCGGTAGCTCAAAGGAGTTTGTGATCTTAATTAACACCTCTGAGATATTCCCACTTCCCTCACATTTCACATATCGCCAGTCTAGCCACAACCATCCAACAGTCTACTTCTTCCATTAAGCTTCAACCACAGCTAGGCTCATCCAACATGTTCAACCTCTCATAACCTAATATAAGTAACCAAGTCCTTCCATCTATCAATTTATCCAGTAGATCCAATTCTTATTCCAGTAGCACTACCCATTTACAGTGAATCTAGTTCTCCTTTATTCTATTCCACTCAACAACAAGATCGTGTTTCAAACAGAAACACATCCACAATACAAACGGATTGGGAAGACGCCATCCACTACCAAACTACAAACCAAGGCGACCCACATCCACAACGAGTCACACCATATGGGAGAGAATTTCACTGGCTTGGAGTCATCTGCTTCGCTTAAGTATCATTGGATTCCACTTCTACAACACCCAGGATTTGGTTACACCATTTATTCTTTATATATATATTTACATAAACATTTCACTTGTATTATTTTATAATATCTATTATTTTGTCTATATCCATTTATTAAAATATTGTTAAGGAGAAATCTAAGTTTCTTTATTCATTGATATCTTGAATTGCACCCTGATCGGAAGTTAACGGCCCCTGATTATTTCAGCTTTTATCGAAGAGGTAATTGCTGTGCCAAGTACAGGCCTAATAAGATCTGATTTTAATCAATCGAGGTTAGGACTGGAATTGTCACGATATATGCTTTGACAATCGTAAACTATCCACTTTTCATCACCCGTTATCATTTGCTTTAAAAATAGGACTGCATAATTGCATTTGAGCAGTAAATAGAGATTCGATTTATTAGGTTTCGTTCACTCAATTCGTCTGGCATCCATATATCCTAAGGACAAATCTATGAACTAATCTATGCAAATTATTCACCACAGTTTTTGAGATACACTGATCATCTCTGCCATCTTTCTAGTTGTATGATGCCGGTTATTTTCAACCTGGGTTTTCAGCTGATCTTTATCAACTATCGATGGTTTGCCTGAGCGCTCCAGATCTTCACATGATGTATCCAAAGAATGGAATTTCGCAATCTAATTCTGGCATACGCGTTCACTTACGGAATTTTTCCCGTAAACTGCACATACTTTCTTTTGGCCTGCGTTTTTCCTATCCGAAAATAAAATAACATCAAACACCTAAAGTACATCTGATTTTGCTCCATATTAACACGCTTGCAAAATAATTACTAGTATAAATAATCGAACAAATTAAGTGAATAATAAAACAGAGATACATACTCTCCAAAGAAAGTATATATGGAAATAGAGTAACTAAAATTTAGAAGAACTATTTTAGTGACAAAACTTTACTCACGAAATACGAAATTACTTTTTACTCAACCTAATATAAATGTAATATATATATTTATTTCTATAATTTAATTGATTTATAAAATAATTTTTTTATTGATATACTTAAACCTGATTTTAAATCTGAACTCTATTTATACTTAAAAAGTTTTTTTTTTTTTTAAAACTCAAACTTGAATGGAAAACCAGCTCTTAAACGACAAAGTATTTTATTAGAGGAGGTTCTTAGTTGACTCACAAATAACTAGATTGAACTATAAAAATGTGAATAACATCAGCCATGAAAGATGAATCGATTTGTTTTCAAGTTAAATAATAAATAATTAATCTTCTCACATTCTACAAAATCATATCATTGTTTGCTTGCATCAACCAATGAATATTACAAAAAAATTATAGGTTTTTTTAAGTAGGTATCTTATTAAAGTTTCTAAGAATTTTTTTTATCTTAAATGACTTTGTAGGATATCTTTTTCATAAAAATAAAATTTAATTGATTATTAAAGCTTATTAAAGAAACTTTTAGAGATTTAATCAAAGTCTTAATTTAAATTTATTGATGGTTATTTATCTCTGTGTACAAGCTCTGAGCACTTCTTAAAAAGAAATTTCTACTCTCTAATTAGTGGAACTTTAACTTTTCTTGGTTGTTTCATGGGTCTTCCCATCTACTTTTGCTGCTATCGTTTATCTCGTTATTTCACAAATAAAATATATAAGTGTTAAAATTATTATGTGTGTGTGTGTGTGAGTGTGTGTGTGTGTGTGTGTGTAGACAAGATTACGCAAAAACGGTTTGCGCTAGAATAATGAAATTTGGTATACGGACATTATTCAAAATTCGTAGTTTTCTATCAACTTTTGAGAAATGTAGCTCAACCGGAAGAGGGTCATTACCTACAACGTTTTGATTTTGTTCCTCTAAAGTGACCGTAAAAATAAAGATATATGTTTGATAATTTTTCACATGATTAATAATTGTATAAAACTGCTATATATAGAATTTCAGCTTGATTGAATCGCTGAAAGTACCAGAATTAATTTTTTAACACTTCAAATCTCACGCGCCAACACGTGACGTGGTTCCATCAATAAAGAGTCAAACATGCGCTGGTTTAATAAATATTATTTATTAATTTTAATTTATAATTTATAATTAATTAAATTTAATTTAAATATAATATATTATGTTATTTAATCCAATTCAAATTGCGAGATAGTCGAGTGGAGACACTCCAGCTAATTTTTTTTTAGATTGATTTACTATCTACATTATTCATATTTTGAAATAATTTCTATTTGACTTACTGACTAGGAAAATGCTATATATAAAGAAAATCCTAGAATATACCGCAAAATTTTAGGTTACCAATAAAATGATATTGAATTGGACTGCAGAAATCTTTTCGGCGTGTAATATACCATCAAATTTTTATATATATATTTTTTTTAATAGATAAGAGTGTTAGTATACATTATTTTTTTCATTAAAAATAGAAAAAAAAAAGAATTTTAAAAAGTATATATATTTAAATTTTCTTTTAAAAAATTCAAAGCTCAGTATACTTTGAGAATTGAATACTAAATATAACTAGCTTTTTACAAAAAAAAAATGTTTTAAGATTTTGTCAAATGTTCATGTTTTTGAAGTCCTTTGAATACGAATGGAATATATATATATATATATATATAAGTATATATGCATATATGTCTAGATTGTATTTCTTTTACTACTTGAGTTTATATATATAAATATCATATATATATACTTTAAGGGAACCACTTATTAATATCATATTAAAGCGACATCCTTAAAGTATTATACATTATTAACCTCATTAATGTAGTCTATAATTTCGATTGGATTTGCCCTTTAACTTTAAAGCAAACTCTAAAATGAACTATCAGATTATTAGCACATGTTTGATTTTTTTTAAAGTACATTTCGAAAGTCTTATTTTAGTGAATGATCATTATATTTTATTGATTATAATCAGTGAAATTTAAAATTTCAATATTTTTCAAATATAAATAATACATTTTTCAAACATTCTTATGAATTTTAATAATAGTTTAAATTTATTGAACTCTTTAAAATGCATGTATTTAATTAAAAAAACTATACAATTCTGATAACATACAATTATTTACACAAGATCGCACAAATTAAAACTCCATTTTTTAATGCTGTTTTTTAATGCTTTGGGAATCAGCCTATTCAGCCATGATAGTGTATCTTCGTTTCGAATATTGATTTTTTTTATTTTGGTCGATTTTATAACTTTGATTTTTATATATTCTCCCATATTGCTATGTTATAAACGTAAATGAAAGTAAAAATGAAATTATTCATTTCATCGGTCACACATATAAAGAGAAGGAGAGAGGAAATTGAATTAAAATCCTTCCTCTACCCACTCAGACTCCCTTTTCTCCCTTGTCTGTTCATATCGTATTCAACTGTTCACCAGGTGGTTATTACAGGAAGGAACAGTTAGATATCAAATCCTTTGGGAAGGGTTGGCTCATGGGTGTTGCGGAGGAGTGGGGAGTTTAGAACTCTCATTCCATCTCTGGAAGTCTATAAGGATAAGCCCACACACTCTTGCTTTCTCCTATCATCATTCTATTTCCTCCCCCTTTCATCCCACCATTCATTCACCTTTTTAGTGTATCTATGAATTTGCTATCCGGGTATTCGAGTTCATTTCATAAAACTATATATATATATATATTATATATATATATATATAATATATATATATATATTGATGAAAACTTTTTAAACTTAATGAATATGCATTATTTTAAGAACTTTAAATATTAAAAAAAGATTATTATTATCATTATTATTCCTGATATAAACTTATTTTATAATCACCTAATTTTAAAGAACGACTTAATTTTTATGTTTACTAAAGTTGACAGACATTACTTAAGTAAATAGTCTTACTTTTAAAAGGCAATATAAAAGTGATGAGAAAAAAGTTTTTTTTTATGTAAATAAATTGTAATGCATTTAATTTTTTTTTTTTGTTTTTTTTTTTTGTTTTTTGTTTTAATGGATATTAAAATGGGCAGAATTAGGCCCGATTCACACACAAGTGGCGTATCGCACTGGCGTGGTTCTGGCGTGGAACAGGTTTGTTAATGTAATTGCATTAGCTTATGACTCAATACCCACAGATATGGCGTATGGCGTGTTGGAGGCGTGGAAAATGGCACGAAGACCACTCCAAATGGTCTAGAAGTGGCGTGCCAGTCCCTACGAGCCACCGGTGGAGTCGGAGCGGAGTGGTCTTCGTGCCATTTTCCACGCCTCCAACACGCCATATCTGTGGGTATTGAGTCATAAGCTAATGCAATTACATTACAAACCTGTTCCACGCCAGAACCACGCCAGTGCTATACGCCACTTGTGTGTGAATCGGGCCTAAAATATAACCATACCATAACATATATAAAAAATAATATTGATAAATGAAATTTGCATTTTAAATAAAATGATCCATTTTAAAAAGCTCTTATTAAAAATAAAATATTTTTTTATTTTAGCCACCTGTTTTTCAATATTTAGTACATATATAGTAATTAGTATTTTTGATGTGCAATTATAACTAATTTTTTTTTTTTTTATAAATAATGTTTACATATTTATTATTTATAATTGTACAAAATACCTCTCCAAAGAAAATGTATTTATTTCATCTAATAAATATTTTAAACGACGAATATATATGAAAAATAGAAAAAACATTTGAAATATAAATAGAAATCTATATATTTAAAAGACAGTTCTCCTAAACGACTTAAGCGGTTTGGGCTATTCCAATGCCATTTGATAGCTCTTGGGCTAATCTATTAATAACGTGAAATTCATTGGAAAACAATAAATACTTTTTGAGAAAAGTGAAAAAATAATTTTTTTCTTACTTTTTATTATTTTTATATGTGACGTCACAGCCACCGCTTCTTATATCTTATATATTTTAAACTAGCTGCTCAGAGCTCCTTCGTCGCTCTTCACATCTAGACGGGGGCTCCGCCCCCTGTACCCCCGAGTGGTACATAGTATTTGGTTGAAAGTAGTAAAAGGTTTACATCCATTTTGTTTCAATCAATGTACAACATAAAACATTCATTTCTTATTGTGTGATTATTTAAAATATATTTTAATTTAATCAGTAAATTAATTATATATATTTTTATTGAATATGTTATAACTATCTACTCGAAAGTTCTTGGCAGCTACAACCACATTTCTCCAAGTGTCCTTATCCTGAGCCTCTGTTCCATCTTTCTTACGTCATTCCCTGGTGTCCTCATCTTTGGCCCATAAATGCTGGGGAGAATCCTATTCTCAAATACTCTGAATCCACTCTCATCTCCTATAAGATCATAGACCATGTCTCACACTCATATAATACAACAGACAAAATAATTGTTTTATATATTTTAATTTTCATTCCATTTTATAATAATTTTGATGAGATAAGCCTCTTTACTGCATGATAACAGGCGTTTCCCGATTGCAACTTCGATTTAAATTCTTCTCAAATATTATTATCCTTCGTGATTACATTCAATTTTTCTACATATTCAAATTCTACATTTTGTATGTTAATACTGCTCCTGTTTGTTTCTAAATATATTTATTTATCATTATTAATTTCAAACCTCATCTCTTTTCCTACCTCGATTAATTTTTCCTCGCTATCTGTAATTGCAATTGCCGAATCTCCTATTATATTTAAGTCGTCTGGGTCACCTAATATTTTACAATTGATTTCCGCATCTTACTCTTTCTTTACTACCTTCAAGATAAATTTTAAGATCAAAATTTGAAAAAGTTTATCCGGATCTATTGAGTCATGCGTAGGTTTTACTAAAGTCTACAAATAATTAGTGAACAGAGATATTGAATTCGCGGTTTTTTAATATCTGTCATAATGAAAATATCTTAATTAATGTTGATCGATTTGGCATGAACCCGCAATGATATCGTCTAATATTTCCTCCGCCTATAGTTATAAGTATTGTAGTACCGGGACCCCGAGCCTCGGCTCGGTACTTAAGTTAAAAAAAATGATTCATTATTATTGGATTTGGCTGGTAATATTAATACCTGGGACACCGAGCTCTCGCTCTACCCTTTAAAAAATATTGATACACAATTCTTTAATTATTTATTACAATTATTAAATGTTACACATTTGCATCAATCTGATTAAAATTAATGAACTTGTGCTCCTCAATAATACATAAATATATAATATATAGGTACATATATTTTTTTTCTATAGTGTTTTTTTGAAAAACTGTTTAGCGCCCCAAGTGGTTATAAAACAAACTAAAGACAAAAAAACGTGCTTTGCAGCTTTTCGGAATTAAAAAAGCAAAATTGGCAGTCGTGTGACTGGCCGACAGAAGTGAAAACTTCTGCGTAAGAAATTTTAAAACAGACGAAATTCGCGCTATTTCACGAGAAAGATGAATTTCATATGCATGTATATATATATAACTTATATATTATTTTAAACATATATTTTAAACAAATTTGTAACTTATATTTATATATATATAAATACACAACTTTGTTTAAAATATTGCAATACGAACTGTTTTATAATTCTTATCTCTAACATAAAATATATATTTATTATGTGAAGTTCATTTCGTATAATTTTGATTATATATGTATATATGAAATGAACTTTACATAATAAATATATATTTATATGTTAGAGATAATTTATAAAACAGTTCTAATGACAATTCAAATTTCGCGCTCTGTTATAAGAAATTTGAAAGCAGACGTAATGTGCTAGCTTCATGGTGTTGGTCACGATCACGCGAGTTCTATACTTTTTCCCCATCCCGCAAAAGTGCTCAACGCCGCTAAAGAAGTTTTCACTTCAAAAATTATTTAATATTTGGAAATATATCTGACTTATAGAAAAAATGAATATTAATTAAAGAAAGAAATAGTTTTTAAAATATCCTGAATAATATGTAACAATTTTCAAGATAGAAATTTATTACAATATTACAATTATTAACTGTTGCATCATTGCATCAATCTGATTAAAATGAATGGAACTTCGGGTACTCAATAATAATAAATAAAATAATATTAATAAATATATTAAATAATATTTTATTGAAAAAATATTAAAAATTATAAAACTATCTAAAACTTAATTAATAAAAGAACAATGAATAAATAAATATAGAATAGTAATTTATTAAAAAGTAAACAATAGATAAAAAGAAAAAAAAATAACAAAATCATTATTTTCATTTTTAAATAACGATTCACCCGGCGAGTTTCGAACCGACGAAATCCACTCGTTAAAACATCAGTCCAACCGCTGGACTATATGTATTTAGATAAAAAATTGTCATTTTTTTACTGTCTTAGCAGGCAGTATTAAAAATTTTGACGTTTTCCATATATAATTTTCAATTAAGAAATTAATAATGAAGCTGTATGTTTCAAGAGATATCATCAATAAAACTTAATTTTTCTTTATAAATACTATATCTAGTGTGAATTTGAAAAAAATCGTTAGAGCGGTTTTTGAGAACCAATATATATAGATAAATACATATATACAATTTTAGCTAGCATAATAAGATAAGATATGTTATAATAGAGTATAATATTTCTTGATCATTTCATTTTGATATTTTAATTTCATTGCTTGATTTTTATTGAATATTTTTAATTATAATAAAATTTTAGAAAATGCAAAGTTAGAGACTTGAGACAATTTATAAAAATTAACGGTATAAAAGTATTGATAAAACTAAAGATAAATTAACAATATATACATTCATTAATAGTATTAATTTAAATTAATAAAAACTGTTTAGCGCCCCAAGTGGTTATAAAACAAACTAAAGACAAAAAAACGTGCTTTGCAGCTTTTCGGAATTAAAAAAGCAAAATTGGCAGTCGTGTGACTGGCCGACAGAAGTGAAAACTTCTGCGTAAGAAATTTTAAAACAGACGAAATTCGCGCTATTTCACGAGAAAGATGAATTTCATATGCATGTATATATATATAACTTATATATTATTTTAAACATATATTTTAAACAAATTTGTAACTTATATTTATATATATATAAATACACAACTTTGTTTAAAATATTGCAATACGAACTGTTTTATAATTCTTATCTCTAACATAAAATATATATTTATTATGTGAAGTTCATTTCGTATAATTTTGATTATATATGTATATATGAAATGAACTTTACATAATAAATATATATTTATATGTTAGAGATAATTTATAAAACAGTTCTAATGACAATTCAAATTTCGCGCTCTGTTATAAGAAATTTGAAAGCAGACGTAATGTGCTAGCTTCATGGTGTTGGTCACGATCACGCGAGTTCTATACTTTTTCCCCATCCCGCAAAAGTGCTCAACGCCGCTAAAGAAGTTTTCACTTCAAAAATTATTTAATATTTGGAAATATATCTGACTTATAGAAAAAATGAATATTAATTAAAGAAAGAAATAGTTTTTAAAATATCCTGAATAATATGTAACAATTTTCAAGATAGAAATTTATTACAATATTACAATTATTAACTGTTGCATCATTGCATCAATCTGATTAAAATGAATGGAACTTCGGGTACTCAATAATAATAAATAAAATAATATTAATAAATATATTAAATAATATTTTATTGAAAAAATATTAAAAATTATAAAACTATCTAAAACTTAATTAATAAAAGAACAATGAATAAATAAATATAGAATAGTAATTTATTAAAAAGTAAACAATAGATAAAAAGAAAAAAAAATAACAAAATCATTATTTTCATTTTTAAATAACGATTCACCCGGCGAGTTTCGAACCGACGAAATCCACTCGTTAAAACATCAGTCCAACCGCTGGACTATATGTATTTAGATAAAAAATTGTCATTTTTTTACTGTCTTAGCAGGCAGTATTAAAAATTTTGACGTTTTCCATATATAATTTTCAATTAAGAAATTAATAATGAAGCTGTATGTTTCAAGAGATATCATCAATAAAACTTAATTTTTCTTTATAAATACTATATCTAGTGTGAATTTGAAAAAAATCGTTAGAGCGGTTTTTGAGAACCAATATATATAGATAAATACATATATACAATTTTAGCTAGCATAATAAGATAAGATATGTTATAATAGAGTATAATATTTCTTGATCATTTCATTTTGATATTTTAATTTCATTGCTTGATTTTTATTGAATATTTTTAATTATAATAAAATTTTAGAAAATGCAAAGTTAGAGACTTGAGACAATTTATAAAAATTAACGGTATAAAAGTATTGATAAAACTAAAGATAAATTAACAATATATACATTCATTAATAGTATTAATTTAAATTAATAAAAACTGTTTAGCGCCCCAAGTGGTTATAAAACAAACTAAAGACAAAAAAACGTGCTTTGCAGCTTTTCGGAATTAAAAAAGCAAAATTGGCAGTCGTGTGACTGGCCGACAGAAGTGAAAACTTCTGCGTAAGAAATTTTAAAACAGACGAAATTCGCGCTATTTCACGAGAAAGATGAATTTCATATGCATGTATATATATATAACTTATATATTATTTTAAACATATATTTTAAACAAATTTGTAACTTATATTTATATATATATAAATACACAACTTTGTTTAAAATATTGCAATACGAACTGTTTTATAATTCTTATCTCTAACATAAAATATATATTTATTATGTGAAGTTCATTTCGTATAATTTTGATTATATATGTATATATGAAATGAACTTTACATAATAAATATATATTTATATGTTAGAGATAATTTATAAAACAGTTCTAATGACAATTCAAATTTCGCGCTCTGTTATAAGAAATTTGAAAGCAGACGTAATGTGCTAGCTTCATGGTGTTGGTCACGATCACGCGAGTTCTATACTTTTTCCCCATCCCGCAAAAGTGCTCAACGCCGCTAAAGAAGTTTTCACTTCAAAAATTATTTAATATTTGGAAATATATCTGACTTATAGAAAAAATGAATATTAATTAAAGAAAGAAATAGTTTTTAAAATATCCTGAATAATATGTAACAATTTTCAAGATAGAAATTTATTACAATATTACAATTATTAACTGTTGCATCATTGCATCAATCTGATTAAAATGAATGGAACTTCGGGTACTCAATAATAATAAATAAAATAATATTAATAAATATATTAAATAATATTTTATTGAAAAAATATTAAAAATTATAAAACTATCTAAAACTTAATTAATAAAAGAACAATGAATAAATAAATATAGAATAGTAATTTATTAAAAAGTAAACAATAGATAAAAAGAAAAAAAAATAACAAAATCATTATTTTCATTTTTAAATAACGATTCACCCGGCGAGTTTCGAACCGACGAAATCCACTCGTTAAAACATCAGTCCAACCGCTGGACTATATGTATTTAGATAAAAAATTGTCATTTTTTTACTGTCTTAGCAGGCAGTATTAAAAATTTTGACGTTTTCCATATATAATTTTCAATTAAGAAATTAATAATGAAGCTGTATGTTTCAAGAGATATCATCAATAAAACTTAATTTTTCTTTATAAATACTATATCTAGTGTGAATTTGAAAAAAATCGTTAGAGCGGTTTTTGAGAACCAATATATATAGATAAATACATATATACAATTTTAGCTAGCATAATAAGATAAGATATGTTATAATAGAGTATAATATTTCTTGATCATTTCATTTTGATATTTTAATTTCATTGCTTGATTTTTATTGAATATTTTTAATTATAATAAAATTTTAGAAAATGCAAAGTTAGAGACTTGAGACAATTTATAAAAATTAACGGTATAAAAGTATTGATAAAACTAAAGATAAATTAACAATATATACATTCATTAATAGTATTAATTTAAATTAATGGATTTATTTGATTTTTTATTATTAAGTTCATTTATTAATTTTTTTAGATCATAGTTAATTCCCTCCCTTAAAATAAAAGAAGTATTCAAATATAGAAAGAATAAATACAAAATAATTTAAGTTAAATATGATTTAAATATTTTATTATATTAATTAAAATGAGAACTTTTAGAATAAATTATTTAATTGAAATGATATTTGAATATTAGAATTTAAAATAAAAAGTTAAATATTATAATAATTCTTTGATTGCTAGTTATATACATTGTGTAAAATGAGTCCGACAGTCAGTGGGCCACGCCTGGCTCTTGAATGAACAACACGGAGAACTATATAAACTTTAAAAAATTAAATTCTGCGGTTATTGATTAGAATTAGATATTAATAAAATCTATAGCCTATGTTACCATAGAGATATATAAGAATATTGTGATGTAATTTCATAGAAATCGTTTCTTATTTTTTGATGTTCATAATTCTAAATTACCGGTAAAGTGTCGGTTAAGTAGGAAATTTCTTTTTTGTTTGTTTCTATGACAGCAAAAAAGTAAACAAATTACATACATACATACATACATACATACATACATACATACATACAAACACTCTCCTTTATATATATAGATAAAATAAAATTAAAAATATTTGTTATATCCAAATCTGTTTTTTATTGCATTAATAGATATTTTTAAATTAAGAAAAAACTAATGAAGATGATTTTCCCAGAGATGTTATCAATAAAATTCGATTTTTCGTTATAATTACTATCTCTGGAGTGAATTTCAAAAAAATGTACCACTCGGGGGTACAGGGGGCGGAGGCACTCTGAGCAGCTAGTAATACATTAAATTAAAATATAGATGATTATTCAATTAAGTGCTCTGAAAAATAATTATTAATTATTACTTATTATAAAAAATTGACTAAAATATGAATATAGTAAATACAAAACAATAAAATATAAATTTTTAACTAAATTTATTTATTTATTTTACACTAAAAATCTAAATTTTAAAATTTTTCAAAATTAAAATTTAGAATTATTATTTTTGTTAGTTTTACTTTGTTTGATTCAACTATTTTAATTAAATAAAATAAGCGGTAGACTTTCCCGCATATAAATAGGTATAAAGAGTTGTGAATGAATATTTAGAATGTGTAAACTTGGTATTGATAAAGAGCCAGTTCGTATTAGTTTATTGGTGTCAAATTTGATATTTGGTAACATTTATATATATATATATATATAGAATAAAGTGCTACTTCCGGTTAACTGATATTTTAAATGTAAAAAAAACAGATATGGATATAATATAAATATTTTTAATTTTATTTTATTTATAATATATAAGGGCTGGCTGTGACGTCATGAAGTGCTGGGTGACGTCATATAATTTTAAATTAAGAAAGAACTTAAGAAGATGATTTTTCTCGAGGATAAAACCAATACAAAGTGCATAACACGTGGAGATATGTCCTCACGTGAAATTTGATATGAAAATAACCCTTCACTTCCTCTCTTCGATCGGCAATACTAGCACTTCCGGTTTCCGGACTTGCACCAAAAGTTGATCAATTCATCCTACTGATGTATTAAGTAAATATACCAAATTTCATCAAAATCCGTTGAGCCGTTCAGGCTGTACACATCTATACGGACGGACGGACAGACATCATGCTAAAAATACTTTTTTATGTTAAGAAAATGCATGATTCGTGGAGATATGTACCTAAAAATATCCATAGGTGAAATTTGGTGTGAAAACAATACCTCCCTTACTATCGTCGGTCGGTAAAAAAGAAACGCTACTTGTATAGGTAAAATGTCACTTCTGGTAGTCAGATCATGATGAAATTTGGTATCTGAATTTTTTTCATATTTTTAAATCTATATACAAAATATGAAGCAAATATCTCGAAGCAAACTGGTACTTTACTTGAAAGGTAAACGCAACCAGTGTAGGTAAAGTACCACTTCCGGTTAACCGATTTTGACGAAATTTTGATAGAAATCTACAAACTGTGAATAATATCGGTGTACCAAATTTCGAAGTCCTAGTTTGATTAGTTTTTGAGTAAATTTGCTTACAGACAATACATACATACATACATACATACACACACAGACATAATTCGAAAAATGGTATTTTCCGACTCAGGGAGGTCTAAAACGTCAAGATCTATCGAAATCTCGAAGTCGAAATTTTTGACGATTCCAATTCTTCCCTTATGCGGGAAAGTAAAAATGTTTTGAATTTAGCTTAGATGCATAATTAGCAGAAGTATTTACATTTATAGTATTTATTCATTTAGAGAGAAATATGATTTGGAGTATTTATATATCGCTAGCTTAGTATTACAAGGTTGTATGTCACCGATCAATGATAATTGAGATAATCAATTTTAAAATCTCGATTTTTGTTTTACTATTTCCAAATAACAAAAACAACATTTTATTGTAGTTAAAAGATTAATACGTATAATTAAAAACAAATAATATGAAATAAAATATAGTAAATAAATTAGTACTATTAAATTTATGTAAATATTGCTAGATAATATCGCTTATCAAGTAGTGGCATCCATCGATACATCGACTTAATAGCGTCGACCTTATTTTTTGGTAACAGATTTTTTTTTCGATGCTTTTGGTTTTGGCAACTGATTTGATGCTTTTAATTTTGGCCAGAGCTGATTCGTCATGGCAACAGTCCTCTTACTTTGGGTGTGACTTATGTTCTGAGTTGTGTAGCGTGTAGAATTCGAATGTGAAGTTTTAACCATTACTTCATAATTTGTTTGTGTAAACTTTAATGAAGTAACTCGGGAAAACGGAACGCTGGCGTACAAAAGAGCAGATGAGCATTCTTGGAAGTTCTTAAAATCTTTCTCTTTCATTTGAATGATCGAATAGGGTTTGTTCCGGTTTACTTTACTCAGTAATCTTATGAGAGAGCCTGGCGAGTAATATTCAGATTTTGTAAGGACTCTGTCGATACAGCTATCTACAGTATCAATTTCTTGTACGCATGGCGGACACTAGAGCATCAGGGTTCTATGTGGCATTTACACCTTTGTTGCTGAACTCTTCCCTCACTCTCGACATACAGCACTGTTGTTTAAGGGGACCAAGTACGTGTTACCATTTGTTGGGAAAATAAAAAACTTACACATTGACACATATCACCCTGTAACATTGCTAACCGAAGTTTGAAAAAAATGTCACATACAACCTTGTAATACTAAGCCAGTGATATGTAAATATCTAAATTCGAACATTATGCATTATTTTATTTTTGGTTTTTTTTTTTTGAATGGAACATAAATTGACTTTTTTCATCAAGAATCTTTGAAGTAAGATTTATATAAAAAAAAAACCTTTGACTTTTGTAAATCCTACGAAAGGTGAGCGCCTATCAAGTAGGTTGCAATGTAAGCGAGGTAAATGTGTTCTACACTATGATCAGTAGAACGGGTCCTCCCAAACTTAATCTTGATTTCCTTGATCGCGGAAGTGTGACTTTTTATCAAGGAGCTTCCCAATGTTGATACCGGAAGCTGAGTGGACTCCATTTTCAACTAGAAAAATACCCTTGCCAGGTATGGGGCGTGAAGCCAGTACCACGAAAATGTGACACAAGCGTGTTGACTCCAAAATTCGTGTTTTAAAAATATTATTTATTTCTAAGTAAATTATATATTAGATAAAACACCCGATAGTAAATACTCTTTACATGCTTATTTCCATTCGACTAACTAACTAAATAATTATAATTTAATGAATATCTAAAAAAGTTAAAAAACTAAATAATTAAATATATTCATACATATATACAATTAGTGATTAAGATAATATTCAAATGAATTAATACATTATGTATATTACCTATTTATAAACCTAGTATATTTTTTCATCTTTTCCCAGATGAAGCCTTGACATGCAATGTATGTGATCGATCATTTGCAACGCCAAGACAATTAGCACAACATCAACAAAAGAAAAGACATTTTGGGTAAGTTTTAAAGACTTATTATCTTTACATTTTTTTCATTTACTTTCTCAATATTATATTTTCTAAAAATATTTTAAAAAATGATTATTTAATTTATGATTTAGCAAAAAAAAAATAAATATTGGGATTTGGTTGTGTGTTTGTTTAAGGGTTTATTCTATAAAAAATTCGAATAACAAATTGAAAAGGGATTTTATAGTAACACATTTTATAAATAAATATTTATAAGAGGGAAAGAATCAAATATTAGATAAAAAATAAATATAATATAATATAATATCATATTATATTAAATTATATTTAATTAGTATTTGAAAAAGTTGTATTAATCTAGTATCATGTAAGGAGATTAAATTTTGAAGTGTCAAAAAGATGTTTTTTATCAAAATATTGTAATGTGTATATATTAAATCAACCTTTGTAATATTCTAAATAAGCTGATGGGGAGTTGGGGTGAATTAGACGGACTTGTATATAATTATACTCAAACGCTAGCCAATTGAAATAACAAATTATTAGTTCAAAGTTGACAGCTGTTAATTATTTACAATACTTATAATCAATATTTATTTTGTATCTTTGTTGATACTTATAGATGCTCGGCATGTGACAGTCTCTTTCCAACGTTAATGCTTCTTGAACATCATAAAGAAGAATTTGAACATTGGTCCCATGACGAGGAAAGTTTAGGAGAAACGGGCGAAGATGATGAAGATAGCGATTTAACTGTATCCAGCGAAGAATTGGAACGACTTCTTTAAAATTCAACTCCATTCCACCTCATCCCATTTCTCGAATCAGACAATTCCACCTTACCATTAAAAATCCGAATTGAATAGAAGGACACATTTTAATTTTAACACACCCCTACCCATTTTAATAATTAATAAATGTATATATATATATCGACCAAGATATATAAATAAGTAGAATAATATAAATATATAAAAATAATATTAATATTGATAAGATTAATATACGAGTATATATTATATCTAATGTGAAATATTTTGTATAAATATTAGAAGTAAGTGTATAAAATATAGGTATATATATATATATATATACAGAGTTAGATTTAAGATTTAAAATTTAAGATTAAACGATACATGCATATGACATTTATTTTGTCTTTCATTAAAATATTTTTTACTCTTTTTAAATTTTAAAGGAATTAGATTTAATAATCATTACTAAATGTAATAAACAAGTATTTTTTGGAATACATTTTCTCCTTTTGATTCAAATTATAAAATTACAGTGTTTTAATTTAAGTAATATTTATCATATTTGTCTTAAATTTCTAAATAGTTTAAAAGAGGATAGTTTTAAAAACAGAGGATCAAAGGATTGAGATTTTTAACTAAAATAATATGTGATTAAAAGTTAATAAGAATGAAAATAGTAGAAAAAAGTTCCTTTTTATTGGAATAATGGAAAGAATAAAAATATGTGATATTCTTTTCCAACAATTGAGGTTAAAATTCTTAATATTGGAAAATGGTTCTCATTAATCTGAATTAATTATGAATTTTAAATACAAATTTTTATAACATTAATTTAAATTAATAATCTTAACACTCCAATAAATGAAAATCTACATTTTTTTAAATTTTATTTTCAAATGTCCTAAAAAAATTTAAATTTAAATTTATTATTCATATTCTTAAACAGAATATATTTTAACAAATCTCATAAATCTCATTTTTGATAATTTATTTTTTTTTTTATTTAGTTTTTAAGATAATATGATATAATAGAATATTATTATTATAATAAGAATAATTTCCGATCATTTTACTTTTAATTTAAAAATCATTATATACAAAATAAATTAATTTATTTATTTTATAATGAAAAATAAACAAGAAATCTATAATAGCACAAGTACTAAAAATGGGACCGTTTCCGTGAGGGAGCAAATACCCCTTCTGCTGATTTAATAGAAATTTTAAGCTAACCCTGTATATAGAAATATGTTATTTAATAAAACAAATAAGAGTTGTCACATTTACTAATAGAGATTTTTACCCTGAACATTAAATTTATTATTATTTCTTTTCAAAATAAAATTTTATAAGAGAAAAGATTTTGTCTTCCAAAATATATTATATAAAGGTATGTTCACGATATATTTTATTTTATTTAAAAAATGTTGGATTTTAAACATTCAATAATACTTTCTATTAATTTAAATGAAAAAAAGATCTTCAAAATTAAAATCTATATTTTCATATTTTAATTATTTAAGTTGCACCTCATGAAAAGGTCAAATTAACTGACTTCTAATTATTAATAGTCACTTATGTTCACTATTAGCATATTATAATCAAAATGCCGGCTACTCTTATTTGGTTATATTTTACGTACATTTATTTATTTTTGACTATTTTTGATTATTTAAAAAAAATTTGCGGTCTCAGAGTTCAGATTTTTTTTATAATAATGTAGGCCTTATGTTTATCTTTGTAAGTTTATAAAAAAAAATATTAATTATTTTATATTTAAATATCAGAATAAAGTGACCAACAGAGCCTGGCCTATTCAGGCAATGAACAAAATATAATATTCACATATCAAGAATTTTAAAAAAAACTTATTTTTAAATATTTTCTTATTGTTAGTAATTTTGAAAATACTCGTGAATATTATTTATTTTTGTTTTCTTTGTTGTTTTTATTTCTCTGGAATTTCTTTTTTTAAAATAACTTTAAAAAAAATTTTCATTTTTATTATTATTCTTTTAGTCTTTTCATCTTGCTCATTTCCAGCCATCTTATTCATTTTATATTCTAAAATAAATGAAACCAGAACATATTTTTCATTATTATTTTTTCTTCAGAGAGAATTTATATAATTTATTTAAGCCATTTTCTATGCAAGTTTACATTTTCTATGGAAATGTATCTACCTTTATTTGGATTTTTAAATATGATCTTCATTGTTTTTTTTTTCTTTTTTTTGAAAAACGAATTAAAATTATGTTTATATAATGAACAGGATGATGTATGCTAGCTTGATTTCAAATTCATTGAAATAATAAGAATTATTTTTACATTAGTTAGCTACAGTTTGATCTAATTTACAATTTAAAAACACTACATATTAATTGAACATTATAATTTTTAAGGTTTTACTAACCAGATTTTAAACCTTACTTGTTAATTTAATTAATGAATATTATTTATGGCTTTTCGTTTAAAGAAAATTGAAATCATATTTTGTGAGAAATCATTAGTCAAATTGCATTAATGCGTATTTTTGAAATTAATGTATAAATATAGAACGTATCATTAATACCCCCTTGATTATCAGAAATATCACTAATTATCAATATGATCAAATGATAGAGAAAAATTACCATCATTCTGGAACTAATTAAAAAATTAGAAAGTTCTGCATCCCGTTTTAAGGAATGATAAAATCGAATTTTAGAGAAACCTACTTAAAAATTATTTACCTAAATATCTGATTAATCATGAAAATAAAAATAATAAAACTAAAATAACAATAGTTTCTAAATTTCTAGGCAATTGAAAATTAAAATGTTTACACATAAATGCCTAAAATAATTTTAATTAATTTATCTTTTATAATCAATTGTAAAAATTGCACAATTTCTTAAACATAAGAATAACAACAACATAGAAATTTGACAATTTATTTTAAAAAGAAAAGCACCACTATCAGGGTACCAAGACCAGACAAAATTTATTAAAATATAAATATATATTACATTATTTAATAATTAAATCAAGATATATAATATAAAAAATGAAAACTTTATAAAAATAAATATTTTTTATTTGAACCTAGTGAAAATATATAGATTTTTATAATTTAATTTAAATAATATTTTCTAAATTATATTTTCAGAATTAATATACAGTAATATTTTGAAATTACTAACTGTGTACTTAATAATACATTAAATATTAATATTTTTGGTTTGTTCAAAAAAATAGATGATTAAAAACAATAATTTAATGTATTGATAATAAAGGCCTAAGATTTAAATATTCTATCAAAAATGAAATTAAAATTATTATAATTCTAATTATTATATTGATTCTATTTGATAAATATTAATTAATGTATATGTAATTTAAAAAAATCAAATAGTATTTAAAACAACAATTAATAAAACTTATTTATGTAAATAAATTAAAAATCCCTTTTCAGAATTTATATATGGTTTTTTTAATTATTATATCTTCTTAATATTTTTTCATTTTTTTTTTTTTGTTCAATTGTTTGTGATCTTACATTTTAGCACGTTGGATTCTTCTATTATCTGGATTTAAATTAACATTCTAAGCTTTGGTTATTTGAATATATGCTTAGACTTACTCATATCGTTGTTTTGTTTATATTCATTAGATAGATAAATAAATATTAGGGAATATATGCAGTAAGCAAAGTGAATTTATTTTATATTTTATATATATAGATATAAAATAAAATTTAAAAAAATTAAATAATAATGAATTTTGTAAATAAAAATTATTGCAGTATTCTTGTGAAAGGAATTATAATTTTATAGAAAGTTTTTACCGACCGACGATGGGAAGGTATTGTTTTCACACCAAATTTCACATGTGGAGATTTTTTCATAGCTCCAAGAATCATGCATTTTGTTAACAGAAAAAAGTATTTTTAGCATTATGTCTGTCCGTCCGTCCGTCTTTGTGTCCGTATAGACGTGTGCAGCTTGGACAGCTCAACGAATTTTGATAAAATTTGGTATAATTACTTAATGCATGAGTAGCATGAATTCATCAACTTTTGGTGTATATCCGGAAATCGGACGTGGTAATTTACAAAGTATTAATTTTATATTCATTGTCGGAAATTGTTCACTTAAACCACCTACAGTGTCAATAGATAAAATTTCGTAAGGCTTTTTTGCTGGTCCCAATCTCGACATCACACCAATAAGTCTATTTTTACGAGTTTTATTTTCTACACATATTTGACAATTCTTAGAAAATTCAATTAGAAGTTTATCAAAATTTTTAAAATAGTAGAATGGTCGTATTTTTTCTCTCATTTGAACCACTCCAATGTGACCATAATGTTCATGTTTTTTTTATAATTTTCATTTCAGAAATATGACTTGATTGTTCATATAAATAAATTAAACTAAATACGCCCAACGTTTTTCGTTGAATATGTAGCAATTCATCCATAAACTTTGTCAAACTTATAGAAAAATTATTTTATTCTTTTTAGTTCATTGGATAAACGTTATTTTATAAAAAATTTTTAAATTTATATTTTTTATCTGAAATCAATATCTGTTTGTAATATTTTTTTTTATTATTTCTTCTCTCACATTCGAAATATTTTGAAAAATATTTAATTTTCATCTTGTCTGAGTTTAGTTTTTCTTATAGTATCAAGACCTAGTAATAATCCATGAGAAAATTGATTATTTTTCACTACATTAACTATTAAATTATTTGTTATATTTCCGATTCTCACAACTATATTTGCCTGGGAGGTACTAAAACTAAAACGATATAATGTTTTATTAATCTAGTTTTAAAATATCTATAACTTCTTGATTAATCAAACTTATATTTGAACCAGTATCATAAATTGCTATTATTTTCAATTTATTATCAATAAGTACGTCTATTTTTATCAATTAATTTAAGTTTCCGGGGCTCTCTAGTTTAAAGACATTTTATTTCTCTCTTCAATTCTGTCTTATCATCATCAAATGTTGGTTGGTGTCCTTAGAAATTAGATTCTTTTTTCGAAGCATATACATTTTTATTCCTACACTCATTTATAGGATGAAAACGATTTGACCAACCAAGAGCTTCTCATTTTAAAACAAGGGGTTTTCTTTTGGTTAAAATTCTGAATTCCTATTTTTTTTATCATTCTTGGTATTTAACAGTTTGTTTTCAAAGTTCATCAAATAAATTTTCAAAACTCATAATTTCCTCTCGATCTAATTCATTTTGTATTTCCAAAGGCAATCCCATCACAATCATCTTTATTATGGTAAATACTGGGTTGGTTCAATTTCTAAAAATTTCTTCTTTTTCTTTTGTCAGTGCATAATCAATAAGAGACCCTCCCAAATATTTAAAATTTTCCTCACAGATTTCCATCTTTTTTCAATAAAAGTTTTAAAAAAAGAATTTTTCCACATATCCCATTCTTCTACACCTAAGGTAATGGCACCAATAGATGACATTTTAAGCGCTCTTGCCACTATTTTCTTTTATAAAACTGAAACTATACGTCTCACAAAAAAAATCTTTTGGTTATTATAAAGCTTATCTTACCTTTTATCACCAGGATAAATATTTTAAACTTTTATATAAGAGGAAATATAATTTTTTTTCAAAGTAATCAAATGGCACCTATAGATGACACCAAAAATTTTGGTGGAACCTAATGATGACAATTATGGAACCCAAAGATGACATCTACTTTTTTTCACTTTGCATGCTCTCTTTATCTTCAACTTATTTATTTACAAAGTAAAAAATCTTTCCAACACCTTGTTGCTGTTTTAACTTTAGTTATAATAAAAAAATCAGGTTTCATATAATGATACATTAGATATATTTATTGTGATTGATTTTATTTTTAGCTGATTATTATAATAAAATAAAAAATTTAATTAATTTTAAACAAATCTTTTTTTAATTATACATTGAGAACAGAGTAATTTAAAAAAATTTTCAAAAAAATAGTGTTTCAAGTTCTGGAACAGAAAAAAATTTTCTGACAATGAAAAGCCTAAAGATAAAACACAGTGTCACCTTTATTCAGACATGAAACTTGGTTGAATTATATAAAATTATCTCCTCTTTACAACTATTAATATAATAGACAATGTTTTTAAAAACCTACTTATAGCTGACATTGCTGTCATCTATAGGAAAAGCAATTTTTAGGGGCACCTATAGATGACACGGTTGATAAAAAAAGATACTTTTAAAAATTAGGTGTTTAAATTGAAGTGATTTATATCTATATTAAGTCTATTTTATAATGTAGTTATTAAATTCCTGAT
Source organism: Labia minor (assembly GCA_963082975.1). Taxonomy (NCBI): domain Eukaryota; kingdom Metazoa; phylum Arthropoda; class Insecta; order Dermaptera; family Spongiphoridae; genus Labia; species Labia minor. Next base: position 46,199,522 of record OY720344.1, read on the forward strand.
GAATATGAAAATAAAAAGATAAAATACTAATTAAGAACATTACTTCCCTTAAGGTTATCTTTAAGATTTGTTGAAAAAATCAATTGTTGACGACCCGGTCTGCTTTTCAAGTTATAAGAAAAAAAATAGGGCGACTTATTGTATTATTGTAGGATATCTCAGGTGGTGGAAAAACAAAATTATTATTTAAAAAAAAAAAATTCCGCGTATGTTTTAAAATTTGCTTATTTTTTTAGTTTAAATTCAAAAGTGTCATCTATAGATGCCATGTCATCTATAGGTGCCATTACCTTATCTTAATTAAATTTGTTTCAAACCACGTAAATGCTGAACCAATTGAGAAAAAACGTAAAGCCTCTATTTTGTTAATATCATTATTTATTTTATGTCTATGACATTCATTTTCAATTTCATTTTGAGTTTTATCAAATTTTTCTAATAAAAATTTCCTTTCAATTTCATATAAACTGATTTCGTTTTTTGTATTTTATTTAATTTCTAATACTTCTATTTTTTTTCTTAAAAAAATTTGTTCTTTAGATTCATTTTGATTTTCCACTATATCGATATTTTTTCTTCTAAGATGAGATTTTTATAAAAAAAAAATTATCATCATCATCAAAGTATTCTTTCTTTAATTCATCATCAATATTTTAATTGAAACTTTTCGAAACCCATTTATGGGTTTTATTGCACATGCAGCATTTTTTATAGTTGCATGTTTTAATAATATTTTATGAAAGTTTAAATTTTTGAATTGATCAGGGAACACATACCATAATTTCTTGTCTCCTGATATTCCATCTACTTCATATTGATTATCATCCTTTTTATTATATGTACACAGGGCATGCGGGCGCCTCGTCGAAGGGGGCGCCAACACGAGATTCGGATATATACTATAATTTTATTAAAAACAGAATACTTAATCTTGATAATTATTTCTAAAGTTTGTCGGGTTTTGAAAACCTGGTTCTCGACTTGAAATTTCAAACCCGGAATCCGACTAAACACCCGGGCACAGTAAAAATTATGTATTTTTTACATAAGTACTATATATGTAAGTATAAAACAGCCTAAATTATAATATAAACAAAATTTGTCTTTCAATTATAATTGTAAATAACAGAGGGCCCATTTCAATTTTACCGCCCGGGGCCCCCAATCAACTTAATCCGCCACTGATAATATATATATATATAATGTTTAAAAATTAATTTATTTCAAATCGTCGGTCGGTTCTGTGCCTGACTACAGATCATATTTTTTTACTAATAACAACAAAATAATAAAACTAAAATAACAATAGTTCCTAAATTTCTAGGAAAAAGAAAATTAAAATGTTTACACTAAAATTACTAAAATAATTTAAATTGATTTCCTGATTTTATAATCAATTATAAAAACAATAAAGCTAGAGGTCTGATTTATTTAAATCCTTAGTCTCATCTTTTCTAATTGGGATTTGTTTCACATATGTATAATATTTATTTATCTTAATTTGGTTGCTGTTTTGGCATACTAAAGTTTACGAAGGTAAAGTATTCAACGTCTACGTCTACACTGTTTGCTTTAGTAAAGTTACCTAGCTTTCGGAAATGTTTACATTGTTTTTAATGATTAACATAGTAACGATTACCTCAGCTTACAACAGTAAAATTTTCCTTGTACAGTTCTTTTTACCTAGAAATGTTTGCATAAATTACAATGTTTAACAAAATAAAGTTAACTAGGTCAAATTTTAAGAAATTAGAATGATTTTTATAGTATTGCTTTTTTTGTTATAGATATATGTTATTGATTATTGCAATAGTTTTCCTCGTAAAACAATGTTTATATCATTAACAGTGTTTTGTAGAGAAAGGTTTACTTAGGTAATGTTTGCCTCGATAAAGTTTACTAAGTTACCTCGTTTTTAATGCCAAATGTGGGAAATTTTAAAATATTTACACTTGTAAATTGCTTAGAATTACAATGTTAACTATGGTGAAGTTTAAATTGATCCCTATAACCAAGATTGTTTACCTCAGTTTACAATCTTAAATTATATATCGTTTATAATGTTTTCTGTGTTGTAGTTAGCCATGGTAAACATTTTACCTTTATTTATAAAGATTACCCCTCATAACGTTAAACTAGATATAAACTGATGTAATAAGAAAAAATATGTTGCCATTAAAAATATAAAATAATGAGTTATCTTTTATATTGAAAACCACTTGATGGAATTTTTTTTTAATTTATTAAAAAAAAGTAAAAAACTCTCCGCGTCTCTTCTAATTTTTAAGAAAGAGATACTACTCAAACATAAAAATGAACTCTCTACAACAGTTCTCTTCAATCATCCACCTTATTGAAGGAAAATTGTTCAGAGTAAGCCTGCATGTAGGTTTCAAAAGTTTTCGAATAGAAACTAAAATTAGCAATCTGTAAATTAGTTCTGTATTGTTCCCTGAAATTTATATTTTGATATCACCCTTTTATCATTTTCAATCTCACTCTTACCTAGTCATATTTTCTCTATAATGATTTATCGATAACGCCATTTTAAACAAAATTTGGCGATAAACAACATTTAAAATATTATTGTTTAATAATTATTTTCTTTGTGGAAAATTTCCTTAGGGAATTGGATAAGCGATAAAAGAAGACATGCGGATGCAGTTGATCACGCAATCGTTTCCAAAAAAAGATTCAATCAGATGAATCGACTCATTATCATTATCATTATTAATCAAAACCATTTTTATACACTTTTACTTAACTCACTCTGTCCGGTTGTTCGCGGGTTGTCCGCGGCATTTTATAATCGATATTTCAACAACTTCCCGTCATTCAATCAACTTGAAATTTTGCATACGCGCTTGCTCCTGCTAATAATACACGTATCAATTGAAAAATCCACTGAATTATTTATCTATTAGTGGTAATTAATTAACTAAAGTTTCATATGCGGAATATGGAATAGTTCACTATTTCAATCATAGATGGCGATAGCAGTTCTAGAGGCCCTGAATACGACTAAAAAGTATAAAATAAATTTAAGTAAAAAGAAATCTTTTTAAAAAATACACTTTACTTAAAATTGCTCTAAAAAGTAAAAAATAAAATCACTTTAAAGTGTGTGCGCTCAAATTATAATAAGACCGTAAAACATTTAACACCGTAAAACATTTGGTGTTATTATAATTTGAGCGCACACACTTTAAAGTGATTTTATTTTTTACTTTAAGTAAAAAGAAATATTTTTAAAAAATACACTTTACTTAAAATTGCACTAAAAAGTAAAAAATAAAATCACTTTAAAGTGTGTGCGCTCAAATTATAATAAGACCGTAAAACATTTAACACCGTAAAACATTTAACACCGTAAAACATTTGGTGTTATTATAATTTGAGCGCACACACTTTAAAGTGATTTTATTTTTTACTTTTTAGTGCAATTTTAAGTAAAGTGTATTTTTTAAAAATATTTCTTTTTACTTAAATTTATTTTTAATAAAATTCAATTTATCTGAAATAAAAATCTCTTTTTAGAATTTAATTTATTGATATTTAATACCTTGGTATTGGTATAATTTTAAGGATACTCTCCATATATTGCTCATAGATATTGAAATATTTAATAAAGTAATTGTGTATGCGAATCACATATTTTATATATCTATAATTTTATTAAGATAAAACGCAATGCCAAATCGTACTATTGTTTGGTAAAGAGAATATAATTATAAAATATATTAAAATTAGATAAAAGACGACATTGGGTGTGCGGGTAGCGAACCTGCCTCCCATTCACATGGTCCCGGATTCAAGTCCCGGGCTTGGCAAGGGATTCTTCCTAGCTGGGGGTCTAAGGGACGGAGTCAACCCAGCCTCCGGGAACAACATTGGGGAAAGCTACTTGATAGCGCCTCCGATCAAGAAAATCAAGGTAAAGGTTGAGAGGAACCGTTCTACTGATCATAGGACACCTCATTGATATAACCGACTTGTCTAGGACGTACAAAGTCAGAGGTTTTTTTTTATTACAATTAGATAGATAGTGAGGTGCTTAACTCGCGCCCGGATCATAATACCTTTTTAACACCCCCTACACACCAATTCGAAAACTATATAATATATTATATGTAAAATATATTCGCAAATAAATAAATAAATAAATGAAGTAAAATAAATCAAGTCTCAAGCCAGGCTTTAAATTTAAGATAAAAAATGTAGTTGAGAAAACAAGATAAGATTTTTCATCTAGAATTAGTTCAAAAGATACCTATTATTTATTTTACATATTTATAAATAAATATTTTAAAAATACTGGTACTAAATTTAAAATATATTTTCCAGAATTATATAATAAAAATAAAAAAATATCCAGTAATTTTTTTTCAGACCATTTGGTGCCACTTTGTGAGTAGCACCCGGGCACGTTGCCCCCTTACGACCTTTCCCACCCTCGCTTGGCCTCTGTAGATAGTTATATTATATTTAAACTGAAAAATTAAATCAAATTTATTTTAAATAATTTCTCTATCTTTATTCATTTTTAAAAGTTATCAACGAACGAGGCACAATAATTGAATCTATTATTTCGAAAAGGTATTATCTCCAAAAAAAAATGTAATTTTTCACGGGACTAAAAAAACTGAAAATGAAAAATTTTACTGAACTAGTTCTTCTGTGTTTCTTTTTAGCTATCTTCAGGTAATATTAATTTGTGTTAATTATTTACTTAATAAATTAGTTTTGTACTGAAAATTCAAAAAAACAATGTTTTTGATATGTTCCCTTGTTGAAATAAACGTCCTTTGTTAGGTTGAAATAAGTTAAATTTAAAAATCTTGGTCGGTATTTTCATTAGTTGTGGGCCACTAAAATAAATCTTCGTAAAATTGTGTATATTTTGCGGGAATATACTGAATCACCATTTTGATGTCGACTATTTTTTTTTTTGCCTTAATTGGCACTTTTGAAGAATAGGCAGGAAAATCCATTTGGTTTGGTAAAGAAGGGAAATTTGTTAAATGCTTTAAAAAATGAAATTCCTCTTCGTTCATATCATTATTTATATAATGGCGTATCTTAACAGTTCCAGGGGTGACGGAACTGTACATAAACTCGTTATAGCTGCTCACAGCAAACGAAACCTTTTGGTCTCTTGGAATTTGCTTTCCAAAACTTCTTTAAGATAATACAGTTTTTTGTAAAATTGAGACCACCATTTTTTAAAATCAATAATTTCGGTTGTTGTTTTGTTATAGATATCAAATTTATTGATATTTGATGATGATTTTATTAATTCGATATACTTCTCAGGGACGTAAAAGGAAACAACTGCTAGAGTTGTTACCTTTTTGAAATAAATAAAGTTATCAGAATTTTTTTCTTAAACTTCGGAGATATTTCCTTTCCACTCTAAATAGCCGTTATTACGCTTATTTTACAAAATGGAATTTTTTTCTCAATTTTGAAAAATTCGGAGATGTTACCTTTTCGAAATAATTGATTCAATTATAATTGCCAAAATTTTAAATGGGAGTATCATATTTAAGTTTAAAAATGTAATAAAAATAAGCTGGAGTGTCTCCACTCGACTATCTCGCAATTTGAATTGGATTAAATAACATAATATATTATATTTAAATTAAATTTAATTTATTATAAATTATAAATAATAAATATTAACCAGCGCATGTTTGCCTTTTTATTGATGGCACCATGGAACGTGTTGGAGCGTGAGATTTGCAGTGTTAAAAAATTAATTCTGGTACTTTCAGCGATTCAATCAAGCTGAAATTCTATATATAGCAGTTTTGAATAATGCCCATGTACCAAATTTCATCATTCTAGCTCAAACTTTTTTGCGTAATCTTGGTTACATACATACACACACACACTCAATTTCAGGTTTCATAAAAAAGCGCTATAAATTTTTGAGAATATTAAATATTGAATAGAATAATTTTTATTATTAATAATAATAGAATTAAAATGGCAAATTTAAATTGTATTCAATTTTAAGTAATTTATTTTAAAATTGGTTTACTTAAAATAATTTTTAATTTGACTAATTTAAAAAAATAAGATTACCGCTAAATTTATTTTTGGTTAAATTGTTTTCATTTACTCAGTTTTGATTCAAATTTTAGAGGTTATTTATTTATCTATTCTGTTATTTGATGTTTTTAATAACTTATTATATTTAATGGTTTTTAAATTATAAATAAAATATATTAATATATTTTTGTGCTTGGGAAAAACCTCTAACATAATAAGTCGTTTTATTTTATTTTTTTAATTAAAAATTAATTAAAATGGCTGAAAAGGTAGAAGATATCAATCTTCCAAATGGTATAATTACAAGATTGATTAAAGAAGCATTGCCTGACGGTGTAAATATTGCAAAAGATTTGAAAACTGCAATTACCAAAGCAGCATCTGTTTTTATTTTACATTTAACTTCAGCATCCACAATTGTGGCCACAAATAATAATCGAAAAACTATAAGTGGCCCAGATGTATTAAAAGCATTAAAAGATATTGAAATGGAACGATTTATACCAGAAATGGAACAAGCATTAGAATGTATGTTATACCAGTCATTTTAATTGTTAATATTATTTTTATCTTCATATAATTATAATCATTGATGTTTTCTTTTAGTATTTAAAAAATCACAAAAAATCAAAAAAGATGCTATAGCTAAAAAGAAACAACAAAAAGATGAACAAAATAAATCCTCTTCAAATAATTCTGAAGAGAAATCCTCACTTTTGGAAGAGGAGGAAATTGAATAAACTAATTTTTTTAATTGTAAATAATTCTTATAAATCCTAGTGACTGTGATCTTAAAAAGTAACTCACACTAATCTCGGATTTTTATTTTTATATACTGTGTACATTAAACATTATGTCATTTTTTTTTTAAATGTTTTCAAATTGTTTTAAATGTACAACTTACTGTATATTTTTTAATTTATAAATAAATTTTAAAATGATATGTACATTCACTTAAATATTTTATTATTTATATTCATATATATTAAATATTAAAGAATATTGCAGAAAAGAATTTTAAATTATTATTTATATCAATTTTAAATTAAATTTATTTAAAATATTCTCATATTAATATGCAAAATTTAAAATTCTCTCGTTCAAAACTGGTGAGCTATATCAATTTTGATAAACAATGGACCCACAGTAAATAAACTAAAAAATTAAGCCTTGATTAGTATTATCTCACTTTAAATGTTTTTAAAATAAATAAACATTCAATAATTTAAAACGAATATTATAAAAATATATGTATAAATAAATTTAGCCAGAATTTTGATTAAAAAAATATTTTTTTAAAAAATGGGTTAGATAAATAAAATTTAAATTTATCTTAGTTTTACTTTTATTTATTTTATTTACATTTATTCTAAATATAATAAAAATATATTAACAATATTTGGTATCTTATTTTATAATTACATTTATTATAGTATAAAAAAATGTTCACTGCTATATACTAGTTAATTGGATACATGTAAAAGAATAGAGTTTTAATAGTGAAATTTTAATTTCTTGTTTACTACTGGTCATGTTTTCCATGTATTTGGTATCTTTCACTGAATTCGCTTAAAATTTATTTGAGGTTTGTGTATTTTAAGAAATAAATTCAAGTAGCGGCAACTTTTGAAACACAATTGCAGAATTAATCCGTTTTGACTAATATCATGATGGGTATTAATTTCAGGTGTTTTAAGAAAATGGGCCATTCTAGAAAAATTAATACACTGAGAATAGCAAAATTAAATATTTTATAAAAATGTTGAATTTTTACGTTATATCCATATTAGATGAGAAATAAATATTTTTCTAAATTATCCATCTTATAACTTTTCCTCTGAAATATTTAACTTTATATATTCTTTCACATTTATTTTTATAAAAAAACCTCAGTCTTAAAATACATGCAGATAGAAAGATTATATTTATTATTAAATAATCAATGTCACTCGATAATAATTAGATATTTGATAAATAAAAATATATAATTAATTATAAAAATAAAAAGATATTTGGTTTCGTCTTTATCAAATAATATATATTAAATTTAGTGATAGTTCAAAAACAAATTAAAAAATTATTAACATTTCACCTAATTTCAATTGATATTAAGGTGAATTTATGTTAAAAATTTGGAAATTTAAATATTCAAAATATGTACATATATAAAAATAGAAAGTATATACATACACATGATAACAAATAATAAAATAGAGGATTAAGAGTAATTTAAAAATAATAATGAAATGAATGTAGCTATATATACACAAATATTATTTGGAATTAATTTAGCTAATATTAGTTTAATAGTATAATTTGATAATAGTTAATACTTTCCAAAAATTAAAAAAACCGGAACAATCTCTTTTAAAATAACTTTGCTCTTCTAACAGATATATAATTATATTCAATTTATTTTATAATTATTTATGTGGTTTAGATACGAAACTAATTAGCTAATTCTTTCAATTTAAATAGAGATTCAAATTTATTATAATTATTTTAATTAATGTATAATATATTAAAATAATTTTATTTATGTACCAAACCTCTCAGCCCTTTAATATTAATTAGTTCCCATTGTTTAAACTATTTTCAAAAGTTTTAGGAAAACTTGTGATAAAAAAGTCTTACAAACTCAAATTCAGAATATATTTAAATACAAAATTTTTGAATTTTAAATTTTTAAAATGTTATTCTTGGGTAGTTAATTTATAGCTTTTTATAGAAAGAAGAAGTGATTTATGCCTTTTACTCAATCGTAGTGTATTTATTATAAAGATCTAAATAGCTAATTTCAACCACTAATCATAAATGTATATTGGCCAAAAAAAATTATATTAGATTTAAAAAGATCTTTATGTCATTTTTGTCACAAGAGACAAATTAGTTTAAATCGGTAATGAAAATCAAGTATTCTGGAAGTAACAAATTAATTTCAAGATAATTGAAAGTTTTATCATTGATGATCTAAACTCTATTTATTTTTTTACAACGAATATAAATAACATATAATTAGAGAAATTTATAAATATGAAAGAATCACATTTTTGGGGGTTGGAAATCGATGTTTTCTTAGATATTGATTATATTATAATATTTATTTATACACGTAACATTGTATCATCTATCTCCTGAGGGTTTGAAGATGTTGAAGTTGAAGGACCGGGGTCTATTATACCTTCAGTTGAAAGATTCGATTGTAATGTACTTGATGCACTGACACCCCCGTTATTACGTATTAATCGTTGGCGTTCAATAAACATCGATACTCGCAAATTTTCCAATTGATGATATCGCAACATTTTTAAAACAGCAAAGACCGTAAGGCCTACCCAGCATGCCCAGGAAGCCCAGGCACCAAATTGTGCTGTGCCCATTTCAATATGGAACCCAGCTGTATCTATACCATCTTTAACATCGATTGGATTTCCAGCAGCAATTTCACATCTATATCGGAAAATGAAAATGAATTATATTGATTGTTTTTAATATGAAACAGAGTAAAAATATTTTAATATTGATATATGAAAAAATATAAATGAAAACTAAATTTGGAAAATAATTTAATTAATCTTTAAGAAATTAATAATATACTTACGATGGAAATCTCTGTGTCATATCCTCACACCATGCCATAAATCCTAATGTTATCATTAATGCTGCACCTATGTTCATCATACATAATATACTACTTACAATGATATCAACAAATGATGATAAAAAAGAGCTGCAAAATAGAAGAAAAGTATTAATCTAATGTATAAGCTGTAGATAATAAGGTAGATAAATCAAAGAGAAATTTTGTTAGAAAATTTTGGAAATATTTTACATATATGTATATTTTAAATTACAAAATTTATTTATGTTAGAAAAAATTTTTTTTTTTAATCACATCACAATATAATCTTGTTCATCCCTTATATTTTATCTTCTTAAACGAGTAAAAATTGTTTGTTTGTTTGTAAATGGGTTCTCAAAAACCGCTCTAACGATTTTTTTGAAATTCATACCAGAGATAGTATTTATAAAGAAAAATTGAGTTTTATTGATCATATCTCTGGAAAATACATCTTTATTAGTTTTTTTTTCTAAATTTAAATGTATATATGTGACGTCACAGCCACCGCCTGTGAGATATATATATCTATTCTTAAAATAAAATTAAAAATATTTATATTATATTCATATATTTGATTTTTTTTTTATTTCGTTAATAGATATACATTTAAATTATTTGAAATTGTTTCACACAACGTTTAAAAGAAGATTTATCTTTATATTCGATTCGATATATAGTAGGAGAATTAAATGACATCATCAATTTATACTCCGTAAATATTATAAAATATTATTTACTAAATATTCAATCAGTATAAATTAGATAAAACATTTATTTGTTTTTGTGTTCTTATTTTTAATATATTTTAATTTAATCAGTAAATTAATTATATATTATTATTGTAAATGTTATATCTATCTATCTCTGTGTGTCCCTTCATATATCATATATTGTGATCTTCCCATAATAATATCTTACTTACTTGAAAATGAAAATCCAATTTTGAGATCAATTATTTAAAATTATTTATTCATATAATTTTGAATGTTTAAAATGTTTTAAAAGTTTTTTTTAATGTTTTATGTCAATTGAAAATGAAAATCCAATTATGAGATCAAAATTAAAATTATTTATTCATATAATTTTGAATGTTTTGAAAATATCAATAAAAATATTCTTTGAATCACAACATGTCAATCAAATTTTAAATAAGTTGACAAAAATAATTAATAATAATTAATAAATAATTCCAATTTATATGATCTTAATATATTGTGAGAATTAAATAATGTAGAGAGCAAAAAATATTTAAAAATAGATATTTATTAATAGTTATAATATATGGGGAATTTTCAACTTTAGATAGATATTTATTTAAATGAAATAAAATTATTTAATTTACAGAATGAAAATGTCTATAATAATGTCTAAACATCTTTTCTTTATAATTTTACATTATAATAATACTAATTACAGTAGTTATAATATATGGGGAATTTTCAACTTTGACTGCCGATTTGACCATGTTCCCAAACGAATTTTAAAAAACCAAGACCACTTTACATTTACACATTTTAAGCTCTAATCGAATCCAAAATCAAAATTTAAATTAGCTGGAGTGTCTCCACTCGACTATCTCGCAATTTGAATTGGATTAAATAACATAATATATTATATTTAAATTAAATTTAATTAATTATAAATTATAAATAATAAATAATAAATATTAAACCAGCGCATGTTTGGCTTTTTGTTGATGGCACCACGTCACGTGTTGACGCGTGAGATTTTCAGTGTTAAAAAATTAATTCTGGTAATTTCAGCGAATCAATCAAGCTGAAATTCTATATATAGCAGTTTTATATAATTATTAATCATGTGAAAAATTATCAAACATATATCTTTATTTTTACGGTCACTTTAGAGGAAAAAAAATCAAAACGTTGTAGGTAATGACCCTCTTCCGGTTGAGCTACATTTCTCAAAAGTTGATAGAAAACTATGAATTTTGAATAATGTCCATGTACCAAATTTCATCATTCTAGCTCAAACCGTTTTTGCGTAATCTTGCCTACATACATACACACATACACACATACACACATACACACACACATACACACACACAGACATTTTTCTCAACCTTAGTGAAAATGATTCAGGAACCTTCAAAACGTATAAAAACATCAAAATCTCAACATCGAAAATTTTCATGATCGCAATACTATCTCTGGCGAGATAGTAAAAATCGAAAAACAGACACACAGATATATAGATTTTATAAACGAACATTTATACAATTTATTTTAATTAATTTGAAACATTTTAGGAAACAAATTTTTAATGGGTCATTTTTAGAAATCCCATTTAACAATTATATTAAATAATTAAAAAATTGTAAAATTTTCAAGTATATAAAAATAAATTGTATAAATTGGTTAAAGGGTAGTAGTTAAAATATAGTTGTAAAGCCCAATTTTCCGATCCATATAACATCATCGACTGGGCCGCTTCTCTTGCTCTTAGGGCCACCGGTATTTGCCATTAGTCTCGAAAAATTAATATTAAATTGTATATAAATTTAAAAATTATAATATTTGAATTTGTTTAAATTTTAATACATATAATCAATCAAATGCATAAAGAATAGAAAATTTTGAAAATCAACTTGGTATTAAATTCAGAAAAAAAATTCCCACTTAAAATGTTTATAATATTTTAGTTTATTAAATCTCTACTGGCTGTTCATTTCATAACTGAAAATAGTGTCGAATAGAAATAGACGATATTACTTGGATTAATCTTATAATGCTAGCTAAAATTGTTGGTTTGTATTATTGAGGACCCCAGTTCAATTCATTTTAATCAGATTGATGCAATGATGCAACATTTAATAATTGTAATAAATAATTAAAGAATTGTATATCAATATTTTTTAAAGGGTCGAGCAAGAGCTCGGTGTCCCAGGTATTAATATTATGAGACAAACCCAATAATAATGAATCATTTTTTTTAACTTAAGAACCGAGGCGAGGCTCGGGGTCCCGGTATATACATTATAATAAAGTACTTTCGTGCTCTCATATGACATTTAACTAATTAATTTTTGTACTTTATGATTGGATTTTTTTTAATATTTTTGGATATAATTTTGAGTAAGAGTGACGTAGATGTTATGGTTTTTTAAACAAGTTTAGTTTAAAATTATATTATAAATAAAAAAAATGAAATATATTTGAAAGAAATACCTGTCTGTTTCTCTATGAAGATATAAAGATAATCTATAGATCTGAATAGCAGAAACTAAAAACGAAATCAGTCCAACAAATATAGTATAATTGCAATTCGATTGTGGGGCCCAATTCACTTTTATTTGCCCTGTCTCTTGCCAAACACCAGTTGAAAAAAGTAGACAATGACCCCTAAAAATGATTTTGTTATTATAAAATATATTTTAAAAAAAACTGTTTATATTTTACTTGAATTCATCTTGATTCAAACTCATCGGCACTGTAATGCACAATGATAATATCAAAGCAATCACATAACCAGCAATTTGACTTAAAAGAAGAACATTTGTCAGAGCCATTTTTTTTCTATTTTTTAACTAACACTAAAATAAAAATTAATGTAGCCTAAAATAGTCAATTCACAAATTACATATTTTAAATGACAAATACGTTTTATTTTTATTTTGACAGGTTAGTAAATGTCAAAAATCTCAAAGAATTAGGAATAAAGAATAGACATTTATTCACAAAATAAAAAAAAAATAATGTTTTTAATTTTGGTTTTTAAATTTTATTATTTTTTAATTGATTTATATGTACTATTTTTTAAATAGAACATATTTTTATATAAATTTTATAAAAAAAATTGGGCTTTTTATAACAGCCATTTGAGGTGAAAAAAACTCTTAATTTATTTGTGTATAATAACTTCCTTTATTATCATTTTCAAAAATAATAGCTACTTTATTATTACAATAATATAATTTAATTCATAAATTTAAATTTTTTATTAATCTAGAATTAATAATTTTTTCTTAAGATAATATCTAATAACTATTATATTTTAGACGGTTTTTAAAGATGGGCATAGGATAATAAGTGTTATTACTTTATTCATTGTATCCAAAAATTAAAACATAATTTTTTTAATATTGATATTTTACTTAAATTCAAAATTAAACTAAATATTTTATTATTTTTAGCCAAATTGGTAGTGAATTAGTCACGTGATTCAATGTGATTGGATTGGTTGTTTTTGCAAAGAAGAATCTTTTGTGAAAATAGGAAATTATTTTTCATTTCCACTTTTGCTCATTTACAACCTACGTATATGAAACTTATTATCAAACTTTAAATTTTCAATTTTTTATTTTTTGTGATTATTTTTAAATTAATTTTTAAATTTTACGCATTAAAATAATATTGTACTTCCGTAATTTGACAGTTCAATGTCAAACACACAGTCATCAGATGTTTTGATTCTATTGTTATTGTTTAGCAAACAGTAGTATTATTACGATCATAGAACCAATGATTTTATTTAAATCACTGATTCTAAAATTTTATTTTCATTATTTTTATTAAATTAATAGATATTCCTTTTCGATTATCAAATTATTAAAAAATTTCAAATGATTTTTAAATATTTTCTTTGTTCTTTGAAAATTCAACGTACAAACATATAACCATATAAACAAAGCGTATGCATTACAAACACCTTTTAAAATGATCTCAGATATTTGAATTATATAATATTTCACTATTTTTATTCTTGAAACTTATTTTAAAATTAATTAAAACCTAAATAAAAAAATAAAAATGCCTCTTATTGAAAATATTAAAAATCGAGCTATAAGATATTTACTACAAAAAGTTCTAGGTCGATTTTTATGTGAAAATTTGTCTTTAGAACAATTATCTGTTGAGTTATTTCAAGGAACTGGCACAGTAAAAGATTTGAAAATCAATGTTAAAGTAAGTATAACTCTAAATCACCAAATAAATCTTATAAACCCCAACTCTTTCTTTGTTCTTTTCTTCATTATTTTTATAATTTTTATATTTATTACTTAACATTTATAATTATATCATTACAGATACTTAAATTATATGTCTAATAGATAATTATATTTATGAATATTTTATCTGGTTATTAACTTTTATTTTATATACATATATAATAAAAAAATCAAAACTCATCCAATTAATTAATATTCTATATTATACAAAGGATTATGCATAATTATACCGTTTTTCTATTAATATATATTTTTCTTATATAATTATTTACTAATCTGTTTACTTTAACATATGCTAACTATTTATTTAATTAACACCAAAAATCTTATCTATTAAATATTTATTTAATTTTATTTAATATTCTTTAAATATTCCTAATGATTATTTTTTTTCATTATTTCATTTTAAGTTAAGGTAATGGCACCAATAGATGACATTTTAAGCGCTCTTGTTCCTATTTTCTTTTATAAAACTGAAACTATACGTCTCACAAAAAAAATCTTTTGGTTATTATAAAGCTTATTTTACCTTTTATCACCAGGATAAATATTTTAAACTTTTATATGAGTTTAAGGGGAAATATAATTTTTTTTCAAAATAATCAAATGGCACCTATAGATGACACCAAAAATTTTGGTGGAACCTAATGATGACAATTATGGAACCCAAAGATGACATCTACTTTTTTTCACTTCGCTTGCTCTCTTTATCTTCAACTTATTTATTTACAAAGTAAAACATCTTTCCAACACCTTGTTGCTGCTTTAACTTTAGTTATAATAAAAAAATCAGGTTTCATATAATGATACATTAGATATATTTATTGTGATTGATTTTATTTTTAGATGATTATTATAATAAAATAAAAAATTGATTTTAAACAAATCTTGTTTTAATTATGCATTTTTAATTATACATTGAGAACAGACTAATTTAAAAAAAATTTCAAAAAAATAGTGTTTGAAGTTCTGGAATAGAAAAAAATTTTCTGACAATGAGAAAACTAAAGATAAAACACAGTTTTAGGTAGGTTCCCATATCAATTCAGACATGAAACTTGGTTGAATTCTATAAAATTATCTCCTCTTTACATCTATTAATATAATAGACAATTTTTTTAAAAACCTACTTATAGCTGACATTGCTGTCATCTATAGGAAAAACAATTTTTAGGGGCACCTATAGATGACACGGTTGATAAAAAAGATACTTTTAAAAATTAGGTGTTTAAATTGAAGTGATTTATATCTATATTAAGTCTATTTTATAATGTAGTTGTTAAATTCTTGATAAATATGAAAATAAAAATATAAAATACTAATTAAGAACATTAGTTACCTTAAGGTTATCTTTAAGATTTGTGTAAAAAATCAATTGTTGACGATCCTGTCTGCTTTTCAAGTTAAAAGAAAAAAAATAGGGCGACTAATTGTATTCTTGTAGGGTATCTCAGGTGGTGGAAAAACAAAACTATCATTTAAAAAAAATAAATTCCGCGTATGTTTTAAAATTTCCTTATTGTTTTAGTTTAAATTCAAAAGTGTCATCTATAGGTGCCATGTCATCTATAGGTGCCATTACCTTACCCTTTATGTTTTTATTTTTGATTACCAGATACGAGGATTGGTATTAATATTAATATTTTTCTGGTCCAATAATGAAAACGGTTATAATGGTTATGATCGAAATTGGCTTTATTGCTTTTCACAATAATTTCTATTAAGATCAATACAAATTTATATGGGTTGGGAAGTACTTTTTCCAATACGATTGAGGTAATTCCAAAACTTGCAACTTTGTTTTGACTCCAAATATTCATGATTCGTCAACTCTACAGTCTTTGATACATCTTGGACGTATTTTATCAACATTTTATTTTACCAATCTACTTGCATTTTCTATAGAGCATTTGAAAGATTAAACGGGAAGTTCATTCAACTTTTTTACCACCAAATATTTATGCAATATCATATTTATATTTGCCTACTAATGCCCAAAGATGCTTCAATCTTATGGTAGGCACATGGCGATCTTACTTGACCAGTTTACAAGCACAGCATCGATGTTTTTAACACAGGGACCGATTTTTTATGACCTTCAGCAAACGTCGGCGTTGAATTCGATATACCAGTTTTTTATATTGCGGTGAAATGGTATAATACTTTCTTTATAGCATTGTAAAGTATTAAGTACTTCGTTGTACTTTTGATTTGATAATCATTTGCTTTGTGAATAGACTGTTGATACACTCAAAACGTATGTTTTTAATTTATTTCAATCGAGTAGAAAAAGTGCTTTGAAAATTAGTTCAAACTCAATAAATAAAACGTAATTTCGATCAAAAGTATTTGTTTTTTTTTTCATTAATGAACTAAACTTAATAGCAATCCTCTTGAGAACATTAAAGACATTATCATTAAATTTTCCTTTTTAATTAGTTTTTTTTATTATATATTTATAACATTTCTTAATATATTTATAAATTATGTTAAATTTTAAAAAATATGCCGAACATGAATTAAAACATAAGTTAAATGATTAGGTTTCTCTTATCAAATATAAACACAGGATATTTAATAATAGACCCAATGGATATTAGACTAAAATAATCTTAATTAAATAAGTAAGAAAGAGTTATAATGAAATTTAAAGACAAAACTCTATATACAGGTTGGATACTTATAAAATTAATTAACATTTCCAGAAGATTGTATTTATGTACAAACTTGTTTCGATCTATTATTTATTTTATACCTCTCTTTGTTTTAGGTTCTTAATGAAGAACTTGAATCTCTAAATCTCCCATTTGAGTTCGTTCATGGTTATTTAGGTAAAATATCAATATCAATACCATGGACGAAATTGAGGTCCCAAGCATGCTTTATTGAGTGTAGCGACTTAGAAATTACAGTACAACCAAAAAATCGTGGAGATAATGGTATGTATACGATTCTTTATTGAAAGTTATATAAATATTATTTAGATCTATGGATCATTTATTTTGAATAAAATGACAAAACTTGAAGGGATTTTAATAAACATTTAAATAATACAAGAATGTTATTTGAAAGTTAAATATGTAATAAAGAAAATTTTCAAAAACTTTTATTTTATATTAATATTAATATATTTTTTTTAGGATCTTCTATGTATCATTCGGTATTTAGTAGTATGACGAGTAGTATGCAGCTAGCACAGGAATGTCTTAAACAGGAGGCTGAATCAAATTTAAATGTTCCAAAACCAGATGAAAAGTTTGAGGGAGTTGAACAATTTGCCCATACAATTGATGATGGTAATTTTAATTTCTTTATTTTATAATGCTTACTTTACCAAAATAAGTATTAAGATTAAAAAAAATTAATAATTAATAAATAGTAAATATCTCCAAAATTTTGAATTACAGCAAAAAATGTATACACCTTATTACAAATTGTATAATTTATATATAGATATATTAACTGATCAGATTGTCTAAGTATTTTGAACTTTTCTTAACACATATATGGAAAGATTTGGATAAACATTATACTTCTTTATATATTGTATATATCATATTTTTATGATATATATTCCATTTTTTTTTTATTTTTGCTCATATATAATATGATATTATTAAGTTTCTCATGATTAAATAAAAAATAATTTTTCTAATAGCATTTTCCTTCTATTAATAATCACATTTATAAGGCTTTTTTGTAATTATTTTTTTTATATATAAAACTATTAATAATATTTAGTAATTTCTTTATCAATTACTCCTCATATTCATTTATTCTCATTTGGACCATTATAATAAATAATTAAAATTAATGTCATTTTAAATACACATATATATTTATAAATAATATGCTACTTACATACATTCATCCTTTTATATTATAGTAATATAGAATAGTTAGTTTTGCTAATAAAAATAATTTTGTTAAGATCGAAAAATATAATTTATTAAAAGAATTACTTTTTTTATCAATTTTTAGTTGTGACCCGAATACAAGTAAAATTTTTAAATACTGTGATAAGATTTCAGCATGTTCCCAAAGATAGTTTATCAGCAATTGCTTTGGAAATCAGAATAAAAAAGTAAGTAATTTTTATTTTTGTTTATATAAATAAATCAAAATTTATCAATGGTTGTTTTTCTTTATATTACAGTTTAGATTATTTTGATGAAGGGAGTATTGAAACATTAAAACGCGACACAGAAAAAGAAAATGTACAAATGAATAATAATCCTAGTTCATCGAATAATCAACCAAATGTTTCAAATAAACTACAATATGTTTCAAAAAAAATTACATGTGAAGGCATAACATTATATTCAGATGAATTTCCTATTAGTTCTTTATTTAAATTATCGCCATCATTTGAAGGAGAAGATTTAGAACAATCTTTTCAGGTACATTAAAATTATATTTACTTTTAGAAATTATGTATATATAATATATATTTTTATTTAATGATAAATTTTTTGCATTTTCCTGAATTTTAATTAACTTTACAAATTTGAAAATATACGTATATATCTGTAGAAAAAAGTAAATGAATTTTATTAAAATATATGTATTATAATCATAAACTAAATTATATTTTTTTCCAATTTTTATATATAAATTTTACAATCAAATTTAATATTAGCAAACATTGGATAATTTTTTTTAGCCAAATGAATGTTGCTCGAAAACCCCTACTTCTTCTCCCTGTTCAACACCTCCACCATCTTGTGTTGGTGGAAATTTCCAAAATGATTCAGGAGATGAATCAAAGACATCTAATTCTAATGATATTGGGGCAAATAATAGTAATGTCTCTGAGAAATCAGATCCAATAAATTGTGCGACATTATCGGGTCGTCAAGAGATTCGTTTTCGAATCAAACAAGCTGTTAATGTGCCTGGGCCTCATTTAGAAATAGATTTTCTTTTTGGATCTCTTTTCTATTTCATTACACCAAGACAATTGAATGGATTTATCCATCTTTTACAAGGATTTATTAAAACAAATGGCCATTCTTCATCCAGGTATTATATTTGTAAATAGATAGTATTTTATATTATTTTTATCTTATATAGAAAAATATCACTAATTAATTATTTAAGTTGGTAGAATTTTTGAATAATAATTTATTTAATTAATTTAAATATAATATTATATTAAATAAATGTAAGCTGAAATCTATCTATTTTTATTTTGCCTTTAGTGAAAATACAAGCGATCGAGATGTAGATTTAGAGTCGGATAAACCTGATCCATCTCTATCAAACAGAGGAGGATTACAATGTGGACAAGGATGGTCTACAGCTACTCTAGATGATAATGAGGATGAAAATAAACAAACTTTAAATGAATCACCAACTTCCGAAATGGAAGCTTCATTTAGTTCATCAGTAAGTAGTGCAAGTAATAATAGTAGCAAACATACATCGGGTCTATCATCGCCAAATAATCAACGGAGTAGCCAACCAAAAGATGAAAGTAAAAATCAACCACCTAAAGTAGAATCAAACCGTTTTATTATGCGTTTGAGTAGCATTGCTGGAGTACTTTTACACAATGATATATTGACTGCTTGCGTTGAGGGATCACTTGCTCGATCATCTGTTCAACAATTAAAACAAATGGCATTGAATTATTTTCAAAAACTTGAAACTTATAAATTAAACGGTTATGGAAATAGAAATTTTGAAGAAACTAAACAATTATTTTCTAATGCTTGTCAGCAAAATCATATCAGGTAAAAATATTTCATCAAGAACATCTAATTTAAAATTAACAATTAATCATGAAATCTTTTTTTATAACCATCAATAGAATAATTAAATTCTTTTATTAAATAAAAATTTTTTTATAGATTTTTAGTAAACCGATTAATGCTTGAAGGAGATACTCGAACAAATTCCTCTCCAAATCTTATGATTTCTTTAGGAAGTGTTGAGGTTTTAGAATGTCTCTTTGATAAAAAATCACCAAATACTAATAACATTTCCACAACTCTTTCTCCATCCGAAGTTGAATATGTAGATGTGAGTATAGGCTTTAATTACAAGTATTTAAAATTTAATTTCATCTAAATAATTCATTGGAATAAATATTATATCCTTGGACTACCAACTTATTGCTTTCTACTGTCTCCCCATAAACAAATTTCTTGTTAGCTTTTCATATATTCTAAATTTAAAGAAAAAAAAATGTTTCATTTACAGTTATTAAAATTTTCTAAAAAAAGTGAAGAATTGTATGCACAGGAAGCAGATATTAAATTAAATATAAAATTTGAAGATAAGACAAAAATGATTTTAGGGAGAAGTTGTTCTTATTCTCGAACTGAAGTTAAGTAAGTATAATTTAATTTCAAATTTTATTAATTATTTATATTCTATTATAGTGAATCATTATTATTATAAATTATACTATCATCAATTACAATATTAAATTATTTTTAGTGTTGATCTTCAACCATGTATTTCGGAAGTAGATATTACTATTGTAGATAGAATCTCTGCTCTTCTTAATCCAGTACCATTTACGAAGAATACAACAAATTATTTTGAAAATAATTCTAATATGGTAATTATAAACAATTTAATTTCACCGACATTATCAATTCATCATTGAAAAATTAAACTTCATTTTTTATTTGTTTTCAGAAGAAATCACTTAATCCAAATAAAATGAATTCTGTGGAATCGAAAATTGAAGTGAAAATTTCTTCATCAAACATAAAAGTTAAATTAAGGTAAAAGACTCATAATATATGAGAATTTTTTAATTACACTAATAGATAGATGCGATAAAATATTTCAATATTATTTTTTTTTAATAAAATTATTGTAAGTGGATTTATAATAAAGCAAGCTATAAAGGGAGGTATGGTTATTTTATTTAGAATTTTTTTAAAATAATTGAATGTTTATTTCTCCCAAATTAAATTGAACAGATTCTTAAGTAATGTAATAAATTTAATACAATTTAAATATTATCTTGGGGTAAAATTGAAGGTAAAAAAATGATCACGAACTGAACTAATTTCTAATTAAAAATAAAATATAATTTCTTTTCTTTAAGAATTCCAAGCATTGACCTACGCCCTGTTCATGATATGGATCGCCCTCCATGGTGGCGTCGTACTGTACGAAAAGATTATTTTATGTTTGATTTGTCAGACCCTATTATACGTCTTTTATCTTCATCTAATTCCAATTCCTCTCCTTTTGAACTAACTGCTCAAAAAGTTCAAGGTTTTTTTTATGTACGTATTTTTTTTTAATTTTCAAATTTTTACTATTTTTTTTTTAATATTTATTTTAATTTTCAGCATGGAGAAACGGAACAGAATTTTATGATTCTATATGCAGTTTCTAGAGAATCTAATGGAATTGTAGATTTGCCAAGGTTTGTCATTATTTTTATCAATAAATTATTTAACCTAATTTTTAAATTTTTTTAATATAATTTATTATATTTTAGAATTTCAATTAAAAAGTTTTTTAAACAAAATAAAGTAAATGGCTTAGATTCAATGGATGAATCAACATCCCAAAACCAAGAGGGCCATTCAAGAGGGAATTCATCACAGCAACAATTTCAAACTTTCGAAAATTCTAATAAATCTAATGATACTTTTACAACTTCAATGTTTATGCCAAGTTTATCTAAAAAGAAAGAACCAACACCTTTTAGTAATAAAAAAGTTATTCATGAAACTGATACCCTTCATCAAAATAATTCTAATTCTTCTATGGGTAAGCATTTTATTCTTTATTACAAATCATTTTAATTCTTTAATTATATATTTTTATAGCAGCTGGTGAAGAAATGATAATTCCTGGAAATAAAGCTGAAATTGCAGAATTTAAGGATTATTCCATTAAAAATTGTCAATTGCTTATAAATATACATTTGGCAAGAGCCAGCATATTAATGCCTTCAAAATATATTTTTGAAATAATCTATAATAGGTAAGTTATTTATTATTATATTGCTTTAGGTAAGAAAAAGGGTCAGTAAATGAATTTTGATTTGGGCTATAGAAATGCAGAAAAAGATTGATGATAACGTCTCCCATCACTATAATAAGTTTATTTTTTATATTTTTATTTTCATAATTATTGGGGTTCTAAACCTATGTCTAAATAGAAATGAATTTTAATTTCAAAATCTTATATTTTAATTAAAATTTCAATAATGTTATTTTATTAAATAAAATATTTAACTTTTTTTTAAGAATAAATAATGACCTCCTATTATGGGAACCTTCAGCACCAAATTCAGATACAAAAGAAGACTTAAATGAGAGTATCTATGGCAATGAATCCATTTTTGGATTAAATAATTCTACACCTATGGATGATAGTTTAGGTCAGTCTGCTAATGATCCTATGACTTCTAGTTTCTTTCAAGCAACATCCTCTCAACCTGGTAATTTAAAATAAAAAATATTAATGTAATATTAAAAAATATCAAAACATTTATTTCATTTAAAATAATTTTTCACTAATTTATTTTAGTCAGTGACGAAGAGGAAGAAAAATTTTATTCCTTTTATAAATCATCTGAAACAATTGCGCCTGGTTTAAATTTACCTAAGAAAAAAAATATAAATAAACAAAACAAGGTGGTTGTTTCATTAACAATATACAAAGGACTAATAACCATGTATACAAGAACAAAGGTATATACTATATAAGTATATTATGTATATAATTTTAATTTAATATTCAATACATGCTATACATCATATTTTTTAATATATAATATTTTTGTATTTTTAAAACTATTTGACACTCATCATTTTATATTTATTTATTCATAAATATATTTTTTGGCGCAGATTGATATATATATATCTTTTAATTTTAGAATTCAAGTAATGTTATTATTCCTGGACAACAAGGAGAAATACGCCTTTTATTTGATGAAGGATCATTTTTTTCTGTTTCGGGGCATAAAGGAAGAAAAGGTCATGGTTATATGTCAATACAAGTGAATCGAATTGCATTCTATCATAATGGTATAATTTAGTTTATTTATTTTAAAATTTTTATAAACTTATTTGAATTAATTTTATTAATATTTTAGCTTTAATGAAAAATTCTGATTCACAAACACCAAAACGTATTCTTGAGGATATATTAATAAAAGGTGTTGCCGGTTCATTAGGAAATAATATGGTTCCAGTAATCTTTAATTCAGAAAACGGTACTTTTATTAAACAACATAATAGTTCAAATTCACTTGATATGTTAACAGTTGCTGTCCGAATTTTACCCTTTAAAGAAAAACAAATTAAGGTAAATAATTTAAAGTAAAAGATTTAATATAAATAATTATTTTAATAATCTAATCAAATATTTATACCTTTGTTATATTTGTTTTTTTAGTCATTTCGAGTTGCTGTTGGATTACGTGATGCAACTCTACGTTATCGAATGCTTCAACGGGAAAGTAATTGGTTTTTTCAATTAACAGATTTATTTGATTTAGTTGATTTTCCTGTTATGGGTTATGACCCTCCACAGACTTTGACTGAATTACATTTTCATTTATGGGATTGTGCTGTGGACTCAAGGTAAAAAAGTTATTATTCAAAAAATTTAAAATTACTTAATTTAACATATATATTTATTTTGATTTTAGACCACTTTATATACCATATAAAGCTGTTTTAACAGTTGGAAGTTTAAGTATAACAAGTAATATTGTGGCACAAATATCAACATCCACATTGCGTGTATTCGCTGAAGAGTGTATGCTTTTTGTATCAGAAAAAGTTAAAAGTCGTAATAAACCTGTAGATTTGCGACGGGATTATGTTTGTGTCATAATAATGGCTTTGTTTGAGCATTCATTTCGTGTTTGTGATCTCAATCCAGATATTGCACCAATATTTGATCTTCGTTGCGCAATTCCACGTGTAAGTATATTCTTGAATTTTTATTATTATGTTATTATTGATAAACTTCAAACATTTCGAAAATTAATTTTCGATCAAAGAATAGAATCGAATTTGTTTAGAAATAATTTATTTACTTATAGATTGATATCCATACTTGTGAAGATAGTGCAAGAGCATTAAGTATGTTGTTGAAATATTTTGCTGATGATGGTGATTTACATCCACCTGTTGATAATATAACTGGTACAAATTCTGGGCCTGCATCAATATCTGGTGATCAAAATTTACTAGTTGATCCTTTAGATGAAAATGTTGAAGAAATTAATTTACTATCAAAATCACAAGCCGCACATGTTAATAAATTAATGGCAGAAGCAATGAAAGAATCAATTCGAGTGAAATCAACGGATAAACCAGCAAGTAAGTGTATTTTTTAATTTCTACTTAAATAAATAATTTCATTTTATTTATATATAATCATGTTTTAAACTTTAAAATCTATTGTTTCTAGAACCATCTAGAAGTCGACCAAAGAAAGGTATAGAAGTATTTTATTTCCCAGATGAAGTTCTACCCCAAACTAACTTGGAAAACAATATACAATTTGAAAATATGGAAGGCTTCTCTTCAGGTTCTGAATTTGAATCAGATAATAATGCTGAAGAAGATGATGATGATTGGGAAAAAGAATTTATCTTCTTAGAAAAAGATCCATTATTTACGGTATAATTATATATATACATTTTAATACAATTTAATAAATGATTTATTTCTTAAATATATAAAAATTATAATTAGACACTTATCTTTAATTCAAATATATGACAAATAATGGTAGATATTTCAGTAAATGACTTTTATGTTCTACACACAATTCTTAAAATGATATATAATTATATATATTTTAATTTAATTCACCAAAACTATCTAGATATATATATTTATTTTTATTTCTATTTCACCATATAATTTTTCAGTTATTGTAGTGTATATATAATATTAATTATTTTTTCAAGGCACCTGAAATTCAACATTTGACAAATGAACCAGTTAAAATTATTGATAATCATTTTTCTATTCCTCTTGGACGAATCGATTCATTGAATGCACCAAAACATTTCCCACCTGCAGTAGAATGTTATACACTAAGGGACATGACATGCGTTTGGCATATGTATGGCGGTTCAGATTTTGATTCATCAACAGAACCGCCTAATCCTTTTCAAAGTAAATCTAATGAGAAAGAGTCACCATTAGAAAAAGAAAAAAAAAAGTATGTTTACTTCAATTTATTATTTTAATAACTAACTTTTTGAAAGAAGTCTTTTTTTTCAATTTAAATAAACTTGCAAAATTGTGGTTTCTTATTTATGTAATAAGTCTAAATATTTATTTATATCTTTTTCAGGACCTGTGCAACTTCAGATTGTTCGTGTTCTTCCAAAAGAAGGTTATCATCATCTAATAATGTATCATACTCAAAAAAATCACCAAATGACATTCATATGCATACCGAAAAAGAAAATCACACAAAAAAGAAACCATTAAAAACTAATTGGATTGTACGTGGTGGATCAAGACGTGATCACAGTAGATATATGCAAATCCATTTAAACAAAGTAAACAAGAATACAAATTAATTAATTAAGCTTTCAACAATCTAATTCAAAATATTTTCTTAAGGTGCGTTATCGATATGAAGTATTTCCATCATCCCTTCAATATTCTAAAAGACATGTGTTGTTAATTGATACATTTGAAATTATTGATCGAATGGAGTCATCAGGAAAGAATAAGTTTCTTTACCTTTATACTAGTGAAGCTCACCCTAAAAAATCACGTGAGATGGTAAGGAGATGTTTTATTGAATTTTATAATATAAATAATTTAATGTCTTTATCATTTATCGATTATTCAATAATATTAATATTTATATTTTAATCTAGCATATGTATTTATATTATTTGGTCACCGTTAAATAATTATTATTTATTCATAAAAAATTCTAATCTTCATGTTTAGAATAATAAATTAATAGATTTGTCTTGTGATTTTATTTAAATACAGATTTTGAAACATTTTTTCCTCAAATGTTTATTGTTATTATTCATTTATATTTATAAACTTACTAAACAACAAATGTTCTTAATCTTAACTTCCACACATATTATAAGTATTCATTTAAAACGTAACGTTTTTTTCTACAGTTTTTGTTTGAAATGTTAACAATGCGTCCGGAATCTGAAAAAACTTCTGAAGAATGTAGTATTAGAGTTTCTGTGCTTCCATTACAATTCAATATTGATCAAGATGCCATACTATTCTTATATAACTTTGCTAAGGCACTTTCAAAAGATAGTCAATCAAACGGTATTATTTTTATTTAATTTTTAAGCTACACATCGCTTTTTGTATTTTAATTTATTTTATTATATTTAAGAAAATGATACTGGATCATCTAGTTCACGGCATTCTACTCCTACTCATCAACCACCTATTTTATCTGTGAATATTGATAAAAAAGATGATAAAGGAGATAAAGATGTGCCAATTGAAGAACCCTTATTAATCCAATTGGATGAAAAAACTGTTAATGATAATAAAAAGACCAAACCAAGATCGTCATCATTTAATGAAGCTTTCTCACAAAAATCAACTGAATCAAATACAAATGCACAATATTCATCTCCATATTTTATCAAGTAAGTAATGTTAGAATAGGAGAAATAAATGAAAGGATCTATATAGTAAAAGTTTTCAGTTCTAAGTGGATTGTTTATCTAACTTTAAGATTTAAAAAAAAAATTAAATTATTTTTGTTTTTTTAATAATCCAAATAATTTATATCTTACGATTAATTTGAAATAATATCTTTTTATTAATCATTCATATTTGTATTCTTTTTGTTTGTGTTTTATTTTTATATTTATTAAAATTTATTATAATATTTTTTCTATTTATATCTTATAGAACATTCACTTTTGAAAGTGAGGTGCCTATTAGAATCGATTACACGGGCAAACATGTAGATTTAACAACACATGGACCGGCAGCTGGACTTCTCTTGGGACTTGCACATCTGCATAATTCAGAATTGACTTTGAAAACGATTGTGCATCGAAAAGGGTATACATTTTTTTTTTTTTTTGAAAGAATTCATAATTTAATGAAAAATTAATTAATTAATTTTATTGATCCTCAACAAAATGATAAAAATTTTCATCATTTTTTATATTCTATACAATTTTGACTAAAATAATTAAACTTAATGTGATTGATTAAACCTAAATCATGAAGCGATGATAACCATTGTAACCAATTAAACGGATTATTTAATTGCACGTGGTACTTCGGGAAAGACCTATCAATTAATTATTGATAATATTCAAATTTAGGCATTTTCTAAATAAATTACAAAATAACATTATAAATCAGAATAAAACTGAATTTTAATTTCATTATCTATTGAAAAGTAATGACAATTTTTTAAAATATGTTTTTTAATAAAAATATATAGATCAATTAAATTTAAATATTTCGTCAGATCAACATTGTTATTAATATTATATTTTAACTGTTTAATTACATTAGTTTCATTATTTATCTTGATTATTCTTTAATCATTGATTTATATTTTAGAATACTTGGTTTTGATAAACTAATAATTTTCATCGTAAATGAATGGATTAATGATATTAAAATTAATCAATTGGGTGGCATTTTATGTGGAGTTGGACCAATGCATGCTCTTATGCAATTCTGTAAGTTTTTTAATAAAATTAAATCTTGCTATTTTCATAAATATGTACTCATTTGTTTTTAATTTTTGGAATAATTAGTTCAAGGAATAAGGGATCTGGTTTGGATGCCAATAGAACAATATCAGAAAGATGGAAGAATAGTGCGTGGTATTCAACGTGGAGCTCATTCCTTTACACAATCCACAGCAATGGCAGCTCTTGAATTGACATCACGACTTTTAACAGCAGTACAGGTAATTAATTTACTTTCACAAAACTTTTAATATTTTTACCTCTTAAATTTCTAAATAAGTTTTTATATTTTAATGTAATGAGTTCGAAATATTATTTTTTTTCTTTACTTAAAAAATTATATTTTAAATCTTTTGCTTAAGATGTTAAATATAAATTTACTAATAAGAAAAATGAATTATATCAAATATCTGCAAATAATTTAAAATATTGTAGTACATGAAGAACAGTTTATTTCTTATAGTTATTTATAAGGCATAATTTTAAATGCATGTACTTGTTTATTTTAATTTAATTTTATTTCTAAAATATGATTTTTTAATTTAATTTAAAATAATAACAAGAGTTGTTTTATAAAATTATCAGTTCAAGGGAATCTTTCTGAAATTTAGAGTTTATAGTAAATTTTATTTTTACATATACTATGAAGTTTCAATAATTTATTGACTTGAAAACTTTAATTAATTGTGATTATTCAGATAAATTTTTATGTAATCTTTAAATAAACTGATTATCCACATTCAATTTATAATAAATATTATTAAATAATATATATTATAAAATTTAGTCTATTTTTATTTATTTCATATTGATTTTATTTTCACCTTGAATGATTAGTGCACTTTTTTCTTGTAAATAGTTTTTTCACATTTTTTTATCTTTTTCTTTTATTAATCTACAATTATTTCGCTGTTTAGTCATTAATTTTGAATATTATTACATTTCTAAATTATTTTTTTTATTAAATTTGTGTGATATTAAAATATGCTTTTCAAATCTAAAATTAATCTTTTTTTTGACTCTTGTAAATAGTTGATTTGGAATTTTTACAAACTTTTTTAATTTCAAATAAATGCATAAATTATAACTTATTATTTATATGGTAAATACTCTCATTTATTTTTCTTCTAGTAAACTGATTTTATTCACTGTTTTTTTTAATATTTAGTTTCGCAAATTTATACATGCCCTGGTCTATTTTTATCATAAAATTGATCTATTCTAAATCTGCTCCATTTTTGATACCTTATAATTCCTCTGCCTAATGCCAAATCTTAATTTTAACTTAGCATCCCAATCTCCAAAGTCTCACTCTGTCAAGTATTATTGTTTCAAACTCATTATGAGCCGTCAGTATCAATCTCAAAAGCAAATTGCGCTTTTAATGTAAAATGGTCGATTACTCCAACATTATTTTTTCCATAAAAACGCAGTGTTTAATCGACTCACTATTCCTTGTATTCCTTTGTATTAATTGACTTGAAAATTACAAAACTGACTGTAACCTTTAAACCAATGCTCAGAATAACTTTAAATCTTAACATGTACTTTTGAAGGTTAGTACTACCCGAAAACGTGGGTTCGTCAACAATATTACCATATATGTGTCAGACCGGAGAATAGAATAGCATGTTAATAATAAAATCCCATGTGCTATCAATTTTCCATGACTTATTAAAATTCTTCTTTCAAACATTCCATTTATTTTCTATAATTTATTATGGAACATAAATGATTGAATTAGGTAGTCTTCTTCAGAAGACCATTTGATTCGTTCTGTATATATTTAGTCATATTGAAGATTTCAATTTTTTCACTTTTCACACTCAAGTTGTTTTAAAATTTTCTTCTTTCAAACAAAGAGTTCTAAGGTCTTTTATCATAATTTTATGGACAGACATCAGAGTTTATTTTTGTTTGAATTTAATTAGTAATTTAATGAAAAATGTTTTACCTTCATTTCTATCTAATCTTAATTTATTAAAATTATTTCATACCTATTTTCACATCATAATACTCTTTTAAATATATTTGGTTTAATTATCTTCTGTGAAATTTTTATATCTATTCATTTCCAATTAATAATTAAAAAATTATTCTTAACTATTTTTTTTCGCTCTTTTATTCCAGGTGAAATTTTATTACCAATGAAAAAAAAATAAATAAATTTGATTTAATAGAATATCTCAAGAAATAGTTTTAAAAACTATTTTTTTTAACAAAATTATTTACGATTCGTTTTAATGTTTCCACCAGGGTAGTCTTCAATATAAATTATCTAGTGTCCCTTTGACATTAACTTCAATGACAATTGGCTGCGCGTTATCTGGTGGAACTTTACCAATCGGCCTTTTAACTCCTTCTTTTCTTGATTTGGTTGTCTATACACCGCTTATGAAGGTAGGCCAAGGAACGAAATATCTCATTGAAGGAAGGGGTCATTATTTTTACAAGTATTTAAATGCATGGAAATATAACACTATAAAATAACGTTATCAATATATTTATATTGCAAAATATATTCAGTAAAAATTACCTTTTTCATTTTCTCTTGTTTCTTAGTATCTAGAGGACATTCTCTATAAAGAAGTTATTAAGATTTTCTTTTTTCCTTTTGTTCTCCTTATAAAATCAACAGTAAATTAAGGGCTTCAATTTTCTCAACTGTTCAAATTTAAAATCCTATAATGAACGAAATGTTTTGTTTAGATTCATAAAAATATTATTGAAATAATGATTATAGACAACATCAATATTAAATCATAATTTTTCTTCAGCCAAAATTCAAGATAATTTATAAATAAAAATATCTTGTCCTGGATGACTTTTATATGGATCTTTTACTCTATATATACTCACGTTCCTTGGAATTATTCTGAAAATGTAATATTCTAAAGTGCCTGCTGAAAATTTGCCGAAATAAAATGATAGTTGAATTTGATTCTAATTATTAGTATAGATAAATAAATAATATTAGAATGAAAAAATATAAATGAGAATATTTCCCTTTTGAAATGAAATATTACTGTTAACAGAATTTTCCAATATATTAAAATATCTTTTCTAGACTAAAGTAGTAATTAAGAGCCAATGATTTTATTAAAACTTTTGTGGTCTTTTTCATAATTATTAAAGGGATTTTTATTAAATATTTGTATAATTTATTTATTGAATTAAATTGGTCAGTGTACGATACTTGATAACGACTGCAGAATAACAGTCGAAACGTTGTACGTTTATTTAATTCAATAAATAAATTATACAAATATGTGAACTTTTAATAAAAATCTCTTTAATAAGAGCCATTGACCTTAAAATCATTACTCTTAGTATTTTAAGGGTTTTTTTCTTATACTTCTAAACTAATGACTGATAAAAACAACTTTTAAACTTTATTTTTTTCTTTCACTTTTGAAAAATATATTGTAGTGTGGCTAAATGTTAAGTTTGCTTGTTTTAATTGAGTATTTTTCTTTTAAAATAGTTAATAATTGACTTCGTATTTATCTCTAAGACTATTTGAATGACTATTGAATTCTCTTATAAATTGATCTAATTTTATCTAGACTCTAATTTTTATCTTTTATTTTTCCGCATGAAATTTCTCCAATAATAGATATTATTCATTAAAAAAGTAAATCAATTATATTCAAATCTATTCATTATCATTACCGATACATTTAACTATTTTGCATTATTTAGGTAACAGCTGAAGTAGCACATGATATGATTTCTCCTGGTCCAGGCGTTCGTCGTCGACTCGAAGATGGCAAATGGCGACGTTATAATCCACCGTCTGATGTACGAGAAGGCATAACTAATGCTTATTTACTAGTCAAACAGGTAAGATTTTTATTTATAAAATTATTTTTTATTGCTCTTTGATTTTGATTAATACTATTTTTAAATTATATTTTCTATTTATATATATACATATATATGTATATATAATGATATTTTCCTTTGTTTCAGGGTATGACAGAAACTGCTAATCAATTCTATGAAATCGCCAGTTCTGAGCATGAACAGAAAGGCGTTACTGGTGCTGTAGGTGGAGTACTAAGACAAATACCTGGCACATGTGTAACACCAATTATTATCTGTGCAGAAGCGTCTAATAATGTACTTGGAGGAATGCGTAGTCAACTTGCTCCAGATATTAGACGGGAAACATTTGAAAAATTTCGCATTCAAGCACCAAATTCTCCTCTAAAGTGATATTCATTTTATATATAAAATACGAAATATTATGTTTCTAAAATTTAATAATAATCATCTCTCTTTACTTTTAATCATTTTCTGAAATAATTATTTAGTTAATATACATTTTATTTCGATATTCAAAAACTATATAAAATAAGGCTGTACCCAATACATGTTTCAAAAGATCAAATTTTATGATGACATAACTAAAAATATAATGAAAAAATAATCTAAAATAAATATATGTTCAGTTATTATGGCTATGTATAGTGACGGAAAAATGTAACCACAGGGTAGCGGTGTTGCCGGGAATCAACCAGTTGAGATGGCGCATTGCCATTGCCCGACAATAGCGCCAACATGGCTTTACTTTTTTTTGTCCATATACATACAATCGAAATATTTTTTTTATTTTGCTAATTTTACTTTATTTTTTATATATATTTAAAGGAATACGCTTTATAAAGTAGCTTTAAATAAATAATTTAGAAAGAATACGAGATCTCCTCATTAAAATGTCGTATGTTTTTTTGGGTTTTTTGTTATAAATTAATTTTTAAATTATTTAACACTTTTTTTTACATTTCAATGATATACTAGATTTAAAGTACTTTGGGATTTTTCAATTGTTTTTCTGAATAATAATTATTCATTAATAGGTAGAATAATAATAAATAAATAAATTATAAAAGAGATTATCTTCTGGTGATAAGGAGTGAAATCTACTCGAATATAATTATTCTTTTTTTTTTTTTTGGAGGAGGTATTCAGTTATATATTTATTTATATATAATTTATTGAACTATAGACTGAACAAACAGTAGAGATTGAAATTGGCAACTCTCTTAAAATACTTTATTTTTATTATAAAAACGTGGCATTGACGGTTCGTATATATGCGTTTTTTATTAATCGAACAATATTATATATTATGATTAAAAAAAATATTGTCAAATAGATATTATAAGTAAAGCTATTTTTAAAAAATTTTTTTAACGTTTTAGTTAACTTTATTTTTTATTAATTATTTTGATTCATTTATTAAGTTGATAAAAAATATAATTCGATTTTTTTTTAAATTCTTTAAATATTTGTTTTTATCTTTCACTAATCAAATTATTTTATAGTTTATTAAATAGATAATATGTATAGTATAATGGTTTTCTTTAAGAATAATTTTGATCTTTTATTGAAGTCATCTCGTATATATAAAATATATAAAAATATATTATGTGATTTTATAAAATATATTTTAATACAACAATTTTACAATGCAAGATGAAACCGAATTCAATTTTTTCACATATTTTTCAATTTTAGCTATCAAATAATTTTTTTAATCCGAAAAATAAAATTCCTTTTAACCATCAAAATATTAAATAGTAAATTCACTAAATAAATCATAGTAACTTATTATTATATCAAACATACAGGGTGGAGCAGAAAAACCTATCAGATTTCAAAACGTTATAAAATTAAAACCACTCAGCTTGTCAAAAAATTTCTTTTATTAACATATCGCAAATTTTATGCCATTATTAAATTTAAGTTTTGAAAAGCACATCACTCAAAGGCGGTGATTCAGGCGCTCGGTGAAAGTCATGGAAAGCTACCGCGAGCTGAATCAGTGTATCCGCTCCCAAGGACGACATTTGAGTGATGTGCTTTTCAAAACTTAAATTTAATAATGGCATAAAATTTGCGATATGTTAATAAAAGAAATTTTTTGACAAGCTGAGTGGTTTTAATTTTATAACGTTTTGAAATCTGATAGGTTTTTCTGCCCCACCCTGTACATACATACAATGGAGTTATTATATAGACTGAATATGGAATAATATATATTTGATACTAATGTTAAAGGTTACTATCTTAATATAATATTTTAAATATTACAAGTTAAATATATTATTTTATTACAATATTTTACAATGAAATTACAACGAAATTTTAAATTGTTGAAAATTTTTCTAAAAAAATTGTTTCTTTAAAAATAAATCTATTCATTTTGAAAAAACTTTTCATTTTTAAATAATTTTATTTATTTATGATGAATTATATTTGTTCACTATTATTGGCGATGTAATTTTTCACGTATATAATCTCATCTTACATTGAAATCCTGTTTGTTTTTTATTACATTTACTATCATTCATTTAATTATTGCTTGATATTATTTTGAAAATTCGTTTATTATTATCAGTTCACCTAAATTTAACTAACAACTATAATTTATAATTTGCATATACTATAGAAGATTGAAATATTCAACAATATAGTAATTAAAAAAGGTTATTTATCTTTTTAAGTTCATATAATATAATAAACTTAATTAAAATTAGACATTTTTATGATAATGGCCTTTTATCTTTTACACTTGCAACAATTAAAAATCGTATTAAAAATTGATTTTGGTTTCATTTTCACTTTTTTAAAATTTATTTAAGCGATATTCCTTTTTTATCTTTAGATTTTTTTAAATATATATAATAATATGTTATAAATTTATAAACAGGTAAAATACATTTGTAATTGTTATAAGTTTATAACTATATATATTGTATATATTATATAATTTTTTGATATTTGATTTTTTTAATGTGATTCAAAATATGGATCATGCTTCTATCTTTTTACCTTTTTTAAATGTTTTTTAATTTTCTCATAATTTCAATTTTAAAAGAAATTACATATAATACAAATATATCACTTTTATTTTGTATAATTTTTTGTACTCTTCAATAAAATTTAAATAAAGTGATTAAATTATAATTAAGTCATGAATATTTTAACATTTATCCATCCTGATAATTTCCATCTTTTTTTTTTAATAATATACAGTACCGGGACCCCGAGCCTCGGCTCGGTACTTAAGTTAAAAAAAAATGATTCATTATTATTGGGTTTGGCTGGTAATATTAATACCTGGGACACCGAGCTGTCGCTCGACCCTTTAAAAAATATTAATCTACAATTAATTATTTATTACAATTATTAAATGTTGCATCATTGCATCAATCTGATTAAAATGAATTGAACTGGGGTCCTCAATAATACAAACAAACAATTTTAGCTAGCATAATAAGATTAATCCAAGTAATATCGTCTATTTCTATTCGACACTATTTTCAGTTATGAAATGAACAGTCAGTAGAGAGTAAAAAAATTGTAATTGAAGACCGTTGTTTTTAAAAATAATTAAATTATTTTATAGATTATAAAATAAAAATTATTGTATTAACATTAAAAATATTGAAATAAAAAAATAATAGTTTGATTTAATAAACTAAAATATTATAAACATTTTTAATGTGAATTTCTCAGGGAGGTAGGGAGCCCAATTCATTTAACCATCCATGTTGTATAAGGAATCTTAATTTCTTAACACTCCGTTTTTTCAAATTTAAAATAGAGGGAGAGAAAGAGTTTCAATTATATTCGAATAGTCTATATATTCTATATATGAGTATTTTTTTTTTCTGAATTTAATACCAAGTTGATTTTCAAAATTTTCTATTCTTTATGCATATGATTGATTACATGTGTTAAAATTTAAACAAATTCAAATATTCTAATTTATAAATTTATATAAAATTTAATATTATTTTTTCGAGACTAATGGCAAATACCGGTGGCCCTAGTCAGAGCAAGAGAAGACTCCTTTTGGTAGCGGCCCAGTCGATGATGTTATATGGATCGGAGATTTGGGCTTTACAACTATATTTTAAGTGAAAAAATGATTTCTTGGTTATATAAAAATTAAAATATGATTCTTTATATCTTTATTATATAGAAAAGTAGGCGTGTTAATATAAAATATATACCTGGGACACCGAACTATCACTCGACCCTTTAACCAATTTATACAATTTATTTTTATATACTTTAAAAATTTTACAATTTTTTAATTATTTATTATAATTGTTAAATGGGATTTCTAAAAATGACCCATTAAAAATTTGTTTCCTAAAATGTTTCAAATTAATTAAAATAAATTGTATAAATGTTCATTTATAAAATCTATATATCTGTGAGTTTGTTTTTCGATTTTTTAAATTTTGATTTTGGATTCGATTAGAGCTTAAAATGTGTAAATGTAAAGTGGTCTTGGTTTTTTTAAAATTCGTTTGGGAACATGGTCAAATCGGCAGTCAAAGTTGAAAATTCCCCATATATTATAACTACTGTAATTAGTATTATATATAATGTAAAATTATAAAGAAAAAATGTTTAGACATTATTATAGACATTTTCATTCTGTAAATTAAATAATTTTATTTCATTTAAATAAATATCTATTTTTAAATATTTTTTTCTCTCTACATTATTTATCTAATTCTCACAATATATTAAGATCATACCGGGACCCCGAGCCTCGGCTCTGTAATTAAGTTAAAAAAAAAAAATTCATTATTATTGATAAATATATATCGTAATTTATAATTATAAAATATTATTAAAATATATATTTTTAATTTTATTTCGAAATTAAATAAAAAATTTTAAAATATTTTAAATATAAAAAAAATATTAATAAAATATTCTTTAAAAAAAGGCGGGAGTCAAATTTCAATATAAATGTCATTTGTGATGTCATCAATATATAAATTAATAATAAATAATATTAATAAATATTAAATTTAATAAAAGAACAATGAATAAATAAATATAAAATAGTAATTTATTAAAATGTAAACAATAGATAAAAAGAAAAAAAATAACAAATTCATTATTTTCATTTTCATTTTTTAAATAACGATTCACCCGGAGAGTTTCGAACCGAGGAAATCCACTCGTTAAAACATCACTTTACCATCTGGACTAATATATTTAGATAAAAAATTCTCATTTTTTTACTGTCTTAGCAGGCAGATTTGATGTTTTTTATTTTATTTTTTTTTTTTTGAGAGAGATTAATAAATATCTATATATATTTTATTAAAAATAAATATTTTTAATTTTATTTCGAAATTAAATAATAAATTTTAAAATATTTTAAATAAAAAAAAATATTAATACAAATAAAAATGGAGGCCAATTTTGACGTTTTCCATATATAATTTTCAATTTAGAAATTAATAATGAAGCTGAATGTTTCAAGAGATGTGATCAATAAAACTCAATTTTTCTTTATAAATACTATATCTAGTGTGAATTTGAAAAAAATCGTTAGAGCGGTTTTTGAGAACCAATATATATAGATAGATAGATATATACAATTTTAGCTAGCATAATAAGATAAGATTATATTCGGAGGAAGACTCGACCTCTAGGAATATAAAAAAAATTATTTGAATTTTTTTTATAAATTAATAATTTATTAAAAACACGTGGACATAATTATCCAAATTAAAACTATACAATAATTAATGGTAGCTTTGGAAAACATTATATATCTTTATATGACTATTATTATTTATAATGTAATCAAATTATAAAAGGTAAAAACCGAGGAATATGAAGCACAATTTGTGTTTTTTACCGAAACTCAAACGCTAATACTTTTTATAACATCGAGATTGGTGTTAATGGTACCTAGAACTATTAGGAACTTAAAGATTAAATTACAACTTTAATCTGAAAATAAGAACTAATAAAAGGGTGCTTCTGAGAAATTACCAATGTAAAGTTGAAATGTTGGAATATTTAATTAGGTAAATTTTAATACTAAAATAGGACATTTACGCATGTCTGGGAAGAATATTTCCCTGGTTTTAGTAAATTGTTTAAGGGATTCAATTTTCCCCAAAACCATGGACCACTCATAAAAAAGTATATATATATATATATTTTATACAATATGACACATGTCATATTCCCCGCAAACTCAATGCGTCATATCCTCAATCAATTTTTCACTAAACCAAAAGAAAACAAATGTCCTTTTGGAATAAACATGATGAAATTTCATTTGTGTTGATCTTCTAAATGTCATACAAAACAAATCTCCCTTAAATGATGGTCGTTTGTAACTTGGGTACGCACATTTCACCTGATGGCGTATCATACCCCAATGCCACAAAGCCTACTTTTCGAGAAATAGAAAACGCGTCATATCTCTCATATTTTACCTATATCCTATAAGATATTTAAAAACAATCTATTTTTTTAAATGTTATTCAGTTAAATTCAAAATTAAAGAATATACTATATTATTTGAATTAAATATGATCTAATTAATTAAAATGAGAACATTTAGAACAAATTCAATAATTTATCCATTGAACTATCTCTATATATAAAACTCATAGTATATAGTATATAAATATATTCATAGTATATATATATATTCATAAAGTATATATATATATTCATAGTATATATATATATATATATATATATATACTATGAACAAGTCCCAGGACCAGTTTATCAGGATCTGTGAAGTTCATCACCCTGCTTCTCCCGCGATCCGCTGTATGTTTCAGTTCTAGAGTTGACTCACCTAAAAATTTATTCATATTAGCTAAACATAATGAAACTAAAATTATTGTTTATAGAGGTGTATTAAACTGAAACATCAAACAGTATTTAGACTCTTACCTAGACAAAAAAGATCATCATTTAAAAATTGTAGATATCCATAATCTTTTTAAATCAATAAATAATTTAATAAATTGTTGTTTTTCTAATATAATCTCACTGTTGGGAAAATATTTCTTTCTCTTGTAACGGTGGCTACTTTAGCTAGTTAAAATTAAAATTTATATTTTAATGATATTCTGTGGGAATTCGGAATTGCTAGAATTAATATAAATATTTTTATATAATGTTCTCTCTCTCCTTTATGATAAAAAAACCTCAATTTTTTTAAGTTCAACAATACATATTGTATGATTTGCGATTATTTTCTTACTAACAATAAGTACTTTTACTTAAAACAATAAATTCAATCAATGTTGATTAGGCTATGAAAATTTTTACACTAGGAAAATTAAATTTTAATTTTGTAAATGTATTTTATTTTTATTTCTAATTATTATAGGAGTGTGTAAAATGTGTTTTCTATCTAATTAAAAGTAATCCAATTATATTTACTCACTATATTATAATAAATGAATACTTATTTTTATTTAATTAAACTGATTTTAATTGAACAAACTATATATTTCACAATATTCGGTAATTTCAATAATTATTTTTTTTATTTTCAATAACTAAAAAAATCCTTAAATTAATATCTAAATTCAATATCTTTAAAGTATATAATAGTATCATTTTTTATTAATAACTGAATATTGAATACTAAAACATGTTTTATCATAAAATAATTTGTCTTGTTTCTTTTTAGGTTTGAGATAAATTAAAATTTTTTTGAAAATTCAATATGTAATTGAGTGAAAGAGTGGTATGGTATGGTTTCTGTCAAACTAAGGCTATAATAATATTATAAAAATAAAAATATATTATTTCTAATTTTCCGGTCAAAACAGTTTGTTCATTTAACTTTATTTTAATGTGATAAAATTTGATAAGTCAACATGTTAAATTATGTAAAAATTGCCTCAATTAGATTCCTCAATGGGATCAAACTATATTTTTTTAAACTATAAAATTTGCCTTTTAATGAAAAAAGACATAGTTTCAGGACTAATTCGTAAAGTGAATATTAATTTAATTCATTCATGTTTTTTTTAATTAAAATAAATATTTAAAATAATAAATGTTTTTATATTTTATATTTACCGCAATTTAATTTAATATTATTTTAATAAAAATTAGATTTATTTAATACATTTATATTTTCTGTTTTTTTTTTGTATTTACAAAATTCTGTAATTCTCTAATTTTATTATTTATTTAAAAAGTATCCACATACTTAAAGCACCCCTAATTTTTAAAGTATAATTGTAAGGTATAATAATATAAATATAAAAGTTTTTTATAAAATAACGTTTTTCCAATGGACTATAATTTTTCTAAAAGCTTAACAAAGTTTATGGATTAATTGCTTCATATTCAACGAAAAACGTTGGGCGCGTTTAGTTCTATGCAATTAACTTCCTTTATAGAGCTATAATTCATATATATATACTAAGATACATTCATACATACCACCCTAAAACACTTAATTAACAAGTAACACTATTTCTTCAAATATAATCAACCATTTTGGATTTGATTGATAATATGTAAATTTAATAAAAATTCTTTTATATTTTGATACATACTTTGATATAAGTATATTACAGTGAAAAATAATAAAAGATTAATTTCTTAGCTCTTAAACTATCAATTTTATTGCATCATAAAAAAATTGTCAGTTTATTTGTTTAATAAAATTTTTATTATTACAAAAATTTGACATTTTCATATAAATAAATTGAACTAAATACGCCCAACGTTTTTCGTTGAATATGAAGCAATTCATCCATAAACTTTGTCAAGCTTTTAGAAAAATTATTTTATTCTTTTTACTAAAAAGAATAAAATAATTTTCGGGGACATATACAATGTATAAAAAAAGATATTTTCTCTATACCAGAGGTTCTTAAACATATGTACTCCGCGAACCCCCACTTGAAAAAATTTTTTTTAGCGGATCCCATCCCAACTTTAGGTACTTTACGTCATTTTATTAGTTAATTTCTGGCTTACGATCTCATAAGAACA
Source organism: Labia minor (assembly GCA_963082975.1). NCBI lineage: Eukaryota > Metazoa > Arthropoda > Insecta > Dermaptera > Spongiphoridae > Labia > Labia minor. Next base: position 46,240,652 of record OY720344.1, read on the forward strand.
AGGATATATGATGAATATTTCTAACAGTGATTGGTGAATAACGATTTTTTTGCATATTGTAGAACACATTTTATTAGAAATTATAATATTGAAGAAAGAAAATTCAGCTAAATATGAAGATGGAAACGGTAGCAATAGTTTTCTTGCACATTTCGTTGAATTTGGGTATTTGATCTCTTTTTCCTCACAAAGCCATGCCATCGCTCCTTTTATATTAAATAAAGTTTTAACTGACTCATCATTTTCTCGTGCACCTGTACGATGGCTTTGCGGACCCCCAGTAAAGGCTTCGCGGACCCCCAGGGGTCCGCGGACCATAGTTTAAGAACCTCTGCTCTATACCATCTGAGAGAAAGAAACCCCTCCTCATTGGGGATACAACTGATTAATAAGAATTCATCATTAATTTTAATGCTATAACAATCAAAATGAAAATCTATCCTGAAATCAATATTTATGTTTCAAAATCCGTTGAAAAAAAATTAATCGGAGCAATAGAAAAGGAGTTAGTTACTAAAAGTAATTAATCGCTAATTAATTAAAATTAATTAATTATAATTCAATTATATTTCTTCTATACCTTCTAGGGATCCATTGAAATATCTATAAAAATTTTCAAAAGTCGATGAAAAATCGATTTCAATTACTATTAGATAGTTTTTATTTGAAAATTCCAATTTTATTTATTACAGGAACAATTTATCAGTTGCTAAAGAGCCTTTGTTGAGTGGGTAGGTGATCATGCAGCTGGCTTAGTGAGATTATTTATTGACCTCTTCTATGTCTTCATATACTTAATACAAGTAATTAATATCTGACAAACAAAACAAACATCGCCACCTTCGTTGATGGCACCAGTTGGAAAAGATGCAGAAGAAGTAACTAAGTTAGTACAAAAGGCCCTGGACCAAGTTAAGAAATGGAAAACCCAATGGAAAATAAAATTAAACGAGAATAAATCAACTCATATACTTTTCACAAATCGTGCAATCAAAAACATACCAGTGTAGATTGACAGACAAATAATAAACATGCTGATACAGCCAAATATTTAGGGATTAATGAAATAAAAATAAAATACAGAAAAATGTACTAGCTAATGGGCATACATACGGAACTGATGAGTGAAAATAAACCCATGATTTACAAACCTATTATAAGACCGTGTGGCGGTCGTAACTCGCGCCACACACCGGCACATCCCAGGCAATCCACGCTTTCTCCCACACTCACAACCGATATGGACATATGGAGTCCAAATCCGGGGTCCGGGGTGCTCTAAATCGACAAATATTAAAATGATTAAAAAAATTAAAAATAAAATTCAAACAAACGCTGAAGGAGCTCCTTTGTATATGCCAAATAAAGATCTACATAGGGATATAAAATTGAGATAGTGGAAGAATTAATAAAGAGATTTGCAAGAAAATATGAGGAGCGACTGCAGAAGCACCCAGAAGCCTCCTACTAACAAGATGTCAAGAATTGTAAAATCGCTTTTTAAATGAGTCATAGTTCATTTGATAGTAGATCGAGGAATGAAAAAGTGTAAAGGTGTTTGAGTGAATGGGGCCTAGTTTTCGAGAAAAACTCAGGTAAAGTTTCACTTTTCCCGGACGTTAGTTAACTAGCTTTGAAATATATTTATATTTTATAAATCGAATAAAAGATGAAACATTTTATGTTATTTATTTATATATTTGTTTATATTTGTATATAACTAAAAGTATAACTTGTTAACAGTGGCGGATTAAAGGTCCAGAGCGCCCTAGGCAATCACTTTATCGGCGCCCCTGTATCGGCCATAAATGCCCATCAGAATACTATAAATTTTAAAAATTCTGAGCTCGCGCGCCCCTTGTAACTACACGCCCCTAGGCACGTGCCTAGTTTGCCTTACGGATAATCCGCCTCTGCTTGTTAATCTTATGAGATTAGTTGTAATAGAAAAAAATAAAAGAAACAATTATTCTTTAATAATAGAATATTTTTAATTTATTGACAATTGCTTTAAAGAAAAGAAATGATAAAAAATGTATTGATTCAATTATTTTAATATAGTTTTTATTTTTATTTTGATAATTTATGATTTGAATATAACCGCCTTTTATGATAAATCAGTATGATATATCCATCTAAAATATATCGTTATTCATTCCCCCTACAAGCATCAATATTTCAAATATTACACGTGATTTTGACAAGTTTATATAATTTAATAATCTAAATGTATTTGTTCGACATGAATGAATAATAATTATGGAAACAATTACCCAAACAAATTTTGAAGGTGCCTTTGAAAAACAAAATATTACTTGTTACTGTAATAATACTTCACAAGAGAAACAATATTTTAAGTGTATAGAATGTGAGCGAATAGTTCACTTTAAATGTGTTAAAAATCCACCACCGGGAGGTCTTGATGGAGATGTATTTTTTCAATTTACATGTTATCAGTGTGGCAAAGGAATAGAAATTTACACTAGAGAGAAACTTCAATGGTAACCACTATTTTAACATTATTAATTTTTTCCTTTGATGGATTATTTATTGATTTTAATTGTTCTTAATATTGTTTTATATTTCTATTTTCCAGGATTACTTGTATTATTTTAGTATTATATAATTTACAAAACCGATTTCCCGGTTTAAGTCACAAAGGATATTTTCATTGGAAGATAAATATTTGTAATTTTATTGGAAAACATTGGAATACATTATTTGGAAATACATATTTGTATGTATATATATAATATATTAATTTACTTTTAAATGTATACAAATATCATTTTTTTAATATCTAAATATCTATTTATGTATATATATATTTGTATATAAGAAAAATTAATTTACCTAAAATAAATATTTCTTCACTGATTTGTATTTAAAACGAAATTAGTTTAGTATATGTTATTTAATATTTATTTATTTTATTATTATTTTAAGGAAAAGAAAAAAGAATTGGACTGGTACAGTTTCTGGATCTCTTTCACATTTCAATGGAATTATTTTCCAATCGGGAACGGAAGAACTCAATGAATCTGGATGGTGGAGGCTTTCATTTCAGAGGCTCACACCCTTTGAACATATTAGTTCTAGTATGTTTGACTTTAAAATAATATTTTTTCAAATTATTGTTTTTCAATACATTAATTTTTGAATTATATAAGAATTAATTCAAGTTTGTGATAAAAAATGTTTATTTTTTTTATTTGACATCCAAATATTTGTACATTTGTCCAAAGGCACATGGTAGAGTTATATTATACAAATATAAAAAACAAAAAATAAAATAAATCAAATTAAATTAGATTAAGTGGGGAAGGATAGGGAAAAGAAATAATTGGAGTGGATATTAAACAAGGAGGTGAAAGGGTATGTCACTGATTAAATTAGAATCCGCAGGTAGCTCGCAATGTCGCGTCTGGGCACCAACGTCACGGTTTGCTTTGTCATGTCTCTTGTTAAGTCGTGCGGTTTGAGTCTTTTTAGTCTTCTCAAATGTTCTTGAGTGTCTAGGAGTTGTCTAGCTTTAGGATTGGGGTGGTTATGGAGTCTGTCGTTGTAGCGAAGGCTGTAAATTTTGATTTCATTATCTATCGTATCTATCCCGTGGTCTCTCTGTGAATCAGTCTGTTAGGGACATACCAAGGAGAACTTGTATTTTGAAACCTCTGTATTTGGTCTCTGTTAGATTTGCTAGCTGTCCCCCACATCTGAATGCCGTTGGTCCAGAGAGGCTTCTTCATTTTGTAGATTAGTAATTTGTTGTCCATAGTCAGTTGGAATTTTTGTCTGAGCAGCCAATACAATTTGCTTAGTTTGATTGTCAATTATTTCTTTTTTGTCTTAATGTGCATCTCCCAGGTTAGACGTCTGTCATTTAACTTCTTTTTTCATTGGGATGGGTTTGTCTAATTTAACGTCTGGGCAAGTTTGTCTATTTAAAGTAAAAGTCAGGTATGCTGATTTGTCCTCATTTACTGCTATCTTCCATTTCTCAATAGGTCCAAACTTTCCTGGAGCATAGCAGAAACAACAAAACCCTACCTAGATTCTCCAGTATTTTATTATAATCAGTGAAATTAGGAATAAAAATTAGGTGGTTTGTTGGGTGTATTTGTTTTTGGAGAGATGGTTGTGAGTGATTGGAATTTATTTGTATGAGTGGGAATAATAATAAACAATTAGTTTTTTGTTTAATACATCGTGTATCGGGGCTGTCGCGTTGTTGTTGTGTACTGTCTGCCAATAGTTGTCCTTATTGGGTAAGTCAGGAAGTGGTGAAGATGTTGAAGGTCCGACGTGGTCATCTTCGATAGGTTTTTTTAAATGAGACGTTGTAGGAGTTGGGCTTGTTTTTGTGCAATACTTGGTTATTTGGCAAGGAATCCTTTGCCACACGTTTTGCATTTGTATTTTTCTCTACGAATGTGGAGTTTTCAATATGCACAAATTGACATATCTGGCATTTAACCTATTTTATTTAAATTAATAAAGTAAGTGCCTGAGATGAAAAATAGAGTTTGGAACGGGGGGGGGGGGGGATGAACTTCACACACTCGCGGGCTAGACGATGTGGATGGCTGAGTAGGGGAGGCCTTGGAAAAAGTATAAAGATAAAGATATGTGTAGAATGTAAATAGCTAATTAGGAAAAAAGGTGAAATTATATAAAGATTTTTACTTACAATTGAGTAAGATGAAGAAAAGATTTATAATATTTAAATTTCTCTCTTTTTTTTTTTATTACAACTAAATATAAGGTGTAGTAAACAGAAATCCATTATTTTTGTATGAAATTGAAGGCTTTATTTAGCACATTTAGGTCAAATATGCGCCGTTTTGTTTGATAACTTGCTGCCATTTTGAAGGTAATATCATTATACCTCTCTCATAGCCCTCATTGGCAAAATATTGAGATTTTCACAAGCCTCTCTTGAAGCAAATTTTTCACCAGCAAATATGTTCGCCATAGACAGGAACAGATGGTAATCACTTGGTGCCAGGTCCGGACTATAAGGCGGATGCAAAAGAACTTCCCAAGCACCCGGAGCTTCTGGCGAGTCACTATCGATGTGTGTGGCCTGGCGTTGCCCTGATGGAACACAATTTCTCTTCTATTGGCCAAAGCTGGCCGCTTCTGGGCGATTGCTTTCTTCAGGCGGTCCAATTGTTGAATGTACAGTTCCGAGTTAAGAGTTTTGCCGTAGGGGAGCAGCTCATAGTAGATAATTCCCTGTCACCCTGTCCCACCAAACACACATCAAAGCCTTCGAAGAAAAACTGTAAAACAGCGTATTTTCTCTTTGCTAGGGTACATCTTTGACGCGCGCTCAAACAAAACTGAGTTAACTAATCACAAAACTGTCAGAACATGTTTTCAGTACGAAATCTTATCTTTTGAACGCCATCTAGTCTAACCCGATCGCACTTATACAACGCGAGATACAGATAATTAAAGCCATCTATTGGAAAAATAATGGATTTCTTTTTACTACTCCTATTATATAATTTTTGGTAAATATTAAATATATTAAAATTAACATTATATAATTTAATAATAATGATGTATTTAGGTCGAAAATAACCTAGTGATGAGCTCGTCACTAAATAGCACTTAAATAGATGTTAACAGCTTGATGACTGAATAATGAATGAAAAATAATATATTAAAATATTTCTATTTTAGATTTGATACGCCGCAGATATCAACAGGAAAAATCATCTTCATCCTCTTCATCAATTTCTTTTTTCCCTTCTATGTCTGTCAAAAAAGATTCAGATATGTACTCACGGGATTATGTGGAACCTACAGCGACCTTATCACGATTTTTGTTTGCTGATGAAGATGAAGATCAATCAACGAGTTCATCTATGGTCATTGATGAAGTTCAAGAAGAAATCAATGAAGAGGATTTGGAAGTTATGGACGAAGAAGACATCGAATATATCTCAAATACAGTGGCATCCGATATTGAAGTTGATATTAGTGGAGAGATAGCAGATCTACATGATATGTTGGATTTATCTGATACAACTGATGTAATATTTAACATCTTTATTCACATATTAAAAATTAAATTTAAATATAATAATAAACATAATTTTATGCTATATTTTTAATCTAAAATAATGGAAAAATGTACATTTATAAAAAATAGAATATTAGAATCTAAATTATTTTATTTGTTAATGAAAACTACTCTAAATTAATTTAATTAAAGTTATTTATCAGCATATTTTAAAGATTTTTTATTTTAATTGTAAAACCGAAGGTTTTTTTATTTTTAAATTAAAAATATAGAAAAAATAAATTTTCATGAAAATCGATATAAATATATTTAATAAATTTTTATTTTTTTCAGTTTATAGATTCCGATACATTAATAGATTCTTTATCTCCTCTAAATAAAGGTAATGAATCTTCTGGTGAAGATACTTCATCAAATATACAAAGTTTATCTCCGTCAAATGAATCTCAACCTAGTACTTCATTAGGAATACAAAATAGTTTTCTATTTTCCCAATTAGAAAATAGAAAACATTCTCCTGCTGAACCTCAACCAGGTACATCATCATCCAGTACAAGTACCTCATCACCTCCACTTGAAACACAACAGCCAATAAAAAAATTACGCGAACCCTTATTTAAACTTCGAGATAAAAATGAAAATCTATTCCCATGGAAAGAAGAAGAATGTAAACCAAAAACGAACCCTAATAAAAAGTAAGAATTTATTAATAAATAATAGTTAAAAATTAAACTTTTCTTAAAATACGTCTAATTTTTAGAAATGTCATTATAAATAAATATATATAATAACTAATTAAGTTTGACTTTAATTGATTTTTAATTTGATTTAGATGTTATATTAAGTATTAGTTTGGTTATTAACTATAAATATATCTTTTAAATTTTATTTATTTTACAGATATCGGCCCATGACTGAATATGAGGAATTAGAAATAATAAATAAATTGAAACCAAAATTAAAATATTGCGCTAACGACTCAAAAATATTACGATTTTATCGAAAACTAGTAGTGAGAAAGTAAATATTAATTTATTTCATTAAATAGTTATATAATATTAACAAATAATTTTCATTTAAATGTTATTGAACAAATTTTTATGTTTTTTTTTTATTTCGATGAAATTAAATTTTTGTATTTTTTAATATATCGTATATTTTTATATTTTAGAGAACAACGCGAACGAGGCCTTCCACTTTTTGATTTAAACGAAATTGTTGCAAGAATTACCGGGAAACCTATGGCGTCTTCATCAATCCCTTCTTCTCCCTCTACGTCATTTAATGAACCTAAACGTATTTTAGATAGATTTTTAACGGGAATAAGAATAATACCATATCGGATTGTAGAGACCGTTGAACCAAGGCCATTTGTTTCTCCATATACTCAAAGGTTAATTGATTTTTATTTTATTTTCAATTTCTAACAATTTCTAAAGGTTAATTTTAATTTATTAATGTTAAAAATCTTTTATAAAAATTCATAAAGATTCTAAATTTTTATTTTTTTGTGTTATTTTAGAACGTTAAAACCCTTTATTAGACGTGATGTTGAAACATTTCCAAGGTGGTTAAAGTTAACTTACGAACTTCTGTCTAAAGTTCATAAAGATGAAATAAATTGGAAACCACCTTATCGATACCCAATCGATTTTTGTTATGTGCGACCCCATCATATACCAGCTATTAATAGCCTCCTCAGTGAATTTTTTTATCCTGGAATTGATGGTAATCATTCAATCATTATATCTAAAAATACATTATTTTATTACATTTTGTTAAAATAAATATAAATTAATAATTTTATCAGTAAAATTTATTAAAACTAAAACAATAATTATTATAATAATTAAAATAAAGGTAAAACTAATAAACAGTTAATTTTAAATATAGACAAAAGATAAAGGTAAAACTCAGTTCTCTTTGAAAATAACGATAATGATTGAAAATATTAAAATTAAAAAGCTCAGATAAGTTTGCATTATAAATAAATTTTAAATATTTTATTTTTTGTATTTTTTTAGTCTCGGAGTGTCTTGATTATCCTGATTTCACCTGTGTTTGCCTTTATAAAAAGTTATTAATAGGATTTGCATGTATGGTGCCAGATACAGGATATAATGAAGCATATATTTCATATATTGTTGTTCGACCTGAATGGCGAAATTCTAAAATTGGTACTTTTATGATTTATCACTTAATACAGGTAAATATTAAATATGCTCCATTTCACAAGATAATAAAATTTATTTAACTTGGGGATTTTCTGTATGCCTATTTATTAAAGCATTGACATATCAATTTTATACTGGTGTTCTTTGATTATTAATCAAGATTTTTAATTTTATAGACGTGCCTTGGAAAGGATATTACTTTGCATGTCTCTGCTACTAATACGGCCATGATACTGTACCAACAATTCGGATTTAAGAGTCAAGAATTTATTAAAAATTTTTATGATAAATATTTACCATATGATTCAAGAGAATCTAAACATGCCTTTTTTTTAAGACTTAGTCGTTGAATTATAATTATTTTATAATTTGACAATATGTATATAATATTTGTAAATAAATGAAATTTTCTGATTATTTTAAGATTGTTTTTATTTTATTTTATATTAATATTACTTTTTTATAGTGATGTATATTTATTTAAATTATTTTATATTTTAAAATGGAATTAAATAAAATTTTATTTTTATTTGATAAATGATCCTTTCAATTGAAATTATTTAATTTATTTATTAACTTTTTTACCCTAGTTTTGTTAGTCACGTTTTATATTTTATATCTTATATTATATAAATAATATAATCTTATAAAGGAAATAATTATCTTTTTCCATTTAATTTGAAATATTTGATTTCGTTAAATGATAGATTTCATCATTAACTTATTTCATAAATTATCTTTTTAAAAAAATATAATAAATATAGACCTTTTATAATATATACTCAACAAATTCTTAATTAACATATAAATAAATAATTTTTATTCTTTTAAATTTCTAGTATTCTTTGACCTTTAGTGACGTCATATAATTTTGCAAAAAGAATAATAGAATAATACAAAAGATAAATACTCATTTTAATCATCTCTTGAGAAATAATTTTTATTTTAGATTGCAAGTAAAAAATCTAATAGAAAAACAGGGTTTTTTTTTGAAAATATTTTAGTTTTAATTTAGGATGTCCACAATATTGATTTGTAAAATATATATAAATATTATTTAATGAAACATAATCCATAGCTCTTCTATAACTAGACTCATTTCATTTTTTATAAATAAATTGAGAAATAAAAGTTCATTCATCACGATTGATCTTATCCGCTGAGGATCTTTGTAAATAAAGAAATATAGTTTTTATTATGATCTCAACATTTTCCTTTATTCGGTGGTAAAGATTAGGAGGGAATATATGTAATCGACTTGATCTTCCTCTACATACCAGTCAATATTTTACTCCTTTTTCTAAATATAAAAAGGAGTGTAATAACTTTTTTCATTAAAATGATAGCATTTAAACAAAAAAAATATACATATTATGTTAGGCAATCTAAACACATCATGGTATGATCACGTGATGTGTCAAACACGTGATTAAAACCAATTAAAACGAATGACCCGAAAAGGGGGTCCTCCATTTATCTTAAACTTCATATAATCACCCTATGAAGATGAATCTGGATGGTGTTTTAATCACTACTTAATTAATATATTATTATTTTAAAAGCAATACAAATATTACTATAAAATAATAGTTTAAACTTTCTTCTTTCCCCTCCATATACTAAATATGTCAAAGAAATTTAAGAAATAAATTATTTTTTCTTAGTATTTAGGTATATATTAAATCAGCGGTCGGGGAACCTGGGTAAATTACCCCAAATGGGGTAAAATTGAAATTTTTGGGGGTAAAAATGAAACTTTTGTGAGTACAATGTATATATTTTTAATTTGCTATTTTATAAAGCTGATAATATTTTTTTACAAATTATTTTTTTAACTTAAACAATTTAGTGACATATGCAGGCCTCGCCATCTCACTCCCCATCACTAGAGTGTAGGGCTATAATAGGAAAAATGCTAAAATGAGGCGATTTCGTTTTTTTTATTTTGCTCTTCACCATGGGGTAATATCAACTTACACAAAAATATTTTGGGGTAATGATTAAAAAAGTTCCCCGACCGCTATGTTAAATCTATTTTGATTAAACATTCTTTAACAAAATTAAATAAAATTATTTAGAAATATATAATTGTCTAGATTTCGGGTTTTATAATATTTAATTAAATGTTCAATTATAATATAAAATTGTTTTTTTTATAAACTCCACTATTATTTACGTCTTAATAAATTCCATGTAATTCAATTTATTATGGAGAGTATTGTCTCTCCCAAAATCGATTTTTATTATGAGTTATATAATTTTATTATTATATATGATTATGAATATTCAAACATTTATATTTTAAAAACAAACCTAAAAAATAATTTAAATTTTTATCAAGTTTAAAAAAAAAAGTTTTATTTATAATTATGAAAAAATATTTAAGATTTTTTTTTAATTTATAAATTGGATAAAATAAAATAACAAAAAATAAGATATAATATAAAATTTTAATTTGATAATAACTATAAATTTTTTTATCATTGTAGTTGTTATTTTAGTTCATGCAATTTTGGGTGATGTTTTTCTAAACTAAAAAAAAAAAATTATGAATTCTTAAAGAGAATAAAGAAAGAAAAGTGAATTAATTTACAAATAAAGCTAACCAAGACAATGAGTGCTGAAAAAAGGAGCCACTTGAAAAGTAGATTTTATTCCTAACATTTCGCAACCTTGAAGCGACCCTGATCATGAGGAAACTAACAACAACTATTACTGCTTATTATATGTTTATAAAAACACATTAAACTTATGAAACTTTTTTTTTTATTTAAATAAATTAAAGTGCTATAAAATTAGTATAGATTTTAAAATATATAACATATTCAGGAGATACATTTTAAGTTAGATTATGAAATCTTTGATCAACTCATTTAACAAAAGATCCTAATTAGGTTATTTTATGAATTAAGAATATAACATTTTGTATTTAAACAAAACAATGATTAATTGAGAGCATGAGCTGAAATTTAATGCAAGTGCGATATACTTGTTAAAATTTAAGATGATATTCGATCACGATATGACAACGTTTAGCAAGTAGTTGGCTATTTCGCTTTCGATAATATTCATGAGCTCCTATAAATGTTGATAACTTATTGCCATAAATAAACCAATTAAAGTAACTCCATAAAAAGAAACCTAATATGAGTGAGTTAGCAATTTATCAAAACTATACTGTTGCCAAACATTTTCCTCCAATTGTATATTCCGTTATGTCAAATTGAAGTCAATTCTGGCTAAAAATAGTTTTCCAAAAATTCTCATTTCTTGTAAACAGCGTAAATCGAGAATTTTGACTCATTTTTTATTGAACCATTCACTGTTTGAATATTTTCGGTACTTCGATCAGAAAAATCCAATAAAGAATATATGAGATAGTCTCCACATAACTTTTCAATCGAAATATACTGTAGTTTAAATATATTTATATCAGTTGGCCATCCGATTTTTTTATATATCACAAAAAAATGTTTTAAGCAGTAAAATAGTAAAATATTTAATAAAACACACATACGTCAATGGGAAAACCACTTTTTTGGAATCAGAATGACTTGAAACGTGGAGATCTGAGAAAAGCGCAGGAATCCCAGGATTTTACTCTCGAAAAACTTAGAAATTTTTCCGATTGAAAAATAAAAAGTGTCATTTTCTTTATTATTATTTTTTTTTAAATTCTGACAAAATTTTTCTCATAAAAAAAATGAAATTTGTAGAATAAAATCCTCTATAAATAATATATATATTCATATAAAATTTTCTGTATTTTTTATAGTTTACATAATATGGCTATTTTACTTATTCATATTTGATTAATTATTTTATGAATGGATTTAAGCGAAAATGTTACCACATCATTAGAACATTAACCAATATAATTTTAATATATAGTTAAAGAATATATAAAGAATATAGTTTACAATTCTCTTTTCTTTCAAAGGATCATTTTTAAGATAAAGATTATGAATAGTAGAGTAATTTGATCAATTAACTACTACGACAATTAACCCAGTCATTGATTTCAAGGGTGTGTGCTGCGATAAAGTTCAAACATAGAATGCCAATGACTTTGTTTATAGAAACTCTAATCCATGACTATAGAAATATATTACAGTTCAAAAAAATTATTAAAAAAATTGTATAATCATATTTTAAAATTTGCTTAATGAGAATGATAATCGTTTGTATTGACTCCTGTCAATCAAAATTGAAATTGATTAATTACTTTCGTCTCGTATTTATTTTATTATTATTATTATTCTTTGCTTTCTTTAAATTATAATCTTGTATATGATCATTAATAAATGGTATTTACATTAATCGTTTAATTGATGAATCATATTTAAAACAATTTCTAATTAATACTTATCTAAAATATTTATTTATTTTAAAGATAACACTATAACAGAGATTCATAAAAAGATTGTCAACAAAATTATTGATATATATTTTTTCTATAAATAATGCTAATAAGAAAGCTAAAAGTAAAACTAGAGATTGGATAAATAAAATAAATAAAACGCAATTGATTATAATCTAAAATATATAAAAAAAATAAACCTGAAAGTATGAATCACAGCTTGTACGATAACAAAAGAGCAAGTCAACTATTGAATCATTTCTAGTTTTTATTAAAAATATGTAAAAAAAAATATATTGTTAAATATAAGTATTTGATTCACAAATGGATAGTTATTTAAAAATATATATTATATATATATATATAGTATAAAAAATAATTCATGGAAGGAATAAATAATTTAATGGAAATCTCCTATTTATATCTATAAATTCTAGTGTATATATACGTATGTCCTCTCCCATTAATTGTTTTACTACTTTTATAATATTATTTAAAAAAACAAATGAAATCTTCATCAAAGTATTTTTTCTTAAAAATGGATATTTTTCATTTCTTTTCAGGAAAATAATCCTTTTCTTATGTATAAATAAATGAAATAAATCATTGTTAATAATTATATATTAATTATCTATATATCTACCAATTTCTTCTTCGATTCTAAGGAAATTTAGAGTTGTTTAGACTAAGGTTGTTTGGCTTTGAAAAATTTAACCCCTCAAGTCGAGAACCCGAGTACGTACTCGCGCGACAAAATCTATCGTAACGGCGGGACCCCGAGTCCGTACTCGCCGGCTTCCAGCGTTTATATAAATATGCATTTCTCTGCCATTTCTCGATCAATTTTGAAAATTTTAGAACTACAATATTTACACTTTCTCTTTTTTCCACTTTTTTTATTGTTTTTTTTCGAACAGAAAGAAAAGAAGAAAAAACTGTTTTTTTTGAGAGTCTTCAAAACTCAATTTCTAGCTAAGCTGATTAAATTTTTTGTATACAAAGAAACATCTTCCATTGACATCTCTTGAAAATTTCACAAATTTATGTTGAGTAGTTTATGAGATATTAATTATTTTAGGTACGAGTGCAAGAAAGTGCATTTTTCGCTCATTTAATTCCCGCCGGAGCTCTGGCATAGGAAAATTTAATTCCCGGCTTGAGGGGTTAAGATGTTTAGTGACGGAAAAATGCTATCCACAGAGTATCCGTACTATCACTATAGGGGCACTATTGCCGGGCAATCAACCTGTTAACAAAGGCATTGTCCGACAAAAACGCTCCATGTCGATAACATTTTTCCATCACTATACCTATTTATAGGGAAAAATCCTGCATGAGACTTATAAGATATACGTTGTCTTTAATAATAATTAAATGTATATATTTCACTATGTTATTAAATCAAGTCAATCACAATCTTTCAATAAATTTATAATAAATATTTATATTTAAAAATTTTAAATAGGTAGTGATAGTGGGTAGAACAAAAAAAAACGTTGAATATATGTATCTATCGATAAAATCTATTTAAAGATATTTGTTTCCATGAGCGATTAATAGCAGTGAGCTTGTACATTTGAGCAAATTAGTAAGGTAGTTTTGAGGAGGGGGGACAGATATACACACGTCATACGGAAAACCTCTTTTTTGGGATCAGAATGACTTGAAGCGTGGAGATCAGTAGTGAATCGGAATAAGAATTCTTTTACTCTCATAAAACTTAGAAATTTTTTCGATTTCAAATTAATAATTGAATTTACAAGGGGGAGTAATAAAGTGCCTAGAGGTCCCAGACGACCTTAATCCGCACCTGCATAGGTGTAACAAATAGTACTCTACATAAAAATTTATATTATTAATTTCATTATAATATTAATTACCTATATTAATTGAAAATTTACACTATGTTTAAATATTTTTATATAATTTAAATCCAAAAGGTAATATGCACTAATATAATCAAAGGAAAAAGAGATATGGTAATTTTTAAGGAATAGAAATTAAAATATCAAATAAATAATAAATAATCGTAGCTAAATATGAGACAAATCGATCCATCAGTATATATTCTCAATATTTTGTCAAGTTTTCTTCTCCTATTCGCGTCAAGTTTCTTGTCCTTTCTCGACTTAAACCTTATAATTGTCCTATCAATAAAAATAATATTAAATAATACTAGTCATTATATATATATATTTATAATATTTCTCAATTTGTCAATGCCAACTGATAACCTTCTCAACTTTAATATTTTTCTTAGGATGAATAGAAATAGAAATAAATAAAATCAGTAAATCATCATAATTTTGTATAAGATGACTCTATCTCTATTCATTAAAAGATAATAAAAAATTTAAAAACCCAGTGTAATTAAAAGAATTGATCAGTTCTCGAGAAAATTTTGTCTAAGACAGATTTTTACTAAATTATCTCAAGATGGCTACAGTAACATTGGTTGGTCCTTTTTTTATAATTCAATAGTATTTTATATGTAATTTTAAAATGTAATAATTTGGAAATAAAATTTTCTCTTTTTTCATTTGGATTTGTTGGTGGAGATTGTGATTGGGAACAATAAAATATCAATGTTTTCTATCATTATTCTTTGGTTGAAATATTATAATTAATTAATTATTTTGTAATTAATCAAGTGGTTAATTGAATTTTAGCAACCTGTTGTGAAACCAAATTTAGAGATGCTTGATCCATCTGAATTACTTCGGACTGAACCGAAATTCAATCAAAAACCTGTCTCTCAATTTCGGGATTATACAATCGATCCAACGGATCCAATTAAAGAACGAGTACGTTTAACATATTTAAAGATGCACTCACAAATGACAGTTGATTTTGCTAAAAGTAAGTTAACTATTGGATTATAAATTTATAAATGTATGTATTAAGTATTAAGCTGAATCAATTTTTTTGGAAAATTACAATAGATTGAGATCAAATTCGAAACATAATAAAATATCCATAAATCCAACAATTATTTCAACAGGTTTCTATTTTCATACTCTGATCACGCCTTTCTTAATAAATTTTTATTCATAAACTTATAAAAAAAAATCTGGAGTGTCTCCACTCGACTATCTCGCAGTTTGAATTGGATTAATTAACACATATATTATATTTAAATTAAATTAAATTAATTAAATTATAAATTAAAATTAATAAATAATATTTAGTAAACCAGCTCTTTGTTTATAACACTAAGTCACGTGCTGGCGCGTGATTGTTAGTCAAAGTGTTAAAAAATTAATTCCGGTACTTTGAGCGATTCATTCAAGCTGAAATTCTAGATATAGCAGTTTTATACAATTTTTAATTATGTGAAAAACTATCAAACATATATCTTTATTTTTACGGTCAGTTTAGAGCTTAGAGAAAAAAAATGAAAACGTGGTAGGTAATGACTTCCGGATGAGCTACATTTCTCAAAAGTTGATAGAAAACTATGCATTTTAAATAATGCCCGTGTACCAAATTTCGTTATTCTAGCTCAAACCATTTTTGAGTAATCTTGTATACACACACACACACACACATTTTTTTTCAACCTTAGTAAAAATGACTCAGGGGCCTTCAAACGTGTATAAACATTAAAATTTCAACATCGAAAATTTTCGTGTTCGCAATACTATCTCTCGAGATAGTAAAAAATAAACAAAATAATAATAAAAAACCTTTTTTTTCAATAAAATAGATTAAACCGATGATAAAAATAATACATTAGGAAACTAGAATCATATTTAGGCAAAAATATTATGATCATCTGATTTATTTAATGCTCATAAATAAATAAATTCAAAATATTTTCAATACTAAATTTTCTAATTTTTTTAATAAATGAATAAAGTTAATTTTAAGTAAATATTATATAACAGATGTAACAGATTCAAATATTCCAAGTCAAAACATCGTTTAAAATAAATAGTTAAGTAGTTAAAAAAATTAGGGTAATCAATCAAATTGTAAGATAGAATAAAAACAAAAAAAAAACATGAGTTCAAATCTTTGTTAGTTTTCGATCATATACGATATATCGTATATAATATATTTAGTTTTGATAAAAAAAAAATCTAAAAAGACTGAGTAATATTTTAATATTTTTTTATAGAGAAACAAGCAGAATGGTGCAAATTTAATCATTTCCGAGGTACTATTCTTGAAGCTTTAGATAAATTGAATCAATTTATTGATGAATCAGATCCTGATGTCGATATACCAAATATTGTCCATGCTTTTCAAACTGCTGAAAGGATTCGTCAAGAACATCCAGATTTGGACTGGTTTCAATTAACAGGATTAATTCACGATCTCGGAAAGGTAAAAAAGATAAAAACTGTTGTTCATATATTACCATGAATGTATTTGGTGTAAACAAAAAACAAAAATATATTAAATTTTTAAAATTTAAAGAAAAACTAAATATTCAATTTTTTAGTTTTCAATAAAAATTGCCAGTACCAATGGGTTCAACCAAATATTATATAATAAATAGAAATTTCCGAACATATTGCTCATTTACTTATTTATAATCCCAACAAATATTAGTCTTATTATTTTGAATATAAAAAATGCTATTATTTGGAGCACAAATTGCATTAAAAAAAAATTAAAAATAATTTCCCTTAAAAAATCATCAATTATTTCTATAAATGATTAATTTATAATAATTCTTAACCAAGCAACTAAGTAAATAATAAATAAATCAAATATCACAGGAATATATCACAGCTCCAATTCTCTTGAATTTTAATGATAACAAAGATTAAACTATAAATAATAACAATATAAACATAAGAATCTATATATACAAATAAATAATTAATAATTATTTTAATCATTTAATAAATAAATTTAAATTTGTCTTCGTATAATAATGTAATTCTTTCAAGGGCCATAAAGTCACAAAATTCTTATAATTTCATAATAGATCTCGTATATTTATATTTTTCAAGTTTACTTGAAGTCCTTGTCGATGCATTATTTCTTTCTTTGTATTTAAATAATTAATAATAATAATATAATTGTTTTAAAACTTTTAATGTTTGTTTTTATTATTTATTAAATTAACTAGCTTTATTAGTTAATCGATAAGAAATTTGTTTATTATTGATTTGTTTCTTATTATGTTATTTATAATAACAAACATCTATAATCAATTATTTATTTAATTTTTAGACATAATTTTAGTTTTGAATTAAATTTGTATTTAAACATGTTTTTTATTTATTTATTTATTTTAATTTATTCATTTTTAATTGTTGTAATCATTGATCATTGAATAGATTATAAATAATATATGTGCCACTCAGAAGCCAAAGCGATTAACTCCACATATAAACAAACTGAGAAAATGAAGCCCAAAGTTCACAGCTTGTAGGAAATTCAGGGTTATTGATTACAGAAAAATGTATATTGCATTGCAATATTAAGATTATTAAGTTCAATATTCACTTCATATATGTTGCAGATTACATTACATTACTAGCAAAATTTTAAAAATTGGAGTTAATCGGTTTGGCTTCTGAGTGGCACATATATATACCTATATATTCAATTTTTTTTTGTTCTTTAATGGGATTTTATATTTTTTTAAGATTATGGCTATGTATGGCGAGGAGCAATGGTGTGTCACAGGTGATACATTTGTTGTAGGATGCGATTGGGGGAATAGTATTGTATATCGTGACACAACTTTTCAAAACAACCCTGACGGGAAAAACCCTAAATATAAGTGAGTGGTTTTGTTTGTTTTTTAAATTTTAATAATTTTTTTTTATTTCGTAATTAATGTTTTATTTTTTTTTTTGATATTAGTACCAAATATGGAATGTATAGTCCCAATTGTGGTTTAGACAATATCCAAATGTCCTGGGGACATGATGAATACCTTTATCGAATGCTCCTTCATAATAATACAACATTACCTGAATGCGCTCTTAACATGATCAGGTAAACACAAACTAATAATATAATTCACGATTGATATTAGTTTTTGATGGCTTTTTCTTCTAATATACATATTATATATATATTCAAGTAAAAATAAAATAATAAAATTTATAATGTTATTATGGTGTATGTTTCATTTTTAGATATCATTCGTTTTACCCTTGGCATGCTGGTGGAGATTATATGCATTTATGTAATGAGAAAGACATAGAAACATTAAAATGGGTACAGGCCTTCAAGTGAGTATTTCATATAAATATTAAATTTTACTTTAACATTTTAAAAGAAAAAAAATATAACTTTAAATAAACATGTGTTTTTCAGTAAATATGATTTATATACCAAATCAGACATAATCCCTGATATTGAGAAATTGAAACCATATTATCAAAGTCTTATTGATAAATATATACCTGGAATACTCAATTTTTAATTTATCTACCCAATTATTTTCCAAGCTGAATAAGATTTGAAAAAATAACCTTTCTCCCTCCTATCTTTTAATTATCTACAATGTATCATTGTATATATTTAATTAATAATATATTCTATTTTTATAAGATCCATTTAAAATATTTTGTTTTTCATTTTTTTTAAACTTCTTTTCTAATTTTTTATTAAATTTTTTGTAAATTTGAATAAATTAATTTGTCTCTAAATTTGAATCCACCAACTATAGATTCGATCACTTATTTTTACATTTTATTTATCTTCTATATTCAATTCAACATCAATTTACATATATTTTGCGGAAAATCTACTCCAAAACATTATTTGTTAATATTTAATATTTTTTTAGTTTTTGTGAATATTTCTCAAATATAAAATTTCAGTTATACCTAAATTCCATGTTAAAAGACAAATTATTTACTTAAATAGAGAAATTAAAATTATGTTGTTTATTTTTTAAGATTTTATTTTATTATTAAAATTAACTAATCTGAAAAGATGTTAAGCTTAATCATTTAAGTATTTTTAATAAATATATTATAATTAGATAATTTCAATATTGTAAAATGAAATAAAATAATGAAAAATATTATAAATAAAAAAAAAACGAAACGTAAATTTTGTTTAATAATTATTGTTCCCTCCCACTTAAATATAATCTTTATTCGTCACATGGGTGAGCTTAAACACAATTTTCTAACTTTATATTTGTTAAAAGTATTAAATTAATTAATATTATAATATATTATATATAATGCAAAATAATATTAAATAATAAATATTTCCATAATGAATTGAAGATTAAGATTTGCCTTCATTTAACATTTAAATTAATTTAGTTGATAGAAATAATGCATTTAAAATGCTTAAACTAATGAAATATAAATAGGGGGTCTACTTTAACCTCCAGGGGGTCCACGGCAGCGAATAACAAATTTGGGAGTCCATAAAATGAAAATGAGGGTCCACGATGGATTTTTTGAAAAAAAAGGTAAATCGTTTTTCCGACATGGCTTTTGACACATTTTTTTGATTTTTTCCCCAATATGTCTCTAAAAAAAAGGGAAATCGTTTATAAAAGATCAAAATCAATTTAGAGGGTCTACCCAAAACGGAAAAACAAGCCAAGGGGTCCACGACAAAAAAAGTTCAGATTTTTACTATCTCGCCAGATATAGTATTACGATCACGAAAATTTTCGATGTCGAGATTTTGATGTTTTTATATGTTTTGAAGATCCCTGAGTCATTTTCACTATGTAAGGTTGAGAAAAATGTCTGTGTGTATGTAGACAAAATTACTCAAAAACGGTTTGAGCTAGAATAATGAAATTTGGTATACGGGCATTATTCAAAATTTGTAGTTTTCTATCAACTTTTGAGAAATGTAGCTCATCCGGAAGAGGGTCATTACCTACAACGTTTTCATTGTTTTTCCTCTAAACTGAACGTAAAAATAACGTTAATTAATCCAATTCAAATTTTCGAGATAGTCGAGTGGAGACACTCCAGATTTTTTTAAATAATATCCTACCAGGGTGCCTACAATATTAAAATATTATTGTTTCTTTTTTCATTAACTAGTATATCTATATCTATATCTATATATATATATATATATAATTAGAAGATAATTTTATGAAATTGATAGCTAAAATAATGAAAAATGAATGAAATTAATAGGTACATAAGTTTGGAATTTATTTTCGATACGATTCTTAAAATATCTCTAGAATAATATAAATGGTTTATTAAAGTGAAATATAGTGTTACGGCGTTTAACGTGTTAAGCGAATCGTCACACCATCTTTTGTTTATCAACTGAACTTCAATGTAGGGAATATATTATATATATATACATTAATTATTACATTCATTATTTGTTTTTACAGTCTTTATTATTTAATGACTTTATAACTCCTCTCATAATAAATAAAGATTTATTTTAAATTTAATATATTCAATTTTTTTTCAATTTTCATTTTTTAAAAAACATTTTAACAAGTTAAAGCTAATGTATTATTTTGGTGATTTTTATCTTTCGAAGGTGAATGACGCCATATGAGGTTGTGTAAATCCCCTAGAACATAGGTTCTTAAACTTATGTACTCCACGGACCCCCACTTGAAAAAATTTTTTTTGACGGACCCCCATCACAACTTTAGGTACTTTTCGTCATTTTATTAATTAATTTCTGGCTTACGATCTCATAAGGACAAGGATATATGATGAATATTTCTAACAGTGATTGGTGAATAACGATTTTTTTGCATATTGTAGAACACATTTTATTAGAAATTATAATATTGAAGAAAGAAAATACAAACATTGTCATAGCAACAAATCTCACAAATTATAATGGGTACTTACATTAAATTCATATAAATATTTTATAATTTTTTTCAGAAAATATTAAATAAGAAATATTTTAAAAAATAACTGCATCTATCTCATTAAATATAACTTACATATTTAATGAGATGTATGCAGTTGTTTTCTTGAAACAAGAATCTCAATATCTGGCTTAATATTGGAAACTTTTAATCTAAGATCCGGCTCTACATTTAATTTGTTTCTATATTTAGACTTAATATAAAATAGTACCGAAAAAGCTTGTTCGCATAAATATGTTGTGCAGAATGGAATCAAGTGTTGAAGTGCTTTATTTGCAAGCGCAGGATAATCTGACCTGAGAAGTAACCAAAAGTTGCTCAATTCAGTTTTGTTAAATTTTAGTTTATAAGTTGTATCACATGATAATTCCACGAGAATATCTTGTTCAGGTGCAGATAAATGTTTAGCATTTGTAATTTCCATATTAAATGGATCTCTGATCCAGTTATTGCAAGGATCAGGAGTAGAAAAATACTTCCTGAAGTTGCTTTTCAAAGTAATTAAATGTTCAACAAATAATTGACGCGTTTGATTAAGCAATTTTTCACTGGAGCTTTCTATGAAATCATTGAGAGTTGGAAAAGACTCATATACACCGTTCTGGATGCGTTTCGACCACAAGTCGATTTTTTTAATCATTGCTTCTATTTTATCTTCAACTTTAAATATATTTACAACAGTACCTTGCAGGCTCAAATTAAGTTCGTTCAATTTTGTAAAAATATCAGTCAAGTAAGCCACCTTAGCTAACCAGATAAAATCATTGAAACATTCGGTCAGTTCAAAATGCGCATCTATTAAAAACAATCGTATTTCATCTCGAAGCTCAAAAAGGCGAATGAGTACTTTCCCGCGGGACAACCAACGTACATCTGTATGTAATAATAAATGTGTATGTTGACTACCCATTTCCTCACACAAAATTTTAAAAACTCTGGAATTAAGTGGACGAGCCTTAATGAAATTGACAATTTTAACTACTTCGTCTAATGTTCTTTTCAAATCTGGTGACATATTTTTGGCTGCTAATGATTCTCTGTGAATGCAGCAATGATTCCAAACAACCTGAGGCGCAACATTTTTAATAAGAGCAATCAATCCAGTTCTTGTACCTGACATTGCACGAGCACCATCAGTGCAAATTCCAACACATTTTGGCCACTCTATTTCATTTTCGGTTATAAAATTATTCAAACTGTTAAATATGTCATTAGCTGTCGTTCGTGAAGGTAGTGAATCACAAAACAATACATCTTCTTGTATTTGATTTTCAAACTCATATCTAATGAAAGCTAACAAATTGGCATTATTAGTGACATCAGTACTTTCATCCAATTGTAATGAGTAATAGTGACTTTTGCGCACTCTCGATATTAATTCTTCTTTTATATTACATGACATGTCTTCAATCCTATTCTTAAACGTATCATTTGATAATGAAATCAAATTTATATCGTTTGCTGCTTTAGTTCCTAACATTATATTTGTAATTACTTTTGTAGCAGGAAGAATTAATTGCTCTGCTATATTATGCGGCTTTCCTGCTTTAGCAATAAGTAGAGCTACTTCATATGATGCCATTACTGCTTTCTTACTCATACCACCAGATCCCGTCTTTACCATCAATTTCTGACTTGAATTAAGTTCTTCTTTTTTCATTTTAAAAAATTCGATAGACTTACTAACATGCTCGCTGTGCTTTGTTTGTAAATGACGTCTGAGATTAGCAGGTTTCATACTTTCATTGGATAAACTTTCCTGACATAGAACGCAGACTGGTCTTTCCACATCATTGTTGCAAATATAAGTAAATCCAAATGATAAATAATCATCCGAATATTTTCTAGTTTTGCGTTTCTTGGTAGAGTTTGCTGTTGATGCCTCATCATCTGATTCTTTCCGTTTCTGTGTTGAACCAGTTTGTAGCCAACGATCCATTTTATGGAGTAATTTATTAACATTGAACTACAATAATATAAATATAATATAAATATAACGAATTATTATTTACTAGCTATGTTTTAATATGATTTTAAATGAATGTTTTAATATCATTTTAAATGAATGTTTTAAATCATTTTAATAAATGTTTTAAATCATTTTAAATAAATGATTTAATATCATTTTAAATGAATATTAATTTATATAATAAATATATTTCGTAATTTGATTCTAAAATATTATTAATTTCGTAATTTGATTCTAAAATATTATTAATTTCGTAATTTGATTCTAAAATATTATTAAAATAAATATTTTTTATTCATAAAACTAACTTATACTTACTCTCAAAAACAGCCTTTCTGGGAAATTGCAAAATGTGTTTAGTGTTTTTATAAAATAATGATCATGCAAATTACACTAAAAATTAAAAAAAATTATTAGCTATAATAAACTATTATTAGCTATAATTTAATTATAATTAATTAAATTAATAAAAATAATTTAAAGATACAACTCGTTGAGAAATGAACTTATAATTAACATTAATAAAAATAATTTAAAGATACAACTCGTTGAGAAATGAACTTATAATTAACATTTGCTTTAAAACTGTTTAAAACCCCAGAGTGGACGCTGACAATTTGGGTTTTTCCGGGTAAGACTGTCCCCTCCCCTGGTTTTCCCCAATAACAAAGTGAAAGAAAATTCCCTTATATGCCTCCCCTTCCGAGCCCCTAAGAGGGGTTATTTTAAAGGAACAATCGAAAAATGATTTTAAATGAATGAATGGATGAAAATTCAAATTTTATATATAGTTTTTTATATATGTTTATTTATTCACAAAAAATTAATTGACATAATTATCAATTTAATAAAATAAAATAGTATTATTAATAGTATTAAATTATAGCCGTAATTCTCTAGGAGGATATAGTTAAACAATGAACTTTAAATATTTATATATGTATATATTTTTACGATGATTTTTTTCCGAGGACCGCGGACCCCCAGTAAAGGCTTCGCGGACCCCCAGGGGTCCGCGGACCACAGTTTAAGAACCACTGCCCTAGAAGTATTATTATTAGTATCTTCCACAGACCATCTGTATCAGTCTCTACTTTTTAGTTGAGTTTATAATGGTTTATAAGTACAATGTTTGCAATAACTCATTTATTTCTTTAATTGATGTTGAATGTTGTGTTGATTTCTCACCAAATGGGAAAATAGACTAAGAGAAAGAATTATTTACTTATATAAAAAGAAAATATTCTAATTTGTACTGCATTACTTTTATAAGGAAAATGGGCTCCCAAGCAACCAAGCATAAAGAAAATTCGGTAAATATTTAATTATTTATTAATAAATTAATTTAATTATATATTTAAAACTTAATTATAAAATAGAAAAAAAATTATACGATTCCGAGTGATATTTATTTTATTATAAAAGAACAAAAAAGAATATAATTATACAAATAATCAATTTTTTTATCTTTTTTATCTTTTATATCTTCTAAATTGTTCACAAATCAATTTAGTTTTATTTTTGTTAATTAAAATAATTAATATCAGGTCTCAATATAAATATATATGATGATGACCCTTGGGAGGAATAATCATATATAGTATACTTTTTGAAAAAAGAAAGAATTCATCTTTATTTATTAGTTGATAAGGTCTACTACAAACCAAAGTAATAATTATGAGAATAACTAACTTAATGCTTAAAAATAAACGGGGAATTACCAACCAAGGTTCGATGAAAAACCAACTGACTTGTAAATTTTATATTTTGAACTAAGTACTATGTTTTTCAAGGGTCTTCTCTCATATCTAAATAAATATAGATATAGAAAGATTTAAAATATATATATTTCTTTATTAAGATATTTAATAAATATATTTTAAGAATTAAATAATTGAAATTATTTTTTTTTCATTATTAGAAATAAACAGCGCCGATGTAAGTAAATTCTTATTAAAAATTTTATACCAAAAAATAATATCTGGAAATTTGAATATAAATTGATTCTAATAAGTTTAATACAAATAGAGATAATTTATACATTTAGTAGAAAAGGAGAATGGATGATATTTATAATAATAATAATAATTATTAATAATTCGACACTAATTTTGAAATAATATATGTACTCAGTTATAATATATACATTTATGTAACACTGAGAGACAGAGACGAGAGGGCTCGATAAGTGATAAAGGACAATTTTTTGTTGCCCTAATCAAATTTAATTTATTTTAATTTTATCAAATAGATATAATTAAGTTTTTAATAGTTTAAATTAAACTAGCTGCTCCGAGCGCCTTCGGCGCTCCTCACACCTAGACGGGGGCTCCGCCCCCTGTACCCCCGAGTGATACATAGTATTTGGTTGAAACTCTGTATGTAAAAGGTTTTCATCCATTTTGTTTCAATCAGTATAAATAGACATTTATTTGTTTTCTTGTAAAATATATTTTAATTTAATCTGTAAATTAACTATATATTATTATTGTATATGTTATATTTATCTAACTCTGTGTCTCTACAGTTTTCGAAAGTTCTTAGCCGCAGCATCCACATTTTTCTAAGCGTCCCTATCCTGAGCTAGAACCAAATCCTACCCTGTCCCATCTCTCCCATGTCCCTTCCTTCATTGTCCACCCACCTTGGTCCTTGGTCTTCCACCGGATGTTTCCCAATCAGTTTCTCCCAATTTCTAGTTTCTCCAATTCCAACCACCTCCCCTTCCCATCCCTGCCTTCTCGATTTTATAACCTTAACTATATCTGGACATTATTTCTCATTATGCCATCTCCGCCATCCCCCTGTGACCTCCTCTTCTTTTGGCCTATAAATGCTGCGAACAATATTAATCTCACAAATACTCTAGATCTACTCTCGTCTCCCAGAGGCATCGTTAGGGTGACCAAACCTCCCGTCTTTAGGTGCTCTGTCCCAAAAATGTCTTCGGGTCACCCTTCTGTCCCGTTTTTTCAATATTTAGGACATTTCGTAATTTTTTTTTCAAAATTTTTTCAATTTAGTTCTAAAAACAAAAGGTATACCGTTTGTCCCGGTTTGATGTTTTCGAAATATGGTCACCCTAGTCATCGATCAACATGAAAAATAATTGTTTTATATATTTTAATTTTGATCCTCTTTGATGATTTAAACCCCTTTACTGCATAATAATAGGCGTTACTCAATTACAACGTCGATTTAAATTCTTCTCGAATATTATTATCCTTCGTGATTAGAGATCTTAAGTATTTAAATATTTATACTTTTTCAAATTCTACATTTTGTATTTTAATTGTATGTAAGTCGTATCCGTAGCATAATTCTTGAATTTTTTTGTTTAATTACATTTCGCGGTTGATTTTTCCCCAATTTCTCTAATCACATGTATCCTCTTCCAGTCCAATTCATTTACCTATCAATGTTGCATAAGGCATTTAAATTTCTTAATTTGGTTAGAACACTCCATTTTTTTAAATTTTAAATAGAGGGAGAGAGAGAGGTTCTAATTATATATATATCTGTTTCTATGACAGCAAAAAAGTAAACAAATTACATGCATACAAACACTATCCTTTCTACATATTTCTGGAAAATGGAACACCCGCAGCTCAGCTCAGGAGTGACCTAAGATTCTAATTTCTTTTTTATTTTTCATCATTTGAGGTACCCTTCACCTCAGAAAAATTTGGTTACCTTACTCCTTGTATTTTAGGCTCTGGAGTTTTTTGCGTACAGACGGACACTATCGTATTAAATATATAGATTATAGTATTGACATCCAAAATAATTGTGTATAAAAAATTTCAGCAAAATTGACTGCTTTAAAAGTTTGTATAGTTTTAACCCCAGACATACAATGAGAGTTGAGCTAAGTTTAATAATAAAAAATTCTTTTAAATAATTAATATTTTTTCGAAAATTATGTATAAAATCGGCATATTATGTGTTTGATATATCCAGGTATATTTATGAGTATTATAAAATTAAAAATATAAATATTTTTTTTTAAATTAATTAATTTTGAATAAAATAATTTCTAAATTACTGATTTATGTGCTTTTTTACAGACCCAGACAATAAAACAACAATACAGTAATCAAAATCAATCAAATCAAACATCACCCAACTTTGTACCATTATTAAGTAATAGAAATAATCATAGTTATATTGGATTAAATAGTCAAACAATAAAACAATCAACTACTATAACAACCAATTCTTTCGAGAATCAACAGCGCATCAACTCTGAAATTCCATCTCCACATGAGTTGACTATTTCAACAAGTTCGAATAATTCGAGATCACAATCAAATGAGCCAAATAAAGCAAATAAAATCAATTTTTATTTCAAGAATTATCCATTTTCTAATTTATCTGTTAATAATAAATTATCTGAAGGTCTAATATGTCAATCATTTATCCCACTTCATATGTTGACTGTTTCAACAAGTGCTAATAATTCAATATCACATTCTAAGGAGCGTAATAATGAAACAAGTACTAATAAAACTACAAATTCTTTAAATGGATTAAATCACATTTCCACAACTCCAAAAAGTTCATCTCCAACTACAACATCTACTAGTGAAATTTTTCCAAACGACTGTATAAAAAACATACCAACTACAAGTGAGATTGCATTGACAAACACTTCCAAAAGTGAAACTTCATCTGCAATATCTCTTGCTAATAATAATATAAAAACTACTATACAAACATCATTAAATGTAAGTTTATTAAAAAAAATTTTCTTTTTTCAATAAAATCAAAATATTTTAAATAATATAATTTTCTAATTTATCTTTTAATAATAAATTATCTGAAATTCTAATATGACAATCATTTACCCCACTTCATCTGTTGACTATTTCAACAAGTTCTAATAATTCAATATCACATTCTAAGGAGCGTAATAATGAAACAAGTACTAATAAAACTACAAATTCTTTAAATGGATTAAATCACATTTCCACAACTCCAAAAAGTTCATCTCCAACTACAACATCTACTAGTGAAATTTTTCCAAACGACTGTATAAAAAACATACCAACTACAAGTGAGATTGCATTGACAAACACTTCCAAAAGTGAAACTTCATCTGCAATATCTCTTGCTAATAATAATATAAAAACTACTATACAAACATCATTAAATGTAAGTTTATTAAAAAAAATTTTCTTTTTTCAATAAAATCAAAATATTTTAAATAATATAATTTTCTAATTTATCTTTTAATAATAAATTATCTGAAATTCTAATATGACAATCATTTACCCCACTTCATCTGTTGACTATTTCAACAAGTTCTAATAATTCAATATCACATTCTAAGGAGCGTAATAATGAAACAAGTACTAATAAAACTACAAATTCTTTAAATGGATTAAATCACATTTCCACAACTCCAAAAAGTTCATCTCCAACTACAACATCTACTAGTGAAATTTTTCCAAACGACTGTATAAAAAACATACCAACTACAAGTGAGATTGCATTGACAAACACTTCCAAAAGTGAAACTTCATCTGCAATATCTCTTGCTAATAATAATATAAAAACTACTATACAAACATCATTAAATGTAAGTTTATTAAAAAAAATTTTCTTTTTTCAATAAAATCAAAATATTTTAAATAATATAATTTTCTAATTTATCTTTTAATAATAAATTATCTGAAATTCTAATATGACAATCATTTACCCCACTTCATCTGTTGACTATTTCAACAAGTTCTAATAATTCAATATCACATTCAAAGGAGCCTAATAATGAAACAAGTACTAATAAAACTACAAATTCTTTAAATGGATTAAATCACATTTCCACAACTCCAAAAAGTTCATCTCCAACTACAACATCTACTAGTGAAATTTTTCCAAACGACTGTATAAAAAACATACCAACTACAAGTGAGAGTGCATTGACAAACACTTCCAAAAGTGAAACTTCATCTGCAATATCTCTTGCTAATAATAATATAAAAACTACTATACAAACATCATTAAATGTAAGTTTATTAAAAAAAATTTTCTTTTTTCAATAAAATCAAAATATTTTAAATAATAATATAATTTATGCATAAGGTCATTATTATAAGTTTTTCACTTCTTTTGAAATTATGGTATTTATTTGTTTCTTATTTTCCAGGTTCAATTAAATAAATTGGCCACAAATTGGGTAACAATTGGTGAAGAATTAAATAAATTGGTAAATAATCAACTCACTCGAGTACTCCTTAACTTATCCCTTCCTCATCCCTCACACATTGGATACTCAAAAATTATAATTTGTAATTATAATATTAAAATTTATATTTATTATAAATTATTTATAGATGTCTATAATTGGGTTGTTGAAAAATTATTATATAAATAAAAGAAATAAATCTTTAATAATGATAATGTTTAAATTATTTAATTTTTTATAAAATAAAACTTTGACTTTTATATTCGCTAGGACAGCGCCTATCAAGTTGGTTATATTAATTAGGCGTCTTATCATTAGTACCCAGCCAGAATTACACGTCGAATCGAACTGGTCCTATCAACTTTTACCTTGATTTTCTTGATCAGAGCTTCTACTTTTTACCTAGGGCACGCTCTAAATTACGTGCAAAGGCGAAAAACGGTTTTTGGTCATAGCACATAGGTAATAAAAAACCGTTATATCCCTATGGACATAATTTGGAGCGCGCCCCAAGTAGCCTCTCAATTTTGATCCCGGATGTTGGGTTGTCTCCTACCCATAGACCAGAATTCGAGAAATTCCCTTGGCAAGAACCCGGGGCCACGAGGATGTGGGTTAACCAACACCCTACATGGCGTCCTTATATTTTTTTATAAAACATGTTTGTTTAATTTTCAGGATATTTCAACAAAACAAACTTTTGATGAAAATACAATAGCCGTGGGCAAAACTAAAAATTCTTTAAAGGTAATGATTCTGAAATTTATTAATTCTAATTCACAAATGGCCTATATGTTTAATGTGTTTATTACCCTATTTATGGTATTCCCATAAAAATACGAGAATATGAATATTCATGTGAAATGCTTTTTTTAACAATTTTTTTAACAATGAACAATTTATTAATTTATTATTTTTCTCTTTTTTACATTTTAGAAAACTTCAGGTTTTTTAGAATCATTTGCATGGAAAATATATCGTTCTAAAATACCAATCAAGGATGAAGAATTTATTTTTAGTAAAACTATTGACGGATTAAATATGGATTATAATCTAGTCAAATTAGATATCAATTCAAATGAATATCAATCTATCAAAAAAGATTTTTTGATTACAGCTAAAAAATATATTGTACATGAAATTGAAAGAGTTGATAATCCATTTCTTTTTGCTTGCTATGAATGGAAAAAAGAAGAACTTAGAAAAAGGTAATTAAATAAAAATATTTACCCATTCCAAAATGCTTTAAAGATCTATTGAGTCAATTTCAAGTAATTGCTCTATATAAGTACTTATAATTAGGAAGAGATTTAAAATTTATTTATTTATATGTTATTTATTGGTATTAAAAGTAATATTTTTCTTTTCTTTTAAAAACATAGAAGGGGAATATAAAATAGAGATGGTGAAGATGATTGATATCTATTAGATTATTATGATTAATTTATTTTTGAAACGTAATGACACTAGGACTAAATAATATATAAATTCTTAGCTCAGTTATTTTTCAATTATAATGAATGAAAATTTATTCTTCAAAGAAGGACTAAGAGTAAAGTATTCTACATCCATAGAATAACTTTATTTATAACGCCTTAGGAAATATCTTTTTTCTCTATGAATCCCCCAAATAATAAAAATAAATATTATTTTTTTTATTTTAAATGAATATAATTTCTAACCAATTGAATGCTTAATTGTGATTTAATAAATAATGAATTCTTTATGAAAAGGTATTTATTACTGAAACATTTTCGAAAATAACAGAAATAAATTATTTTTACTTTGATTTCATTTAATTTTTAATCATTAAATCTAGTTTTAATTTTTAAAATTTAAATTTTAAATTAACTTTTGTAAATATTTTTTTATTATAATTTCCAACTATCATAGAAATCGTTTATTTTATTCCAGATATGGCTTTGTGTATGAAATTAATGTTTTTCATGGCACTAAAAGTGAAAATATACAAACTATCTGTCAAAATAATTTTGATTGGCGTTTATTTGGAATTAATAAAGGAAATCGTTTTGGGAAAGGCGTTTCTTTTTCACAAAAATCATATTATTCCAGTCACTATAGAAATAAAAAAAGTATAAATCAAGTAAGCACCTTTATAGCATTATTATTCTTTTTTTATATTTAGAAAGAGATGCATATTTGAAAACAAATCCCTAAAAAGTTTCGGTGTGATTTTTGAAAGAGAGTCATTTTTATGTATTATGAAAAATTATAGTAAAATTAGACAAAATTATGATTTTTAAATATCTTTTGAAAAAATAAAATATAAAATAATTAAGTATCTGCCATCTTTATTATATTAAGATCACTCTTTTGAATATATCGTTTAGTATATAGTTTTTATATAAAGTATAAAATAAAGATTTAATTCAAAAAAAATTCTCTATAATTTCTCTAGATAATGTTTGTGGTTAAATTGGCATATTGCCATTTAGTTCCTGGTGAGTCAACTGACATACTACCACCTTTAGGAATTAACCTACGTAATGAAATCATTGATCCAGATACTACCTTTAAGGAACACAGTGGATTAAAAAAAGATGTTCTTGTAAAATTTTCCGATCATGAATTTTATCCAGCATATATTATACATTATTCTGGCAATCCTTATACAAATAGAATTTAATTTAAAAATATATTGTTCCTTTCCATTTAACTACTGACTCGACGGAAGTACTACTATATAGTAATAATTATACAGGGTCCGGCAGTCAAACCTGACGGTTTTTGAAATGGGATAAATAAAAAAGTTGTTGGGATATTTTAATTATTTTTTTTTATTGTAAAGAGGAGAATTGGAAATTTAACATTCGTATTAAAAAAGCACAAAAATAACTTATGTAGCAAAAATTATGTCACTTAAATGATGACCACCATTTTCTCTTCACTGTACGAGTCTCCTGAAGAAGTTAGTCATGACTCTCTTCAATGTTTGGCGCGGGATCTCACGACTTTCTCGCCGAATGTTCTCCTTCAGTTGGTTCAAATTATTTGGTCTGTTAACATAAACTCTTCCCTTGAGGTATCCCCATAGATAAAAGTCACAAGGGGACAAGTCGGGAGAACGTGCCGGCCATTCGATGTCACCTCTGAGCTAGATCAGCTTACCGGGAAAAATCCTCTGAGTTGAGCCATGGACGCCCGAGAGGTAGTTGCTCCGTCCTGCTGAAACCAGACCCTCCTGAGAGGGATACGATGGCGACGTAACTCTGGAATGAGAAAGTCACGGATCATGGCAACATAACGCGCTGAGTTACTGTCACTGTTTGGCCATTCTCCTCAAAAAATAAGGCCCTAACACTGTTGACCTACACACTGCAGCCCAGACAGTTACTCTTTCACAGTGAATAGGCTGCTTGTGAAGTTCCTGTGGGTTTCTTGGAGCCCAATATCGAAAATTTACAGTACAGTGTAGAGAAAATGGTGGTCATCATTTAAGTGACATAATTTTTGCTACATAAGTTATTTTTATGCTTTTTTATTATGAATGTTAAATTTCCAATTCTCCTCTTTACAATAAAAAAAAAATAATTAAAATATCTCAACAACTTTTTTATTTATCCCATTTCAAAAACCGTCAGGTTTGACTGCCGGACCCTGTACAATATTTTCTATAACACTTTTTATAACAAAATCTTTTACTTTTTAAATCAAGTAATTTTATATAATATTTTGTGTTAAATTTTTTTCTTTGATTTATTTAAAATAGTTTGTTATTATTTGAAAAATATTTTTCTTATTTCAGTATTTTTTTTAAATATTTAGTTTATTTCTGTTGATATCTATATATATTTATTATAAGTTTTAGTAATGAAAATTATTATTTATAATGAATAAAAAGAAATAAACAAATTTTTAAAGATATTTTTAATTATAAGTTTATATCTGTATAAAATTATGTTATTCTAATATTCAATATTTATTTTTCAAAAAATGTTAAAAGTTTTTAAAATTGAACGCAGTGTACATATTATGTATTTGATTAAAAAGATGTATTAAAATATAAAAGATCTTTGATTTGTGTCACAAAACTTTGAAATCATTCTCCTCCGAAACGGCTGGACCGATTCTTATGAAATTTTTTATGCATATTCAGTAGGTCTCAAGGCATATCAGACTTCTTTTATTAAACCGCTAATTGGTAAGGTGTGTCCAGGGGGTGGTATTTACCTAAAAATAGTTTAGTTACAATGCTAGATCATAGAAACACTGATGGCGATAATTTGACCTCTATATATATCCTAAATAGACATTCGAAAATAAGAATCATTCTTGGGTGAGCGTGCTAAAGCGTTATCGGCGTTATCTTCATGACTTTGCTTCCTCAGTTCGAAACTCGCAAAGAAACATTTTTTTTTAAGTATTTTATATTTTTTTTACAAATTTATTAATTTTTATTATTTTAATATTTTATTAAATGAATAATTATGTCAATTAATTTTTTGTGCATAAATAAACATATATAAAAAACTATATAAAATTTGAATTTTCATTCATTCATATAAAGCAAATTGGCCGTAAGAAGGATATGTTAGCCTTTGAGATCATATAAATAGAACATTATTCTTTTCATCTAAATATACAAATTATATAAAAATATATAATTAAAAAATTGTGTAAATTTCAATGAATAGAAAGAAATTTAATATGATGTGTTCAAAGAAAATATGTAAAAAAATTTTGATTACAATCATTACTGTTAATAGCATTTTGTAATAATCTATTTTCGAATAAATATGTCACATACAACATTATTCTTTTCATTTAGACAGGCAAATTCCATAACTAACAAAGAAAAAATTATAAAATTTTCAGTTAAGTGAAAAATTATTTATTTGGATATAAGACCAACATTTCAGCAATTTTCTGAATTCGTAATTTGTACCCGCCACGGCTGTGCAACGTTGCGTGATTAGTCATTAAAAAATTTATGAAAAACTTTATCGAAACAACCTTTTTAAATCGCAAGTTTCGATGTGAAAAGATATTAATACCACGAATAACTATTATACCCACTAGAAATTATTGGCAAAACAACGTTTGCCGGTTCAGCTATAATAATATATAATTAATTTACTGATTAAATTAAAATATATTTTACAAGAAAACAAATAAATGTCTTATCTACTTATACTGATAGATACAAAATGGATGAAAACCTTTTACATACATACTTTCAACCAAAAACTATGTATCAGTCGGGGGTACAGGGGGCGGAGCCCCCGCCTAGGTGTGGAGAGCTCCGAAGGCGCTCGGAGCAGCTAGTATATATATATATATAAATCTTTATATATAAGAAACAATTATTAAAAAAATATTTTTATTTTGATGTTTAAATGTGTATTGATATCATAGCACATCCCGTAATCAAGATTAGGGGTAAGGTTTTGAATGTGTTTAACTCATAAATTTTTGCTTAGAAAACCATGCCGTTTTATTTAAAATGAATCTTATAAAAAAATTACAATCCCATTTTTTATATATGCTTATAGAATGAATATCCCAAAAATGATAAAAATCATTACTTAATTTTATTTTTAATTTTGATCAATTCCAAATTTATATGTAACAGTATGATAATAATTATCTCCCGGATTGATTACACTATTTGGAAATGTCGGCTGTAAAATAATTAAAATTAATTAATATTAATTAAAAAGTTATAAATATATTGATATTGGTATTGATATTTACTATATTAATTGCATTTGGATAGTTTTGTGTTTCCAAACATAGTGCACCATGCTTTTCATAGAAAACACTACCTTTGCCTAGTAATGTTTTATCAGGTATTGAATTGGACGTATAAAATTGAACCCCTGGTTGATTGGAACGAACTTCCATATAACGTTTTGTTTTTGGATGGACAACCCTATAAAATAAATCAATTTCATTAGAATTATTTATATAAAATTATTCTTCAATACATTAAGAAATTGTATACAAGAGGAAGAATTTTGTAGAGAGCAATAAATATTTTAATAAAATATTTATAATTATATAAATATTACCTAGATACAAAATTTTCGCCGTTTTCATTATTTATATTAACACATAAATTATGATCATATCCACCCCCTGGGACTTGATTAATTTTATCACCCAAAATTATTGGTTGACGTAAATCTAAAATTGTTCCTTCAACTGATGCTAGTTCACCTGGAAAAAATTTTAATTAATTTGTAAAAAATATTAAAAATTAGAACTAATTAATAAAAGATATAGATAATAGAAAAATTAAATCGAATAACCATAATTTCTTTCAAAAAAATATTTTCCCCCAATACTTCTATTCTACAAAATTTTCCTAACTTTTATAAATTCCACACCGCAAATGGTTTAATAAAACCTAATAGAGACAGATCGGATTTGTAAAAATTAAATCTACCAGTTGGAATGATCATTTCATTGGTGACTGTATATTTATCAGCATTTATTGAAACAACATGTTCATATAATCCCTGGGATCCAGTTTGCTAAAATGAAAATGTGAAAATTATTCTCACATAAATTTAAAAAAAAAATATTTTACTTACATGACCAGCAAGATTGAAATATGCATGATTGCATAAATTAATTGGTGTTGGTTTCGATGATTCTGCTTTTAAATCTAAAATTAATTCGTTGTCGTTTGTTAATTGATATATGGCTTGAGTGAAAACTTGACCAGGGAATCCCTCTTCATTATCTTTACTTAAACGGCTCAATACTAATTTATTTCCATCCACGTAAGGTTCCCACAGGAACTAAGTAAGCAAACAAAAAAATAAACTAATTAAATACTAATTAATCAACAAATGTGAACAGGAAAATATTTTCCGTCTAGGCACTTTCCCATCATTTCAAAACAACAATATTGAGAACGTACCTATGTCCAGGTGTACTCCTTATGTTCATTATAAAAAAATTACAATTCCTTAAACCATTCCGATTTAATCTTTTTTTTGTAATATTTGTAAAACATTAATTTAATATAATAATTTAATTTCAAAATCAATATAGATTATTTAATGGAGAAAGTTGAAAAAAAATCACTTTTTGTTCTAAATTTTATAAAAAAATAATTCTTTAATCTTAAAATATTAATACTTCGGAACTTTCAAGTTCAGAAGGACTACCAAGATTAATAGATGGAAAATACTTCATGAAATTATTTTATTATTATATTATAAATTATAGATTTTTTATTCTGTGCTTTGGTTACCTTATCAAATCCTTTAAATCCTCCATGCAATGTATATGCTCCATTTCCCCCATTATTTCCAACATGGTACTCTTTATCGTTTAAAGTAAAGGAAGCATTAGCAATACGATTTGCCACTCTACCAATAATTGCACCAAAATATGGATTATTTTTATCCAAATAACCTGTAAAAAAACAATTTCAATTAAATTCAACCAAAAAAATTATATAGAATATTAATAAGAAAATTTGGAATATCTGTTTTACCATTTTAAAGTATGGGATATATTAATTATAGTTTGTTTTTTTTAATTTAAGGTTGTAATTGTATAACTTCCTTTCACATAAAAATAATACAATTTACACAAATTATTAGAAATTGAAATTGAATCATTAAATATCAGTCTATTTCTATTGTTTTTTTCCTTTCTTATGCTGAATCTGTAGCTTATAAGCTTCAGACTGTAATTTATTTCGCAACCCTTTTTATTTTTAATTTTAAACTACATAAAACACCGGCAATAATTTACACTTCACCATTCAGTGATGGTTAGGTAACATTTCATTCTTTTAATCAAAAGATCTGTAAAATCCTTTACAAGTAGCCATAATTAAAACAATTAAATATTTTATTAAGAAAAAAGTAAAAATTAAAAGCACATTAGTAGAACAAAATCAAAAATATATATTTTCTATTAATTTATATACTAAATACAGGGTCATCGAAAAGGTGGACGGGATTTTGTTATATAAGTATTCGATAAATATACACGTCATCAACACGAAATTAACGAGAGATTGAGTAGCATATATTCGAAGTCGGTGGGGGAATGCGCAGTCGCCATCTTGCCGTGAGCCGCCATTACCGTGCGGCTCGACTGGGTCATTTCAGAAACGCCATAATTATCTTACAGCACAAAGAACATTGTGTTTTGTGGTAAGCTGAGTTTAAATCACTGGAGTATTGGAAAGGGAACGACGTTCCCTTACCTTTTAACAGAACCGGAACGCCTTCCAGTACTTTTTCATGTCCCTACAACTCCCAATTAAATCTACTGTTATAATTTATTTTTTTGTGTTCGTAAATATTTTGTATAGTAAGAATAAGAAAAAATAAAAACTTATATGGAAAAAATACTTTGCTGAAAATAGGACTTTTTTTGCTCCCACTATGCGTTCCCTTACTTCTTATTTGACCAATACATCACTGGTTTAAATCACCTGTGTTAGTGCAGTATCATTTTAGGCAGACAAAGCTTTTGTTCGTTGGTTTAATCAGTTTAAGGAAACTGAAAGTGTTGATATCAAGATAGTTGGAACTAGGTATAGCTAAAACAACTGTAGAGAATAGTTTTTACAAACGGCTCAAATTATAGAAGAATTTACGCAGTCATTGAAACTGTGACTCCTGCAATGCTTCAAAACACGTGGCGGGAGATTGATTATCGGCTAGATGTCTGTCGTGCGACGGGGGGAGCACACATCGATATTTTTTAGAGTACGTAAAAAAGTTTAAGATTTTCTGTGTCTTTTGATGTATAAATAAATAGTTCCGGGACCCCGAGCCTCGGCTCGGTAATTAAGTTCAAAAAAAATGATTCATTATTATAGGGTTTGGCTGGTAATATTAATACCTGAGACAACGAGTTCTCGCTCGACCCTTTAACAAATTTATACAATTTATTTTTATATACTTTAAAAATTTTACAATTTTTTAATTATTTATTACTTTGGCTGGTAATATTAATACCTGATTCACAGAATCGCCATTCAAATAATTTAAAAGAACATACTATACCTCTATTTTTATCAATATATATTCAATAACCGCAGAAATTAAGTCTTTCAGTCGGGAAATTTTGACGTTATAGGGGTTTAAAATTACATCATCATATACATTACATCACAATATTCTTGCATATCTCAGAAATTAATTTTTTAAAATTTGATATCTACATAGTGTCATTCAAAGAATGTTTATGTTTTTATTTTTTATGTTATATTTATATTTATATTTTATTATATTTTTAATTTTATTTTTCTAATATTGGCCTTTTTAAATTATTTATAGAACACTGAAAACATTCACATTGAAAATGAATAAATAATTTTAATTTTGATCTCATAATTGGATTTTCATTTTCAAGTAAGTAAGATATTACAGGGTGGACCAAAAGTCCGGTAACATTTGAATCGATCGCTGCTTCGAATTGCGGGGAATAGGAGAGAGCGGGCCGTTACTAAACGCGAGAGCGGCTAGTTGGAATTCAGTCATTTCAGAATTAAGGATGCTCTGTGGGTGCTGTGGGTGCCATGGCGTCGTTTAGCAGAGCACAACGCGCGTTTTGCGTACGCGAGTACTATCACAACAACGATTCTGCGACTGAAGCGCGACGAAATTTTGTACACAGTACAACATACGAAATAAAAATCAAGCTCCATCAACTCGTGCAATTAAAAATTGGGTTCACAAAATAGAGGAATTTAAATTTGAAAAAAAAAAATAATGAAGATGATTATTCCCAGAGATGTGATCAATAAAACTCAATTTTTCTTTATAAATACTATCTCTGGTGTGAATTTCAAAAAAAATCGTTCTGAGAACCCATTTACATATATATATATATATATACAAACAAATATACAATTATAGCTAGCATAATAAGATAAGAGTACCGGGACCCCGAGCCTCGGCTCGGTAATTAAATTAAAAAAAAATGATTCATTATTATTGGGTTTGGCTGATAATATTAATACCTTAAATGTATTTAATTAAATTAATAAATTTAAAAAATATTAAATGATATTTAGCTTAATTATAAAAATTAAAATAAAAAGAAATTAGTTAAAAAAATTACAACTATAACAATAATATTAAAATAAGTTGACCTGTGGCCAGGTCCAAACCGACCGACGGTTTGAAATAAATTAATTTCCAGCTACAGAAACAATTTCAAATAATTTTAATATATCTATTAATGTAATAAAAAACGGACGGACGGACGGACAGACATCATGCTAAAAATACTTTTTTATGTTAAGAAAATGCATGATTCGTGGAGATATGTAAAAATCTCCACATGTGAAATTTGGTGTGAAAACAATACCTCCCTTACTATCGTTGGTCGGTAAAAAATATAATTTAATATAATGTATTTAAAAGTGAAAGGTATAAATTTTATCATTTGTAATATGTATTACGGTTTTTATTACCCTTCGAAATCCTGTCCACCTTTTTCAATGATCCTATATTATAATAAATTAAATTTAGGCTTAATTAAATAATTATTAATTTTTAAAAGAAAATAAATCAGTAAATAATAAATAAGGTAATGGCACCAATAGATGACATTTTAAGCGCTCTTGTCGCTATTTTCTTTTATAAAACCGAAACTATACGTCTCACAAAAAAAATCTTTTGGTTATTATAAAGCTTATCTTACCTTTTATCACCAGGATAAATATTTTAAACTTTTATATGAGTTTAATAGGAAATATAATTTTTTTTCAAAGTAATCAAATGGAACCTATAGATGACACCAAAAATTTTGGTGGAACCTAATGATGACAATTATGGAACCCAAAGATGACATCTACTTTTTTTCACTTCGCTAGCTCTCTTTATCTTCAACTTATTTATTTACAAAGTAAAACATCTTTCCAACACCTTGTTACTGATTTAACTTTAGTTATAATAAAAAAATCAGGTTTCATATAATGATACATTAGATATATTTATTGTGATTGATTTTATTTTTAGCTGATTATTATAATAAAATAAAAAATTGATTTTAAACA
Organism: Labia minor; assembly: GCA_963082975.1. Lineage (NCBI taxonomy): Eukaryota > Metazoa > Arthropoda > Insecta > Dermaptera > Spongiphoridae > Labia > Labia minor. The sequence continues at coordinate 46,281,181 of OY720344.1, forward strand.
AATCTTTTTTTAATTATGCATTTTTAATTATACATTGAGAACAGAGTAATTTAAAAAAAATTTCAAAAAAATAGTGTATGAAGTTCTGGAACAGAAAAAAATTTTCTGACTGTTAACGCCTCTCCCTGATTTAGATTTATTTATTTTAAGGTCAATTTATTTTTATATAAATTTGTAATTTTTTCCTTTTTAAATATGCATGTTTTTTTATTATATTGGTATGCCATGTGTTGAGTTTAGTGGTTACTTTAACGCCACTAGTCACATGACTTCTCACAGCCAATCACCATGCTCGATTTTGGCCCATGGCGCCAACGGCTAGCTACCTTGAACCAGAGGTGATCTCTCTCTCTTGCACTTGAGACTTGCTTGTGTGACTTGGTCTTGAGAACTTGTATTTTGAACGTGGATTCCTTTTCCACGCTTTTTAGGTGTAAATTCGCCATTTCGTTGTTAAACACGTGGAGACACTGTGTTTCAATTATTATTACTATATTTTTGTAATTCGTTTGTTTTAGCTGAGTATTAGCCAGCATTTATTTCTTTTATTTTTATATTTTAATTTTATTTTATTCTCTTTACTCTTTATATTAATTTTACTTTAATTAAATACATATAACGTGGCAACGAACATTTCTCTTTTATTTAGAAAAAGTGAACCTAATCTTTCCTTTGCAGGCCCATATGTTAGCATCGGATATTTGATTAATTTAATTTGTTATTGCTTTACGATTTTGGATGTTCAAAGCGATTCTCCTAAGCGCTAATAGTCAAACGTACTGCACTCTTTGGTGAAGTATATTTAAGGGTTCCTTTCCCAAATAATTTGTTTTATTCCCCGTGTGAAAGAGTTGAGAATTCTTTTTTTTAACTCCTTCATTAGTGGCACAGGTGGTCCGACAGGCTGAACAAAATTTTATATAATCAACGGCTTGTCCACTGACAATGAGAAACACAGCGTCACCTTTAGGTTCCTATATCAATTCAGACATGCAACTTGGTGGAATTATATAAAATTATCTCCTCTTTACAGCTATTAATATAATAGACAATTTTTTTAAAAACCTACTTATAGCTGACATTGCTGTCATCTATAGGAAAAACAATTTTTAGGGGCACCTATAGATAACACCGTTGATAAAAAAGATACTTTTAAGAATTAGGTGTTTAAATTGAAATGATTTATATCTATATTAAGTCTATTTTATAATGTAGTTGTTAAATTCTTGATAAATATGAATATAAAAATATAAAATACTAATTAAGAACATTACTTCCCTTAAGGTTATCTTTAAGATTTGTTGAAAAATTCAATTGTTGACGATTCGGTCTGCTTTTCAAGTTAAAAGAAAAAAAATAGGGCGACTTATTGTATTGTTGTAGGATATCTCAGGTGGTGGAAAAGCATAACTATCATTTAAAAAAAAAAATTTCCGCGTATGTTTTAAAATTTGCTTATTTTTTTAGTTTAAATTCAAAAGTGTCATCTATAGGTGCCATGTCATCTATAGGTGCCATTACCTAATAAGTTTAGTAATATGTAATATGACTAAAAGTTTTGTTGTTCCGAAAATAGTTTAAATGAATTTCCTGTTTAGTTGAGCTTCTTTGCTATAAATAATTAATATCTATAAGTTAAATCTATAATATATATAAAATAAAAGATTAAATTACTTTGTATAATGTCTAATTAAATATAATATAATTAAATAATAAATAAAAAATAAAATTTAATAACATACATAACAATTCATTTATGATTTGTTTGTTATATTTTAAAAACGCTACCTACTAAATATATAGATCTTTGTCAAGTAAACTTTAAAAATGGTCAGAATAAGTCATAGTGCCAGGTGTTCCTCCTATTAATTCGGAAACAATTTATTTTTGATCATTTGTTAATTAAGGTATTCTCTTTGTACTTAATTAAAATCTCATGTATTGAATTAGATAATGCAACTTAGGATGTTGATACTCTAATACAATCACTAAATATGAAATATGAGTCTTTAAATTCACATACACCATAAATACATTTAATAAGAAAATAAATAATAAGCTTAAGACACTTCATTAAGGTACTGGCTAAATAATGCAATTTATTTAGGAATCATTTAATACATTTAATCTATCATTTGTAACTTTTAGGATTTTTATCCAATAGAACAAATGTAAATCAATTAAGCTATAAAGGCATTAACCTCAAGTCCCTAATTATTATTTAATACATTATTATAAAATATTAAAAAAAATAAATATAATTTATTTAAAAATATAAAAATAAAAATCCTTTATTTATATTCAAATTAAAGTAGATTTGAATTATCTCTACTGATAAGATAATCGACTATTTTAAGAATAATTGTTAATCAATCATCCAAACACTTAGTGATTTATGATTAGATATCAGCTGATAGGAAAGAACAATTGTTTTGTTTTATGCCTCAATATTTTGGGGTGAATTGACATGATAATATTGTTATTATATTATTATAATTTATCACATTCACTTTTACATGAAATGTATATTTAGATATTGAATAAGTAATAGAAAAATTGTCAGAGAAATGGAAGTGCAGTGAAAATACAGTTTATTTATCTAAAGCTGATGCTGAGTCCAGATATAGCTATATATATATATAACCAATGATTATATATAAATATAATAATAATATAAATAAATATATATCATTTGTTACCTTCTATATTGTCATAACCGAGGACGACATCAGCAAATTCATTATTAATATCTGGAACTTGAATTGATGTTATAATTCCGCCATAATTTATAATTTGCACAACCATTCCATTTTTGTTTGTAAAAGTATATCGATGTACTAATTGCACTGATCCACTTTCCGTGTCATTAATACATCCAAATCCATCCTCCACAATTTTAATTCCGGACATGTTGTTGTTAATTTTGGATTTTTCAAGAAGTGAATTTAAACGATTACATTCGTCAATAGGATTCTTATCAAAACTAAAGGCACAATGATGACAATTGATAAGAGTATTATGATAGGATAAAAGGCAAATAAAGAATATAATATCAAAAAGTTTAGGCAACATTTTTAAATAAAACTGATGAATTATATAAATTCACTATCTATAGTTAATTAACGTCTTATCTTCTCACCTTCAAGTGAAAAACTGGTTAAATAGTTGATGATGTTTTTCTTTCTCTGTCTTTTGTTCCTTTTTCTTCTTTTTTTATTATTTGCAAAAAATACTGATTTTTTATATTATTTATATTTTAAATTCAAAGATTATAAAATTGATAAAATATTTATATTTAATAATTAATTCAAATAATAATTTTTTTTAAGAATATTCTTAAATAATTTTTGAAGCAATTTAAAATTAAGAGAAAATTAGATAAAGAAGGTTATCTGCGAAATTTAAATAATCACTTTATTATATTATTTAAAAAAAACAACACATAATCGCATATATATATAATCGTATTGATCACGACATATATAGAAAACAGAAAGATACAATAAAAAATTTAAAAAGAGAAAGAAAGTTATAATTCCGATTGATCGAAAATTACTTATAGAACTCCAATCGACTCCAATGCTTCTTTTTAAGGATTTCTTGTAATTCAAATGTCTACTTAGAATATTTTTTGTTGAAAAATGATAAAACTATGCAATCTCTTTTACTTGTTGCTATCGAAATACATGATAGTTTAATTAGTTGTCTATAATTCAGGCGTTTGATAATTTTCCTAAAACCATTTTTCAAAGATAATTATTTAAATTCGTCTATTTTGTGAATATAGAATACTATCAAATGTTATAATACATATGAACATAAATATCAATCATATTAAATTTTTTTACATTCTAAAGTGGTACTAAAGTTATTGTTATAATAACTTTAATATACGAAAAATTTTCAATATGAAAAAATAAATATATACTATCATGATTATATATATATATAGGAAAAATGAGAGAATATTGATAATCAAATAAGATCTACCCATTTTCCTATCTCTGTGGTTCTACGGAACTCAAAAGTTCTTGGCCAAAGCAAACATATTTCTTCAAGTGTTTCTATCCTGAGCTACATCGATCCAACTCCTATTTTCTCCCAAGTCTGGAGATGCATAGAGGTCAGGCAACTCCTCGTTATGTTATCTCCACCATTCCCGGGTGATCTTATCTTTTTTTGGCCCATAAATGTGTGTGTGTTCTAAATCTACTCAGCCAAAGACCATAAAACCACAACCAGCAAAATAATTGTTTTATATATTTTAATTTTGATGCCCCTTGATAATAATTTTGACGAGATAAGTCCCTTTACTGAACGATAATAGGCATTGCCCGAATGCAACCACGATTTAAATTCTTCTCAATTATTATTATCGATAATCAAATAATAAAAAACCTGATTCTAGAAATTGCATCATCTCAAAATAATTTTATTTTATAAAAAAAATCTCATTTTCCAAATTTATTATGAATTTATTCTAATCTTCTTCTTTCTCTTCTTATTATAGTGTTTAATTTTTATTATAACCAGATGTATTAAAAATAATTATTTTCTATCTATCTCTGTGACCCTAGGGAACTCAACGAATTTAGCCGCAGCAACCACATTCCTCCAAACTTCCCTATCCTGATCTACCTCAATGTATCTTATTCTCTCACAATTCCCTCATGTCCCTCCTTCTATTGTCTGCCTACTGCGTCATTGGTCTACCAACTTCCCACAAAAAAGTTTCTTATCAATGTTTTCTGTCCAATGCTTCCCACAAAAATAATTCATAAGAAGATAATGAATAAGTTTATAAATAATAATAATAAATATATGAAAGAATGAATTGTATAATTTTTCATTTATTCATATGATACAATATATATATACATAGTTTAATTAAATATATTTATATAACAAAAATTTATTTTTTCAAATGGAGAGGGTAGAAGGGGATTTTTTGGCTTGAGTATTATCAGGAAAACATTTATATATATATATTTATATATATGCTGTTTTTTTGATATCGAAAAATGTTTTAATACTAAAAAAGAAATATTTTAAAAAAAGAAAGATGATATGTGCTGCCATGTACAATCCCACCAAAAAATTTAAATAAATTAAAAATATCTATATCTAGAAAGATAAAGATATGAGGAATATTGAAAATATTTATAATAAGAAATTTATTTTGTATAAAATTGTATATTTTCAATATTCTTGAAAATTATATCATACTAAAAAGAATGTATCTCAACATGTATATGATATTTTGATTATTTAATTTTATTATAATTTACACGAACAAATTTAAATTATATTAATTAATAAATTTGAAGTATATATCATAAAAAATAAATACAATTTAAATATAATTTAGTAAATTACGACAAATGTTTCAAAAACACACTTGAAGAATATATATATATATATTTCTAATAGAGAAGCAAGTGAATCTACATGACTACAAATTGGCAGACAAATAGTTACAATTTAAAGTTGGAGTTTTGTTTTATTTTATATGCCACTAATTTTTTTAGTATAAAAAATTTATAATATATATATATATATATATATAACCAGTAATACTTTTTATAATGCACCTAGATTTTATTCTAAAAACATCACACATTCTTTTTATACATAGATATACAATATTGTAAGTAATTTGTTTGAACAGGTAAATTATATAATATAATATATTTGTTAATCTAAAATAATTAATTAGAAATTCCTGTATTTTATTTTTTATTTATTTTATTATAATAACATTCATACTTAATATTAAAAGTGTTTACTTGGTATATTCAAAAGTATTACTGTGTATATCTTTTTATTTTTGTTTATAAATTTTAAAAATTACATTTTTTTTTTGGAGTAGAGCTGAGCAAGATTGAAATTTTATATATATATATATATATATATATATATATATAGAATATGGATGAGGGTGGGTCGGTTCTAAAAAGGTCTAATGAATGAGGATTATATTATAGAATGATATTAATATTTTATAATTGAGTTACATTGCTAAAAGGCGTGCTCAAATAACTTAATAAAAATATGCATTAAAAATTTAATATATATAATTGCAAAATAATACTGCATTAAAAAATAATAAATAGCAGTTTTAAAATATTAAAAAAAATATATATAAAATATTAATACTAATATATTATTACAGCATATTATCATATATAATATATATTTTTGGAATGTTTTTATTTTGTCTGAGTTTTCATAAATATTGGTAATGATTTCGCTTAAAATAATTGGTCTTTGTTTAATGGAATAAAAGATTTTATTATTCATCGTCAAGTAATTTGTTAAAAATATTTTAATTATTTTTTTTATTTTGATCTGAAATTTATTTAATAAATTATTTCTAAATTATTCTAACATTTAATTATATAATACAAATTAAAATCGATTTAGAATAAATAAAAATAAAAATTATTATATACAATAAACAATTTTAATTTCAGTCTAATCATTTTCTAAGGGATAAATTTTATAGGAAATGGTCGAACGATTTCATAATCTTATAAATTTTATTTTAATAAATGTTCGGTGGTTTTTTTTAATCAAAGAATAATTGGATAATACGGAAAAGTAGCTAAGTAAAGCTAACATGAAATGTTTTTTGTAAACCCATTTCCAATGGAAGAAGAGGAAATGTCAATGGTTTCCACTGAGTTTATCCACTACTTTCCTGTGATTATCCAATAATCAACATTAACTATAATTCATTTGTTTTTTTGATAATACATCAATGTAGCATTTAATTGGAAATGTTAAATATTGTTATTTATATTCATAAAAAATGGATGGAGATAGATGATTAAGAATCTATTTATATTGGATGGGTTGGTTAATATATAATAATATATTGATATAATATGTTGAGCTTGGAATTGGTTTCATATGTTTAATTTTAATATATATAAATACTATTTTGTATTTATATGTATTATATATTCAACGATATATTAATTTTTTTTATATTTTTATTAAATCTAACTAAGTTCTTGGCGTAATGAATATTAAACGAGGGTAATAACTAGATAGAAATAGATAATGCACATTTAAATTATTTTCCCATATCTGAAAAACATATTTTATCTAAAAGCACAAATTTGTTCTATGATTCTTAAAAATGATTTTTAAATTTTATTAATTTTTTTAAATTTATATTTATAAATAAGTTATAATGAATTTAAACATTAAGAATTTGAAAAATTAATTTTAATCAAAATTATTTTATGCTATAAATTTTTTTGCAATTGTAAAGTATTAGATTTGATTAATATTGATTTAAATTTTTAAACTCATTAAAATTTTATTTGAATTTAAGTATTTTTCTGATGGTTTTAGCACAATTATATAATATATATATATATTACACAGAATTTATATAAAAACAAAATTATACTCTTAATAATTACCTTTTTCTTAAATATAAAGGTGTATTATTCTTTTAAAAGCATTTTCTAGTTAAAACCTGGATTTTTAATAATAATAAAATGAAATAATAAAGTGCACGAAAAAGCCATAAATATTAGAGCAACTTTTCTTTAAAAGGGAAAAAGCTGCTTTTGGACTAAAATTTATATACATATATATATAATTATATATATATATTTATATTTATATTTATAGATATAGGTATATATGTGTATGTGTATATGTAAAATTTTTGTGCTTGGACTTTTTATAGCAAAGATAAATGAATTATTTTATTTCATTTTATAATAGATATCAGTATCTATAAAATTTCGTTGCAGAAACATTGAAATATATATATATTTATATTATAATTAATTTATATAATTTCAAATTAATATTTGGTCCATTTATGGAGAAAATTTATCATTATATTTATATTTACAACTTCACAAAGGATTTTAAATTTGTAGAACAATTACAATTTATAAAATTATTTATTAATTTATTTTTTCAGAGTAAAATAACGGAGGGATATTAGTTAAATTTTACTATTCTCTGCAACAAACATTAATTTATATTTAGCATTAAATAGAACTTATATTATGAAATTTGAGAATTAAAAATTATATATTTATATTTGGATGGTTATACTTATACTTATACTTTATACTCACGAAGAATAATAATATTCGAAAGGAATTTAAATCGAGGTAGCAATCGGGTAAAACCTATTATCATGCAGTAAAGGGGCTTATCTCGTCAAAATTATTATCAGGGGGAATCAAAATTAAAATATTTAAAACAATTATTTTGCCGGTTGTGTTTTTATACGGGTGTGAGCCGTGGTCTATGACCGTGGCAAGGCCGATTGGTAAACGTCCGCTTGGAAGACCCGCCGGGCGGATAATATAGGAAGGGACGGGATAGAGATGGGAGAAAATAGGTGTAGGTCAGGATAGGAACATTTAATGAAATGTTGATGCTGCGGCCAAGAACTTTCGAGTTCCTTAGAGCCACAAAGATAGGGATAGATAGATATTTGGATAGTTCAGTAAACGATTTCGACCGATTCTATTTATTTTATTTAAATTAATCTAATAAATTAAACTGAAACGATATAATATAAATAAAGTAATTTTTATCGAAACTTTTGATTTCTAGTATTTTGTAAGTAACGAATTTTATTCGAATATAAGATCAGCTAAATTGATAATAATATTGATCAAAACAATAAATCAACTCAATTAAAAGACTTAATTAAGTATTCCTATTATTTTTTCAGGTTTTTTCTCCTTTTAAATGGACCAGATATATAAGTTATATTTTTAGTTTATTATGATTTTAGAAGTGTCTTCATCCCTCGTCTTTGCATTCACTTTTTAAGAATTTTTGACTGATATTTGTATACTATGTCATATGAATAAGATAACTTTTGAGATATATACATTTGGAAAAATCATTCGAATGAGAAAAAACAAATTAAAAATTATTTATATGGAAGGGTTAGGTTTACAATTGACAGTTGATTAATAATTGTATGAATTAAATTGATGGGTGTTTTCGATATATTAATGTTTTTATTTACAAATGTTTAAAACGTTAACTAATTTCAAATAATAAAAATCAAAGTTAGTTATAAAATTTTTTCTTATTTAATATATATATTTAAAATGTTAATTGTAATGAAATTAAAATTTTATTTTATATATTATTAAAATTAAAAAAATCAAAAGAGATCTTATTAAACATTTACCATTTAAAGTGTCCGATTTTAAAATAAAGAAATATTTGATATTAAAAAATATCTAACCTCCACATTCCTCGTAGGTCATTATAAATCACTGATTATAATCATCAAACCCTCCATAAATGTTATTATTCGTTACTAATAGTATTAATAAGTAGTTTCATGGTAGAAAAAGACATCTATATTTTTAGTGATGTTTAATACTGTTAGATGGTTATTAAATATTAGAAATATTGTTGTTTTTTACAAATAATTAACACATGACAAATTTTTAATTACACTATATAATTATATTTCCAATTAATTCAATTTTTAAATAAAATTACAAAGCCTAGTTTTTTCTATAATAATTCATTTTTATGTTTTTAGTAAGAAAATTAATTTTTATTTTACATTACTTTTAGTATATAAGTTGTAATTTGACTTATATAAAATATTAATAATATATGTATATATATATTAAAGTGCTCTTATTTTTCTAAATTGTATCACTCATCCCTCTAAATTCTTCCTTTTAGCCTAAGTAACAATTAGAGAACTTATTGGTTCAAATCTGGTAAGTGGAAGAGAGAGAGATTTCGAATAAATTTGTTTTATAGTAAGTTTCTTGCATCTGAATAATGATTTCTGTGGTCTTCGACACTGAAATGTATTACTCTTGAACTTCTGCTGATACTTATTTCACACTTGAAGTATGAAGCTTCATCCGATTTGAACAAATATGGTCCTTAATTAAGAAATAAATAAAAGGAAGTAAAGTAGGGGATATGCGATAAAACTTAGAAAATTAAGGGTACCCTAAAATATAGTTAGACGTTTTCAATAGAAATATAATTATGTGAATTAATTCAAAGTTCCCACTTGATAAATAAAAAAATATTTTATATTTAAGTTAGATAAATAAAAAACTTGGATAAGGAGAGTGAAGAAGAAAAAGCATATATATATATATATACTTATTATTAACAGATTTATACGGGATATGATCACGCATTTTTGTGTTTTCTCGACGTTTCGGCACCCATTTTAGCGCCATTTTCAAGAGGTTATTTAGGTGAGAATATTTTTGGGATTCTGGGTCTTAGTATGTGTGACCAAGAGTAGATATCGGGGTTTTGGGTTGTTAGGTTGGGTGGTTTTGTACTCACTGCGTTGCTGCGTAGCTCCGAAGAATCCTGGGCACTATCATACACGACTGCACTTGACAACTCAGCCAGCCTCGGGCAAAATCCCAATATCGACTTTTGGTCACACATACTAAGACCCAGAATCCCAAAATTATTCCCACCTAAATAACCTCTTGAAAATGGCGCCAAAATGGGTGCCGAAACGTCGAGAAAACAATCTCACAAAAATACATGAACATCCCGGATAAATCTGATAATAATAATAATAATAAAAGTCACGGAATATATATATATATATTTCTTTTTTTCAATGTATGAAAATGAGAAATTAAAAGTAAAATAATATAAAAACAAGAATTTGAATAAGACTAAACACTTAAACCTAGACGATGCATTTTGGCTGAGAGTAAATTATGTAAAATAAAAACAAGAGGTTTAGGACACGCCTCAAGATCAAGCTCCATTTCTTCAGCTGGTAGATCACCCAGTGCTGAAAAGTCCAACCATAATAGTCTTTGTGAATCATCAGCTGAAGCACGTAAACGTTCAAATGGGAAATGCCATAATCGCCGGTCGGGTCTTGATGCTTCGGTTAAGGTAAATCCTTGCTCATAATGTAGAGTTAATTGAGCGGGTTGACCTTGCCATATACACCTAGCAGTTACCTAGGAAAGAAAATGAAGAATATTTAACAAAACAAAAATATTTCAATGAATTTCCTAAGTTTATTGTTGCAACAATTACCCACTGATATTTCATGATGGGGTTTTACATAAAAAGATAATTTGCTCTTTTTTTCAAAGAGATTTAATGAAAGATTAGGTTTTAATCTTCCTTCTACAATAGCCTGCATTTCACCAATCAATTTAAAATTATTTTTAATATTAAATTCTGATTAAATATTATATTTGAAATAGAAATCCTTTTCTGATAAAATAGTTAATATATTCATAATCATAAAATAAATAAATTGAAATTTATTTACCTGTCTAGTGATTTGAGCTGCTGCGTGGCTCCCATGAACAAGGGCTCTAGCCCAACAGGCTAAATCTCTTGCTGTAGCAACACGTAATCTATGTGTTGCCACTCCATGTTGTGTACCACATCGTACTGTTAATGCATGACCTTCTGCTGTTACGAGTCGTGTAGCAAGGAGTGGGCAAATTAGACATGGTTTTTGCCAAGCCTCAGCTGACCATGGCGCTGCTTCATATAAACGCAATTCCCTATCCGTTACTGCACCAAATACACTCACCTAAAATAAATATTTTAAAAAAATCAAAATTTTAATAAATAATAATACATAATTTTCCATATTTTATTGACTAAAAACACTTAAAATTGTTTTTTTTTCTTTCTTTTATAATATATAAGGAGGGAATGTGCAACACTTAATGATCAAAAAGTCTTTGATTGTGATAGATTTATGTAAAATTTAAATATAATTTATTTATTTAGATTATTTAAAATTATTTTTTTTTATTAAATGTGATAATATTTATTATCTAATTAAGAAAATAGGAGAAAAGAAAGAGACAAATCGTGATTACCCAATTAGTTTCCGGTTGCTCAATATATCTGCTTAACCATCCCATATGATGAATTGGCATGGCAAGGACGGCGCCAGCCTGACGTATTGCACTTGCAGTTAGTGTCCCAAGTGCTGAGTGAAGTGCGTTGAACCAGGCATGAGCTTCAGCAGCGTCTGCAGCCCTTAATTGAACTCTGTGTACATTATCGGGTGATACTAACTCTAAGCCACGTTCATTTTCTCCACCTAAATAAAAAAATAAAATAATTTTAAAAGCGATATAAACAACAAATGAAAGGCAATAGTACAACAATCAAATAAAGACAACTACAGAAATTTATCTTAATAAAATTATTTCATAATTATTTAACCCAATAAAAATAGAAAACACAAATATTTTAAGATATAAATACCTGCAGGAGTATCTCCTCCATTTGATGAATTTTCCGATGATACTCCCCGTTTTAAATTACATAGGAGTAATGGCAAATAACGAGTATCCGCTCTTTGGGGAGAGCGATTTGGTGGGGGTTCACTTGTTAAAAATCCTCTTTGAAGTTCCCATCCCACTTCACTCATAAGTGATGCCTTTCGGAAATAAGGAGTTACTTCTTGAAGATATTTCACTATTTAAAAAAAATACATAAATATATAATAATAAATATTAATATATTTTTTTCTGAAAATAAAATAGTAATATCAAATAAAATTAATAAATCAAAGAAAATACATTTAAAAAAGTCTCATTTGTTATCTGATGTAAAATGTTTAGTTAAAAAAAAATCTAATGAAAAATAATTTTTATTATCATGAGTAATAAATAATTAATCAATCAAAAATAATATTACCTTCAAGTTCAACAACTTTGCCTGCTCGTTTTAATGCTTTTACAGCTTCTTCATGTGTTGCTTCACGTAAATCTTCTCCATTCACAGAGAGAATTGCGTCACCAACATATAATTCTTCAGTTTGATCAGCAGCCATGCCCTAGAACATGTACTTAATTAATTAATTGATTCAATTAAAAATGAAATTACTTCATCTATAAAAAAGTATGATATTAACCTTAAATATTTTTGATATAAGTATTGGCATTTTATTCTCTTTTCCACCTTTAATTGATATACCAAGGCCATTATTATCTGATTTAACAACACGAACAAGACGTTTTTGATTTGCAACCGATTCTGGTACATCTGTCACACCAACTCCTACTTCTACATTATTATTATTATTATTATTATTATTTAATGTGCCATTAAGTGTAGTAGATGCCTCATAACTTTCATCAAGGGAGATACTAAGATAATCCTCTTCAATTGAGACAAAAACACGATACCATTGGCCACGGACATACGTCTCAAGGAGGCCTGAACGCCCACCAGGCATATCCATTGTGGCATAAATAAATTTTTAAAAAAATGTATAAATATTATTAATTTATTATTTTAAAAATGCATAAAAACACATTTTTGACAGCTTAAAAACACATAAATGTCAAAATTTAACTTTCACTAAAATACACATAAATATAAAAGCACTTTCACAAAATTTTATTATCACATATAAAATTTTGCCATCCAATATTGTAAAAATGTTAAACTTTAAATTAGAAAAAATAAAATATAATTTGTATTACTATTTAAATGTAGATTGTCAAAAATAATATATAACGCGAAGCGCCATTTGCAATTAGAAATACACTAGTGACATCTAATGATAAATTGAAAATAAAAAAATTTCAAACTATAAATGATTCTCATTTTTTTCGTTGCTTTTTTTTCTTAAATTAGTTACTTTTTATTTTTAATTTATTATATCTACTATTTGTGTCTGTATGGATTAGTGATGTAATATAAATTGTACCTCCAAAAATCTTATACCATTTTGCTAATATATTTATACGAGGTCTGTTCAAAAGAAAAGGTGAATTTTGAATTTTCGCGGGTTGTATACATTCGATCATCGAATTTTTGTTTTTTATATTGGTACATATATGTTTCTCATATGTAGACATTATCAGCCATTTTGGATTAGTAGTTTTTTTTTTGTGGGGGGGGGGAGGAAGTTAGTCAAGTTTTTGTGTGTTCTTCGATTTTTTAAATAATCTGTATTAAATTTTACATTAAAAATGGAATAAAGTGCTCCAACGCACTTAAAATGTTGACTGTGGAATTCAACGAGTCTACTTTGTCTCAAAAAAATGTTTATAAGTGGTACAAGCGCACCGAAAAAAGCACGCCAAGTTCGATTAAATGTGAAGGTTTTGCTCACTGTTTTCTTCGATTACAGTACTGATAATATATTTATACGAGTTTTCTATAAGGGAGTTATGCAACGTTTGCTTGAAGCTATACGACTGAAACGATCGGAATTGTGGAAAAACAAATCATTCTGCATTACGATAAAGCACTAGCTCACACATCATTGCTTGTTCATGATTTTTGGCCAAGATCACCAGATTTGGCTCCCTGCGACTTTTTAATCCTCCCAAAACAAAAGAGACCAACGAAAGGAAAGCGTTTTGCCACAATTAATGAGATAAAGTCAGAAGCGCTGGCATAAGATCATTATTTCTGAGGGGAATTACTTTGAAGGGGACAAAATGGATATTGATAAATAAATAAATTCACCTTTTCTTTTGAACAAACCTCGTATTAATTAAACAGGCAAATACGACAATTAAATCCGATGAAAGTCGAAAGTTTCTGAAGGTTCATTTCTCGCTCATTATTCACTTCTATAACAAATAAAACAATAAAAATCAAGAGCATTGAAAATCAATGAGAGGAGAAAATTCGTTGAAAGATAAATTTCGTAAATTTGTGTAAAGACACGTTTGCTCTGAAATATATCATGTCTCAAAATAACAATTGAAAATCTTATTTGTCTGGAGATAATTTTGAGCATCTTTTCGTGGCCCCCTAGGCTTGATAGACACATTCCCCCTTTTGTTACATTGTTCATATATTTTAAATTTTTAAAATATATATGTGATGAACGATTAATGTTTAAATGAGTGAAGAAATTGAAAAAGATCCAAATAGACCTAGTGGAGAAAAGTATGCCTCAAAACAATTATTATGATATTCATTCTATTTTATGATTAAAGACCTTATTTTAGAATTTTAATATTTATATTTTTTAATAATATAATTTGTATTATATTTTTTAATTCTTAACTTATATAAATCTACCTAAATAGTCTAGTTTAGTCAGTCTAATCATTGTGGCAAATTTCATATAATCATAAAAAATATTATAAATATGTTATTATATTATTTGAGTTTATAATATTAATTATTTAATTTCAGTATTATTGTTATTTTATTATTTATTTAATAAAGTTTATAGTGTTTGTTAACAGAGACCGACAGAGACTTACTAATGGAGAAAACTAAATATGTTATATTAGTCAAATTATATTTTACATATATCATTCATAGTCAAAATATAATCTAATATCTAATTTAAAATATTTATTAGGGAGTAATATATTCCATTATTATAATTATATATATCATATATATATATTAAAGACTTAAAGGTTTATTATATCAAAAAATGAAGAAAGGAGGAAAAATAATTAAGATTTTAATATACTGATCGAAAGAAAATAAGTGTAATTGATTTATTTAATCTAGAATATTCTATTTGGCAACGCTTTCCCAGTCTTGTGATAGAAGTTATAGGTTCTCCATTTATTTTAGTGATTTTCTTTTAATTTCATTGAGCCCAATTTCAAGCATAATATTTTTTTACAACTCCTTTGAGGTTTTTATACAATAAACTCTCGTTTTAAGTTTTAACAGAATTAGTAAAAGCATATCACAAGTCATTTAATGAACATTGATATTAATAGTTACTTAAATACTTAAAGTTTGTAAATAAATTTTGAAAATAAAGAAATTGAAAATTAAAAATCTTTCATTTATTATAATAGAGAAGGTGGTTAGAATTTCGAAAAGATATTTTTTGATCGAATCGTATGTTAGAGAAAATGGAGGTCATGGAACGATTGGTACAATTATTAGAGTTATAATAGTAAAAAAGTTCCAAATATATTTTTTTGGTTTCTTTATATATAATTTTTTTATCAATGACTATTCACCTATTTTCTTTTTCTTGTTGCTTTGGTGACTAATAAAAATTGGCCTTTTTTTATTTCTATTACTAAGCAACTTGTTTTTGATAATTTTTCGATTATATTAATTCTTTTTGTTGTATGGATAGTCAAATTTTTTGATCTTTTCATTAATTAGTAGTACTACTTACTACTTCTAGAAAAATGTTTAGACAAATTATCATATATAATATAAATTCAACGAGAATTTCTTCATCCTATCATCTTTATCGTTATCCTTGGACAAAAATAAATTATCGAAAGACGAACACCTCATCAAACTCCACCAGGGCTTGTCCGCCATGTCCACCCTGTGCACCACAAGCAGCACCAATTACGAAAATTTGTGTTTCGCAAAAACAAAAAGTTTGCCCTCCACCACCTTGTAACATCCCAAAAGAGCGAATGGGCTTTTTCAAGACCATCTGGTGGTACTTATGGCGGGGCCTCGTTATATATATCACCGTACAATATACAAACACTCTTGGTACATAATTTTTATATTTCCTTAGATTTTAAATTTGATTATCAAATAACTAGTACATAGGTACTTATTATTAAGAAAAAAGGTAAATATAAAAAATTAATTATCAAATAATTTAATGTAATATTAATAAATTTATATTCAAAAAACCTAATGAGATGTAATTTTAAACCTACGATGAATATATATAATAAATACATATAAAGTAATGATATTTAATTTTTTTAAATTTAATTTTATCTTTTAATAAAATTTTGATTTTGATTTTCAACATAAATTTATCATTATAGTATTTAATTATCAGAATGAAAATACCTGAATTTTTAGGATTTTGGAGTGGTCATCCAGAAGCATTGAAATTATATGATAATCTTTATCGTATATGGATGCCAGTATTTGGATACGAGGTAACAACTAAAAAGGATGTTCCAATTTCACCTCCTAAAGCGAATTTACTCTATTATCAAACTGGACAAAAATGGAACAAGTGTGTATATTTATATATATTAGAATTTATAGTAATTTTAAAATTAACCCTTTCATATTATCATAAAGCATGTAGTCATACCTAAAAATGTTTTTTTTTAACAAAAAAATGAAGAGGTGATTTTTAATAATAGGGTATAAATATTTTATGATTTTTCACTTTTGAATTGTTTTATTGATTACATAAATGTTTTATTTTGAATTTATTGTTTATCACAATTTGTCTTTTTCTTACTTTTTTGTTCAGCATTGAACAAGAAATCGTTGCTTATTTATACACATTCGAATCTATATTGAATATATATATATATTATAAAATTTTTCTAATGAATTTATTAGTTTATCTTTAAATTCCAAAATTTCTAAAATCATTTTGTAATTAATATACAAGCATAATATTTAGACCATTTTTAAAATATACGTAAAATATCAATAATAATGAATTTATAACTATAATAACTATTATAAATAATTTTAAAAGTCTAGAGCTATATTTGGATTCTCTAGGCCTAGATTATAAAGATTAAAATAAGCAATCTAAAAGCTAAATAGTTTATAAATAAACAAATTTTTTTTAATTACAACTAGGGCTGCCAACTGGCCTTTTTTTGGAAAGTACAGTCCTTTTTACTATCTCGCCAGAGATAGTATTGGGATCACGAAAATCTTCGTTGTTGAGATTTTGTTTTTATACGTTTTGAAGGTTCCTGAATCATTTTCATTAAGGTTGAGAAAAATGTCTGTGTGAATCTAGATTTATGATAAAAATTAAAAATACATAATCGCAATCTTTATTCTAATCATAGTTTGTTTTTATCTTAAGTGTATTTAATAAAATATATTTAAATAAACTCCATATTCCATTATTATTATTAGTAAAGAATATTATGTATTTTTAATTATGTATGTATGTAACCAAGATTACGCAAAAACAGTTTGAGCTAGAATGATGAAATTTGGTACGTGGGCATTATTCAAAATTCATAGTTTTCTATCAACTTTTGAGGAATATAGCTCAACCGGAAGAGGGTCATTCCCTACGTTTTGATTTTTTTCTTCTAAAGTGACCGTAAAAATAAAGATATATGTTTGATAATTTTTCACATGATTAATAATTGTATAAAACAGCTATATATAGAATTTCAGCTTGATTGAATCGCTGAAAGTACCAGAATTAATTTTTTAACACTGCAAATCTCACGCGCCAACACGTGACGTGGTGCCATTAACAAAGAGCCAAACATGCGCTGGTTGAATAAATATTATTTATTAATTTTAATTTATAATTTATAATTAATTGAATTTAATTTAAATATAATATATGTTAATTAAACCAATTCAAATTGCGAGATAGTCGTGTGGAGACACTCCAGCTTATTTAAATACTCTCGACTGCCCTAAGTGTACCTAATTTTTTAAGGGTGTCCTTTTTTGGAAATTTATAGAGTTGGCAACCATAACTACAACTAATTTTTTTTTTAATCATCTTAAAAGGTAAAAGTTTCCTGAATGAAACGATTCAATTTCAATAAAATATGTAATATATTTAATTATATAAAAAAGACATACAATTAAAATAAAAAAATATGTATTAGAAAATATGGAGTGAAATTTAAAATTACGGATTTGGTATCTGTGTTCTTTAAATTTTAAATTAAATTTAATTCGTTTCTGAGTTGCAAACATTAATATATATATGTAGTTATTAATTTTTCTACAAGAGGGCATTGACAAGTTAAAAGTACAATAAAAATACAAAGGGGATCCCCGCAATCTTTATTCTAATCATTGTTTTTATCTTAAGTGTATTTAATAAAATATATTTAAATAAACTCCATATTCCATTATTATTATTAGTAAAGAATATTATGTATTTTTAATTAAGATTTTTAAAATTAAAGTGTAGTGAAACAATATCTATTAGACGTGTTTCGTGATCTGAGTCTCTTAATTAAAAAAGGTAAATTTTTTCTCCCCCCTTTTCACTTTGGGTAAAGGGAAAAACGATTTTGGACTGCGCCCTTTGAATTATCATTTTTGTAAAATGCTTCTCGTTTTTCCTAATTTTTGACAATTCATTAATTTTAGCTGCCCTTTAGCAATAATCTATTTTTGTATAAAAAGCTTCCCGCTGCTTAGTATCCAGAATTATGCAAATTAGACAACCCTACTTGTGGATTTATTAATGTTATTACTGATATTTATTTATTTTAATATAGATTTGTAAATTCAATTTTTTCAAAAATTACTTCATTTGGAGTTGCAATAGATAATGCTTTAAAACCTCAACCAGTAATACAAAAGAAACCAAAATGCCCTAAATGCACACAAACTCCAATTGTGGAAAAGGAAAAGGAGGTTAGTGTATAAAATATATATATATAAATTTGCAATCTTATAAATTGACTATAAAAAACATTCTTATAAAAGATATTAAGGAATAATATAATATAAAAATATCTTATAAATTTTTATTGGTTTATAGAAACATTAAATTAACTTGAAATTAAAATTACCCTTAATAAATATTTAATTTTTTAATTTAGGTCGTACAAATGAAATATTCTTGATTTAATGATAGTTTACACTAAAGAAAATTTAACACCTTTCAGATTAATAAAAAATACTTATATAATATATTATTATATCATAGATAATTATATATATATATTATAATTTAATATCTAAATAATTAAATTTGTGTTAGATCGAGGAGGAGGAGGAGGAAAAAGTTGATTCTGAAGAACAAGAAATTCAAAAGAAACGTGGTTGTTATGAATGTCCTTAATATTTAATTTAAGAACAACTAAAAGATAAATTTTGATAAAATCAATAATTTAAATAAAATTATTTAAAAAAAAATTAAATTGTCTTTTTTAATTAAACATTTAATAAGGAACGGCTGCTAAAATTTGTCTTTGGATAGAGAGAAAATAAAATATAAACATTTTCCAAAAATTTCAGGTTTTATTTTATAAAGTAGGTAAACATTTATTGTGAATTTTAAATACTAAAACTAAGTGATAGAACAGATTGTAATGTTAGTATATATCAAAAAATGTTAAAACGAACCATTTAAATAAAATAATAATATAAGACGTATATTATTAAAATCTATTAAACAATAAATTTACTTTATTTGAAAAAAAATATATATTTTATATAAACTTCAAAATTTATTGTTTTTATTATCTTCCTAATATTTACAAATGTCCTGACTATAAGGTGTTAAATAATTAAGGTTGAAGTCTACATCTGCATCTAAGTTGTTATATACCTAGTGAAATTATCAAAATTTGGTGAAATTTAAATATATCTTTTTTTTGCTACATTAAATAATTAAGGGAGGGGATAATTCAATTTTTATTATATAATTGTTAGAAAGAGGTACTGTCTCGAGAAATTTGTTTATTCCTCATTACATATCTTTAAAAAAAATATCTCTAAATAAAATTGAATGAGAAGTAAATCAAGAGGAAATAGGTGTTTTAAATATTAGAAAAACAATATTGGTTCTAGTCGAGGTTGAGTAATCTTTAATATATCTTATTGAAAACTTTTTATTTATAATGACTATATTCCCCTATTTGAATTCGAACACCTTTCAATTGTCATTCGTAACGCACTCTACAGTATCAAAATTAAAACTCAGTATAAATCACCATGGCCGCGCTTACACCAAAATCTCAATCACAATCAATGGATCCTCCAAGTTCAGCCAGTTCTGAAAGGTTTTATATCTATTTATAATTTATTTTAAATATACTTTCAGATATGTTATTTATAATATTGTAGCATTATTCTTGAGACATTATTAAATTCATTCCGATATAATAAAGGTAACCTCGGACACGTGCCCCGTTTTGTTATTTACGTTTCAGTAGCGATGGTACAGACCAAGAACCTGGGGATTCTGTCTTTCCAGAGGAGGAAGGCGAAGCTGATGGCTACCCAGGGACACCACCAGCCCCCCAATCGCCAAGGCCTCCTTCAACAGGTATCTATCTACCTAAAATATATGACCTTCATCCGAATATTTCACTAACGAAAACGAAAATTTACTAAAATGAATTACTAATCGATACCAGGTGACCCAAGTGACAGTTAATAGAAAACAAACAACGAACCCATACAAAAAATTTTATTATCAATTTATTTATTCAAAATATTAGTTTTTTAATAATCACAATAATAAGGTATATATTTACGACCCCCTACACCTCGCAGAATTTGATGAAACTTCGCCAGTTGATTCTTTGATTAATTCTAAGAAACTTTTTCCTTAGGCATTTCTTGGGAGAACTTCTAGTTTTCGAGATACAAGTGATTAAAGATTGGATATCAATTAGATGGTTATGAATGTCGAAATGTGCAGCCATTAAGAAATTTTCATTGACTAATTAACTAATTATTCACATATTCACTAATTTTAGTTTTTTCCTGTTCGGTTTGGATATAGGAAAATTATTTTATTAATTAATTTTTTAATTTTTCTATATACAATCCGAACTGAAAAAACCGAAAATTAGTCGCGCCCTCTGCCGGTCAACCTGATAAGACATGTTAGCTAAATGGGATATCAATGGATTGATATCCAATCTTTAATCACTTGTATCTCGAAAACTAGAAGTTCTCCCAAGAAATGCCTAAGGAAAAAGTTTCTTAGAATTAATCAAAGAATCAACTGGCGAAGTTTCATCAAATTCTGCGAGGTGTAGGGGGTCGTAAATATATACCAATAATAATATCAATACCTTTGTAGTTCATGAACAAGTTGTGATTAATATATAATATTTATATTTTTTTAATTAAAAAAATAATCTTTGGTGGAAATCTTATATCCGCAACTTATGAATAACTTACCAACCTGTATATAAAATTGATAATATATAATTTACTACTATAATTTTTTATTAATTTGCTTTTTTAATCTTATTTTTTTCCCACTTCGGATCTGATTAACAAATTACTTATAAAAATTGTTTAATAAAATGTATTTTATATATCCAGTTTAAATGTTAAATTATGTTATTTGTTTTATAATTGATTTATAAACAGAACTGAAACTACTCTTAAGTTAAACAAATACTAGGATTTTATTTTAAAAAATACTAATTTACAATTCACACACACTCGCATATACAACTTAATGATAATATTGAATAATAATGCCTGTGTCATTATTTATATAAACGATAAAATGGTCATTCATTCATAATTTTATCTGTTACTTCTTTCTTAAAAAGTAAATATTCGTCATTCATAATTAATATTTGTTAGACAACTATTATCTCTTTAAAGCGTTTATAAAAATAAATTAATTTTAGATAAAAAGTGACATAAAACACGAAAACAAACTACTAATAAATTAGACTTTTTAAAGTGCAAAATTATAAATTACTATTATACAAATCAATATAGGTCGCCTAGGATGGCATTTCATTTTAAATCTAATAGTCTAATAGGAAATTAACTAGATATATTTAAGCTGTGATAATTTTATACTCTAATTAACGAATGGAATATTTAATTATCTAACAAATAAAAATGAGAATATGTATAAAAGATAAGTGAAATATTTTGAATATTTTGATTTTAATCAATATTACTAGTAAAATCTAATTTTAACATTTTTCTAAAAAAGATAATATATACATATTTATATTAATAATATAAAGTGTAATAATAAATAAATATATGTATGATACCCTCAAGATGGAAAAATAATAATATGTATTATATTTCTTGTTAATTTACATAGGATCTCAAAAATCCCCTCGTTCTAAAAGACAACGGACCACCTCAATGTCTAAGTCTTCCAAAAAGACAAGCTCTGAATCCATCCTAAGAAGTCATACACGTACTATATATACAGCAGGACGACCTCCCTGGTATAATTCGGCAGGACAACAAGTTGAACCATTTCTTATTGGTAAGTAGTTTTTTCTTCAGTTATTTTTAATTGGTTGACTAAGTTCCTGAAGTTCCTTGATTAAGAAAATCAAAATAAAGGTTGTAAGGATCCGTTATACTGATCATAGAACATCTCTATCTTGTTTATGCGGAAACTGATTTAACATTTCTCATCCGATGTTCAAAAGTTAGAGGTTACTTTTTACTATTTATCAATTTGATTATTATATTATTAATTGTAAAATAAATCAAAATGTGATACTGAGAAGTTAAGAACTAAGAAATATGTGATTTTTATGACTATAGGCATGCCAAACTCTATTCATAATTATTGCTATTTATATTAAATGTTTTTAATTATAAATTACTATATATTAAAAATAATGTTTAAGGTATTTGTGGCGGTAGTGCTTCTGGCAAAACGACAGTAGCTGCAAAAATTATTGAATCCTTAGATGTACCTTGGGTAACATTACTTTCTATGGATTCCTTTTATAAAGTACTTTCACCATCTCAGCACGAAGCTGCAGCAAATAATGAATATAATTTTGATCATCCGGATGCATTTGATTTTGAATTATTACATCGGACCCTTGTACGATTAAAAGAAGGAAAAAAAGTTGAAGTACCAATATATAATTTTGTTACTCATAGTCGAGAAAATCGCACTGTAAGTATAAATATTTTTAATATTATTTAAATTCGTTTATTTTTGGGAATTGCTCATATTTATATCTAAAGCTTGGGGGATTAACTTTATGTATATAGAAATAAGATATTTTATTATTGCCAATTTGCTCTTATTATTATTTTATGTTTCTAAAATTATAAAAATCTTTGAATAGTAATAATAATAGAGTTTGTTATTTTATTTTATCTTACGATATTAAAATTAATTATAATATATCATTTCAATGATTTTTATTTAACTATTAATTATAGAATACCTAAAATAAAAAAAGAGATATTCTCTCCCAATAGTTAATATGTTTATTGTTTTA
Source organism: Labia minor (assembly GCA_963082975.1). Classification (NCBI taxonomy): domain Eukaryota; kingdom Metazoa; phylum Arthropoda; class Insecta; order Dermaptera; family Spongiphoridae; genus Labia; species Labia minor. Next base: position 46,305,027 of record OY720344.1, read on the forward strand.
GAAAACAATGTATGGAGCAAATGTGATTATCTTTGAAGGTATTTTAACTTTCTATAATTCTGATGTATTAGAGGTAAGAATAATAAAATTCTTATTTTTTAAAGATTTTTTATTTTATTAATATTTATCGTTAATAATTATAAATAAAATCTAAATTAAATTATACTATTTGAATGCAGATGTTAGATATGAAGATTTTTGTTGATACTGACGCTGATGTTCGACTAGCTCGACGTTTACAACGTGACATTGGTGTACGTGGACGAGATCTTGAAGGGGTTCTTAAACAATATTGTACATTGGTTAAACCTGCTTTTTCCCATTATATTGAACCTTTAATGGCTCATGCCGATATCATTGTGCCGAGGGGTGGTGATAATGCTGTTGCAATTGAACTTATCGTCCATCATGTCCATACCCAATTGCAATTGGTAATTCTTTTTAATTTTATTTACTTTGCCTTCATTATGTTCAACGTTTCTTTTTTCTAATTCTCGAATAAAATTTGTTTTAGCGTGGTTTTAAATTACGTGAAAAATTAGCCCACTCCTACATGGACCAGCCTTTACCACGTTCGCTTTATTTACTTCCGGCCACTCCACAAGTAAGATTTTTTTCTTTTTTAAATATTATTTAATTAAATTAATGTTATAAAAATTTTAATAATTCATAATAGTCGAGTAAAAAGAAATGCTCTAATCGGATATTTTTTTTATTAGGTTCGAGGACTACATACATTTATTAGAAATAAAGATACTCCTCGTGATGAATTCATTTTTTATTCTAAACGACTTATTCGACTTACGATAGAATTTGCATTGTCATTATTACCTTTTCGTGAGATCACAGTAGATACACCCCAAGGAGTGCCTTATATTGGACGTCGTCAAGTCCATCAACGAATCTGCGGAGTATCGATTCTTCGTGCAGGTCTTTTTGAAATTAATTAAATGATAATTTTCACAACAAAGAAAATATTTAAAAAAATTCTTAATAGTACATTAGCTTAATCATAATAAAATTTGGCTATTTAATCTATAAATAATTATACAATGACATAAATGTCTGAAAAAAGAAAACTAATTAGTTAATTAGTTATTTTTCCTTCTAGTTAATTTTTATCATTAACTAAATAAGTTTGAATTTTCAAATTTTCTAGGAGAAACAATGGAACAAGCTGTATGCGATGTTTGCAAAGACATAAGAATTGGTAAAATTCTTATACAGACAAATCTAGCCACGGGTGAACCAGAGCTTTATTATTTGCGATTACCAAAGGATATCAAGGTATAAATAATTTCTTAATTATGTGAAAAATGATAATATCGTTTCTTTTATTATTTCCTTCCAGGATTATCGAGTTATTTTAATGGACGCTACAGTTGCAACTGGAGCAGCTGCAATGATGGCAATTCGGGTACTTCTAGATCATGACGTACCTGAAGGCAATATAGTCATTGTGTCTTTATTAATGGCAGAAATTGGTGTTCATTCAATAGCTTATGCCTTTCCCAAAGTCAGTATTGTTACGTCCGCATTAGATCCTGAAATTAATGAAAAATTCTATGTTTTACCCGGGATTGGAAATTTTGGTGATCGTTATTTTGGCACTGAGCCAACGGGCAAAACACCTACCTAAAAAGTAACAAAGAGAAGAGAAAATGTTTCAAATAATGGTTTATTTTTTATTTTTTCTACAGTTATGAAGGCTGTTATTATTTTTAAAAATTTTCATTGGGAATTTTTTTATTATTAATTTATTTTATTCTCTTTATTATTAGATCTACATATATATTACTTAACACATAAAAAGTAAATTTTTTTTAATTTATAAAATAATTAAATGTTACTATAAGATCTTGTAGTAATTGTATATTAAACTTGATCGACTACAAATTTATAAATGATTTATTCAAAATAATATTTGAATAATTAAGTTTTATTTTTTGTAGATAAAAAAGAACAAGAATAATAAAACCAAAAAATTTTTAAGTGTATTTAAAGTAGTTTCATAGATCTTTCTCATTATAATTATTATTAGAGATTTGTCATTGAAAATTATGTTTATTATTAATTTTTTTTTAAATAAAACTCAATGGCTATATATCAAAAGATATTTATTTATGTGTGTTATTGATGAAACAGAACATTAGAATTGTATTTTGTTTTAGCAATTGCTATCAGTAAAAATCATAAAACTTAAGTGAGATTAATTGATATCTCAAATTGATTAAAAATATACCTTAATATTAATCTGATTTTCATATCTAAAGTCAATTCAATCTTAATTAATTTAAATCATATCTAACAAAAATCTCTATATCGACTAGAGATATTAAATGATATTCCTATATACTTTTAAGATAATATAAATCAATTTTAAATGATTTTAAAAAGAAGTTTTTAATACTTATTGATTTAATTGATCTAATACCAAAACGTTTGTAAATATGTACAAAAATTTTTATAAAATATTAATAGTGATAATTATAGAATAACTTTGCTTTACATTTGAGTTATACAATTATAAAAATTTAATTAATTTTTATTATTTTTTATCTGTTTTAACAATTTTTTTTAATTTTTATGTCACCGTAAAAGACAATATTGGGGTATTAAGTTAAATTCATTTATACCAGTGGTTGTCTTCCCTTTTTGTTTTTAGCTCTCTTTTATTTTTAAATAAATATTTACTTTAATACTTTTTTATAACTCTCTAAAAAGACTATTTTGGATTATTTACTGCTTATTCTGACTAAGCCTGACATAAAATAAACTAAATAATGATGTTTTTATTGCCATGAACTTTAATGAAATTAATTAATATCGTAGAAATAAATACAATTTTCTTTAATTAAGCAATAACTAAAGCATTTATGAATGCGATCAATTGGTAACTTAAAATAAAAAAAAAATTTTATTACTAATTATAACCATTTTGATAATAAAGAGAATTTCATTGGTTATTATTTATAAATATTCTCACAACTTATTTCCAAAAGAATAGTTAAACTTATTTTTAGATTTTAGGGAATGCCGATCTAAAACAACTCTGAACCTACAAAATGTAGATATATAAATACATAATAAGAAAATATATTCTAAAAATTAAATGGATCAACAAAGACTATATTTTTGTGAAAACGTTAAAAAAATAAAATATTTTTTATTGTTCTATTTTTTATTAGTAATCTCATTCATAAAATTTTTTAACTAATTGAAATGAATATCAGAATTTATTTTTTTTTAAATGCATTTATTGGAAAATCGGAAAAGGAATTAATATTTAATAAATGATAAGATGATCTAATTAAATAATTTTGCCTTAACAATTTAAAAATTAAATGCAATTTTAAATGTTCTGAAATATTATATATCAACGCACACACATAATTTATCATCATACATTTATACAATATATATTGTTATATACTTAATTTTGATTATGTTCTTTTATGTATATATCTTATTTATATTAAGTCTTCTAGGGATCTCTAAATCTTAATTAGTTTTAATTTCGATGGAATTTTAGAGGCTAATTCTTTTTGACTTATATGTATATAATACATACATGTAATGCAATATAGTTTTTTCCGATTCTAAGAATGATATAGAACCAGATAAACAAAACACTTAATTTTAATTATTTTATTTATTGTTTACTTCAAATTTTATATCGTTTTATTAATTTGAATTAAGTATCGAAATTTATATTCATATAGGAAATTTCTTTTATTTGTGTGGAAAAGTACTTAAATATAATTTTCAATTCAAATAAATCAATTTTTCAAATTCATTATCATATTAAATATATTTGATTTTTAAAATTTTTATAATAAGTATAAATATATGTATAGATGTATTTAATGATACTTTTAAAAAGCACTATGGACGAAAATAATATGAATTTATATAATTTTTCTTTGTTAAAATAAATTTATTCAATTCAATTGCCAAAATGTGGATCCAAAGACGGTTGTTTTACTATATCATAAAAATTAGATTTATGGAAGTGTGAAGAATTGTTATTGATATAGGAACTATATTATCATGAAATAATTTAGAGTATATTAGAATATTTCAAAAATATCCCCATAATATCTGTTTTATGTAAACAAAAAATTATCATATATATGTACAATGTGGGATTGCATTATTTATAAGAATATCAAACAATTGATTTAGTTGATTCGTTTTATACTATAATTTGAACTTTCCTATGATAATCATTACTTTAATCAACTTTTTTATTAAGTTTAGCTCCACCCTTTCTCTAGAGATTATATCAAATTCATTAAATGTTTTATAAATTTAGATTAAGATTTTACAAAATTCTATCATTTATTTAAACTAAAAAAAATATGCCTAGAAATATGAATTAAAAAAATAAACATCTATCAAAAGTTTACATTTATTTATTTTAGACTAAATTATGCCCAACCAAAATATTTGTGTCATTCTAATGTAAATTTAGTCAACCAGGCTAATGTAATTTATTCTACTTTTAAAAAGGCATTCTGATGCACGGGTATGATCATAAAATAAATTCAAATGATATGATAGCAAGTAAAAATTATGTTCGTCCATTCTGCATTGAATCATATATATGATATATAAATGTTTTTTTTTTTTTGATTTATTAATTTTTTGCTTCATAACATTAGGATATATCTATCTAGTCGTATGTATTCCATTTATTAGTCAATTTTTTAAACAAAAATATTAAAAAATAAATAAGCCTATTAATTTTCTAGTATTTTTTTATAAATTCTAAATATACAATATTTATTTAATGAATGGATTGTTTAAAAATAAGTATTTTGGAGTATTAATTATTTATTGTGTACTAAAATATTGATCATTTTATATAAAATTGTTTTATTATTTTATTATTGAGAAATAATTGTGATTGATTTTTACAATCTACAAATTTTTATTAAATTAAAATTTCTCGAATATATTTCAATTCTTTTGCTTCAACCCAAAAAAATATCCATTTATCCTATTTATATTTATTCTAGGATCTATTGTTTTTATAAAGGGATTTTTATATCAATATTTTTTAAATGATTATTATAAAAAAATAAAATACTAAATCATAATTTAAATTTTTTAGAAACCACGAATTTGGAATTTGAAATTTTTTTATGCTTATACGTTCTAATTAGTATAAAATTGGAAACAGCTGCTGCCAAGTTCAATTTAAGTATTTTAATTTTATTTTCAGAAAGAAAAAAACATTCTTATTCTTATAAGTTTACGTAAACTTTAACCATGTTTGACAACAAACTTATCAGAACTAATCTATAACTATAATTTCTCTCAACATTTAATTAAAGAAATTTTTGTTACATATATATACACGTGTATATGGGAAACTTATTTAAATATTAAATGATGATACATAACACCGAAAGTATAATTCAGCAAATCAAATATTGAATATATATTGTTTATATTTTTTCTTATTCATATTCCTATATGTTTTATTAATGAAAAATCTCAACCTTTAACATTTAAAAATATTCCTGGTATAAGCAAATAGTAAATATATTTCAATAAATCATTCACTTGACTACAATATTTATATATGTTAAAAATAATTATTATTGTAAAGATAATTTTCATTTAACTTTTCAATTTTATTTTTTTGATATAGTGTTTGAATTTTCTTAATTAATTACGACTACGTATTTTATCAAATCCTCCCAAATAAATGTTGAGACAATGAATCATCCCTTATCCCATTAACCTAAATTGAACAGGAATAGAAAAAGATTGATTTTTTTTTTATTAAAAGACTAAAATTGTAAATTTTTTGTCCAAGAGAGTTTCTTAATTGTTTTGCAAAAAATAGTGTTTGACGGCCCTGTAATAACTAATAATATTTAAATTGTAAAATGTATTTTTATAAATTATTTAAATAATAATTGTCTGAATTTTTTATGTTTAAGTTGGTATTAGAATACAACTAAATCTAGAATTCTGTCAACTCATATCAATAATAATCTTTTCATTCTGAACATTCTGAATATATTTTTTACATATTTTAATCGTTACTTTCTTGTAATATAAATTAATATATTATAAGAAATGACGACTCCAGCTACTGGAGGCGATTCTGTTCGGGAAAAAGCTCTCCATGATTATCGCAAAAAGCTCATTGAGCACAAAGAGGTCGAAAGCCGATTGAAAGAGAGTAAGTAATTGTTAATTATTCAAATTTTCATATGGTTTGACTATTTTATTTTTTATTTTATTAATCTTATAGTGAGAGAGCAGTTAAAGGAATTAACCAAACAATATGATAAATCTGAAAATGATTTAAAAGCATTACAAAGCGTTGGACAGGTAAATTTTTATATTTTTAATAAAATGATTTATTTAATTTTAGGAGATGACATGTAGAATGATTGAATTTAAAATATCTAATTATAAATATCTAAAGTTATTTTTAGTATGAAAATTAGTTTCTTTTATGTGAATTTTACAACTTTTTATTGATTAGTTTGAACTTAAAACATTTTTAAATTTTCAATAATATATTACAATACTCTCATTCGATTCTATATGTATTATTCTAAATTTAAATATTGATGAAAATATTATTTAATAGTTAAATTTTAATTTTATTTGAATCATATTTGTTTCAACCATAATCTTTCTATTCTTTTTCAAGAATATATATATGTATATTTATTTTATATTGCAATATTGATAATATATTAAAAATAATACTATTAAGTATGTCAACATCATGAAGTAAAGGAATGGATGGAAACTCATGAAACGAAATTGTTCAAGACTCCATCTTTTTTTTAAATTTAAAAACATTAAAAATAAAGATATTTTTATGAATTTTTTTAAATTTATTTCAAAAATATAAAAAGTTTTATTTTAGATTAACTCTTTCGCAAAATTCAATTTATTAATATATTGAGGTTAAAATTCTGAATTTTTATATTTATGATTATATATTAAAAATTAAACAAACTTTCTTAATCAGAATATTATTTTTTACAATGTTTAATATTTTTATGTAGATTGTTGGTGAAGTTTTAAAACAACTGACAGAAGAGAAATGTACGTATTTGACTTTTATTTTATTTTTCTTAATAAGCATAACACAATTTGTTTGCTTTCCTCAGTTATTGTCAAAGCAACAAATGGACCACGTTATGTTGTTGGGTGTCGACGTCAATTAGACAAAGCAAAATTAAAATCAGGTACCAGAGTCGCTTTAGATATGACAACTTTGACAATTATGCGTTATCTGCCACGTGAAGTAGATCCTCTGGTTTATAATATGTCTCATGAAGATCCTGGCGATGTTACTTATTCAGCAATTGGAGGTCTTGGTGAACAAATCAGAGAACTTAGAGAGGTATTTTTTATATCGTTTTTATCATTTACTTTTTTTTTAATTTTCAAACGTATATTTTTAAAAGTATATATCCGATAAACTTAATATTCAAATTGAAAATTAATTTTTTAACAAGGCAATAATAAATGAATGAATTTTAGGTTATTGAACTTCCTCTTCTTAATCCAGAACTGTTCCAACGGGTGGGAATTACTCCACCCAAGGGATGTCTTTTGTATGGGCCTCCAGGCACTGGTAAGACGTTACTTGCAAGGGCTGTTGCCAGTCAACTTGATGCCAATTTCCTTAAGGTAAAATTTTTATAAATATTCAATAAATATATATATTTTTAAACTTCTTTTAATTTCTTTCAGGTGGTGTCGAGTGCAATTGTTGATAAATATATTGGTGAGAGTGCACGATTAATTCGCGAAATGTTTAATTATGCAAGAGATCATCAACCATGTATTATTTTTATGGATGAAATCGATGCTATTGGTAATATAAACATTTTGTTAAATACGACACTTTCATATATATCAAAATAATATATATTTATTTATTGAAAAGGACATTTAATTAAATATTTTGACTTTAATATAAGTGTAGAAAACTAATGCATAAATTTTAGACGCTTATATATTTCAGTCATTAATTATACAAAAAAATATGTAAATGTTTCTATATAAAATTCTGTTAAGAGAATTTATAATTTAAAAAGGTAATGACTTTATTTTACATAATAATTCAATTTATCTTATTTTTTATTTTAGGTGGTCGACGTTTTTCGGAGGGCACTTCAGCTGATCGTGAAATTCAACGAACATTAATGGAGTTATTAAATCAAATGGACGGATTCGATTCTTTGGGTCAAGTTAAAATTATTATGGCAACGAATCGACCTGACACATTAGACCCGGCACTTTTACGACCGGGTCGACTTGATCGTAAAATTGAAATCCCTTTACCGAATGAACAAGCCCGATTGGAAATTTTAAAAATTCACGCTTCACCTATCGCCAAACATGGAGAAATAGGTAAATAGATTATAGAAAATAAGCAAAATGCGTCCCTATTTGTTACCTATTACCCCATGAAGAAAGAATTAAGAAAATTAAAATTTATAATTTTTAAGCATTTTAAAGGATAACATATAATTACTAAAAGTTAAAAAAAGGAAAGATTTTTCCAACAAATTGCTATCTCAATATTTAAAAATAAAATTGATTTTGATTTCTTTTAGATTATGAGGCAGTAGTAAAACTCTCTGATGGTTTCAACGGTGCTGATCTGCGAAATGTTTGCACTGAGGCTGGCCTTTTTGCTATCCGGGCAGAAAGAGAATTTGTAATTCAAGAAGATTTAATGAAAGCTGTACGAAAAGTTGCTGATAACAAGAAACTCGAATCGAAATTGGATTACAAGCCTGTTTAAAAGTATAAATTTATCTTTGAAAAGAGAAAAGAAGGGTTTAATTTAATAAAAAAAAATAGAGGAAAAACTTGTCTCTGTATTTTCTTTTAATTATATATAATTTATATATAAAACATTTATACAATAAATAAAAGTTAAGAAAATAAAAATATTTGTCTTTTTGTAGAAAAGAAATAATTCTATTCTGTCATCACAAGTCCTCTCTCCCATAGTTCAGCTGCGATCCAATTCTTATCTTCAGTGTTTTCTAAAGGCAAATCCGAAATTGAAATATAGTTGGGATAAGTATTCACTAGACACTCTACAGCTGGAGCAATATCCGTGGGGATTTCGAAAAATTGTGGCTCAATTTCTAGATATTCCAAAGTATTATCAACATTATAATAAATATATATTGTATTGTCTTCCATTACCAACCTTAAAAAAAATTCATTTCAATATTAGTAAAATAACGAGAGGTTTAGAAGTGGATAGCACTATTCTAACAATGAGGAATGATGAACACGCAAAAACACTGGCCATTATTGGGATTGGCATAGATTAATAAAATAAGGAATTTAAGAAAAAATATTTGGTGACTGATGATCAAATGAGAGAAAAAGTAGAAAAATTTATATAAATTCACAACTACAAATTGCAAATCAAGAGTAAAGAATTATAATTGATATTAAAAATAAAGTAAATTACCTTAAAACATGTGCACGAATCAATTTAATTTTTGTATTGGGTGTAATCTCATCCTGATTTTCAATTTTTCCATTTTTAGTCATTTTCTCACCACCTTCGAATACTGTTTTAAGCTTTTCACCTAAAAAAAATTAATGATTCTAGTTAAGTTCTCAAATAAGTGATTAATATATATTAGTTTAGATTTAAAAGAATCTCTTACTTTTCGATAGAACTGGAGGCAATGCAGAGTGAATGAAATGTTTTCCCATTTGATCAGCAGCACCATCAATCGGTAAATAATTTTTAATAATTTCTATAAAGTTATGAATTTTATTAGTAAAATCCTGACGTCGTTGATCAACTTTGTCTGAATGGACAACACCCATATAAGAGAGATAATTCATTGGGAGTCCTTCTCGAAGAGTTGGTTCAGATTCAATGGATTGTGATAAGGCCACTGGAATCATTTTCTCCAATAGATCACCCCAACTATTCATTTGATAACAGGACAGGGTGATATGCAATGAATGGACATCAGGTAAAGAATGAGCCTGATGAATAAATCCGCGAGGGAAATATAGAAATTGTCCAGGTTTCAGTGCAACATCGATAAATGGCTCCCCGAGGTCATCGCTATCAGAAAAATTCCCACTCGAATGTCGTGGAAGCAGTTCATCTGTATTTCTAAAAAATATAAAATAGATTTATTAATTCATTGGATACAAATATCTATTGTTATAAATTTATACCTTGGCAAATAAACTTTCCATTGTTTGATGCCCTCAATTTGTAATACAAAAGCTTCAATATCATCATAATGAGGAGCAAATCCTTGTGAATTCGGTGGTGTTAAGTAAACATTGGCACCAACAAAACATCCAAAAAATTCTTGAAGATTGGCATTTAAGGCGGCCAATCGAGGTATGAAAGTTTGAGGATTGATCAACCGAATGCTATTCCCTTTTTTATAAAAATCCCACACGACTGGTGCATGCGCCCTACCAATAGGATTTAAAGTCTCCCTCTTTCCGTCTTTATAAACAGTCACATCAATATTTTTCCCATATTGGAAGTTATTTTCTCGTAAAATTTCATCAAGTAATGATGTGGAAATTAATTTTGAATAATATTCAGGTTTGTTACGTTGTATCAAAACGGGTTCTTTCTCCCATTTTCTATAATAAAAATAGTCATTGATTATAATACATTAATTATATTATATGAATCAAATTTATCAAATATTTTATATTACACATTATAGATATTTACTTACGTTAAAAAATTATCAATATTATATGGATGAATAATCCATTGAAATAATTTTTCCCCTTCTTTTATACTATTTCCAGATGGTTGTAATTCCAAAAAAGATTGACTTATATTAGAAATATCTCTTGATTCTTGATTTAATTTTTTAGAAGAATTTGGTGTTGAATGAACTAATGAGGTTTTTTTCAAATTAACATTATCTTTTATTTTTTTAATTTTATTGTTTTTCTTATTTGATTTATTTTCTAATTGGATTGGTGATTTATTATTCATGGTATTATCATCCTCAAGGTTTTTTACTTCATGTATAATTGAATTTTTATTTAAAAAGGGAGTTGAATGAATTATCGGCATCATTTCTATATTATCATTTTCATCCTGTTGAATTTTATTCTTCTTTCTTTTGACCATTTCAGGTTTGGTGGTTGTTTGAGGCGACTTAGTTTTATTCTTTTTCTTTTTCTGTTTGATTTTATTTAGTTTATCATTTTTTTCTTGATAAATGTTTGTTGATTGTGGAGTTAATAATAAATTCTTACTTTTAAATATATTTCTTTCAATTTCTTTTATTTTTAGTTGATAATCGGAATCAACATTTTTCAATTCACATACCTTTTCATTTTTAGATTTCTTTTTATTTAGTGTTTTGGTACTTTTATTTTTTACTTTCGTATTTTCTTTCAAATTAGATTTTTTTATGTCTTTAGGACTTTTCTATAAAAATAAATAATTATAATAATTATTAAATGTAAAATCAAACGGTTCGAATTAAAGAAAAAAATCCATTACTTACTTGATTAATATTTGAGTAAACAGCAAATGCTGATTCCATTTTTATTTATTTTCGTATAGGTTTTTCTTAATAATAATAATTATAATTTGTAGATAATTATTAAAAATAAATATGTATTCAATAAAGTAATTTCTTCCGAAGTGCTATTTTAGGGTTTATAAATAATTGATTTAATTAAATAATCTAATAATAGGTGTTTTTTTGTAAAATCTTAGTTGCTTAGTATTTAAAAGCATGTGAGCACAGACCATCAATGTGAGTGATGTTTTTAAAAGTACCCTTTAAATACCAACATAGGGAATTTATAATAATTACCAACATAACAAGATTCATATTTTAAAGGAAAAATTTAATTTTCAACGGAAAGTTCTTAATATTGGGTAGAAATTATCCCACTTATTTTGATTATTTATTTAGAATTTAGAATTAGAATTAAATTGATTAGAAAATAAATAGATAACTAGTGAACTAAAAAAGGAATTGAAAAATAATTTTCAAAATTTAGTTTTATTAATGAATACGTTAAAAAATTAAATTATTTTATATTCTTCTTATATTGTAAGATTATTTTTATTCATTAAAAAAAGGTTTATTCACATATATAAAGTATAGTATAGTTTAGTTAAAGAAAGGTCTATCGTCCTCGTTTGGTATACGCTCTCTCCTTCCTCAAAAAGTGTCCTATTTTCTGTCACCGGAAAAATATGCTTAAAAAACGCATACACAGCACATTCTGAGCATAATTAAACATAATTTTTAAGTTAATAAACTATTTCATTTATCTGCAATCAACTTTTTTCGTAAACATTTTGCCCTCTTTTAAAAAATTTAATCAATACAAATAGTTTTAATGTTTTGATGTATTAAGTAATTAAAATTAATACCGCTTTTTTAAAATCTAAGTACGGCCGAAGCAAGACCTTTGTGTATGATATTAAATTTTTCTGTTATGTCTAATTTTAATTATATTAAATTAATCATAATTAAAAGTCGTTCTAGATTAAAAAATTCATTTCATTAAACACTAATCAATTCCACTTCTGGTATGTCGAATTTGAGGATAAGAGTTCGAACCTCGCCACGCTCATTTATAATAACTATTTATTTACAAATAAATGCAAAAACTGGCCAAAATGGGTATAATTAACAAGAACCAATAAAATAAAAAAATTAAAACTTTTCTTGATTTTTATTTTTTTTAAGTAAAAATATTAAGATATACATTTTTAAAAAATTAACAAAATTACCTAAAATTTATAGAAGGTTGGGGAGATCATTCACTAAACACTAAATCCTAATAAAGATTTTGGTTTAAAAAAATACTAATTCTCTTAATGTTATTTTTGGTTTGAAATATGATGGACTGTTTTATGTTTCAAACAAAAATTGTAAGAATTTTTAAATTTTTAATATTTTTCATTAAAATTTGTAAAATAAGACTTCCTAATAACAGGAGGATGTGATAGCTTCAAAATTATTATCTATTATTACTTGACAAATATTTAAGATATGTTTTGTTAAATTAATTTTATTGTATATCCTAAGTTTTAGATATAGAAATGATTATTAAACAAATTGTAATTAAAAATAATTTTACCCACAGTTTGAATAATACTATTGCATAATTAATATAAATCCCTTGAATTATGTTTTGTATATTTCGAGATAATTTTATAATTTTTTATTTGTTTATTACTATTCACTTTAAATTTAAAGTAGTTTTTAAAAGGTTTCATTTTGGATGGGTATTTTTGACGGGAATGTTGGTAGGGCTCTCATGACAGTTCTCTGTCCAGCTGTTGGTTGCTACTTTTGAGATTTGTTCCAGCCTCCCTGGTTCCTTTATGTTGGGTGACCCAGGTAATTTTCCATCGACATCTCACATCCCTGATTGTCCACTAGTATTATCTGTCGCATGACCGTCCTCGGGCTCAATGAGTGAGGAGCAGCCGCCGGTGCCGTCTTCCACTCCTGGCCCTCCTCTGCTACTCTCCGCTGACGACAAATATCGCCAATCAGCTTCTTCGCTGTCCTCCGGTGTCTCCGACGTCGAAGTCGCCCTTCTACCTGAGGTCGGCTTTGCGCCTACCGTCGCCGCAAACATTGATTCGCCACGTGGAAATCGCGAGAACCAGCCGCTACTTGGGCGGATGGAGATCGACATCCATTTCAACCATTTTCCAGGTGACTTTGACTATTTTAACCCGTTAATTATTTATTCTTTTATAAGATAATTGATTTTAAATAGGATTATTGAAATGTCTTGAAAAAAAGTAATAAAGAACAAAGAACAATCAACATGATATTTAAATATTTATCTGTCATTTCCACTTACCTCAATATCACAGCCATAATTAACATAAATATCATTTGTTTATTTCTATTTTATTTATTTTTCTATCATAAAGGATTTCTCAAGAATTATTTATTATTTATTAAATCAGAAAAATTAATTGAGAAAAATTTAAATTGATTTCATCATTCCTTGCATATATATTTCCTTGAAAATCAATTCCTATAAATTTTCTATTCCTTATACAATTAAATATACCCTGAAATTAATAAATTTAATATTAAAAAATTATATATTGATTCCATATTATAAATTTTTTTTGACATATAATCCTAAGAACTATTTATTATTTTAAGAATACATTTTTAACATAAAAATAAATTGAATTGAATTGAATTTTACCTATTAATTTCAATTACCAAAGTTGTATTGTAAAATTAGTATTTGATTATTTTGGAAAAAACAAAATTATGTAAAAAGTTAATTAAATTAACCCTAAAGTTTTATTTTTAATTCGTGCTGATAACCATTGTTTTAACATTTTAATATAACTATATAATATATATATATATATTTAATATAAATAATTTCTTTAATATAACTATTTTTTGTGGGGAAAAGAGCTTTAGCATTTTATTTATTTTTTATCTTTTTGGATTTTATTGATATAGGTACATATGAAAATAAAAAATTTGTTTTTTGTAAATGTGTGTAAAGTGTGTTATTTATACAAATGAATAGTTGGTGTTTTTTTCCATTAATTTATCCAATTAACTAAGTTTTTTATCTTCTCTACTTTGATAACAATTTAATATATAGCTTTCAAAGAATAGAAAGTTATTTTTTCCATTTTTCACTTTTACTTTATATCTTTTTATATATATATATAATGAATTATAAAATAAATTAAAAGGATTAAATATATTGACACCTAAATTTTATTTTTTAATTTAAAATGAATATTTATGTTTTTTTTGAGGAGAGAAAAATAAGTAAAGAAAAAAATGAAGAGGCCTATCTATAACGATTTAAATAGAGCTAAAAAGGGGTCGAAGGTTATTTAATGTCCTCTTCGAAAGACTTTTTAGATAAAATTAGACTATGTAATTTTTTCTGTATCCATCTTCAAATAGGAAAAATAATGAGGAGATTTATAATTTCTCTGAATAAAGTACTCTTAAAAATTTGAAAACATGATTATATAATAAATTATATTTATTATATTTATATATTAAAGATATTTTAGTTAAAGAAATCGATCTATACATTATTTAAAAATCATTGTCAAATTTTATTTAATTTCTTTTTATATTAAAATTTAATAATTAATACTATTTCTATTAAAATAAATTGAAATATTAATTTTCTCTATCACTAGTATCTCATATATATCATTTCTGATTGGATTAAATTAGTTACGAATTTGGGTTTCTTGTCTTAATTAAATTAGAGATGAATTATTAAATTAGAAATTATTTAAATAATGTAATCACAATTTATTTAGGGAGAATTTTGTGTCAAGAGTTGATTTGACATTTATATTTAAATTATTTATTCTTATGAGTGATAAATCATTTGAATAATTTTTAAAGTTAAAGTAATTGGATGTTTATTTAACACAAATTAGGTTCTATTTATTTTACTAACGTTACTGGAAGCAAATTATAGTCGTATCAAATAATATAGAAACTTGAGACTTTTTTAAGGAGGCCCACAATTATTTTTTATTGTATTTTTTTTAAGTATCAACTATTAAATAATGTTTTAATTTTTTTGAAATTAAAATTCAAAAATAGATCTATAATATTATTATACAATTTATGAAAATCTACCTACGAAGAGTTTTGATATTCCTTATTTCTGAATTATAACGAATATCCGAATGACTTAGCATAAATATTTTTTTCAGGAATGTCCTTAGTTTTTCTAAAATAAATTTATTATTATATTCGCTACTTAAGAACTTGAATTAAAATAATTTGATCTCATGGTTATGTAATAAGTTGTTTGGTGGGAAAAAAAAAACAAACAAAAAATTGTTTATTGAGTTATTTATATATAGGTATATTATTCTTTTTATGTTAACTTATTTATTTATGTCATATATTTTTCACTAAAAATAATGAAATTTAAACAATACAATATTTATTAAAGTTTCTAGTGTGTATTTCTCATAATATAAATAATAAAACGGATAGTCAAAATTTTAATTATCCCCACCAAAGCGAACTCTAAATGAATATGAAATGCGAAATTTAATTTAAAAAATCAATAAACATTTAGTTATTTTTACAGCTTAATTCTAAATATGAAAAATATTTTTATATTCTTTCCGCCTATTTTCATCTAAGAATAATCTATTATTATTACTTCTAATATTTATTTAATTTTATTTATATTTATTTAATTTCTTACGATTAAAATTCTCCTAAAATGTTGATATATTTGTTATGTTTATTACATCAATTATTTATTTAAATTATATAAATTTTCACAATATGTAAATATAAATAATTATCTGTAATTATTACTTTCGTCATAATGAATCAATGGACTTTGCAGTATCTAATATTTTACAAAGAAAATTTCTTAAGAGACAAGCAACTTACATGTTTGTAACATCTCTATTATCAAATTTATTAAAATATAAATATCTAAATTCTATTATGGTAATTTGTTGATGTAGATTTTATTATATTATTACTAATAATAATCATTTTAATTATTTTTTTAGATGATCCCCAATTCACAGATTTGCTAAAACAATGTGAATTGGCAATTGACAATGGCATTTATCCAGAAAGAATTTATCAAGGATCAAGCGGAAGTTATTTTGTTAAAAATCCAGGAGGGGTAATTATTATTGTTATTATTTGAAACGTTTATCATTTCTCTCTTTCTATTTATTAAATAATTTAAAAAAAAAATTTTTAATCTTTATTAAAAAAATTTTCTTTAAAAAAAACATTCATTTTCTAAATGTTAAGTTATGGAAGACATAAAAATGACAAACTATAATCAAACATTGATTTTAATCTCCTAATTAATTCAAGTTTATTTTTTATGATTTTTTTATTTATTTTTATAATATTTCCGTAATAGTTTGTTTTGATTCCTTAATAATTTCAAATTTATTTTAGAATAAAATTACCTACATATTTTATTAATGTTAATTTTCTTTTCTCTTAAAAATAATGATAGATATATTTTTAAATATATTTTACCAGAAAATTGTTGGCGTCTTTAAACCAAAAGATGAAGAACCTTATGGAAGACTTAATCCAAAATGGACAAAATGGATGCATAAACTTTGCTGTCCCTGTTGTTTTGGAAGATCATGTTTAATACCAAATCAAGGATACCTTTCAGAAGCTGGCGCGAGTCTAGTAGATCAAAAATTGCAATTGAAAATTGTACCAAAAACAAAAGTAGTCAAATTGGTTAGTGAAACATTCAATTATCCGAGAATAGATAGGCAAAAAGCACGAATGAAACGAGCGATAATGGAACAATTCCCAAATGTCGGTAGAAGATTTAATCGAATTGGATTAAGGCCAAAGGTAAACTTATTAATATATCAATTTCTAATATTAATTTTAAAATAAATAGATATAGTTTTTATTTACAAGAAAAATGTCATTAATTAATTCAATTTTTCAGTACAAAAAATTGTATTTTTTTTCGACTCTCTAATAAAATCTTTAGTAAACCTCACCCTTTCTCTCTTTCATCTATTAATGATTCAAAACAGTCATAAAAATAAATTATTTATTTTATTTCTATTTCAAATTTTTTATTATTAAAAGAAAAGGTTTTAAATCACTTACAAATATATTCTCATTGCAATCCGAATATGTATAATTATATCCTCACTTATCTTCTAAAAAACTAGGAATAATAATTTATTCATGCAGATGCTTTTTTTAAGAACATTTATCTTTAAAATATTTCAAAAAGATATACTCATCTAAAAATTAAATTTTTGTTAGTTCAGACTAAATTGATTGTTGTATTAAAACTTGGTGTTGCTCTTTGCACATTATCATATTCCATAAAAAAGGACCGACATTTCTATTTTTGCATAACATATAAGGATTGAAATAAAAAAAACACTAATAAAAAAGTTCCAAAATATAAATATTTCAATTTTTATGGATTAATAATTTCACATCAAAATTTGATTAAGAATAAAATAGTTGATTTAATTATTTATTTTTAATGTGATTATAATAATTTTTTTGTTTATTTGTTTTTTTTTAGGGGGGATCTTTTCAATTATTTGTGGATGGTTATAAAGATGCCGATTATTGGTTAAGAAGATTTGAAACAGAACCACTTTCACCTAA
Source organism: Labia minor (assembly GCA_963082975.1). Lineage (NCBI taxonomy): Eukaryota > Metazoa > Arthropoda > Insecta > Dermaptera > Spongiphoridae > Labia > Labia minor. The sequence continues at coordinate 46,323,194 of OY720344.1, forward strand.
ATTACAACGTGATTTTCAATTAAAATTTGAAAGATTGGTAGTATTAGATTATATTATTCGTAATACAGACCGGGGAAATGATAATTGGTTAATTAAATATGATCAACCAAATATACAAGGTCGAAATCTTTTAGGAGGCGAATTGGAAGAATCCACGGTAATTTTCTTATTTCAAATACTAATTTAAATTAAAAGTTTTAAAAAAACATATATATTATATAATAAATAATATATATTTAGACTATTTTTATTTAATATTTATAAAATTTTTATAATATTATATATTATTATAAACTATTATACGATAGAATTCGGGATGCAGCCGCAGAAAAAGTCGATATATATATATATATATATATGTATAATTATTATTTCTTTTAGGAATGGAATTTAGTTCAATTACCTGAGATCAACATTGCAGCAATAGACAACGGTCTGGCATTTCCATTTAAACATCCAGACTCCTGGCGAGCATATCCATATCACTGGGCCTGGTTATCACAAGCAAAAGTTCCTTTCAGCCAAGAGACGAGAGATCTTGTCCTTCCGCAACTTAGCGATATGAATTTCGTCCAAGACCTCTGCGACGATCTTTACCTTCTTTTCAAAGTATATACACTTTTGTAGATATTAAATTATTAAAGCTTTGGTGGTTGTTTTTATTTATAACGGAATTTTGTAAATTAAACCACATATTGATATTTGTTATTGTAAATTTATTTAAAAAAATACAAACATATACACAACGTTTCGATTGCTGCTTCTGCAAATATTTTTACAAATACTTTTACAAAATTCCGTTATATATACACTTTTGTTTTCACTTTTTAACTTAAACATATTTTAAATTAATTAATGAAATGAAATTTATTTTAATATATTATTCTAATACTTTAAATAAGTTAAAATTTTGATAATAATATAAAGGTATATATTTTCCCACATTTTAGCAAGATAAAGGTTTTGATCGTCATTTATTTGAAAAACAAATGGGAGTTATGCGTGGACAAATTTTAAACTTAACGCAGGCACTTAAAGATGGGAAAAGTCCTGTTCAATTAGTCCAGATGCCTGCTGTTGTCGTTGAAAGGTATTTATATATATTTATTTATTTATTTAAATCGGATCTATACCCAGTAGTTTCAGTGAAGATCTATCAATTGAGTTATTTTAAAAACATTTTATCTATATTATTATAAATTATTTTTTTTTTATTATTATATTATGTTTTATGAGATTTTTATTTTGGATTCTATTTCATTGTTCATACTAATTAATTCTATTGTACTTTTATTTTTTTTATTTTTACTAGGTCCAAAGGCCATGTGGGCACTACTTCCAGATTCCGCTCATTTAGTGATACGTTTACACAGCGCTTCCAAAATAAAAGTCCTTTCTTCTCCTGGTGTTAACATCTTTTTTCCAATTACCTACTTAGTTTTTCAAATTGACATTTACATTGTTTGTTTTAATTCCACATAACTATTCAACCCTAATCCTCTACTACCTCCCTTCAAGTTTTTTGGAGGCATTATCTTTTGGCTACTTATTAACTAGTCTTAGTTTGGAAAGATTTAATGAAGGAATTATAAAAATGAGTAATTAAAAATTCATAAACTGAAATTGATATATATATAAGCTATTTTCAATTTTATAATCATGTTGATTTTCTATTTTTAAAAATATTTTAATTTTTCACAAGAATTATTCTTTTAAAAAAAATATTAAAGGATTATTAATCCTTTGGATTTGTAATATATTTATTCATTTTATATTTGTTTTTTTTAATTTTTGTTTTATATTGTATTTATTTTACAAATTATCACCCTAATATATTAATTTTTGTATATTTAAAAAAATCAAACAAATCTATTATCATAGTCAGAGTGTTACTTAAATATTGGAAAAATCTTTTATTGTTATTCAGAAACTATTATTTATTATTCTTTTGAATAGTATTAAATACTTATTATAAATCTTTTATAGAATATAATAATTAAAAATAATTATCAATACATTATTTTATTTAATTAAATATAATATTTTTAAAGAATATTTTCTTGATGAATTTATATAAAAATAAAATTCATTTTTTCAAATCATATTTCAACTTTTTTTGTCATATTTGTTTTGCATAAAAACACACATTCTTTAAAAAAATGAAATCAAAAAGAAATTGAATTATAAAATAAAATTTACGACACTGTGATTACATTAACAGCTGCCTCCAGAAACTTAAATACAATTTGGATATAATATGGATAAATGATAAATGGATGCTGATGAATGAATAATATAATAGAAATATTAAAAGAACAAAATATTAATATTTTAAAAAAAACACTATTATTTCAAAAGTTTTATTGTACTAAATTTACAGTTTTTTCTTTGAAATATATTATACAAATATATTTATATATATTATGAATTCTAATTAAAATTTCAATATTGTTAATCTCTTACATTTACAAAAGAGTAATGAATTAACATTAGAAAATTTACATTAAAAAAATCTTGTCATGTTATCAATTTATATATATATATATATATATATAAATTATTATACTATTATTAATAATTATTACTTAATAATCTAATATGTTTAAATATTTATTTATTAATTTGAAAAATTTTTAATGAATAATATTAGTATAATTAAATAAAAAACGAAATTTATAAGTAGATAATATATTATTTTTAGGTAAGTTATTTTAGAAGGTAACTTTTAAAAAAAATGGAAAAAATTTGTAAATGATTTAAATTTTTTATAATCATTTAAAACTTAAAATTATATTTTTTTTAAAAAAAATAATTTATTAAATGTAAAAAAATATCCGAAGTTTCTGAAAATAAAACATTTTTTTTTTGTTTTGCAATTATTAAAACTGTTAAAATATTTTAATTTCCATTTTTGTAATAATTCTACAAACAAAAAATTGTATAATAAATAATATTTTTAATATTAATTTTAATATTTTTTTATTTAAGCATCATTTTTTTTCTCTCATTTATATAAACACTTTATATATATTTTCTATTTATAACATTTGATAAAATTAAGTAAAAATCACTTACAATATCAAATATTTATAAAATTATTTTTTTATAGAATCTGATAGCTACAATTGTGTGTGATTTAAAATAAATAAAATATTAATGCAGGTTCGTATACACTGGGGTCTTATAATATTATAATCTGTAATTAGTAAAATAAATTTATTTTAATTATTTTAATTAAGTTAAATATGTTTAGTGTGTATATGAGAAAGGGATCTTTTATTTTAATTTCTATTTCTATAATCACATGGATAGCACCACACAAGAGCAGATTAATCTTATTTAATTCTTATTTATGTGTTATTATTTTACTATATATTTTATAGAATACTCGATAAAAATTTTCCAACAAATTGTCAATAATAATAATTTTCAAAATGAATAAAATAATTTACTACAAAAATATAACAAATATTTTCCTTTAGGATATCCAAAAAATTATGAATTTATTAAATATTAAAAGAGACAATATTAGAGTAATTGCAAATATTTTCAGTTATATAATTATGTTTGTTTCTTAATGTTAAATTCTTAAAATAAAACATGACAAATATAATAGTAACCCTTATGAAATATAGAACAATATATTCATTATTTAATAATAGAAAAATATGATAGGTTGGCAAAAAAAGATCTAAAAAGAACTAAAATAATAAAAAATATATCTAAATTAATTTTAGTTAACAATCAAAAGGTCATTATAAAGTTTGAATAGTAATTACTAATTGTAGTTATTATTACCATATATTAAATTGATTATAATTTCAAAAATAAATCATTTATGAATAAATTTTATAAACTTAATCAACAACTACTTATCTTATTTTTATAATTTTAAAATAACTATATTTGGAAAATTTTATCTGCTTATACATCAAAATATAACAATGAACAAATTGTCATATATTTTCAGAAATATCGGATATATTTCCTTCATTATTATTTTCATATATACAAATATATAAATCTAGTAATAATACAAGTATTTTTATTTTAAATAAATATAAAAATGATAAATTATCATGTAAATTAGAACTTTAATTTATATAAAAAAGTAAATGGCTGTGACTAAAGTGTAAATATTTATATCATTATTCAATTCATCTGTAAACATATTATTTATCATACTCAGAGAATTATGCAAATTGTATTTTTTTATATAAATTAGAATGAAAGTATGATCGTTAATCAATGTTTTATTAAATTAATAAATTTCAAGAAAATTCATAGGAAATATTTCCAACTAAAGTAAAGTAAAACGTGCGTAAATGACCTGTGCCCCAGCCAGAACGTCGATGTCTAGGAGATCTAGATACGTCTAGATATAGATTACGTCTAGAAATATAACAACTGAAAATTGATATTTCTAGATGCCTATATAGACGTCTAAATTGACTTTTCTAGATGTCTATATAGACGTCTAAATTGATATTTCTAGACGTACATTTAGATCAGACGTCTAAATTGAATTAAATTAAATTAAATTCTATATAGACGTCTAAATTGATATTTCTACACGTATCTAGATCTCCTAGACGTCGACGTTCTGGCTGGGGCGCCTTTAGTTTATACTATTAAGACTCATTAATCATTAAATTTTTGTAACAGATCACGTTGAAAAGATAATATTTTTGGTTTTAATTTTTACGTTTTTTAATGAAACTCGATGATTTAATGATTTAACCTGATAGAAAGGTTTTATAAATATTCTTATTTGATATTATATGCATACAATTTATTTTCCTTATCTTTATAAATCAAAATGGTAAATGTAAATATTATTGAAATTTATAAGCCATATCTTTAACATTTTTCAATTAATTATAAAAATTGAATTTATAAATTTAATTATATATATATATATATAATTAATCATTCAGTCAACAATTATTATATAATAATTCATTTATCTTTTAAAATAAAAATAAAAATAATATATTAAAATAGATTTATTCTGCCATCAAGTGTAAAATGCATATATCAAACAAATATATTTAATTATTAGTTAATTACAAACACATATATGTATGTACAGCATTTAATTTACATTTATATATATATATATATATATATTATTGACAGATTTATCCGAGTTTTTATCACGTATTTTAGTCAGGTTTTCTCGACGTTTCGGAGCCCATTTTGGGCCAAAACAACCTCACAAAAATACGTGATAAAAACCCAGATAAATCTGACAATAATAATAGTAATAAAATTCACGGAAATCTAAACCAACATATATATATATATTCTATAAGTACAGAGTGGTTATCTCCACCCAAAAATTATTCAATATTCTTTTAATTTTATCTAAAATTGATAATTTCTTAAATAAAAAATATTATGAATCTCGGTTGGAGATAAATGATGTCAAACACTGTACATATTTAAAATTATTCTTTTTATTAATATAAATATAATTAAGAAGATTAAGTTTAAAGACAATTAGTGACTGAAAATATTATTGTCAAGGAAAATATATAACAAAAATTGATAATATATTCTTTATAAATTAATATTAGCAAAATAAAAGAATGTGAAAAAAAAATTCAATAAATGTTTTCATTATATAATATATTTCTAATATATATGTATTGTTTTATGCATTATAATTATTCAAATTTTTCCGAAATTTATCTCATTCTGGCGGAATAGTTTATTGTATAATTAAAAATAAGGTCTTTTGAATATTTACATATATTAAAGCTGTAGTAATAGATAAATTATATTTTATATTATCAATTTTTACAAAGTATTAAAATAACTTTTTTAATTTTATTAGAAATTTTTGTCAATAACTAAATAAAAAAGTTTTTGGTCCTTGATCTTAATATTTATATATTAATATTATATATATATATATGTCTATACATTATTTAAAAAGATTATAACTCATTATAAGAGAAGCACAAAAAGCCATTTTTTAACTACTAGTTAAAAAGTCAACACGTACGTTTACACTACGACCTGTTGTGATATCCAACGCGCTTGCTTCAACTTCTGTTCCGCCAAACACCATCCTAGCATGGATTTCTCGTCGGCCAACTCTTCTAGGCTCAGCGCTACTTTCCGTCAAGTCCAATTCTAAAGTGCCACATTGACGAACACCAGCTTCGCTAATAAACTAAACAATAAATTAACTATAATAATATGATACCATATATTAATATTTCATTTTATTTTTATTTAAATATGAATTTTCATTTTAAATATTATAAAATAAAAAAATAAGAAATTGTTAATATTAATTATAAATTTTTCTTGCATTTAATTACTTTTTACTTGGTCAAACCTAAATTACCCTAAAAATTCAAATAATAATTTTTTTTTCCAAATGAAATTTATTTTATATTTTTTTTACTGAAACTAAAAAAATAATTTAAAAAATAAAACATACAAAAAATAATCCTAATATTAATTACACTCGTAGGTATTCATTTTCAATTCAATAATTATTGTTTGTGTACTTTATTTCAATAAAAATTTTTAATTGATTTATTTTAAAATAAAATTTTAAATCTCTTTTCTACTACATATATCATATTTATTATAAGAAGTATAATGCAAAAAAATTCACAATTAATAAATAATTATTTATTCATATCATATTAATAAACATCAAGTTTATTAAAATTGATTAAATATTTCTTTTAAAGAATTTACTAATCAAAATTTTAAACTCAAAAACAAAAATCTAAAGTATATATACTAATATGATATGATTAATATATAATATATAATTAATCATTAACAGATTTTTAATTATTTTGTAAAAAATAATAGTAATAAAAATAATTTCAATTGTAAAATATTTATATGAAATTTGAGAAAGATATCGCAATTGCATTCTTAATATAATTTTATTTTATACTTTCTAACATTTAATTTTATAAAAAGATTAAAATATTTGTTCTTAAATCTATTTAAATAGAAATTTGTAAAACTTAAACATTCATATATTTTGATAATTATATATTTATATACATTATATATAAAAATACACAGTTTATATTATATTATTCCATCTCATGTTGAATAATAGGTGGTTGTGATAAAATTAATTTATTCTTGTTATATTAGTGTTTAATATTAATAATAATTTAAAAAAAAAACAAAAGAGACAAAAATTATTAATCATATTATATTTAGGTAAGTATAGAATTATCTATCTATATATCAAATCTTTTGATAATATTAAAAATTGTATATAAGTAGGTAAATATACTGGTCAATAGGTTTAAGGATTTTCACCATACTTTTCAATACTCCTAATATTTATTAATCAACATGATAATTTCATTTAATTGATTAAACTAATACTTTTTTTACTAACTTTTAGAGTTATATATTTTATTTAAATGGTATTTGATAGTTAAAAATTAAATTTGTAAATTAAATTAATTTCACAATTATGGGAATTACTCGAATTAATATTTTTATGTTTATCGCCTGACAAGTAAGTAGAGTCTCTGATCTGAGAGGCCTCCGTTAAGCAGTAAGGACTTTTAACTACATAACGTGAAAATAATCCGAACATAATTTTTCACAATAATAAAAACCTAATCGAACAAATATATATATATAGCCAAAAACATTATAATCTATTTATTTGATAAATGATGAAATGAATCCAAGATAGAAAGATACTTACTTGAGCGTTTTCGTTATCAACACAATAGATATTGATAACGATTGCTATTTGACTATGCCTTGCAGGAGCGTACCTACGTACTACCGTCTCTCCAAGGCAGACCGGTTGTCCTACTGATACGAACCTATCTAGCACGTCAGCACACCACTCTACGCCGTCTTTCTTGATTAATTTGGCTGAAATAAATTTTATTTAACATTTTAAAATTTAAAAATAATAATAAATTATCAATATTTGTTTGAGAGTACATTTTGGTTCAAGGCATTTTTTATTAGAACCGATACTCACCACCAAATTGAGTTCATTCTATCAATTCAAATCAGTAGAAGGGGTAAACCATTTTCAGAATATAACATTTTAGAATGGAAAAGACGAATGAAGTCAAGAGGTAAGAAAATTACTAATTATACCATCTTTAATTTTAAAATAATTTATAGACTAATTTGCGTTAAATTTTTATTTTAATTAAATATATACTTACATGGTGGATGAACACCATGAACAAAACGTTTTAATACGCCAACGCCATATGTATATTTCGCTCTTCTTACGGTCACAAGTCTAGGATTTAATCCAAACATCACAGCACCCTTTAAAATCGCCAATGAGACACCCTTAATAAAAAAAAATCAAATATATTCGAGTGATTAGCCACTTTAAATTATTAAAATAGTTATTTTAGTTACTTTTAATTATTAATATTATAAAAATATTAATATTTTAATATTTATCTGTTTTTTCTTACTTTACTCAAATATTTATAGAGAATTATTGAATCACAATCAATTATTTGATAAATATTTGATTGTAAATTTGAATAGCTGAGTATTCAAAAAATATTTAAGTAAGAGGACAGAATTGTAAAACTTTTTCTTAAAATAAGAATTTAAAATGATATTCCGAATGATATTTCTTAGAATTTAATCTTCCAAATAATATATTGGTGTAATTAAGTTGTCTGAAATTAATAAATTAACAATTTACTAGCGAAAGACAAATAAGTTCATATTGAATTTCAATGGATTTGTTGAGAATTCTAAGCAAAATCTTTTGGTGATTTGTTTATAGAATTAAACTTTTATATGTTCGAATTATTTTTTTAAATCTATATTATTAATTAAAACCAACAATTTCTATAGATTAATGAACCACATTATCAAGTGTTCTCAGGTCTGGGCAGTGCCTCAATTTTTGAGGAACTCGATACAGTTACAAGTTCCTAGGATGCGTTACTCTTAACGTTACAGTTCCTTAAAAAAAAAATAATCTTTCTTTTTTACTTCAGGTAGCTTCGAGGAGCATACCTGAGTAAACGATTTAAGTGCTTTAAAACATATTTATTTCATAAATAAATTAGTTTTAAGGAATACCCGAGATGGAGTATACACTATCACAAAACCAACAATCTAAACAGAAACTTTTAGGATTAGGAAAAAAATAATATTTAATATAAATTTGTTTCATTTTTATTTATAAAAATATATACGATTTTTAAATTTTTTTATATACATTTATAATAAAACTTATTAAGGTAATATAGTTAAACGATAATTTAATAAAAATATAATTCAAAAAACTTTTTTAAATATTGATAATTGTAAATCTTCTATAGGCTAATAATAATGATGTCAATCAATATTGTCAGAGGAAAAAATTTGATTTCCTTTCAAAAAAACTAATTGTTCAAACAATTCGTCAGATAAAGAAGATCTAGAGGGGGCCTGTATATATGATGCAAAAGAAAATAACCTTTCTACTGGCGCAGATGAGCAAAAATGAGTATTAAATTTAACAAATAATTTTTTATTGTCGGGTAATTTTTTATAGAGTTAATATTTTTATTTTTGTCTTTCATAAGACACAAATTCAAAATCTGAATTTGTTTGAATTTTTCTTCTTGTATATAAATAATCTATGATCCTCAAGTAAAACCATAAGTTTCATATTATAATTGTGATTGCGATTCTAGGAACAAAAACATTGAAAAATTAGGTTTATGGTGGTATTATTTATTAAATTCTTTATATTTTAATTTCAATTCTTTGTTGCTCTCAACATCATTATTCAATATTGATTTGTTATTTATTGTGTTTGTAATAATAATGTCTTGGAAAATATTAGCAAATTAAAAATATACAGGTAAACCTCATATAACGTCTTAGATGTATTCCATAGCTTACGGTATAAATAAAAAACTACGTAATATAAGAAATTGAAATACTATTATGTTATAAGAAATGATTTATTAAATAAGAAAAATATACTTATTATTTAATAAGATTACATATTAAAATATTTATACAATTTAATGGAAAACCCTTTTTTTAAACTAAAAAAAAAATACTAAAATACTTCAGTTTACAAAAAAAAAATAATAATAATTGATAATAATAATAATAATATGATAATTATTTTTCTGAATTTAAAAAGTTATTGATTTGATCAAAAGACCTACATATCATAATAACACAGTTTAAAAATTGAAGTTTAAATAATACTCAGACTTCAATACTCAATACTCAAAATTCAATAATTAATAATTTCTCTTTCTGGGATTTGGTTCTTTCTGAGGGTCACCAAGCATGCTTGATCAAATATTTGGGAATATACTTATAATAAAAAATAGAAACCTACGACCCAGAGAATTAATAATAATAATTAATTTTAATAAAAAATTATTCAAAAATGGTTGAGAGAGTCCATTGTTGTAATGATCATACAACCCCTCTACCCCGTTTAGAAGGCAACCTACTAGAGAGATTATATCCCTGGGATATATGGGGCAGAGTTTTTTTATATTTGTTACACCCTATGTAAAGTTAAGGAAAACAAAGATCACTGTGCAAATATTATGGGGAAAAGTACTGATCAGATCCCAAGACGCCACCCTCCAGGACCAATTTCTACTTGTATTTCAATAAACTTTACAAATCTAATTTTTAATAAAAAAATATTTCAGATATTTATTCAAATATATTATATAAATTGAAAATTCTTTGAAAATAATTTAAATTATTAAATCATTTACCTGAGGAATGATTACTCTCACTTTATCTTGGAATGCCTCTCGAACTTCATGTTGCAAAATTTGTGATTCACTAAATCCGCCAACCAAAAAAAGATATTGAATGCCTTCCACACGCGAATTAATTAAAACATTTTCAATATGCTAAAACATCAAATATTTTTTTTTTATTTAAAAGATGAATGTTTATTTCTTATATGATTATAATTGAAATATATGTATTAAAGAAGTTGATTTTTTTTTAAATAGATAATAAGCAGGTAATACCTGAATTATTTTTTCAATAGTAGGTTTAAATAATTCTAACATTACAGTAGGTTGCAGTCTTAACATTCCTTGTGATGACCATGTAATATCTTTACGTCCATATTTTTTTACGGCATTTTCAACCTAAAATAAAAATTAAATGAATAAATAAATAAAAACAAATCATATTAATAAATAAATTTAGATAAAGCTATAATCTTATGATATATATATATATATATATTTATACGTTAATATTATTATTTTTTTAAATTTTTTGGCTTACTTCTTTTCCTTTATATTTTCGAAAATAATCAATAAATGCAAATGGTGGGAAAATATTTAATGGTAGATCTCGTGTAGTTGTTGCACTTCTTTTTCGCGCCTCAAAACTTAACATCAATTCCACAAAAGCAGCTGGCCTCTTCAATTTAAATTGATTCATAAATTCAAGACCAAAAATTCCTTCAAGAACTTTCTCAAATTCCATATCCACCCCTTAAAATATAAAAAAATCAAAATTAAATTAATGATATTTTAATTAATATGTAACTATTAAATGTAAATATGTATTTGCTATATATATATTGAATAAAAAAATATAAACAATTTATCGATGCTCTAAGGTAGTTGTAAATAATTACTGGGAAAATTTAAAAAAAATGGTTAAATATTTATAAATAATCCACTATTTAGCTATTTTATACTTGATAACGCATAACTACAATTCTTTAATGAAAATTAAAAATTGTAAGAAGTGAAACGGGCTTTTGGGCTCGGGACATTAAATATTCAAAAAAATAAGTTTTCACTTTGCTAGGAATTTTAAAAATAATAAATTTAAAGTTAATTTGATTTATAATTAAAAATTATAAAGTTATTTTTATATTATACAAATGTATATATCATATAGATAATCTAAATATATTAAATCTAATATAATCTAAGATAATAAAAAAAAATAAATGAAGAAATTATAATTATAAAAAATTTTAATAAATCGAAATAGTAATTGGATTGGAACAAATATTTTTAATTATTATCTTTATTTAGAAAATATCTATTCTGCGATATTATTTTAATTAAAATAGTAATAAAATAAAATATTCATAAAAGTGAGTCAGAGTTGAGGATGAAATTAAAAATAAAATAATCAATATTAGAGTCACAACCCTGATAGATACATTCAGATGAGATATGTTTATGTATTTTAAATATATATCAAAAACTCCCCCATCACCTGGACCCTTCAATAAACAATTTCAATCGTTTTGAATTGCTTTACGCACATTTAATGACTAAAATATGTTTATTTGGACTCAGGGGATCATATTTCAGTTGAAATTTAAATCAATTATACAATATTAATTTCTATATATGTAATATTAATAAAAATATAGGTATTATATAAATAAATTAATAAATCATATTTTATAATTATTCATGGTAAATAATAAACGTTCAAAGAAAGCAAATGAAATTATTTTCCATACCAACTGATCCCCAAGGACCGCCTGTTGCTTTATGAAGTTCACGCAATGTTCCACAATTATCATTTAATTCGTGAACGGTGATATCTACTGTACCACCCCCACAGTCAACAACCATATAACGAAGATCTAAAAGAGAGAAAAAAAAAACAAGAAAATAATATAAAAGGAGTATATTTTTGAGTTTAAAATATCTAAACCAGAGAAACGCTCTTGAGAGAGAGGTTGACCTCTCATTAATTATGGCAGAGTTGCCAATTATAATTTTCATCGCTCCTCTCACATACAATAAAATCATACATCATATATTATTGAGTATTTTGGATTCTGTTTTGAAGTTATTCTTTGTTGAAACATTGAAATGTCTATGTGGAAATCTATCAATTTGTTTAGATAATATTTTCTCTTTAATATTTTTGCTACTGTTACAGTTAGAAATGAAATTGAATTTTATTTTAATATTTGTATTCCTGGATAATGGAGTAACAATAGCTATCGGGGACAATAAAAATGGTTGGTATATAATAGTAAAAATAAATTTGATTGAAATGAAATGTGTCAAGATTCAACATTTCAATTCATTCCTTTTCGGTCAAAGCGAAAGTGAACTTTTTGATTGTCATATAAAATTAAAAAATTATAGTAGTAAAAATAAATATGTATTATTAAATTCAAGGGGTGCGCTCCACAGGTTGAGAATCTTTTCAGAAAATTAATTAATTTTATTTTATATGGTAACATTTTAGAATGGAAAAGACAAATGAAATCATATCAACCTATAAAATAATGAAGTACACAGTAACAGTGATTAACAACTTAATTTTAATACCATTTAATTATTATTACTACCATCTCGGTAGACAAGGGTATGACGTACCTCAATGGTAAAGTGTTGAACTATGATCCTATACTATTAGTTTTGTGTTAAAATGAATGTTAAAATCAAATGATATCACTATCACTATCAAGAATAATTTATTAGAACTCGGGTTATTTTTCAAAAATTTTAAAAAGATATATATTTCAAGAAAATTGGAATATAACTTGAAGAAAAAGAAAAAAGAAGTTGTAGTATGTGGTTAGAAAAAGGGGGCGTACTCTCTTTATGTTCATCAAGAATTAAATCGCCATCGACGGATTCCACCCCAGCAAGACTCGATGCTGAGGCCCAAGCACTTCTTCGTTCCTGAACTAATTGATGAACTCGTAATTGTCGACAGAAAATGGCTGCTGATTCAGGCTCGAGGGCAATTAGTAAACCGGCAGGATTGTTTGGATCACAGATACCAGCCTGAAAGTTATATTTATTAATTAACACCTAGGCCACTCAAAAGATCTAGTTTTGTTACATAAATTCAAAGAAAATTTCAAATAAAATTATTTTTATTTTGTTTACTAATTTATCTTTTTTTAAAAATTAATTTTAAATAGGAATAAAATTAATCCTGTGATTAAATGGTTGGATCGAATTGTAGGTCTAGAAATACTAAACAATAGTATGGGATAAAATTGACTTATAAAATAAATTCTGTTTTTAACTGAATTAAAACAAATATTAAAGTAACCTGATAGGCTGCTTCGCGCATTAGCTGTTTAGCTGGTTGCCTCCAAATAGCAGGTACTGTAAGTACCCAACGCACTTCATCAGCCGGAAGTCGACAACCTGCTTGATCAGAGAGTTCTCGAAGAGCTTGCTCCTTCAAATGTCGTAGCGACAATGCAAATACTTTCAAAGCAGGCACCTGTTGACCATTACTAGCTTTTAACTGGGACTCACGACGAACATCCTAAACAACAAAATAATAAAAATAATTGATTCATCGTGTTAGAGTTTATATTTTTTATTTAAGTAATATTTATATAAATTATATGTATTATTATACATTATTATTAACAATATTAATTATTTTCAGAAAAATTTAATCTCAACTATTTTTCTTGCCTAATTTAAAAAAAAAAACTTGTTTTTTGTTTCAATTCCAATTTCATTTAAGAATTTATTTAGATAAATCAGTTTGTTTTTTTAAACATTTATATTAATTAGTCTACTCGTCTAATTGAGAAAACCGGAACTCGTAAAATATCTGTAATTAAATATGAGCTTTGTACGGTTGACCGTCTGAGAAGATTCTCACGATTTATCTACTCCTTCATTCAATATACTGAAATTACTGTCAAATAGTTAGATAAAATACATTTCTAGTATGTTATATCATCTAGTAAACAGATATTGGTTATTTTATTATTATATAAAATAAAATTTTAACATTTGAATTTGATTCTTAATTTATTTATTCACTACTACTATATTCAATACTAGAATGAATTTAAAATATTTGAATTCATTTCACTTTTCGATAAATATAAAAAATACCCTGACTTTTGTACTTCCTATGATAGGACAGCACTTATAAAGTCGGTTGCCATATGAACAGAGTAGAGGTGTTATATGATCAGTACAACAGATCCTCTCAATCTTTATTTTGGTTTTCTTAATCGAAGTCACTACTTCTTATTTCGTAATTATGATCACGTAGAGTGGGTGGTCCTTGTTAAAGAGAAATTTCCTTGCAGACCTGAGACTTGAACCCAGTACTACGAGGTTGAGGGTGAAGCGTTATGCCGCCTAGACTACGTGGCGTATTTCTAGTTACATATAATTAAATGAAATATTTTATAGAATTTACCATATCGTAATGCAGAGACATTTTAAACTTGTCAAAAAATAGCCATCTTTTTGCTTCTTGCGGTTCGAGATCGTGATAAAAATCTCTTGCGCTAAATCCAAAAGAGTGGAACTCTTCTTCGGGCGTTAATAAAAGTGCTGTGGGTGTTTTTTGATTATTCAAACCGGGATCACCACCTTAAAAAAATACCTTGATTAAAATGTTTATTAACCATATGTTAATTTTGTTGTTATTCTTTATTTAGCTTTCAAATTATAATTTAATTTTAGAAATTATATATAAGTCCTATGTAAATGCTAATTTTGTGAAATTATTGCAAAGAACTTATTTGATTAAATTTAATCTCTAAGAGAGCATCATCATTAAAAATATTATTTGAATGAAAATAGAGTATGAAGTATAATTATAATAATATACCTTCCCATTTTCGCATCATATGTACATGATTTTCTGGATCACGAGTAAAGGTATAAGCATAACCACTGTATGTGGTACCAAAATCAATCGCAACCACTACGAAACTTTCACATTGCGCAGGTGAAGCTGGTGGGTAACTAACTTCACTTCCTGATGAGGAACTCATTTTGCTTACCTAAAATAATAAATAAATCATAAATATTTTAAATTTAAGAGTTTAGGGATAGAAAACAAACAATATAATTATATTCACACCTCTCCTCCCACTTCTGCATCCATTGGTTGGTGAACTTCAATAATTGGCGGTTCATGCGTCTCTGAAAGATTTTCTTTTGCTCTTTGCATTCGAGTTCTGGGATCTTCCACCACATAAACCTGACAAAGTATAAAAGAACATTTGAAATATATATGTATATTAACAGAATTTGCTCAAAATGAGTAATTAATACATAATTATATTTTCTTAAACATTTAAAGGTTTCAAACGCTGAAGACAATTAATTAAATGAGTCTGAAACGTAAATATACCAGTCTAGAACGAGTTTATTGTATTTTTAAAACATCCTGAATTGATTGAAATTATTGAAGATGTAAATTTCTCTAGAATAGAAAACAAATAATACCTCTTCAACGAGATTGAATGTTTCACCACCATCGGATATGGAAGATACGGATTTAGCTCCACTGGATGCTGTTGTGGTTGTTGTTGTAGTTGTACCATGAAGGGAAGATTTATTTGGTTCCAATCTAAAAACAAACAAAGAATATTGATTAGTTTCAAAATGAGTTCATAATTAGAAATGGAACGAACTAAAAAAGTATTAATGCATGAAACATTAACGCCTCGCCTGATTGCTCTCTCAGCAAATTACATTTTTATTTTTATTTTTCTTCTGATTTAGTTTAGGTTTTCATCGTTTATGGATATTATATAAGAATTCTCCCAGCGTATGAAATTTGTCCCAAGATAAATGATTATTTAAAATATTAACGTAAACAATGTCCTATTTGATAAATTAAGAATAGGATATAATCTGACAATTTTGTTTAAAAATCTGTATATAAATTACTTATAAATATTTAAAACACATCTATATATAGATATTATTTATTTCACCTGGATATTTTTTTTTCACCCTCCATGTGTGTTTCTTCCGGTATTGGGGAGGGAGTAATGGATTCAAGATCAAGCTCATCTTCCACGACTTCCCGGACTGTTGCGGGTATTGCCTCCAATAAATCTGAAGCACTGCCTTGAATGCCCGAATCGAAAGATTCGACATCTTTTCGTCGACCATAACGAAGAGGTCGACACGCTGAGAGTTCATCCGAGCTACTGCTATCCAAAGTCACTCCGCCCAGGTGTAAAGTGCGGCATTCACCTAAAAAATAAATTCAAACCAACCGATTTAATAAAATAAATAAATAAATTTTACATCTATAACACAGAATATATAATAATAAATATAATGATAATTATTATAATATAATTAAAATATACAAAAGCTTTTCTATTGACTTAAAATTAGTTTGAATTTATTGAATAATAATATAAAATAGTTTAAATCGTATTCAGATGACCTCAAAAGATATGTCAAAAGTGGTCAAAAGTGTAATCTGTTATTAAAGCATTTGTTTGATTTAATTAAATTGCCATTAAAGCTTTATTCCCTTTGAACTAATATATTATCTGGTAATAAGACTTATATTTGAATAATAATAATAATAAAAGGGGCGGCATATTTAATAAAAACAATTATAAAAAGTTGTATAACTTCGAGCTTATAAGAGCATCTTTAAGCAAAAGATAAAAAAATTTTTTAAGATAAATAATGCTTATTGAATAATTTTCAACTATTTTAATGCTTGATTAACTTGTCATGAATTGGTTTTTCTATATTAAGACACCAAAGTCCTCCAAAAATAAATTATTTTAAAAAAATTATAAAATTTAAATTATACTTACTCTTAAAGGAATTCTTAGAAATATATTAAAAAATGAAAAAAATTATTTTTACATAATTCAAAAGAAGCATATTTATAAGGGGGGTTTATAAATTCTATAAGCATATCTAGAATATATATATTCAATTTTCATTAGAAAAACAAAATATAAATAAATAATAATATGAATATAATAGTAACTTTATTATTTAGGATTTAGAATTAATGGTTTAAATAGATTTTTCAATTTTTACGAATTAAAAAAGTTTAATCATATTTTTATTATTTTTCATAAAAAATGTTGGTATTTGTTAGTACGAGGAAGAAGGAGGAATTTGAAGATTTGCGGTAAAATGAAATTTTATTGAAAATTCAATATATGAGCGGGTGAATGAGCAGCAAATGTAGTATTTCCTCGTTAGAAACTTACGCCACTGTAAATAATGAAACTTTTTGTTTATTTACATTTTTATTTTTTGTTATTTTATTTAAATAAACTGAATTAAAACTACTTATATATATTAGGGTTAATATAATTAGGAGTTTTTATTGTAATAGTAGCAGGATGAGCTTCTAACTCTAAATATGCTCTTTTAGGAGGCATGCGAGCTGTTTGCTCAAAAAATTTCTTATGTATTAAACTTGGTTTTAATTCTATTTTATTTTGCTTATTTAATTTATGGCTTTTGATTAAAGGGATTGTAATAAGGAGTAAGGAGTTAAAATTTTAATTATGTTTTTGTTTTTGTTTTAGAGTTTACCTAATATATAAAAAATCTCTTCTTAATGATTCAAAATTCAAACAATAATAAATGAAATAATCCAAATAATTATATTTTTTGAATATATTTAGATAATTGTTTATTAAAGGAATTGCAATCTACTATAAGTATATGATATATACTTACTAAATATAAATACTATTATAATGTTGCAATTCCGGAAAACAAGTCATCTTAAATATATACATATAAATAACATAAATAGATAAATATGACCTTTTAGTGGAAATTGAATTTCAAGTGACTCAACCGAAATAAAATTGATTTCAATCGACCTAAATAAGATGCGTACAACCTAACTGTTGTTGCACGTTGTTTTGTTAATCAGAAATGCGTGAAGTTACCACGCTCCATGCCCTCCAGACACTCTTTCTATGATTTATTTAAAAATATAAAATAATATATTTAATATTATATTGAATATATTTCGATTAGTACATTATACAATGTATACAATGTACATTATTCAGAGGGGGAGGGGGTGGTAACATTATATAATTCTTCAGCCTAAAAATTATTTTCTAGATACGACTGGAGATTTTTTTTATAATAATTATTACAATTTTCATTCTCTACTCATAAAAAATAACAAAATAATTATCAGATAAATAACTTATAACTCATATTTCAAAAAATAACTAATTTATAAGATTATTTTATCATAATAATATACATTTTATTTTTATTAGGATGTTTAGTTTATTTTATTAAAATTTTCAAAAGTTTTGTGTTTAAATAATAATAATAATAATAATAATTGAATGTCAACATTCACCTTCTCTTCCTATTCATTTAATATGTATCAATAAATTCATTTCATTATAATTAATAAAATTTCATATCTTACTAAAAAATGAAATTTCTTCTTTTTTATGAAATCTTAATTAATTTGAAAGAGTGTTTTGATTAAAAATCTGAAGTTAATAAAGTAAAGTGAAAGTCAATTTTTTTTAATCATTCTGTTATTTTAAAGATAATATTCATAATTTAGAATACAATTAAATAAAATATACCTATGTTCATGAATGAATGAAATTTTGGCCAGGTTAAAGGGGACCGTGCAAAGTAGCACGGCTCAGTAATTTATCTGTCCTGGGAACAATGGTGTCACAGATCTAGTTGACTAGCAATCTTCAACCATAACATTTGGGTATTTGAACATAATTCATTTGATACATTTTTGATAGGGTCTATAAGAAATAATTATTAATAATAATTTATTAAGTAATTTTATCTATAATTCATAAATGGATAGAATTTTAATTATTTTAAATATTTGGGTTATTAAAATTATTTAAAAAATTAAAATTAAAGTTTAATGGACAAAAATAACTTTGTTTGTCGATGAAAGCAACATGATTAATCTTGAACTATAGGATAGGACTACATTGTTCCAACAATCTTCATAAAATTTTTATCTTCTTTCGATGCATTTCTATCTAATTTTAAATTATTTATTAGTAATTATTACCCAATAGGTTCCCAAATAGTTTTGTCCTTTGTTTTTAATTAACCTTTTTGTAGTAAATATACATAATATATTTATTATATATATAAATTTATTTATTTATTTATAGCCTTTTTGGTTTTATATTAATAATCTTACGTACTAAAGAATTTACATATATGTATTTACATTACAATCATTATACATTACTTTATACCATTTGATATATTATTATAATAAAAGTCAAAAAATTGCAATAATAAACAAAAAAAAAAATCATAATATAAGTTTCTTTAAATATATACATATTAAAAATTAAAAACAAAATTTATAAATTTAAAAAAAGAAATATTTTCAAATTTACTGCATATCTTCATCCCTGAAGACAAAAAATTTTAGTAAAATTATTTTACTATTTTAATCTCATCTCCTTAAATAAACATCTGTCTAAGTTTGTCAATCCATGAGACTTATTAGTTTTTTTAATATTAGATTTGTAATTAGTATATTAAATGAGAAAATGTTGTGATGAACTTTCTTCCTTCTATTTATTTATGTTTATTAATGATGAGTAAAACTAAATTATTCAAAACTATTAATAATATTGAATAAATCATTATTATTATTTAATATCATTTTAAATAATTATATTATTATTTGCGGATAGACCCTGAATATCACGCAGAGCTTTAAAGAGAAATGATTAATTATTGAATTTTCCTAGGCTCAAACTCGAATCTTCAGTGTGGTAGACCGTCGTGCTAACCAGTAAATCATTGAAGAATTTTAAAAAAAACCTCTGCCTTTTTGTACATCCAAGGACAACGCGTATGAAGTCGGTGATATAAATTAGGTGTCCTATGATAAGTAGAACGAGTTTTACAAATTTTTACCTTGATTTTCTTGATGTTGGGTTGACAAAAACCCCAGATAGAGAAATTCTCTTGCCAGGCCAGGGACTTGAACCCGAGATCACGAGAAAGTGAGCCCACCCTGTGTTTTTTTCAATTTATAAATAATTTACACTTGATTAGATTTAATCAAACTAGAACAAGATAAGACCAATACAGAATTTATTATATTTTAGATACTTTTTCTTCATGTCTTGGCAGATCATAATGTTATAAATATTCATGAATTCTTTACATTATAAAGCAATTTATATAATAAAAGAAGTAATTTAAAAAAGGTTTAATGTTAACAAATGAAAAACACAAAAAGAGCCATAAAATTACTGAATTTTTCAGGTCGTCATCAGTTATCATTTAATTATTTTGAATTGCATTTGAGAAAAAAAAGATGTTCTATTGTAGAATAAAATGGGCAATTGTGAATGTTTCTAAGAATGAAACAATAATAATTCACGCAGCTTGGAACGTGCCAAGGTTAATTAACATAAAACCTTATAATGAGCTGGTCAGTATGGTTGTTTTTAATTTAGCCTCAAAATTTACTTTATTTTAAAATATGCATAATAAGGATAAAAATGAAATCAGGTTAAGTGCAATTTCGGTTTCACGTTTCGATGTCAATCTTTATTATTATCATTATTATATTAATGAATAAAAGGAGAAGAAAATACATTTATTTGAATACAAAGACTGGAATTTTTCACGTAATATTTATGGTTTAAGAACGGTAGAGTTCTCCAAGAGAACAATGCTTATCACCGAGGAAGAATTATTCACTATATTAAAACACAAAACGAATCTAATTAAAATCTATGATATTTTAAGAATATAATAATAGTATAAAATTGGTTAATGAATTTAAATGAAATTATACACTCATTTACACATATAAATATAATAAATTGTAGTTTTATTGCTTGGTTAAACATATTGTCTTTATATAAGATTTTCACATCTATCGCAACACCATCCCTGTTGATTCATTCGAATATTTTTAATTTAATAGGTTCTATTCTTTTAATTTATTTCATTTTTATTGATAATTTATATTTATATCTTTACGATTTAGATTACTATATTCCAAGATTTTAAGATAAAAAAGATAATCAAGAATGTCAGTTGGCTTGAAAATATAAATTGATATAAAATGATGTTCTCGACAAATGTTTCATCAATTTCAACAAGGTAATCAATGTTTTAATAATCACAGTAATATACCTATATTAGACTATTATAAATGAAACTATAATATGAATCAAGTGCTAGATTAGACTAATTAAGAGAAATTGGCTTGTTTTTTAATTAATATTAATTATAGCAGTTCTCAAAATGTGAAAATAATATAAAAAAATTCAAATTTAGTTTCTAAATAATCAAAATATTTTTTAATTAAATCATTTATTTTATAATTTATCATTTTAATTTACTTATTAAAATTATTAGATATATTTCAATCACGTCGCATAATTTTTATTGCCATTTTTATTTATATTATATAAGATTATAATATATTATTAAGAAAATGCTCGTCAATTCATATATTCAACACTCAAATTTTAAATCATTATTGGTTTCAATAAATAAGCAACTTTTATTATTTATATTATTCTATTTTATGACAATTTTTAAATAATAAGTTATATTTTTTATTAAACAAATATCAAAAAAGAATTCATATCTTGTCTTCTTCTTATATATAAGATTCTCGTGTCACAAAACTTTGAAATCATACTCCTTCGAAACGGCTAGACCGATTCTTATGAAATTTTTTATGCATATTCAGTAGGTCTCAAAGAAGGTTTTATTTTATTATCAAACCGCTAATTGGAAAGGTGTGTCCAGGGGGTAGTATTTACCTAAAAATAGTTTAGTTACAATGCTAGATCATAAAGGCACTGCTGGCGATAATTTGACGTTGATTTTTATTATTTTAATATTTTATTAAATTATTTTATTTTATTAAATTAAATTTTATTATTAAATTTTATTTGATTAAATTAATAATTATGACAATTAATTTTTTGTGCATAAAAAACTATATATAAAATTTGAATTTTCATTCATTCATTCATATAAAGCAAATTGGCCGTAAGAAGGATATGTTAGCCTGTGAGATCATATAAATAGAACATTATTTATTTCATCTAAATATACAAATTATATAAAAATATATAATTAAAAAATTGTGTAAATTTCAGTGAATAGAAAGAAATTTAATATGATGTGTTCAAAGAAAATATGTGTAAAATTATAAAATTTTTAGTTAAGTGAAAAATTATTTATTTGGAGATAAGACCAACATTTCAGCAATTTTCTGAATTCGTAATTGAACCCGCCACGGCGGTGCAACAGTACGCGATTAGTCATTAAAAAATGTATGAAAAACTTTATCGAATCAACCTTTTTAAATGGCAAGTTTCGATGTGAAAAGATATTAATACCACGAATAACTATTATACCCACTAGAAATTCTAGAAATTATTTACATGGCAAAACAACGTTTGCCGGTTCAGCTATAATAATATATAATTAATTTACTGATTAAATTAAAATATATTTTATAAGAATACAAATAAATGTCTTATCTACTTATACTGATTGATACAAAATGGATGAAAACCTTTTACATACACACTTTCAACCAAAAACTATGTATCACTCGGGGGTACAGGGGTCTAGGTGTGGAGAGCGCCGAAGGCGCTCGGAGCAGCTAGTATATATATAATTATGGATATATCTAGAATAATAATTTCCTATGTATGTATGAGATATCTGTAACATTATGAAGTTAGTTACAAATTGTCAATTAATTTATAACTTACTTAATTTTTTTTAAATTTTGTTTTGTTAAATTAAATAAGTGTCAAATAAAAAAAATAAAAAACTATTACGACGATTTGAATAAAGTTAATAATTTTATATTTAAACATTGTGTTATCTTATAAGTATTTGAAACAAAATTTCCTATAAATTATTATTATTAATCAATGTCTTGCGGTAAGAAGCCGTCTGTCTCTCTAAGAAGAGTTTTATGCTACCGGCAGCATATGCCGGCTAGTATATATTTGATAAATATTAAGTAAAAAATAATTTTCCATTTATGATAAATACATAAATATATTATGGTTAGTATATTCTTAAGATTTTAGTATGTTCTAGATTATATTATTTTTGTATAGAAATAGATATATAGGGCAACACATCTAAAAAATTATTGGTGATAACAATTATGTTACATTCATTACTGATCAAATTACTACTAAATTACATTACTATCAAATGACTTCTTATTCGAAGTCATTTCCATCTAATTCCTTTTCTCTCCAAATTCTTTTCTTATATATATATATATCGTAGTGGAAAAAAATAAATGGTAATGGCAACCAGTTGATTGCCCGACAACAGCGCCACCCATGCGTTTATTTTCTTCGGTCACTATACAATATCATTTCCTATTCTTGATTTCTTCTTTCATATTACTCTATATTTTGTTTTCTAAATAGTAATTTCGAGTTCTACCTTTAATTATATCTATGCTTACCCCAATTAAATGGAATGTTAGTAAAAGAAAATTAACCTAATTGTTATTGCAACGAATTTTGATTTATTTAAAAAGGGATAATAGGTAACTCCATCTTTTCTTTACACATTTACAACTATTTTTAATTAATTTTTTCTAATACTTCTAGTGATTGTTCATGTAAATTAATTTATCCTGAACCTATAATGAAAAATTATCTATTTTATTTTTGTATTTCAAAAAAATCGTTCCATTCCACTTTAATATTAAATATACATCTGTCATCAATTTAATGTTAACATCTCTTATTAAATTTAAATCCTCCGTGAAATCTTTTTTAATTTATGGTATAATTCATAAATTTACATCTTTACTGATATAATTGCGGCCATTTTCTTTTATATCTACTATTTTAGTTTTTTAAAACGCGTCAGGCTGTAGCGACAGGCCGGCTGGATCATCTTCGCGTCGCATCAACAATTAATGGAGAAATGTTATACGGCTAACGGCTGGAGCGTCCCCTGCAAGCGACGCGCATTGTCAGCACCCGGGCGATGCGAGAAATGGGTTAGGGTTACCCACCTATGGACGAGGTGGGCTAAAGAAGATAGTCTAACATCCACATCCACATCTACATCCACATCGACATCATCACCGACACAAACATCGTCACATCGGTCAGCATCAGCATCATTGCCATCAACCTCACTCAAATCGTCCACCGCTACATCAAAATCGTCAACACCATCATCACCGTCATCGAAGGTTGAGTACCAAAAAGACCGCGTGGGAGGCCTAAAACCAGCTGGTCCTGCCGTGTAACGGGAGATCTAATGGCATCTGATCTCTCTACAGACGACGCCAACAACAGATTTAGTTGGCGCCAATTAACGAGAAGAGCCGACCCCACACCCCGTGGGAAATAAGGCTAAGAAGAAGAAGAAGATTTTAGTTTTTTAAGATTATCTTTTCTTATGTTTAATTATTTTCCATTCTGTTTCTTATAGGCTATTCTATTTCTAAAATTTTAAATATTTAAGTAAATTATAATTTCCATTTTATTTAAATAGTTTATTATAAATTGGTTCATATTTATTTTTCATTTTTTTCTTTCATTTGACATGAGAGAATTCAGAAAACATTGAGATAGGACTGATATAGATTCCAACGAATAAAAGAAAACAAATAATTATCTTTCTAATAAAGTAGAAATTATAATATTTATACTATTTAAGATGTTTTCTTTGTAAAGAATGTGAATTCATTTCGTGTCCTTTATTAAAAAAAATGAATACTAATGAATAATAAAGAGTGTATTTGGTGGGAGAGGAAGGATGTTTGGGTAGGAGGGGTTAGTACAGGGGTGGGGGAAAGAGAAATCCCGGGGGCAGTGGTTCGAGACCCGAACCCTGGGGTCTCCACTTCCGACATCCGACTTTCCCTTTGATGCAAGAACAAGAAAGAAACGAAAGGAACGAATAAAAAAAAATAAACTAGATTGAATTATTTTATTTTTTATTTGAATTCAATTTTTTTTAATAAATATGTAATTAACTTTTTTAAAATTAATAAATTTTGTTTTTTAATTTGGACCATTTTCGACTTCATATATATATATATATATATATATATTGAAATTCGAAATATTATTTTTATATATATTCCCCAGTAAGATTGATAAAATTGAGAATGATAAATGTGATATGTCGATCATTTGAGTGAAGAAAGTTCATTGAGATATTTGTTTACGGGGATACTAATTGGTAAAAGTTAGGTCAGATAATATAAAATGATTCTGAATAGAGACAGACAGTTGAAGAAATTTCGAGTTCAGAAGCCCCCTGAAATAGGATATATATAAATAATATTTTATTCATATAGACCAGGAGCCGGCAACCTTTAAGGACGAAAGAGCCGAAAGTTACAATTTACAAAATTTCCAAATTTTTAAAGAACCACTAACATTTTTGTTTCATTATTATGTCATTTGATTAGGTAGATAGATTTAATTTTTGATTTAAAATAAATAAACTGTTCTCTGTTGAGTGCTTTTATTTTGTTAGGATTATATATTTTGATTGCAATATAATATTTTGGGTTTTAAAAATAAAGAAATATAATTATTAATATTTACTCATGGAACTGAAGAGGCACATTAAAGTCGAAAGAGTTGCCGACCCCTGGCCCCTTCTTCAATAGTCGGTCTCTATTCAGAATCACTTCCAACAAATTTCTAGCTTTTTCTAATTTTCAAAAATCTATGCACATTTATATTATCTGATCACCGTATGCTTGACTTAACCACCTGTCTTTTACCAATTAGGATTCCCGAAAACAATTATAACAATATCCTTTCTTCACTCAAATGATCGAAAATATTAAAATAAAGAATTAAAATAATCAAAGAAATGTTTTTGTGATTAACAATTTTAATAGACCAGTAAATGATTTTGTATTGAAAATTAATTTCACTAAGGATACAATACAATACTTTAAATTTAGATTTGATTAATTTGCAAACTTATTATATTCCATCTAATATAAAACCTTAAAGAATATTAATTTCGAATGAATTAAGTTTTTATATAATATTTACCACTTAGGCTGTCTTTATATAAGATTTTCACATCTATCGCAACACCATCCCTGTTGATTCATTCGAATATTTTTAATTTAATAGGTTCTATTCTTTTAATTTATTTCATTTTTATTGATAATTTATATTTATATCTTTACGATTTAGATTACTATATTCCAAGATTTTAAGATAAAAAAGATAATCAAGAATGTCAGTTGGCTTGAAAATATAAATTGATATAAAATGATGTTCTCGACAAATGTTTCATCAATTTCAACAAGGTAATCAATGTTTTAATAATCACAGTAATATACCTATATTAGACTATTATAAATGAAACTATAATATGAATCAAGTGCTAGATTAGATTAATTAAGAGAAATTGGCTTGTTTTTTAATTAATATTAATTATAGCAGTTCTCAAAATGTGAAAATAATATAAAAAAATTCAAATTTAGTTTCTAAATAATCAAAATATTTTTTAATTAAATCATTTATTTTATAATTTATCATTTTAATTTACTTATTAAAATTATTAGATATATTTCAATCACGTCGCATAATTTTTATTGCCATTTTTATTTATATTATATAAGATTAATTTTGTTTTTTCATATAATCAAATTATTATATCGCTGTCAATTTGAAGTATTTAATATAGATATGTATTATATTTTTATTATATTCTCTTTTTATTAGTATATTTTTCCATTATTATTAGTTTATAATCTCTCTCTTTTTTTATATAGAGTATACAATAAGTTAATTTCAATTCACAATTATTTGATAGTTAATCTAAACATGTTAAGTGTAATTTTTGAGAGGGGAGAAGGAAAGAGAGAGAAATACATATAAAAAATAGAGTCTAATTATGTTGGGAAAAGAATGAATAGACAAGCAAAGCGGCTAAGAGAAGGGCAGAGGAGTTGTAGGAGTGAGAGGGATGGAAAAAGATCATTTGCACGTGTACTAAAGCGTAAAAGGTGACCTTAGTATAGATAAAACAAAAGTAGGGAAGACCTTTATAAAAATAAAAAAATTAAGGATACATTAATTTACCAATTTTAATCTAATAATTATGTAATAATATTTTCACAAATATTTTTCAAGAATATACATTTTTTTTTCTCATACGGAAGAGGATCTTTGCTCTGAATCGAAAGAAAAACACACTAAAAGAGAGAGAGAGAGAGGGAAAGGTAAACATTTGTTTATATTCTATAGTAAGAGTTCTGTAACAAATTTATCTTAAACGATCCAAGAAGTAGAAAATCTAAATACGAAACAATCATTTCCAGTCGTTTATTATTTTTTTTATTATCATTAAAAATACATAATAAAAATATACAAAAATGGATTTTGCATAGATAATCGAATGATTCATTTGAAAATTGAATTCAGTGCAATTCCTTTTACTAGAGCAGAAAAATGAATACTATTTCATAAGAAATATAGATTTATATGTATTATAAGACAGCAGAATTCTTGTTTTTTACGCTATTCATCAATAAAAAATAAAATAAATTTTTCTAAGTGACATACTTATAAATATTTTTATAATTATTTCATAGCTATTTATTTATACTTATCTAAAAGTGGAAAATTACAAAAGAAATCCAAAATAATTGACTCATAAGAAACACTAAATAAAACGAATTTAAACAAAAACATAACATTATTTTGACAATTTTATAAATGAATAAACAAAAAAATTTCAAAAATGTATATTGATTAATATAATATGATACAGGCTGTTAAATTTATTTTCTTTACCATCTGAATTAATTAATTTCTAGAATCCACTCTCAACTAAATTATTAAATTTTTCACATCTTTAAGTTAAACAATTGCAATCATTATTTTAAATGCATGAAATTAAACTGAAAGTTTAAACTAAAAAACAAAAAAAAAAATTTTTTTTGACAAATTAATTAAATTAATTAAATTTTTATAAATTTCAAAAAATAATTTTTATTATAATTGTGTATGATACATTGTATGTATTTATTCAACATGACATATATAAGAACAAAATAATTGATGTAATATTTAAACTGTAGGTTATAATTAGTGTTACTCAACCCAAATCGTACTGCAAACCAATAAAATATTAAATATTCGTGTCTGTATCAATATACAATTAATAATTTATTTTATAATTATTTAAGAAACAACTTTTTTATTATCCTTTACGTATTTAATAATTTAGTTATTACTAATGTTCACATATTATAATAATAATTTATATTCACAAAATAAATCTTTCAAGGAAAAATCAAATAATATAAATATAAAATTTTTTTATAAAATAACGTTTTTCTCTCATGAACTAAAAAAGAATAAAAAATAATTTTTTTCCAATGAACTAAAAAAAATAAAATAATTTTTCTATAAGCCTGACAAAGTTTATCGATGAATTGCTTCATATTCAACGAAAAACATTGGGCGCATTTAGTTTAATTTATTTATATGAACAATCAAGTCAAATTTTTTTAATAATAAAAATTTTATTAAACACATGAACTGGCAATTTTTTTTATCATGCAATAAAATTGATAGTTTAAAAGCTAAGAAATTAATCTTCTATTATTTTTCACTGTAATATACTTATATCAAAGTATGTATCAAAATTTAAAGGAAGTTAATTGCATAGAAATCAAATGAAAACTAAAAGCGCCCAACGTTTTTAGTTGAATATGAAGCAATTCATCCATAAACTTTGTCAGGCTTATAGAAAAATTATTTTATGCTTTTTAGTCCATTGTAAAAATTATATTTTCTAAAAATTTTTTATATTTATATTATTTTATCCTTTTTAGTACAATTTTAATTTTATAAATTTATTTAATATAACAAGAGAAATAGTAAAAGATGAAGTTTTACGAAAATTTAATTGAATAAAACAAAAAAATATATTAATCGTCCAAAATTGATTTTATCCATTTATGTTAAGTAAATGTTATTATTGAATAATAATTATTATATATTTATAAATAAATAATATTTATTAATATGAGATTTTATAAATGTAAATGTCTATTTTATAAATATATATATTGTCTTCATAAAAAAACGGTTATTCTATTGTTTTGTTTCCTTTCTATCGGGAACATATACAATGTATAAAAAAATATATTTTCTCTATACCATCTGAGGGGAAAAAACCCCTCCTCATTGGCGATACAACTGATTAATAAGAATTAATCATTAATTTTAATGCTATCAAATATTTTTAAATACGTTCAAAATGAAAATCTATCCTGAAATCAATATTTATGTTTCACAATCCGTTGAAAAAAAATTAATCGGAGCAATACAAAAGGAGTAATTAATTATAATTCAATTATATTTCTTCTATACCTTCTAAGGATCCATTGAAATATCTATAAAAATTTTCAAAAGTTCATCTCAATAAAAAGTCGATGAAAAATCGATTTCAATTTGTCAAAAGAGCGAACAGACAGAGACAGACGCCAAGTGAAGTTAAGAAAAGCGTTATAAAAATACACCAAATTGTATAGAAATATATTTTTGTTAAAACCTTAACAAAAATCAATAGCTTAACTTTTACTCTTTGGAGAACAATAAACAAAATTAGATAGCAGATAAAGTATTCAAGAAAGAAAAAAATAGAAAGATTATTAAATTCTTTGTTCTAATGATAAGTGAAAGTTCTAATCATCCAAAGAGATATAATAACATTTGCATAATATTAATACCTATAATCATTATTCTGATCTTTTTACTTTCACTTATATAAAAAATGATTAAATTTAAAATCGCATATTTTAATTATTCATAAAGTACTTCTTTATTAATTAACTATTTAGACATTTTAATAGTAAATTATTTCATTTTTTTTAAATATCTTTAATCAAATTTTAGTATTAAAAGCTTTATAAATATATAGGTATGTAATAATTGTAATATGAATAATAAATAAA
Organism: Labia minor; assembly: GCA_963082975.1. NCBI lineage: Eukaryota > Metazoa > Arthropoda > Insecta > Dermaptera > Spongiphoridae > Labia > Labia minor. The sequence goes on from OY720344.1 coordinate 46,353,893, forward strand.
AGATCTTCCTTTTCCCTTATATATATTTTTTGAAAAGTTTAATGACAAATAAATATCCTATATCCAATATATATATAAAAATAATAATAAATATTTATTTAGTTTTTTCTTTAAAAAAAAAGATTAATGTAGTCCACTACAATGTTTTATATATATACGAGTATATAATTACTACTCCTTTTTAAATATATTTATTTCACTCAAATAATTTAAATTTAATATATATTCAATAAATTTTTTTATAAAATTCTTTAATATAAAGGATTTATATTTGAATGGGATCTTTCTCTTTTGAATATTATTATAATTTGATTTAAAATATTTCTTTCCTATATTTTTGAATTTAATTTGATTCGTATCATAATTAGCAATAAAAGTAATGTCAGGAAGTGGTCTTATTCGAGTGAGCGATTCACAAAACGAATATTTCCGGCAAAAATTTAAATTACCAAATTTTGTAGATTTATAATAGATTCATTTGGTTTTTTATAAAAATATTTTAATCAATTTTCGCAGAAATGTTTATGATTATGCATTTAAATCAGCGAAAGATAAAAGAGGGTAGATACATTTTTCAAGAAAGAATTGGATGCAGAGTTTTGGTTGATTAATTTCACTAGCTGCCTTCCTACCTGAGAAAATCAAAGTCCTCATATCTGCTAATGGTGTTGTGTCGGACGATTTGCAATCCAAAAGTAAATGTCATTCATTTTACGCACAATGTTTGGTTGTTGGTCACTAACAGTCATTCATTCATTCACTGAGTCACTGAGTCAGGGGGGCACCTTGATCGCTCGAGAGCCGACGGACAATTGCCAGGGCGGAGTCCCGGAGGCACTCAGCCACGATTCCCGCTGTCGACGGCGTCGTCTTCTCGACAGACACTCGGCCACCTTTACCTCAGGCGGGGGTGGTTGTTCATCATCATCATCATCATCAACATGTCGTGGGATTCCATCGGCCGTGGGATAAAAACCAACCAAAACAAGTCTCTCTATCTCTGTCTCACTTTTTACACACGCAGTTTAGAACTAAGAAGGATAAGAAGAAGAAGGGGGCTGGGGAATGTCATTAATTTTAAAAGCTCAGTTTTTTTCTAACGAATTAATTAAAAAGAAAACAAAAGATAAGCTTAAGTCAATTTCACACTATAATTTAACTTTATCAATGAAATTGAGAGATATTTCGTATATTTTTTTTAATTGAGACTATTTGGTTTTTAGTTCAGAATCATGGATTATGTCAAGTATTTTTTAAATTAAATTAATCTCATTTTACACATTCCTAAGTCTTAAAACTTAAGAACTTATTACTCTTTTTTAATATAGGGTAAAGGTACCAGTAGTTGACCGTCTTAAGAGAAATTTGCATAGAAAACACTATTATTCTGTAACAAAAGTGAGAATAACAACAAAACAATGCTAACATATTGTATAACTATTTTTAATTATCATAGTAGTATCAACTATTGAATTAAACTTTTGGATTCAAATTATTATTAATTAAAACAGAATATACTGAAAATAAAGTGAAGCCGATCCTTAACGTTTTGCATAAGAAACTAACCTTAAAATACAATGCTTACCACGAGTTTTAAAAGATTAACAATTCTATTATAAATGAAGCGATGGGTCACTGTTTCATTGTTAAGCAATCTGGAAGAGGCTCTTCTTGATATTTATCGATACCTCGAGCTTAATTTTAAATTAAAAAGCTTTTTTTGAACAAAAATCTATCAAATGGTCAATTACTGGCACACTGGTCAACTACTGGTACATTTACCCTAAATATTTTAAATACATTTTTTATATTATTATTATATTGTATGTGCTTCCAAAATTAGTCCCAACACATGTAAAAGTGTATTGATCTTGATGGAGAATATTTTTATACAATAAAAATGTAATTTCGATCATAAGTATTCGTCTTTTTCATTATTAAGTCAGAAATTGAAATTGAAACCATTGTATATAAATAAAAAAAAGCTTAAATTAATCCTACCAGTATTAACAATTTGAAAAACTGAAAATTAGATATATAAAATTTATAAAGGTTAATAATGTGAAGTAGCATTAAATGTAAAAGAAGTCACTATCCTTCCGAGATATACATCATTTACGTATATTAAATACAAATATTAAATAATTTTATTGTTATCAATAATTAATTTTAAAAATTTTCCTCTTTCATTTTATCTTAATCAAATTCTAATATATTTATTTTGAGAATTATATTAATTAACACCCAGATCACACACAGATTTATTTAATTTATTATTTAATTCTTTGTCATTAAAATTTAACTTATTACAGTGATGTAATTGGAAGGGTGCGATCCACAGCGGACTAAATTTTTTCTATTTAGTTATAGATATAAAAAACAAATTGATTACATCATAAATTTACAATCCGATGGATTATGAATTATTATCTGATTTTGAATATTTGTCTTCAATGTCAAGTCAATGTGGAATAGAAAATATTACCCATAAAATTTTGCTTGGATACAAACAAGGCCATTTTGATCTATTAAAACTTATTCAACAATTTAATTCTGCAATTGACATATTATTTTGCCAAGAGTTTTTTTTTAATATTTTCTATTAGTGTCGCCAGTTGCGCAAAGACCTTCAAATTGAAATAGATCAACATTTATGTTCGTTCTACAACATGATCTAAGACTATAAAATCTAGTATTATAGTCCATAGATAAAGAAATTTGAAATAATATAAATTTTAAGACTATCAAACATGATTTTTTAAGGTAATTGTTTACAAAAATGTAAGCTTCAGGGATTTGGATAAAACTTTACCAGCGGATTTCTTTTTTAATTCCAAGTAACTTTTAAATTAGCAAATAGTAATAATACTTAAAGTTTTCGAGATAGAAATGATTAAAATTTGCATATAAATCCATTGACATTCAATTTAGCTATCATGTTTTATTCATTTGACCAGTAGAGGGCTTCAATATTTTTTTTTTTTTGGGTGGGGGGTTCAGTTTGGATATAGGAAAATTAAAAAAATTAATTAATTAAATAATTTTTCTATACCCAAACCGAATCGAAAAACCGAAAATTAGTGAATAGGTGAATAATTAGTGAATTAGTCAATAAAACATTACTAAATGGCTGCTCTCATATGGACGTTCATAACTAGTTTATCTGTCAAACTTTAATAACTTTTATCTCGGAAACTAGAAATGACCGAGAAATATTTCATAAGGAAAGTTTCTTTGGAATTAAAAAAGGATCCACTGGTAAAATTTTATCCAAATCCCTAAAGCTTCAGTTTTTGTAAACAATTATCATATTTAAATATTTTTCCAATTTGTTTAAATAAAAAGAAATATGAAATAAAAATATTCATTAATATAGACTCAAAGATGGGGAATCTTGGGTCTCCGTAAGTTACTTTGTGACCTTTAAAAAAGTATCTTGTACATATTTTTAAAAAGTTGCAACTTATGCGGCCTCCTTTCACACTGCCTAATTTCAATATGGCATCTTGTGTTAAAAATGTTACAATTACAAAATAAATTATTATTTATGTTAATTTATAAATCCATCAATTGGTTGACTTAGAAAGGTACGCTATTAACTTTTTCAATCAAATTTGAATTTAAATTTTAAATATTTTTAAATATGATGTATATTTACTACTACTTACTTACTACCTATGGAGACCACTATATTATTTTTAATTGAAAATGTTAGCATCTTTTAAATAACAAACTGTTCTCAATCTAAACGTTTAACCTAAGTATAAAATTACAGTTAAATGTCAAAATGGCTTATGACGGAATGCAAGCAGAGAATGCTCACTGATAAGTGATCAACAAAACTGTTTAATTACCATCGTAAGTCATTCTTTATTTCCGTTTTCTTCCCATACTAAGGAATTTTATTAATCTCTTTTGGGTAATAATATTTTTTAATTTTCTTGTACTCGACAAATAAATTAAATTAATCAACGACTACTATCAAAAATTATATTTCTCAAGGCTTGAATATATACATATTGTATATATTTTATACAAAAATAAAAAAAATATTTTCAATTGAAGAAGAGGTTAATGACATTTAATTAATGTGAGGAAATATTCAATATAAAAAATAAATTTATTCCCATATTCCCAATATTTATTATTCGAAAATAGAATTTTGCATAATAATATAATTAAAAATAGTATTATCTGTTTATTTATAAAAATAAAAATTAAATCAAAAAAAAACCTTTGCCTTTTGTACATCTTATCAAGTCGGTTGCCACTTAAGCGGTGTTCAGGTGTCTGGTTTTTGGATAAAACATTATTTTATTTTTCATTACACTTCGTCCAACGTTTCTCCAATTTTTTTAGCCATTCCAAAAAATAAGATTTGTTGAGGTTTGTTTGTGAGATGATTTCATCAATGGAGTCATATTTCTTTCCGCCGAGCTATTTCTTCAGGTTTGGAAACAAGAAATAGTCACTTAGTCACTCGGGGCTAAATCCGAAGAAAAGGGCGGATGACGGAGCAATTCGTATCCCAATTCATGGATTTTCATATAAATTCACTTTTTTCCATTTTTCTTCTCAAATCGCGAGGTAGTCTGCTATTAATAGATGTCAAATAAAAACTAAAAGACCAAACTGGTTCAAATTTTGTCAGGAGTCAGCTAATAGTTGCCTTCTGACATGAATCTGCAAGTGTGATGAAACGCAGCGGAACTAGAGCCCTAGTGGAGGCACACGAGCTAACGCTACACTTGCCAAAAATCTGTGAGGACTTTGACTTCTACTATCTAAATCGAGGTTACTGCCACCACGAAACCTTTCCTCTACTCGTGAGCATGAGAGACAGAACTCTCACCGGGCAGACTCACGATCCCGTGGTACCATTTTGATCATTGTTTGTGCACGGCACGATCTTTGGCCTAGAATGGTCACCGGCCCGAAGTCCTAGGAAGGAAATACCAGAGACATTTCCATCCTACGATTTCTTCAGCTTGTCGTAACCTCCTGATCAGCCAGCATGGGACTTGCTCTTACCATTATAGTTACGTAAGGATACTGCCTCCTTGCGGGCAGAGATCGATGCCGAGCACTCGCTGCCGCCGTCTGAAGGTCGGTACCCAAACCAACCCGCACCTGGTCTGGCCGGTGTTCTGCCCCGTCTCCGTGTTCCTTCCACCCTTCCCTGAATCACGGTATTTTCAAGGCCCGAGCTGGAGCGAGTGAGGTGACCAAAATAACTAACCACCATTCCAAGCACCTTGCTAGAGAGGCGCTGTTTCGCGCGGACCTGACTAGGTATAGAGTTATTGGTCCTATGCGCCGTTCAGGGAATACGCAGCATCCTCCTCCAACACCAGAGTTCAAAAGCGTCTATCTTCCTTCGGAGGAAAAATCGTCGTGGTGACAATTAGTTTTTTTGTTTCGAAGTGGTTTCGAAGTGGTTTTCCGTTGCCTTCTTCGGTGAAGAGAAGAGAAAGTAAACAGTAGGAAATGAAAAAAGCCTTAACCCTCGAAAACCTAATAGCATTAGGGTCGGAAGAAACAAGAGTTGGCCAAGGGAGGCCAAATAGGAAAGATAAAAGAGAGATATCTAGTACAAGTGGAAGCAATGCTAGATATGTCACGGGACCTCATGGTTGCCAGACCATTAATTTTGAGCACCTCAAGGGAACATGTAAGATCCTCCAGCGCGCAATACAGACCGCCCGACCCAAGCCACTGATAGGGAAAGTGTTAATTATTTATTTGATAATATTAGTACATATTAATCAGGATTAGATGTTGTTAAAAGTAAATAATTAAATAAAGGATTAGTCTGGACTATGAGAGGGGGGAGAGGGGTAGGGCACTTGCTTGGTAAGGCGATGAACCCTGATTCGAAATAGTTAGGTGATTAAAATTAAATTAAACAATAATGATTATAAACACTTATATTAATGTATATGCATTAATAGGTTCATGCACCCATTAATCTGAATCCCGAGAATCACCAGGATCCATCGCGCCCACCTTGGTGGTAATTGATCCCAAGTGTGTGCCCATTGAAAAGGGCAGAGACCTGTAAAATGATGTAAAACTTACCACCTTTTTCAACAAATACCCCGAGGAATTTGGATGGGAATAAGGAGCGATGCGCCGCACTTCCGACCAGCACCAAGTTCACTCACATTTCATTTAAGAAACGAGTTACGAGAAAAAGTTACGGACTTATTGACCTGCCCTCGTAACTCAACTATAGAATTGTTTTTTATTATTTTTTTATAACATTTTTCTCAACTTCACTTGGCGTCTGTCTCTCTGTCTGTTCTCTCTCTTGACAAATTGAAATCGATTTTTCATCATCTTAATATTGAGAGAGACTTTTGAAAATTTTTATAGATATTTCAATCGATCTCTAGAAGATATAGAAGAAATATAATTGAATTATAATTAATTAATTGTAATTAATTAGTGATTAATTACTTTTAGTAACTAACTCACTTTTTTCAACGGATTGTGAAACATAAATATTGATTTCAGGATAGATTTTCATTTTGAACGTATTTTTAATTAATATTTTTAAATATTTCATAGCATTAAAATTAATGATGAATTCTTAATTCATGATTAATGTTAACTGACCTGAAGTCAATTACTCGTAATTCACCAGAGAGATAGAGAGGTAGAGATCTAACGCGTAGATTTTTGGTAGGTTGTTATACGATTGTATTTGTTTAGTTTAATGACACAATATATATTAAAATGAGTGACAAAATGATGAGATTTCATTGGATTGGATTTGAATTTATAAAATTCTAATTGACTTTCAATTTATTTTGAAGGTCCTCTCCAATCTCGAGGTGTTTTTTCATACGATTGTCCTTCTCTAATGAAATTTTGTATGGAAATTTATGTTTTGCATAATTTATTATCTTATATTATCTTATTATATTATAGCGTATAGCCTTCCTTTATAAATTAAATTAAATTTATTTTAGTATTATGTAGATAATTATTTAATTGTTCAAAGATAGTAGGAAGTGGCAATCCATCAAGAGGAATTTTTATTATTTAGAGAGAGGTACTATATAATAATAGAATTTAAAACGATGAAAAATAAAATATATTATAATATAAATATTAATTGAATCTCATTTCTTTTTTATAAAATTATTTTTTTTCTCTTAATTAATCAAATCAAGAAAAATTATTTATCAATTTAAAATAATTTCTATTTTACTTTCACTGTTTGAAATCAAGTAAAAAAAATAAATATCGAAAGTGCGATCCATGTTCATGTCGCATGAAATGAGAGAAAAGGTCATAATTGACCTATCGATTATATAAAAAAAGAGAGAATCTTTTTTAAATTTGCATATTTATTATAAATTATCATATAAAAAATACTTTCCTCAAAATATGTAGATTGTATGTTTATATACGATTGTTAAGTGAGGTTGGATCTATTTTTTCTTTTTCATCAGAAAATCTTATTTAATACTTATGAAACTTTTAATAAATTATTAACAGATGTGACTTCCAATAAACTAAAAATTATTTTTTTTTATTAATATTTTATTATTTAGTTTTTTTTATTTACTGTCTATTAAATGTAAGTCAATTTCAGTCAGTGTACCTATATAAATAATTAAATAAAAATTAAATATAAATTATTTATAAATAATTATTATTTTTTAAAAATCAATTAAAATTAATTTAGCCTCCTCACCGGTTCGATCCTATACTGGTTAATTAAATTTTAATTTCTCTTTATTTTTATAAAATTATTTTAATTAATTTTTTTTTGGTACTGGATATGTAATACAAAATAATTAATATTAAAAAAATTGTTTCAAATTGTGTAAAGATAAAGTTATATGAATAAATTAATAAATATCTCATATATTTATATTATATATAAGAATGTTCTAAGCAACGTGTTAAGCTCTACATAATCATTGATATTTTTATTATTTTCATTCATTACTTTTTTATTTATTTTTATTATGAAAAATCTTCATTTAATTTAATTTTATCGTGGGTAAATTTCACACGTTGAAGTTTATTGCACTCACAACCAACTATAAAATAAAATATGAACAATAGTCCAATGGACAACTAGAAATATTGTTAACTTATTAGTAAATAATTATAAAATGATTAAATTAAAATACTTTAACTAATATTAATTTTTTTATTATAAGAAGGAAGGAGGTGTTGTGAATTATCAAAAGAATCTTTATTCTTCTAATTCTCAACATAAAATTATTATATTAAATAAATAATATATTATTAAATATTAAATAAATAATAATTTTAATAATATTTAATAAATATAAATAAATAAATAATATTTAATATTTTATTAATAATTTATTGAAGAGCTTGAAACAAAATATTTATTTATATTTTTTACTTGTTAATTAAATGATTGATGTTTAATTGATAAGTTATTTTCATAGTTTAAATATGAATGTATGATGAATTTAAGACCGACTAATATTTCTTATTTAATATAAATATTTAAAATATTCTTATACAATATTGGATTAAAAATAGAAATAGAGTTCTTATTATACTCTCTCTTATTCATGTTAATAATTCTAATTTTCAAATACTTGTAGAAAACTTTTGTTTAGTTTTTTCATATTTCTATCTCATATTTTTTAATTAGTATTTATATTTAACAATTTTATTTTTATTTTTGTTATCAAATCTCAGAAATCATTATTAAAATGCGTGGGATGTCTCATTCATCAAAATGGTTTTTTTTATCCAGCTTATATAAATTTAAAAAAATGGTTTTTAATGAAAAGTATAAATAATTAATGTGCGACTTTATAACTTTATTTTTTGACTTTAATCGAATTAATTAGATATATATTTTTTTAGACATTTTTTTATATTTTTTTGAAAATATTATTAATATTTGTATTAAAATGTATTATAATAATAATAATAATAATAATTGAAATAATGACAAATTTTTTCTTGAAAATAACAAAATATCGATTATTGCCAAAAAATTTTTATTACAAATATTTATCTATCTATCTCTGTGGTTCTACGGAACTAGTAAGTTCTTGGCCGCAGCAACCACACCCCTCCAAGTATTCCTATTCTGAGCCACAACTTTCCAGTACCTATCCTCTCCCATCTCTCTCACATCCTTTCCCACATTATCCACCCACTTGGTCTTCCAAGAGGACGTTTCCCACTCGGTCTCCCTACCAATATATTTTTTGCCATTCTATCTTCTCCCATTCTAGCCTCGTGTCCTGCCCACCGTAGCCTTCTCGATTTTATAAATATTATACAAATATTTATAATATTAAAAATATTATTAATAAAATCTTAATATTAAAAAAAAATATTAATAAAAAATATTATTAATAAAATATTAATATATTAAGAAAATATTATAATAATATTTTCAATATTATAAATATTTGTTTTAAACATTTTTTGATAATAATCGATATTTTATTATTTTCAAGAAAAATTTGGTCATCATTTCAATTATTATTATTATTATTATTATAAAGTTTAATATCTATATTATCTATACCCTGCCCCTCCCATTGTAGCCATATTTAATAAATAATAGAGTAGTAGTTAAAGTGAAAGTGTAAAATCGAGTTAAACCATCGAATAATTTCTTAACAATTTTAAATAATAATTTCCTTTATAATGTTTATCAAATAACAAAGATTTAAATCAGCATTATTACGTATCTTTCCTTTTTTATTTATTAAATGACGCTTTAATATATCCTCTGATGAATGACTAAAATAATTATAGGATATAGGATATCCTTAATGTTAACATAATAATATTAATATTATTATTATCTTCAAGAAAAAAACAAAACATAAACAATAGAATTTTAAGATTTCGTTATCTTTCCTTTTTTCGTCTCATAGTAAATACATATGAACATTTTTCGATCTATTATTCTCTGATTATTTATTAATAATATTAATATTTTTTTCAAAATGGATCTGTATTGAGTATTCAAATAATAATAGGGGGTTTATTAGTTATAAATATATGTACTTGTATTATGAATCAATAAACAAGAGCATAAATTTCTTTTAAAATATTGAATTAATTTAGTTTTAATGCCTATAATGTCTGAACTACTCATCAGTTATTCAAATTAAGTTAAATTTAGAATCAACGGTGACATTTTTTAGTTAAAAGTAAAAAATTTCATATATATATATATGTATATTTATGCAAAAGTACTATTTTCTTAACGATGGGTTTGTTTGATTTTTGTTTCAATTATAATTGAGAAATATAATACTAATAAAAAAGGAACCTATCTTTTGATTTCTTCAATTTTTTTTTATTTACTTATTCTTTATTCTTAGAACAGATTATAATATTCAACGTAGTTTTTAGTTTACGAAACATTAATTGAATATTTTGGAATATTTAATACCCCAACCGCCCTTGTAAAACAATTCCCACGACTTCTGATATATTATATATCCATTGAAATATACGAAAGTAGGAAAAAAGAAAAAATTGAAAATTTCTCTTAAATAAAAAGATAAATAAAAAAACTTAATTTTTTAGGTTTTTGTTTCATATTTTTTAAAATTTATTCATAACAAAATGGAAGTGAAAAGATTAATTGTGTATTTTATGTTACTTTTTTTTTAATCTTTTTTTTAAACACTGCTCGTATCATTTTTGCTAATAATACCTGTTGGTAATTATTAGACCATATTAAGACGTTTTTTCTGTACTTAACCGGTACAGTTAAATATACAATAGAATGGTAATTAAGAGTTTAGAGTTAGGCTAATGATGAAACATTTTTGTCTTAATATCAATAGTTTTAATTATAAATATTGTTAAACTTAACCTTATTTCACTTTAAATAAACTATTATTTTTATGATATTTGAAAATAATCTTAGAATAAAATGATTTTAATATTTAAAAGATCCGACCCAAATATAAATTAATAATAAAAACTAATTATCTTATAGGAGAAAAAAATTTCATAAAAATAATTTTTATAATATAGAACTGATATTTCATCTCTTTGATTTATTATAAATTTCAAAAAGATTATTTATAAAGTAAGTTTTGGTCTAATAAATATGTATAATAAATTTAATAATTAAAATTTTATTGATTATTTAGAGTATATCTTCTTTAAGAAAAGTTGAGTGATGTCTTCCTATTTTTTGTAATCTAAAAATGTATTCTCTACTTGCCAATTTGAGAAGCTGTTTCTGCAATACCGTCTTTTGAATTGTTGTTATTGTTGTTGATCACTTCTTGTTGTCGTTTTTGTTGCAATTGATGAAATTCTTTCAATTGTTGTTTAACCTGTTCAAATAGTTCAAATTGTTGCATTTGTTGTTGCTGATGAAGACTATTTTTATTTGGGGATGGCGATGAGCCATCGATATAGTCGAAAACGCGGGATGGGGAGGGTGAGAATCGCCAGGTGACAGGCGGAACAGGGGGTGCCACCGGAATCGCCATCGGATGATGATGATGATGTTGATGATGTGAATGATGTTGTTGATGATGGCCAAGAGCCATCCTTCAAATGTCCAATGCAAATTCACCAACCACTTCACAGATAATCACACCAATCGGGTCACTTAACAACATCAACAACAACCAACAACCGACTAATATGTTTTTTTTTCTACTGTGCTCGCGCTTTTTTTGTTGTTATTGTCTTAATTCAAATGATAAACCATTCGAGGGAAAAGTTCCATATTTCCGGCTCCTTGACGTTTTGACGCAATTGAGCGGAGGGAAATTGCATTGTCGTCCGTGTTGTTATGTCGTCATCTCAAGTAGCAACATAATTCAATAAAAACGAAGAGAGGAAATGAGGGTATGTTTGGATATTGGTAGTGGTGGTGGTGGTGATAGACGAAGATTCTCTCGTACTGGAGGAGCACTGATAGACTTTCCGAGAGAGGCGAAGGAGATGGAGGCGGCGGCGGCGCCGCTCGGAGCACTTGGCTACCCGAGGGTGGCCAACCACGACAGGGCAATCGCCAGCTCCTTCTTTTGCTCCTTTTCCGGCATTCGGTTGTCACCAGAGAACATCCATCCTAAAAGGTCGAGGACAGAACAACGCTAATTCGGAGTCAGAGAAACCGTTAGACGTTTTGCAACAGATTTATTGCAATGAAAAATTTACATACCATAAGAAATGGAGATATTGTATATTTTTACATCTCTACGCCCTTTTTAATTATATATACATAAGTATATTGTTTTTTTTCTGATAAGATAATAAAGTGTAAAAGAAAATGCATTGGTCTATATTATAAAAAACATAATGCTAATAATAATAATAATAATAAACATTTTTCTATTTATCATACATTTAATTGTGTACATCTGACTTTACAAATATTTATACTATATTTTATATAATTATGATGTTGAAATTGTATTTTATGTATGGAGAGGGAAATGAGGGAAAAAATAGATTAAAATAAAAATTCCAATTGATTTGTTAATATAAATACTCTTCTATATAATGACTATTTTCTTTCCTAATTGTGAGTCAAAATAATAATAAAAAATATAAATTTACCCATTTATGTTAAGTAAATGTTATTATTGAATAATAATTATTATATTATCTTTATAACCCCTCTTCATTGGCGATACAACTGATTAATAAGAATTCATCATTAATTTTAATGCTATGAAATATTTTTACATACGTTCAAAATGAAAATCTATCCTGAAATCAATATTTATGTTTCAGAATCTGTTGAAAAAAAAATAATCGGAGCAATATAAAAGAAGTTAGTTTCTAAAAGTAATTAATCGCCAATTAATTACAATTAATTAATTATAATTCAATTATATTTCTTCTATACCTTCTAGGGATCGATTGAAATATCTATAAAAATTTTCAAAATAAAAAGTCGATGAAAAATCGATCTCAATTTGTCAAAAGAGCGAACAGAGAGACAGAGAGACAGAAAGACTGAGAGGCAGACGCCAAGTGAAGTTAAGAAAAACGTTATAATAAAAACATTATAAAAATTAATAAAAAATATGAGAATATTAAAATTAATAGAAATATCCTGACACCATCTAAAATTATTTAATAGTTTTCCCAGACTAATTCTAATATTCAACATTTTTATTTTTTTTAAAAAAGGGAGAAAAATCTTAATAATCTTTCATAATTAATCATTATTCTTTTCGAAAAAAAATACACTAAATAAAATGATTAAGAATATAATGTATTATTATTGTATGTATAAAATTTGATAAACAATATGTGGGGTGTGAACTTTAGACAATCTTTGAATTAATCTATTAATAAAGTTATTTTATATTATATTAATTATTATTATCTGCATACCTATATTTTATATTGAATTAATTATTTTTTAAAATTGAAATATATATTTATTTAAATAAAACTTGAAGATTGATAGGATCTATAAAGATCTATATATAGAGATAAAAGAAGAGGTTGAATTTTGTAAACAATCTTTGTCATAAATAATAAATATATTTTTATTTTAAAATAAAATTTTCTATTCGGAAATGATTCCGTTATCAAAGGATGGAGAGTGATTTCACAGTAAGTACACCTTTCCAATTACTTAGCCATTATAGTATTTATATAATGTTTGTATTTTAAAAGGTTTTAATATGTAAAATAAATATGTTATTTTTTATAAAGAAAATACCATTTTATTTATTATTAAAGATTTACAGAAAAAAGAAAAAGAAAATATCAATGAGAGCACTTTTGTTAAATTAAAATGATTTTAAAATATTTTTTTAATGATAGAAATAGCGCCAAAATGGGCTCCGAAACGTTGAGATTAATCTCACAATTAAACGAGAAAATTTTCGGGAATAATTTGTCATAATAATAAAAGCTTTTACGGAAACCTAAATGAACATATATATATATTATATATTATATATTAAATATTTATATATTTAAATATTTAAATAATACACTACATGGCAAAATGATAATTGAATGTGATATTATATTTCTTAGAAAATTGACAAATCTTAGTGCATTTATATCAAATACCTTATATTTATCATCAATTTATATATGAAGAATATTGTCTCTACAAATAAAAAAATTATTTAGTCAATTCTTGATTTTTGAAAATTATTTAATAAAAATTTTTAAATTTAAATTTCCTATTCCGATACTATGCATTACCATGTACCCATATTGAGATTCCAAGTTAAACATAATTCACAAAAAATTTAAATTATAATACAAATATACGATAATTTTTCAATAAATTAAAAAATGAATTTTTTTTTAAATAAATCGTTCATTTTACATCATAAAAATATTAAAAAAATATATTATTGATATTTCTGATGAATAATTATTTATTTATTCCGAAAACGGAGGGTCATCCTACGATGACCTTTCATAATTTTTACGGTAAAATTAAAAAATGAAATTTTTAAAAATAAATAATAAATTCGTTCATTTTACATCATAAAAATATTAAAAAAATATATTATTGATATTTCTGATGAATAATTATTTTTTTATGCTGAAAACGGAGGGTCATCCTACGATGACCTTTCATAAGAGACAAATGCCGGGTTTTTCATTTATTATATTGTGCTACACAATAATTACGCAGTAACACAAAAATTTAAATTAATCTTTCTTTTACATTTTTTCAATCAACAATTTAATATTTATTTCTTTTAATTAGATTTAAATAAATGAAAGTCGAAAAATAACCATGAATAAATTTATTTATTTTTTTAGATGTATAAATTAAATTCATTTTGAAATATATTTCTTTTTTATTCAACTCTACAAAATTAAAATTATACCGTTGAAATGGAACTAAATTAATCATTTGAGCTATTATTCTTCTTGGAGGGGAGGGAGATGGTGATTAGATTTTTTTTTCAAGATGCCTTTAAAATTAACGCTTTCGCTCGGAATAACTTTGATTGATTAAATAAGCAATGCTTTGGAAATTTTACACAATTTATTGAAAAAGTTTAATGAGTCGAGAAAAAATGTTTACTTTTCTTTCGACAATAAAAAAATAATTTACATTTTTTTAGAATTTTTCATCCTTTGCTATTTTCTTTATTAATATATTTTTTTTTTCAAATTTTTGTTTATTTTCTTTATCAACATATATATCAACGTATAATGACAAAAATGTCTATGTGTAAGCAAAAGATGGGGCGCTTCCGTATAAAGAAGCTATAATTTTCACAATATTTAAACAACATTTTGTAAATTGCAATATAGTAAGATAGTGCGATATGACGATTCTATTTTTGTCGACAGCTGACCATGCGATCGTTGTTATTCTGCTTAAAGTAAATTTTATTATTAATTATTAATTAATTAATTATTGACTTATTTATAATTTTAGATACAGTCTTTAATTCTATACAGAAAGATTTAATGTATAATATCAACATGCGGAAAAATTTAATTTTTTCCAAACTTTAATATTATTTGTTAATTACTATTATCTTTAGCTGGATTGATAATTTTGGTCTTATTATCACTTTGAAAAATAATTATATTTAAATTATATGTCGTATAATTATTTTAGTATTCAAATAGAATAAAATGTTTTTTTCTTTAATTTATTTTATCAATTTATTATAAAAACCACAAAATATAACAATAAGTTATTAATATATATTTTTAAAATTAAATTTATATAATAATAATCAGGGCCGTTCCTCCCGGGGGTGCAGGGGTGCGGGGTACCCGGGCGGCAACCCTATGGGGACGGCGCGAGCCGCCTTAAAAGTACTTATTCATTTTATGTTTTTTTAAATTTTTTCAATATGGTTCTAAAAAATAGGTCAAATGATTTGGCGATCAGGATCTTAAATACTTTCGATTTCTTTTTCAATTTTTTAAAAAACGAAATTAACTTAAATTTACTTTATCTTCTTTATTTGTAAATTTTTAACAACTTTGGGGGAAGGGGTTGGGTTAAGGAAGGGGCGGCAAAATTATTCTCGCACCCGGGCGGCATATACCCTGGGAACGGCCCTGATAATGATAATACTAAATTATAAATTATTTAAAATAATAATTAATTTTCATTGAATATAAGGGATCCTGCAGAAATAGATATATTCACTTTAATAAATATAAAATGTCATAATTTCAAAGATTCTACATGGTGGTATTTCTATAAAGAATAAATTTTTTAAAAGAAAAAAAATATATTTTTAAATAAATAATTTTATCTCAAAAAATTTTAATATACATTTTAGAAAGTGGTTAATACAAATTTTAAATTTCAAAAGTTTTTTTTTAATTATTTTTTTACTTTGACAAATATTCTCTACTATTGAAAATTCAATAAGAATAAATACCTTTATTTAATATTATTATATTTTACTGATTAAAATTAGCGAATAAATACATTTTAAACTATTAACTGATATTTTTTTATAAAAATTTAATTTAGTTTGAAAATAAAATGAATAGACACATTCAACTTTATTAAAATTACAATAAAAATAAAATAAATAAAGGCTAACTTATTGAATAAAAATTATATTAAATTTTAAAAATAAAATATTATGGGAAAATTATGGTAATCACTTTAATGAAAATTGTTTAATTCTTTCCTTTTTCCGGTATAATAATTTTTTATTAATTTCTCTAAATTTTCTAAATTTCTATCTATATATCTTAAAAGTATATAGATTTTTCTTCATAATATAATAACAAATTATTCAAAAAAATCGTTTATATTAAAATTATAATTGTTTCTTATACAAGAGAATAAATTTAAATTTAAAATTAATTAATAAAGATCTAATATGAAAACTAAAATAAATTCTAATAATAGTAAGCTTAATTTATGGAGAAATATATTTATTTAGATATAGTTCAATAAAATATAAAAACTCGTGAGTATGAAAAGTATATACGTTTCCTAATTATACATAAATTTGCAACCCTGCTTATAAAAAGTTTCCGAGTGAATATTAATTCATTCATAGGAATAACTGAAGTCTACACATTAAAGGACATTCGCGTCAACGAGTTCTTTGACCAGATCCGTCATTCGTTGGCTGCATAATTCGCTATTATCAGTGACAGGCTCTTCGCATCCCCTCGATGGTGTGCCTTCATCAATTGGTTCATCGAGGCTCTTCTCGTAGACATCGGGAGCTAAATGAGAGGCACATGTAGTAATTGGGATCATATCCACAGCAAGACCCAAACCGTAACGACCGCAACGGTGCATTTCCTCTTGTAATCTGAACAAAAATATATATATTTCAGATCAACATTTCTAAACAAACATCATTGTAATATTTTTATATTTAAATGAATAGTTGTCTCTTTTGTTCTATCAAGCAAAAAGATTTGTTTATTTAATCACCGAGATTAATATTTCTTTAAATATAAAGCTATATTCCAATGAATACAAAAAAATAAATACTTATTGTATTTATTTTAAAGAAATTCATTGTTATTTTTATTTATCATTTTTTTTTATCAAATGAATCATTACTTCAATACTTTTATGTTTTTACTTTCCCGCATACTTCGTATAAGGGAAGTATTGGAATCGTCAAAAATTTCGACTTCGAGATTTCGATAGATCTTGACGTTTTAGACCTCCCTGAGTCGGAAAATACCATTTTTCGAATTATGTCTGTGTGTGTGTGTATGTATGTATGTATGTATGTATGTATGTATGTATGTATGTATGTATGTATGTATGTATGTATGTATGTATGTAATGTCTGTAAGCAAATTTACTCAAAAACTAATCAAGCTAGGGCTTCGAAATTTGGTACACCGATATTATTCACAGTTTGTAGATTTCTATCAAAATTTCGTCAAAATCGGTTAACCGGAAGTGGTACTTTACCTACACTGGTTGCGTTTACCTTTCAAGTAAAGTAGCAGTTTTCTTCGAGATATTTGCTTCCTATTTTGTATATAGATTTAAAAATATGAAAAAAATTGAGATACCAAATTTCATCATGATCTGACTACCGGAAGTGACATTTTACCTATACAAGTAGCGTTTCTTTTTTCCCGACCGACGATAGTAAGGGAGGTATTGTTTTCACACCAAATTTCACCTATGGATATTTTTAGGTACATATCTCCACGAATCATGCATTTTCTTAACAGAAAAAAGTATTTTTAGCATGATGTCTGTCCGTCCGTCCGTATAGATGTGTACAGCCTGAACGGCTCAACGGATTTTGATGAAATTTGGTATATTTACTTAATACATCAGTAGGATGAATTGATCAACTTTTGGTGCAAATCCGGAAACCGGAAGTGCTAGTATTGCCGATCGAAGAGAGGAAGTGAAGGGTTATTTTCATATCAAATTTCACGTGAGGACATATCTCCACGTGTTATGCACTTTGTATTGTTTTTATCCTCGAGAAAAATCATCTTCATTAGTTTTTTCTTAATTTAAAATTATATGACGTCACCCAGCACTTCATGACGTCACAGTCAGCCCTTATATATTATAAATAAAATAAAATTAAAAATATTTATATTACATATATCCATATCTGTTTTTTTTTACATTTAAAATATCAGTTAACCGGAAGTAGCACTTTATTCTATATATATATATATATATATAAATGTCACCAAATATCAAATTTGACACCAATAAACTAATACGAACTGGCTCTTTATCAATACCAAGTTTACACATTCTAAATATTCATTCACAACTCTTTATACCTATTTATATGCGGGAAAGTCTAGGGGAGGACACTCCCGCTTATTTTAAATGTTTTTATTGATGTTGAGGATTCCGGTTTTCATTCTTTTTTTTTTTGAATTGCGGAACCTCCCACAAAAATATTAATATGGTAATTGTTTAGGAGACAGGTCATCTCTCAGATTTTGATGAAACTTCACCAGTTGATTCTTTGATTAATTCTAAGAATTTTTTTTTTATCAATATAGGGGGGAACCTCTAGTTTTCGAGATAAAAAGGATTAAAGTTTGGATATTGACAGTACTTATCGGCATCCATTAGACATACATATTTATGTTTTATTTATTTCGGCAGTAGAGCACACATTCACATATAGACAAATTATTTAATAAATTAATTTTTTAATATATAGACAAATTATTTAATAAATTAATTTTTTAATATATAGACAAATTATTTAATAAATTAATTTTTTAATATATAGACAAATTATTTAATAAATTAATTTTTTAATATATAGACAAATTATTTAATAAATTAATTTTTTAATTTTCATAAATCCAAACCGAACTTATAAAAACCGAAAATTAGTGCGCACTGTGGTGGTCAATTGATAAAACATAAATATGTGTGTCTAATGGATACCGATATGTACTGTCAATATCCAAACTTTAATCCTTTTTATCTTGAAAATTAGAAATTTCCTCCCTATATTGATAAGAAAAAAGTTTCTTAGAATTCATTAAAGAATCAAGTGGCGAAGTTCCATCAAAATCCGAGAGGTGACCCGTCTCCTAAACAATTACCCATAAAAATGAAAAAAAAAATTGTGATAACAGGGTAGGTCAGTAAGTCCGTGACTTTTTGAATTTTCCGTCTCTTAAATGAAATGTCAACACTGCTCCTGTCAGCAGGCAACTATCAGCTGACTACTGTTGAAATTTGAACCAGTTGGGTCTTTTAGATTTTGTTTGACATCCATTAATATCAGACTACCTCGTGATTTTGTTATCTTACAAACAAATCTATTTTGATGTCTTTGACAAATCTTATTTTTTTTGGAAGGGATATAAAAATTGTAGAAACGTTGAACTAATTGTATAGAGCTCAAAGGAGACTACATTGAAAAATAAAATAATATTTTATCCAAAAACCTGTATTTCATTCAAAAAGTCACGGACTTATTGACCTGTCCTCATATTTCGAAAATTTTGCAAAACACTTGGGACCAATTATCGGAACACCAATTAAGTACCACTGATTTAGAATGAAAATGATTTTATAAATTTCAGTGATATGCAGCAATATTATTAATTTAAACTTCAAGATATTTAACTTCACTTGTTTTTATATTAACGGTTATTAAATTTCTGATAACTCAAAGTTTAAAATATGAAATTCAAAACTAACACCCTAATTCCGGAGTAAGCAACCTTTTTTATATAAGGGCCAAACATAAGTTCAACATTTCTTGGCGCGTCGCAAGCAAAAAACAACTTAATAATTTTCTAAACTTTAAATATTTAATGTACAATACATATAATAACAAAAAACTTGTGAAAGAGACTTACAAGGTCTCAAAAAATCGTTTTATTGTTGTATTGATTTGTTCCTCATCCCTGCCCTAATATATTTTTAATTTTATTTATATTAGGAAATTTAATATTATCCGAATATTCAAGAATGACTTACAATTTCCACAGTTTTTCATACTCTTCATATTCCGTGCAGCCAAGTTCCAGGAGTGTTTTATGAAGTATTTTGCAGTAATCTTCTAAAAGGGTTTTCATTTCCCTTTGTCGAAGTTCTTTTGTTGAACAACAATATAGCAAGTTGACAAGGTCAAGAGCCAATGAACCATGACGAGACAATTGAAAATCAAGAAGACAAACCTGAAAACAAGCATGAATGATTATTAGGATACGAATATAGATAATAAATAAATAATTTAAAAAAAAATCAACTTGAAAAAACGAATCGTATAATTGTTTATTTTATTAAATTATAAATTGCTGACATATTTCTAATCTCAGAAATTTTTGTCCAATCGATGAATCGATTATAGAGTTTTTGAATCATATTAATTTTTTATCAGGAAACTTATAAATTCTCTATATAAAGATTTAATTTAAAAATAATCTCAAAAAGATTTACCTAAGACTAGATAAATATTTTCAAGAAATAGTTTTTCGTTTTGAAAATTCTAAGAAATAAAGAGGGCTTTTTAAATGACAGGAGCATAAAACTTATTATTCAATCAAATATTCTGAATTTTGATTAAAAAAATCATAATTTAATCGAATTTATTTCTAAATATTACTTCAATCAAAAAATACAAATTTAAATAAATAGTATTATAATTAATAAAAATAATGTCAAGTTTGAAAAACATTTATAAGAAATAATTATATAATACTTATATAATAAAAAAAAAAACAAAATAAAAATAAACAAAAAAATATTAAGTTTAAGTTAATTAATATTATAATATATAATGAGATTTTAATATTAAAAACTAATTAAGAAAAAATATGAAAAAAGGAAATTATTGTAATTTAACAAAATTTCTGTATTCATTGGCCGTCACCTATTTGAGTGAAAATTTAAATTTGAATTTATTCATACATAATTCTCTTTGACGTGAGAAGAATAATCACTTAATTTACTAGTTCATCCATATAAATACACAAAAATTATAATATTTTTTATGAAATTAAAATCAAAATTACCCCGTCAATATCACCGTTAAGTGTATAATGGTACATAATATTATTAGTCCAGCAATCGCCATGACATAAAACTGTTAGTGGTCCCGCATATGCTGCAAGCTCCACCATCGAGCTAAAAAACTTGTCAAGATCCAAAAATTGTTTTAATCTTGTCATGTAATGATCTCGTTCTTCCGGCTCTAATTGACGTTCCACCTACGATTATGAAAATCAACAAAATTATGTCACATTCTCCATTAATGTATTTTTAAACAGAACATATGTATCATTACAATATTGTTGTGTTACATTATATTGTATGTAATCATTTAAGAATTGTACTGAATAAATTAATTTGTTTAATTATCTATGAAATTTTAATCAGATCGTAGTAACTACTTACCATCTGTAGGGTATTAGTGATGGCCACTCGATAATATTCTTTATAATAGACTTCATTGTCGTGTGCAAACCATACCTCTTTCACCTGTCGAATCTTTTTTTCATAATATTCTGGTTGCAGGATACGGATGGCTAAGGATAAGCCATGAAAATGTGCTAATTTCTCCAAAACTGTAGATAAATGAATTTTATCTAAACCAGCACGTCGATCTGCCATTGTAAATCCCCGCGCCCTCAAATCTTCCAATACCAGACAATCCTTTTTAGCCAAATAGCATTTGGGAACCGCCGAAAATGGATATTGGAATTTTTGTTCACGCTATGAAAAAATTAAATAATGAAATACATATCTAAAATTTTTATAATTTCTTAAGTTATTATGATTAATAAAATATTTTTAAAATTTTAAAGAATATCAAATTTCAAATATTATTTAACTCATAAATTCAAAACGGCATATTTCTGTATTTACATATTTTTTATTTACTAAAACTGTCTCCTTGGATGTAATTTTATTCTAAAATTTTAACTAACTTTCAATAAAGCGATTCATCTTAAATTTTAAACACTTCTCTCTAATGAACGTATATTAATTTATCCATTAATCCACAAATAAAAAAATGATTAATCATAAAATCTCATTTCAATAAACAGCGTTAAACGTTGAATTGTTTTAATTAGTGTTTGTATTGATGCGATTATCGTATTTAGTGAGTAACTAAACATTTTAAAACTTAGTTACTCTTGACAAGCAATATGTGATAAAAAGAGTTTGTGAGAAAATCTCAGTAAAAAAATTTGCTCCTTAATTATAATTGAAGTTATAGTTATATCAAGATTTATTAAAATAACAAGGCTACCTAATAACACGGGTAACTTTTAAGGTTCATAATGGTGGTTCGAATTTTAGTAGAAAGTTTTTTTTATCGATTTTGTTAGAAAATTACAATTGTTTTACTAAATAACTGTGTATCTTATGAATTAATTACTCTGAGTCAAATAAACAGAAAATAAATATTACTAGCCCTTCATTTAAGAGAATTATATTAAATGACCAATAGTTTATTGCACGGTACATATTTATATTGTGTAAATATATTAAATCGATATAAATATTATTATAAATAATTAAAATATAGGTGATATCAGATTGAAAATATTAAAATAATTTGAAAATAATATGAAATTTCACCTGGAAATGAAGAAGAGCAGGAAGCGCCTCTGTATAAACGGCAACCTCGTTTTGGAACAATGAGTCCGATTTAAAGGCATCGCGACGTGCTGCACTTTCCGGGAGACATTTATAAATTAAGGATCGGGACCAGGGACAGGTACAGCCATCCCGAAGGACGTGACCATTTACACGCACCCGATACAACATGGCGGTGTAGTTATCACCACGACCAGAACCAGCTGAAACCTATTTACAGCAAATAAATTCGTTTATAAAAACACCTACTTTATATTATCATTATATTATAAATATTTAAGAGATTATCTCGATCCCATTTAAATTATCCTTTAAAGTATACGATTTCATTTATAAATGAAGAAAGAAAAATCATTTATTTCTTCATTCACAAACTTTTAATAAGAATAATATTATATATAATAGGTATTTATATTAATCTTGCTTCTTATTGAGCAGGTTGAAAGATAAAGTCATACATATTTCGATATAAATGAATATGGATATATGTTTGTTGGAGAAGAAAGGGAGGATAAAGAATTAGTTAATTAAATCATAGGCATAGGATTTAATGTTAGTTTATGTTAAAATATTTCAAATATACTTCACCCGCCCCCGCGCTTCCTAAACTGTACAAACATATTAAAGTGTAATTATTACATATTAATTTAATTAAATTAATATTATCAAATTAAATTATTTCTTCTAAAATTTTAATTTAATTAATTTTTGATTATTTTAATTAGAAATTCTATCCAGTATCATGATATTAATTGTGAGGGAGAGAAATTAATGAATCATTTATTAAAATCTTTAATAGTATTATTTACTTATGCAGTTATTATTCTTATTGTATGTATTAGCTTATTTATTATATATTTTTTTTGTATATTTTGCTTTTCGAATGTTTTTTACTTTTATATAAATAAAAAAAATATTGCAATAAAATTTGGCACAGTTATAGATTATTATAATATGAACACTGGCATATTTTTTATTTAAAATTTTTCAAAGAAAAATAAATTTAGATAAATTCTATTAAAAAATTTACTTTTGTACATAAAAAACAAAATACTATAATAAGTTCTTGATTCAAAGGTTTAAAAAATGTTGACTTTTCTTTTCAAATTCAAATTAATAATATTGATAATATTACAAAATAATAATATCAATATAATGATATTCAAAACATTGTAATGTTTATATATGTATATTTATTGGCACCTGTTATTAATTATTTTAATTAAGATTACAATTATTTTTCACGAAAATGAAACATAAATTCTTCATCTTAAAACCCTGATAAAATTTCTGTACTCAGTTTTTCAAGATCGTAAAGACACAGATATAAACATATATACATTGATATTTACAATTTTATTTATTAGTTTTATAATATTCGATTAAAAAGATATATAGATAAATATAACAAAAGCATAACATTACCATTAAATTAAAGACATAAAATATTTTAATTTACCAATTAATAATTTTTAATGTTTAAAAGAATATATTTTATAAATTTAAATTTGATTCTTCCTTTATATAAAACATTAAATAACAAAAAGTATTAAAATATATAGTTATGACAAAAAAAACTAAATAATGAATGATAGTTAATAATAATAATAGAAGTGAAGGTAATTAAAAAATGATTTCTTATTTAATTAAATGAAAATTAATAAAATACCATACAATATAATTAATATATTATTAATGAAAACAAATAAATTAAAAGTAAAGATTTTGAAGACACTTCTTACAAATGATTCTACTGATAAGAAATTTAACTAAGAGAAAGGGCCCAGGATGAATGTCAAAATAGTATTAATAATAGTTTTATAATTAATAAAACAAAATTATATAATTGTAGAATTTAAAAATTTTGAGCAGCTTTTTGATCAATTTAATTTAAATAAAACAAATAAAAGAATTGGACTTAGATGCATAAAATATATAATCAAAATTCACTCATTAACTAGAATTAAATAATTTTACCTTTAAATAAATTATATATTTTCAGGATTAAATTTTTTAAAATTTTAAACGTTTACCTTACCTGAAAATCAGTAACAATCAATCCTGGTTCTTCCTTCTCCAATACTTTTTGTAAGAATTGTTTGGTGATTCCCTCTGGATGATCCATGTTGATTTGTATCGCCTTTTGACTCTGATATACGAAGTTGAATTTTATTATTTATTTATTTGTTTGCTCTCTCTGGATGTCCTTATCACTGGATGAATGACAACCACAGGAAGAATTTACTTTGCTAGTCCCCTTGATGTTGTCCTCTCTACTTGGCTGGTTGGTATTGATAAAACGAGGGGGTCCCCTTCACACAAATGACATTTCCTCATAGATCATAGATCATCTTCATTCTCTCAAAATTAATTAATTCATTAATCATCAGAACTCACTCCCCTTCAAAGGAGAAGGGGATAAATAATTTAATAAAAATAAAAATTCGATAAATACAAAAAAATCATTAAATACCTTTGTCTTAAATACAAACCAAAACAATTTTCAGTGGATATTTCTTTCTTAGTTTAGGAAAAATGATGAATGTCAATTTCTCAATAATATTTCTAATTTCAAAAACAAATACCTTTCTACGTATTTAATATTTTTTTATTAAAAAATAAAATAATAAGAATAATATTTAATTAATAAAAGTTTAAATGAAGAAGATTTTAAGTATATAATTAATAAAAGTAAATTAAAAATAATATATATAAATATTCTATACTGAATGTGAAATTATTTCTAATAATTTTTCATAAAATATTTATAATAATTCTCGAAATATTTATAAAAATAAATTAAAAATAAGTAATAATAAGAATAAATAAATAATATAATTGTAAATAAAATAATTAATATATATTTTATTTCTATTTATTTTGATATTTTTTTTTTAGATATATATTAATTAAATTATTCAGAAAAATAATTATTAATCGAAAATACGATCGCGATGATTGTCTTGTCTTCTTATACGAGTAAAAATTGTTTGTTTGTTTGTTTGTTTGTAAATGGGTTCTCGAAAACCGCTCTAACGATTTTTTTGAAATTTACACCAGAAAATTGAGTTTAATTGATACATCTCTGGAAAAAGTCATCTTCATTAGTTTTTTCTAAAATTTAAATGTATATATGTGACGTCACAGCCACCGCCTGTGAGATATATATCTATTCTTAAAATAAAATTAAAAATATTTATTTTATATCCATATTTGTCTTTTATATATTTAACACGACAGTCTGTCCGTCCGTACGCAAAAAACTCCAGAGCCTAAAATACAAAGAGTAAGGTAACCAAATTTTTCTGAGGTGAAGGGTACCTCAAATGAGATGAAAAATAAAAAAGAAATTAGAATCTTCGGTAACTCCTGAGCTGAGCTGCGGGTGTTCCATTTTCCAGAAATGTTGCAAAATATATAACTATGATCTAAAAAAATAATAGATTAACTTAATAATAAAAAAAAAATAAATCAATTAATTTAAATTAATAATATTAATGAGTGTATATATTGTTAATTTATCTATAGTTTTTCTATAGTTTTATAATCTTAATTTTTATAAATTGTCTCAAGTCTCTAACTTTGCATTTTCTCAAATTTCATTATAATTAAAAATTTTCAATAAAAATCAAACAATGAAAATAAAATATCAAAATGAAATTATCAAGAAATATTATACTCTATTTCTCTATTATAACATATACAATACTTACGAACCATTGGCGGAGGAAATATTAGGAGATATCATTGCGGGTTAAGGCCAAATCGATCAACATTAATTAAGATATTTCCATTATGACAGATATTAGAAAAAAACCGCGAATTCAATATTTCTGTTCACTAATTATTTGTAGACTTTAGTAAAACATACACATGACTCAATATAGATCAGCATAAACTTTTTCAAATTTTGATCTTAAATATAATAGGAGATTCGGCAATTGCAATTACAGATAGCGAGAAAAAATTTATGGAGGTTTGAAATTAATAGTGATAAGAAAAAATATTTAGTAACAAAGAGGAAGAGTATTAACATACAAAATCTTAATATACAAAATGTAGAAAAATTGAATGTAATCACGAAGGATAATAATATTTGAGTAGAATTTAAATCGAGGTTGAAATCGGAAAACGCCTGTTATCATGCAGTAAAGAGGCTTATCTCATCAAAATTATTATCAAAAGGAATCAAAATTAAAATATATAAAATAATGATTTTGCCTGTTGTATTATATGGGTGGGACGCATGGTCTATGACCCTGGGAGATGAGAGTAGATTCAGAGTATTTGAGAATAGGATTCTTCCCAGCATTTATTGACCAAAGAAAGCAGGGCTTCGAACCGTTATTTTTTTCGTTTCGGTTTTCGTTCCAGTTCAATAAAAAAAAAATATCAGTTCGGTTCCGGTTTTCGTTCCGGCAAAAATAACGGTTTTTTTCGGTTTTCGGTTTTCGGTTTAGCTCCGATTAAATAATTTTAAAGACCTTTTATTTGTATTAGAAATTTAGGTCGGGGTATGCCGAGTCTGCCATAAATATATAATAAGTTGACCTGTGGCCAGGTCCGAACCGACCGACGGTTTGAAATAAATTAATTTCCAGCTACAGAAACAATTTCAAATAATTTTCATATATCTATTAATGTAATAAAAAACAGATATGGATACATAAATAATAAATATAAACATTTTTAATTTTATTTTATTTATAATATATATGCAAGACCAGGCTGTGACGTCATGAATGGCTGGATGACGTCATATAATTTTAAATCAAGAAAAAACTAATAAATATGATTTTTCTCGAGGATAAAACCAATACAAAGTGCATGATTCGTGGTGATATATAAAAAAATCTCCTTTGGTGTGAAAATAACCCTTCCATTCCTATCGTCGATCGCTAATACTACCACTTCCGGTTTCCGGAATTGCACCAAAAGTTGATCAATTCATCCCACTGATGCATTAAGTAAATATACCAAATTTCATCAAAATCGGTTGAGCCGTTCAGGCTGTACACATCTATACGGACGGACGGACAGACATCATCCTAAAAATCCTTTTTACTTTCCCGCATACTTCGTATAAGGGAAGTATTGGAATCGTCAAAAATTTCGACTTCGAGATTTCGATAGATCTTGACGTTTTAGACCTCCCTGAGTCGGAAAATACCATTTTTCGAATTATGTCTGTGTGTGTGTATGTATGTATGTATGTATGTATGTATGTATGTATGTATGTATGTATGATGTATGTATGTATGTATGTAATGTCTGTAAGCAAATTTACTCAAAAACTAATCAAGCTAGGACTTCGAAATTTGGTACACCGATATTATTCACAGTTTGTAGATTTCTATCAAAATTTCGTCAAAATCGGTTAACCGGAAGTGGTACTTTACCTACACTGGTTGCGTTTACCTTTCAAGTAAAGTACCAGTTTGCTTCGAGATATTTGCTTCATATTTTGTATATAGATTTAAAAATATGAAAAAAATTGAGATAACAAATTTCATCATGATCTGACTACCGGAAGTGACATTTTACCTATACAAGTAGCGTTTCTATTTTGCCGACCGACGATAGTAAGGGAGGTATTGTTTTCACACCAAATTTCACCTATGGATATTTTTAGGTACATATCTCCACGAATCATGCATTTTCTTAACAGAAAAAAGTATTTTTAGCATGATGTCTGTCCGTCCGTCCGTATAGATGTGTACAGCCTGAACGGCTCAACGGATTTTGATGAAATTTGGTATATTTACTTAATACATCAGTAGGATGAATTGATCAACTTTTGGTGCAAATCCGGAAACCGGAAGTGCTAGTATTGCCGATCGAAGAGAGGAAGTGAAGGGTTATTTTCATATCAAATTTCACGTGAGGACATATCTCCACGTGTTATGCACTTTGTATTGTTTTTATCCTCGAGAAAAATCATCTTCATTAGTTTTTTCTTAATTTAAAATTATATGACGTCACCCAGCACTTCATGACGTCACAGTCAGCCCTTATATATTATAAATAAAATAAAATTAAAAATATTTATATTACATATATCCATATCTGTTTTTTTTTACATTTAAAATATCAGTTAACCGGAAGTAGCACTTTATTCTATATATATATATATATATATAAATGTCACCAAATATCAAATTTGACACCAATAAACTAATACGAACTGGCTCTTTATCAATACCAAGTTTACACATTCTAAATATTCATTCACAACTCTTTATACCTATTTATATGCGGGAAAGTCTAGGGGAGGACACTCCCGCTTATTTCTGTTTAGAAAATGCATGATTCGTGGAGATATGTAAAAATCTCCACATGTGAAATTTGGTGTGAAAACAATACCTCCCTTACTATCGTCGGTCGGTAAAAATTAATACTATCATTAAATCAAAATATCAGTATTAAACAAACGATGAAAACATTAAATTCTGTATTGCGACTACGAGACGCTGCCAACACAACCGAAGGGAGAGTATGACTAGGACACTAATTTTTGAAACAAAGTTTTTAGCGACACCATGCAGTGCGAGGCATAACTAATTTAAAAAAATTCGGGCTTGGGTGTTGCCAAAACACCTCTTGTGGCAACTCTGGATTGAACACGTACTGAACCGAAATAAACCGATATTTTTTTTTTCGGTTCAGCTCCGGTTTTCGACAAAAATACCGGTTTTTTTCGGTTTTCGGTTTTCGGTTCAGTTCCGGTTCGAAGCCCTGAAAGAAAGATTAGGTCACCAGGGAATGGCGAAGATTGCATAACGAGGAATTGCATGACCTCTATGCATCTTCAGAAATAGTTAGGGTTATAAAAGCGAAAAAGCTGATATAGGCAGGGGACGTGCCTAGAATGGGAGAGAAAAAAGATATTGATGGGGAGACCGATTGGAAAACGTCCGCTTGGAAGACCAAGGACGCGGAGGAAGGGACGTAAGAGAGATGGGACAAGGGCTCAGGA
Source organism: Labia minor (assembly GCA_963082975.1). Classification (NCBI taxonomy): domain Eukaryota; kingdom Metazoa; phylum Arthropoda; class Insecta; order Dermaptera; family Spongiphoridae; genus Labia; species Labia minor. The sequence goes on from OY720344.1 coordinate 46,383,877, forward strand.
TAGGGACACTTGGAGAAATGTGGTTGAAGCGGCCAAGAACTTTCAAGTATCTTTGAGCCACATAGATAAATATAACATATACAATAATAATATATATAATTAATTTACTGATTAAATTAAAATATATTTTAAATAAGAACACAAAGAGAAATGAATGGTTTATGTAATATACTGATTGAAACAAAATGGATGAAAACTTTTTACTACTTTCAACCAAATACTATGTACCACTCGGGGGTAGTTATATATAAATTTAAAAATTAGAATATTTGAATTTGTTTAAATTTTAACACATGTAATCAATCATATGTATTAAGAATAGAAAATTTTGAAAATCAATTTGGTATTAAATTCAGAAATAAAAAATACTGATATATAGAATATATAGACTATTCGAATATAATTGAAACTCTTTCTCTCCCTTTATTTTAAATTTTAAAAAACGGAGTGTTAAGAAATTAAGATGCCTTATGCAACATGGATGGGTAAATGAATTGGGCTCCCTACCTCCCTGAGAAATTCCCACTATAAAAATGTTTATAATATTTTAATTTATTAAATCAAACTATTATTTTTTATTACAATATTTTTAATGTTAATACAATAATTTTTATTTTATAATCTATAAAATAATTTAATTATTTTAAATAACGGCGGTCTTCCATTACAATTTTTTTACACCCCCTACTGATGGACTGTGAATCTCTTCTTATCTCATAACTCAAAATAGTATCGAATAGAAATAGACGATATTACTTGGATTAATTTTTAAGATAATTAAAAATTTAATTTTATCAAATAAATATCTAATTATTTTCAGGAAATATATATATATATCTTTTAATATCTAATCTTATTATGCTAGCTCAAATTGTTTGTTTGTATTATTTAGGACCACAGTTCAATTCATTTTAATCAGATTGATGCAATTATAATAAATAATTAAAGAATTGTATATCAATATTTTTAAAGGGTCGAGCGAGAGCTCGGTGTCCCAGTTATTAATATTACCAGCCGAACCCAATAATAATGATTCATTTTTTTTTAAACTTAATTACCGAGCCGAGGTTCGGGGTCCCAGTACTTATGTTTAATGTTTATATTTAATAAAATTTAATTGGTAATCAAATTTAATATTTTTATCTTTAAGGTCAGTAAAATATTACTATACTAGCTGCTCAGAGCTCCTTCGTCGCTCTTCACATCTAGACGGGGGCTCCGCCCCCTGTACCCCCGAGTGGTACATAGTATTTGGTTGAAAGTAGTAAAAGGTTTTCATCCATTTTGTTTCAAACAATGTATAACATAAAACATTCATTTCTTATTGTGTGATTATTTAAAATATATTTTAATTTATTTAGTAAATTAATTATATATATTATTATTGAATATGTTATATCTATCTACTCGAAAGTTCATGGCAGCTACAACCACATTTCTCCAAGTGTCCCGGGTGACCTCATCTTTCTTTGGCCAATAAATGCTGGAAAGAATAATCTGAATCTACTCTCATCTCCCAGGGTCATAGACCATGCGTGGCTCAACGGTACTCGAAAGTTCTTGGCAGCTACAACCACATTTCTCCAAGTGTCCTTATCCTGAGCCTCTGTTCCATATCTCGTACGTCAGTGGTTCTTAAACTGTGGTCCGCGGACCCCTGGGGGTCCGCGAAGCCTTTACTGGGGGTCCGCGGTCCTCGGAAAAAAATCATCGTAAAAATATATACATATATAAATATTTAAAGTTCATTGTTTAACTATATCCTCCTAGAGAATTACGGCTATAATTTAATACTATTAATAATACTATTTTATTTTATTAAATTGATAATTATGTCAATTAATTTTTTGTGAATAAATAAACATATATAAAAAACTATATATAAAATTTGAATTTTCATCCATTCATTCATTTAAAATCATTTTTCGATTGTTCCTTTAAAATAACCCCTCTTAGGGGCTCGGAAGGGGAGGCATATAAGGGAATTTTCTTTCACTTTGTTATTGGGGAAAACCAGGGGAGGGGACAGTCTTACCCGGAAAAACCCAAATTGTCAGCGTCCACTCTGGGGTTTTAAACAGTTTTAAAGCAAATGTTAATTATAAGTTCATTTCTCAACGAGTTGTATCTTTAAATTATTTTTATTAATGTTAATTATAAGTTCATTTCTCAACGAGTTGTATCTTTAAATTATTTTTATTAATTTAATTAATTATAATTAAATTATAGCTAATAATAGTTTATTATAGCTAATAATTTTTTTTAATTTTTAGTGTAATTTGCATGATCATTATTTTATAAAAACACTAAACACATTTTGCAATTTCCCAGAAAGGCTGTTTTTGAGAGTAAGTATAAGTTAGTTTTATGAATAAAAAATATTTATTTTAATAATATTTTAGAATCAAATTACGAAATTAATAATATTTTAGAATCAAATTACGAAATTAATAATATTTTAGAATCAAATTACGAAATATATTTATTATATAAATTAATATTCATTTAAAATGATATTAAATCATTTATTTAAAATTATTTAAAACATTTATTAAAATGATTTAAAACATTCATTTAAAATGATATTAAAACATTCATTTAAAATCATATTAAAACATAGCTAGTAAATAATAATTCGTTATATTTATATTATATTTATATTATATTTATATTATTGTAGTTCAATGTTAATAAATTACTCCATAAAATGGATCGTTGGCTACAAACTGGTTCAACACAGAAACGGAAAGAATCATATGATGAGGCATCAACAGCAAACTCTACCAAGAAACGCAAAACTAGAAAATATTCGGATGATTATTTATCATTTGGATTTACTTATATTTGCAACAATGATGTGGAAAGACCAGTCTGCGTTCTATGTCAGGAAAGTTTATCCAATGAAAGTATGAAACCTGCTAATCTCAGACGTCATTTACAAACAAAGCACAGCGAGCATGTTAGTAAGTCTATCGAATTTTTTAAAATGAAAAAAGAAGAACTTAATTCAAGTCAGAAATTGATGGTAAAGACGGGATCTGGTGGTATGAGTAAGAAAGCAGTAATGGCATCATATGAAGTAGCTCTACTTATTGCTAAAGCAGGAAAGCCGCATAATATAGCAGAGCAATTAATTCTTCCTGCTACAAAAGTAATTACAAATATAATGTTAGGAACTAAAGCAGCAAACGATATAAATTTGATTTCATTATCAAATGATACGGTTAAGAATAGGATTGAAGACATGTCATGTAATATAAAAGAAGAATTAATATCGAGAGTGCGCAAAAGTCACTATTACTCATTACAATTGGATGAAAGTACTGATGTCACTAATAATGCCAATTTGTTAGCTTTCATTAGATATGAGTTTGAAAATCAAATACAAGAAGATGTATTGTTTTGTGATTCACTACCTTCACGAACGACAGCTAATGACATATTTAACAGTTTGAATAATTTTATAACCGAAAATGAAATAGAGTGGCCAAAATGTGTTGGAATTTGCACTGATGGTGCTCGTGCAATGTCAGGTACAAGAACTGGATTGATTGCTCTTATTAAAAATGTTGCGCCTCAGGTTGTTTGGAATCATTGCTGCATTCACAGAGAATCATTAGCAGCCAAAAATATGTCACCAGATTTGAAAAGAACATTAGACGAAGTAGTTAAAATTGTCAATTTCATTAAGGCTCGTCCACTTAATTCCAGAGTTTTTAAAATTTTGTGTGAGGAAATGGGTAGTCAACATACACATTTATTATTACATACAGATGTACGTTGGTTGTCCCGCGGGAAAGTACTCATTCGCCTTTTTGAGCTTCGAGATGAAATACGATTGTTTTTAATAGATGCGCATTTTGAACTGACCGAATGTTTCAATGATTTTATCTGGTTAGCTAAGGTGGCTTACTTGACTGATATTTTTACAAAATTGAACGAACTTAATTTGAGCCTGCAAGGTACTGTTGTAAATATATTTAAAGTTGAAGATAAAATAGAAGCAATGATTAAAAAAATCGACTTGTGGTCGAAACGCATCCAGAACGGTGTATATGAGTCTTTTCCAACTCTCAATGATTTCATAGAAAGCTCCAGTGAAAAATTGCTTAATCAAACGCGTCAATTATTTGTTGAACATTTAATTACTTTGAAAAGCAACTTCAGGAAGTATTTTTCTACTCCTGATCCTTGCAATAACTGGATCAGAGATCCATTTAATATGGAAATTACAAATGCTAAACATTTATCTGCACCTGAACAAGATATTCTCGTGGAATTATCATGTGATACAACTTATAAACTAAAATTTAACAAAACTGAATTGAGCAACTTTTGGTTACTTCTCAGGTCAGATTATCCTGCGCTTGCAAATAAAGCACTTCAACACTTGATTCCATTCTGCACAACATATTTATGCGAACAAGCTTTTTCGGTACTATTTTATATTAAGTCTAAATATAGAAACAAATTAAATGTAGAGCCGGATCTTAGATTAAAAGTTTCCAATATTAAGCCAGATATTGAGATTCTTGTTTCAAGAAAACAACTGCATACATCTCATTAAATATGTAAGTTATATTTAATGAGATAGATGCAGTTATTTTTTAAAATATTTCTTATTTAATATTTTCTGAAAAAAATTATAAAATATTTATATGAATTTAATGTAAGTACCCATTATAATTTGTGAGATTTGTTGCTATGACAATGTTTGTATTTTCTTTCTTCAATATTATAATTTCTAATAAAATGTGTTCTACAATATGCAAAAAAATCGTTATTCACCAATCACTGTTAGAAATATTCATCATATATCCTTGTCCTTATGAGATCGTAAGCCAGAAATTAATTAATAAAATGACGAAAAGTACCTAAAGTTGTGATGGGGGTCCGTCAAAAAAAATTTTTTCAAGTGGGGGTCCGTGGAGTACATAAGTTTAAGAACCTATGTCGTACGTCATTCCCTGATGTACTCATCTTTCTTTGGCCCATAAATGCTGGTGAGAATCCTATTCTCAAATACTCTGAATCCACTCTCATCTCCTAAGATCATAGACCATGTCTCACACTCATATAATACAACAGACAAAATAATTGTTTTATATATTTTAATTTTCATTCCCTTTTATAATAATTTTGATGTGAGATAAGCCTCTTTACTGCATGATAACAGGCGATTCCCGATTGCAACTTCGATTTAAATTCTTCTCAAATATTATTATCCTTCGTGATTACATTCAATTTTTCTACATATTCAAATTCTACATTTTGTATGTTAATACTGCTCCTGTTTGTTTCTAAATATATTTATTTATCATTATTAATTTCAAACCTCATCTCTTTTCCTACCTCGATTAATTTTTCCTCGCTATCTGTAATTGCAATTGCCGAATCTCCTATTATATTTAAGTCGTCTGGGTCACCTAATATTTTACAATTGATTTCCGCACTTACTCTTTCTTTACTACCTTCAAGATAAATTTTAAGATCAAAATTTGAAAAAGTTTATCCGGATCTATTGAGTCATGCGTAGGTTTTACTAAAGTCTACAATAATTAGTGAACAGAGATATTGAATTCGCGGTTTTTTTAATATCTGTCATAATGAAAATATCTTAATTAATGTTGATCGATTTGGCATGAACCCGCAATGATATCGTCTAATATTTCCTCCGCCTATAGTTTATAAGTATTGTATATGTTATAATAGAGTATAATATTTCTTGATCATTTCATTTCGATATTTTAATTTCATTGCTTGATTTTTATTGAATATTTTTAATTATAATAAAATTTGAGAAAATGCAAAGTTAGAGACTTGAGACAATTTATAAAAATTAATTTATAAAAATTAACGGTATAAAAGTATTGATAAAATTAAAGATAAATTAACAATATATACATTCATTAATAGTATTAATTTAAATTAATGGATTTATTTGATTTTTTATTATTAAGTTCATTTATTAATTTTTTTAGATCATAGTTAATTACCTCCCTTAAAATTAAAGAAGTACCTATTCAAATATGGAAAGAATAAATACAAAATAATTTAAGTTAAATATGATTTAAATATTTTATTATATTAATTAAAATGAGAACTTTTAGAATAAATTATTTAATTGAAATGATATTTGAATATTAGAATTTAAAATAAAAAGTTAAATATTATAATAATTCTTTGATTGCTAGTTATATACATTGTGTAAAATGAGTCCGCCAGTCAGTGGGCCACGCCTGGCTCTTGAATGAACAACACGGAGAACTATATAAACTTTAAAAAATTAAATTCTGAGGTTATTGATTAGAATTAGATATTAATAAAATCTATAGCCTATGTTACCATAGAGATATATAAGAATATTGTGATGTAATTTCATAGAAATCGTTTCTTATTTTTTGATGTTCATAATTCTAAATTACCGGTAAAGTGTCGGTTAAGTAGGAAATTTCTTTTTTGTTTGTTTCTATGACAGCAAAAAAGTAAACAAATTACATACATACATACATACATACATACATACAAACACTCTCCTTTATATATATAGATTATAGGATACTTAACATAATCTAGAGAAATAAATATTAATAATAAAACATTTTTTTTAATTAATCAGATTTAATTCAATTTCTATAAAAATGATAAAATTATGTGATTGATGCGTATTATTGTTTTCTAATCTCCGTCCGATGGTTTTGCGAGTCTGAAATTCCCCCTGATGTATTCGCCGTGCAAAAGCGAATGAGATATCAAGTCGGGAATGAATGAGTGAATGAGGAGTGTGTCTCTGCTAATCGTTTTTGATGGATGTTCCAACTCTGTTCAGCTTGGATAATGTATGTGACAGGATGCAGCTCCCGTGTCAATCTAGGATCAAATCAGAGCCTCCCTTTCGAACTACCAACTCACTTTTTTCTTTTTTTCTCTTTCTCTCTCTCTCTTATATATATATATATATATATATTTAAATAATTCATTATCTCTTTCTCTCCAAATATATATATAAAGCATATTCTCTCTGTCATCCCCCGAATTGTGTATTAAAAGCTTTTTCACCCCATATTTACCTTTAAACATTTCAAAGCATATAATTCATTTCAGTCATTCAAGTCATGATTTAAAAACCCATCATATAGCTATATTATTCTGTATATATATATAGTTATATAATGTTAGAGAGTATCTGTCTATTCGTTTATAAACATAGAGTAAAGCCCTCCCTGCGCCCATATAGAACATATACTATATATATATCCACCCATTTAAAAAAAATGCAGAAATTTTATTATTCAACATAGATTTTTAGTTATATTTTTATTATATTCAAACAAAATAATTAAATGCTTTTATTTTAATATATTATTTTCAATTTATTTACTATTTTTTTAAATGATTCTTATTATCTCTTAATTCTTAATTTAATTTTCATTTCAATATTTTTCTTCAAAGATTATTATAGAGAAACAAATCATTTTTATATACAAAAAATAGAAATTATTATTTTTAATATTAAACACGTCAATTCTGAAAAAATAACTTCTTCAATCTATATAAAAATATATTTTTAAGAAAATCTTCAATTAAAAAATATTCTATTCACACACACACTCACCAGAGTCAACTATTTATATTAATTATATAAAATGAATTTATAATAATACTACAATTATTAAGTCAATAACTATTACTAATATTAATATTTTTTTAATTTTATTGAATATAATGCGATATCATTTGTTTTTCTATTTTAATTCAACATGAAGGTTAATTTATTAGCTCATTAATTATATATTTTCTAGCATAGAAATTCATCATTATTTATCTTATATTTCATAGTTCAATCTTAAATCTTCTTCCATCTCAATAATTCTCCTCATTCTTTGCAGTTCCTTTTTAACTTCAAACATTTCTACTTTTCTTCCCATAAGTTAGCATAGGTAATCAACATTTTCTCTCTTATCTTATCATTCATTATACTATTTATGAATTTAAATAGATTATTTAAAAAAAAAATAGAGACAATTTTAATGCATATTCTAATATTAAATATATAATTGGAAAAATCAGTTTTTATTACCATCCATCCATTTCTACTTTTTAATTTTAATTATTCAAATGTCTATTCAATATGGTTGATATCAAACATTTATCATAAAAATATGAAGTTGCTAGGATTTATAGGAATGTTATTTATTATGTGTAGGTATATAGCTAATAGAAGAACGTTAGAAGAAGAACTTTAATAATATTAAATAGAAGGCAATTTATTTTTATTTAATTCATTTACTTTTTACTCTCCTCTCCAATATTTTTGAATTAATAAACTCGTGATCAGAACTAAATAAAAGGGAATAAACATATTCTCTATCTACAATATTTTCAAATAAATATATACAATAAATGATTATATATTTAATTAAGTTTTCAATTCCACATCCGCCCACACTAATATGGCATCTAAATTGAAATTAAATCAGGTTCTAAAATGTCACCATCCGTCAATGAATTACCCTCTTGAACGAAAACTGGGAGATGCTGGAATTTTAATTAAATTTATTTTTACACCCTCGTTTTTCAAGTATGAATAAACATACAAGCCTCGAAACATATATATATATTGCTTTTAATTCTATTATTTTTAATAGAATAATTCATTTCACATTTTGAACGTAATGAAATTTCTAAATTTAATTTTGTTATGTAATACTACCTGAAATGTTCAATGAACCTATGCATTATTTATTTATTATTTGGTAGGGAAGAAAAAAATTTAAGTATTTTATTTTAGATGTATGTACATAAAATTATAAATATTATTATATTGATAAAAACAAATAATTTGAAATGATTGATTTTTTTTATTTTGTTATGTGTTAGGAAATAAATTATGTAATTGGATTTTTATCAATTCTCCCATTTAAACTTGAAATCTTACAATCAATGGGTTAAGAATGAATCACTAAATTAATTATGTTAATTAACGCTGGGATTTTTATCATAAAGATTTTTTTTCAATCTAAAACATTTCAATTTTTAAAAAGGATAAGGATATCAAAATTAATTAATCTAAATTGTTTTTAGAAAAATTGATTAAAAAGAAAAACAACCAATTTATTGAAACATTTTATTACATATATTTTATCATTTATTTATTCTTATGATTATTATATATATATATTTTATTAATTTTTAAATGTACTGTGCCATCAGACATGCTTGATAAAAGTTCAAACTTTTATACATAAATATACATTAAATTGATCATGTTCATACATACAAAATTACATAATCAAGTATACCCCATTCATATTTATATTTTTCAAAATCAACTGATAATCCATCAAGCGAATCTCAATTATATTAATATTAAATGTATACAATTCCATTACTGACAAATATACAAGGCATTTTAATTTTTATTTATTTTATTTTATTTTATTTATCTAACATTTAAAAAAGAAGTAGAATTTGAAAATAAAGATAAAATTGGAGTCAGAGAAAAATTATTTTCATTTGTTTGTAATTTTTTTTTTACATTTATAGAATATATTGATTGAATAAAAAAAATATTAATATGAGGGCACGGGTGTATTTTAGAGTAGAAAAGAAAGCGATGAATGTTAGGAGGAGGAAGAGTGTTGAATACAAGTAAAACAAGATAGGAAAAATGTATGTAAATTAAATTATTCATCGATATGATTAAAATCAAATGAAAATGAGTTTATTATTCTTTATATGATCAATCACATTTGGTCCCAGACGTCAGGCAATGACGGGGAGCAGCAACAGCAGCAATCTTCAACTGCCACAATACACAGACACATACACGCTCTTTGCACTGCAGAGAAAATAATGAAAATGTATTTAATATATTTATTGTTTTTTTTACCGAAAATATATATAAGAAAAAAAAAATAATAATCAAAGCAAATAAGCAAGGAAAAAAAACTGATTCCCTGATGAACTGTCATAAATATATAAGCTAAATTATTTTGGATTTCTTCACAGAAAAATCCCCTTAATGTTGATAATTAATTTTTATTTAAAACAAAAAAAAAAAAAAAAAAATGTAAAAAATTGATATTTCATAAAAAAAACATGAAATTGTTAATTATAGTTTCTTTAACATTTGTAAGTAATCCTTGGAAATAATGATTTTAATTTTCTTTAAAGATGTTTCCGATTTGAAAGTTCAGGCATATAGTAGTAGTAATTATAATAAAATTTCCATGTAACATTTCTTAAAAAAAATTTTAATTTCTTTATCTTAATTCATGAATTTAAATTAGGTCTGCTACAACTCTTTTAGAAATCCCTAAATGAAACAAAATTCCTTTTTTATTATTATTTTTATTCTTATATGTAGATATTTATTATTTTTTTCCTAACATCAATTCAAATTGAGATGAATGGATTATATTAAGACGAAAACAAAAAAAACAATTATCAAATATATAAAAATTTAATTTTCAATCTTCATTTATCTAAATTTCTTCTCATATGTTTTTTTGTTTTTTTAAAGAATCATTTTTTCGATTATAAACTTTTTATTAACATTTTAACTCTTTTTTTAAATTGGAATGAAATAAAAAATTAATATTTCCTACTTTAAGATAAATTCTAAAGCTCATTAACATCATAGTTAAAAAAAGAAAGCTAATTAAAGAAGTAAAAATTCGAACTATTAAAAAAGTATTAATTATATTTTTAAGATCAAAGGAATAAAAAATGTCAATTAGAATGCTACGGAAAATATAACTTTAAAATTAGAATGATTATTTCATATAAATTATTTTAGAAGGTAAATTAAATTACAGTCCATCAGTAAATTGTGAAAGAATATTCTTTATATATTATTATAATATTCTAACAAGATATAATTTAAATTGATAAACAAAAAAAAATTTGTTAAATTTAAAGTTATTATATAATTATATTATTAAAAATTAATGGAGATATTTTCATTATTTTTGAAAAAAAATGTATGTTTATTTATTTATATTTTTATTTATTTATTTAAAGTAACAATGAAGAATATTTTAATAAATTCATTTCATAAGTACATTCATGATGAAAAATGCAGTCTTTAGTAATTATTATTAATGTTATTTAAAATTAATAATACATTTAAATTGCTCTTCCTTTTCTAATGACAATGATTATAGGAGATTAAAAAATAATTTTAAAAATAAAAAGTCAAAGGGGTGTTGAGCATAATGAACAACAATGAGTTTAATACATTAATCTTCAGATCTATATTTATGTTTTTATCAAACAATATTTATTTATGTAATTCTTATTTGATTAATAATATTTTTTTTTGTGTTATTTACATTTCTTTTTTATTTCATTCTTGTTTTTTATCATTATTAGCTTTCAATAGATTTTTTATGATTTTATTTTTAAAATAAAAAATATAGACAAAATATGATCAATTTCAACAACCCTTACATTTTTTTATGATTTTTATTTTATATATTAAAATACTTGATTTTTTTTATTTTTGTTATTTTTATTTTTATTATTTTTTTTTTTTTTTTTTTTGAAATGTCATTTTTATTGGGTGATAAAATTAAACATTAATAGAATTAATAATAAAATAATATAACTTAAGATCCATTTCATATAATTTATAAAAAAAATTTTATAGTCAAATTTCAACAATCGATATTTTTTTAATATTTTATATTATAAATATAATATTAATAAAATTCCTGTTTACTCATAATATATTTTAATATTTAATTTTTTCTACGACGAAATTTTAAAAATTAATTTATTATTATTATGATTCGGATCTAAAAATAATTAAATAATTAAATGATTAAATGTAAATGATGATTAAAAAAACAGTTTTTAATATATTTACATATAGAGAGATAAAAATTATTATACTTATGTAGTTCTTATGTTTATATCTATTAGAAGCCATAATTATTCTTCACAAATATTATATCACACCCCTAGAAAATTGAATAATTTAGATAAAAAAATTTATCTTGTGGCAAATTGATTCATCATAGGGGGTTAATTTCTAGACCTCTTTTTTACTAAATGTGCAATACATAATACATACATACGTATTTCTATATATATGTATCAAAGAAATTTGTTAATTAAAAAATAATAAAATTAATCCATTTGTTTATAAAAACCAATAAAATAATTTTATTAAGTATTTATTAATTTTTCAAAAATTATTTCTTCTTATTAACAATCTCCACTCACCATCTTTTTGTATACCAAATAATATAAATATCAATCATTGTTTTGAATACAAATATAATATAAGAATTTTTAAAATAAAATTTCCAGGTCTGAAAAGAGTTAAGTGAGAAAAAAAATATTCAAATCGAATTTTTTTTTTCATTCTTAATAATTTTTTTATTTTATTACAATGGTAGATAATACTAAACATCCATCTTCTTATTAATAATATTATTAGATATGATACGTTTCGTTTTTTTTAAATATACAATTCAACAATAAATATTTTAATCTATTGGTATAATAATATTTTTAAAATATAATTTTTTTTATATAATATTAAAGGAAAATAATTAATTAATTATATCTATATTGTAAAATAATTTAGTGAAGAAAATAATAATAATTATATTATTAAAATAATATATGATGAATATGTTCTTTTTTTTAAAATGATTTTTATGAATATAGATAAAATAAATAAATATCGACCTAGAGGCTATAAAATATTGTCAATCAGATAAAAACATATTTGAAATACCTGAAAATTATTCACTTTCTCAAATTCTTGGATATTATTAATAAATTATGACGATAAATTGTCGAATGAGAACATGTTCATTAAAGAATTCATTAAAGAGAGATTTATAAGAATTGAATATTGAAAGATCTTATAATATTTTTTTCATTCGAGGAACAAAAAAAAAAGTCAAAAACATTACATTTAATTAAATATTATTTTATTGAAAAACAGTCTAATTTTCATTTTTATCAGATAAATATTTAGTTATTTTTTTCATGAATGACCAAGAACAAAGTAAATTAATATATGTATTACATTTTTCATATGAAAGTATTTTAAAATTCAATCAAAATAATTTTAATATATAAATCCTTTCATTGTCCAATAAAACAATTTAAAGTTAGTACCCTTTTAATTAAATAATATCATACATTAATTATATAGTTAATTTAATTTTATAATTATACAACTCAAGTAAATTACTATTAATAAAAATATTGATTTTATATTTAATTATTTTATGAATTTTTAAGGATATAATATAATCTTTAACAATTTTATATTCAGAATTGTTTTAAATATAATTATATATAATTATATACGCCTCTCTACATAGTTTAAAAAAAAGAACGAAACGCATCATTTTTTTTTTAAATGTATTAGTTATATTGTTCTTTGCATTTATTATATATCTATATATACTCTTTTTCTCTCTTTCATTTCAATTTAATATAAAAAAATTCATACATACCATCCAAGTGAGATTAAACTTGCATTCATTTTTTATTTATATAGATATTATATACAGGGTGTAGTAAATTACCATTTTTCTATCTGATCTAAATACTGGTTTTTCTAATTTTGGAAGGTTTCAATTAATATTCTTTCAACCAATATTCAACTGATATCTATTTATTTATTTTAACTGAATTTCAAAAAAAAGAATGAATGAATTTTATGTATTCTTAAACCTTTTGTTAAAATATTAAATATTTGATTATAAATTTACACATATTTATATATATAGATTATGTGATAATCAGATCATTTTTTGAATATCAGGCTTATAATATGAAATTATTACAACATTGAAACACAGATAATATACGCCAAAACTACATTATAACTAAAGAATGAATACATGTTTATATAAAGTTGAAAATAAATACACATGCTCGTTGCATTTTAATTAATTTTTTCAACATGACAATTACTTTTAAACAATATATAATATTTATCTTTTTGAATTTCGTTATTAGATAGAGAAATGTTAAAATATTTTTTATTATAATATGAATATAAATTTAGAAAATTAATGAAAGATTAGAAATATTTTATTTTTTGAGTGTGAAATAAATAATAAATATAGAACTCCAAAGTGGCAGTTTTTTAGAAATAAAAAAATCTGAACAAATCTGAATATGAAATGGAGATATCGTTGATTTTTAATCTGTTTGAAACTTAATAAAAAATATTAATTTATTTTAATAAAGAATATAATGATTGATTCAATTAATTCCTTTTGTTTAAAAGCTATTTCTATTAGAAGATTTTCCTGCTATACCCCCAAACAATTAATGCAATTATCTAAAATTTTGCATTATAAATAAAATATCTAAAATTTATAAAATAGTCTCTGATATTCACCCTGTACATATAAACAATCATTTTCACCCTTATACTATATGTATATATTAGCATATATAGCCTCAAAATATAGATCACAATGTTACAAAGGGAAAATACTCAGGCCTAAGCATTTTGATGTTAGATTACCATTTTACTTATTTTCAATAACATCAACAATCACTTTTTTCACCAAAACAAAATTATTTTTACTATATATAATATATATATATATATATATATATATAGAGTAACGCACTTTTTCCACAGTCTTCCACACTTTTATTTATATATATATCATCTATTTTTTAATATTATACATATTTAATTGTATTTAAAATTTTAAAGTCTTTTTGACATATAACACTTTTCTTTTGAAAGGAGGTAATATAATATATATACATATATATTAGTATATATTATATAGAAGTATATATTAGTATATATTATATAGAAGTATATATTAGTATATATTATATAGAAGTATATATATATATATATACTATGTAAAGGAGATTTTTATTAATATTATTTTTTCACAATAAATTGAGAATAAAAAATAATCATCCAATCATTCAAGAATGTCATATTAAAAATTAAAATAATATATTAGAAGATAAAAATTTAATCAAATAAAGAATATAATGAATTATTGGTTTAAATCATAGTCTTTTATAAAACTTTTCTATAGTCTTTTAAAAATTCATAAGAGCTGTATATAAATATGTATTAGTATTATGACATAAAAATAAAAATTGTCTGACAGAAATGTTATAAATAAATTAATCATTCAATAATATTAATAAATGTATGATTAAATAAAAATGTATATAAAATAGAAAATAGAAATGAAATTAAAACATTAATCATGATCATTAAAAAAAATTGTAATTTTTTTTAATTTTTGTTTTTGTACAATTTGCTTCATCGACTCTTGTTTTTTATCTAATTATGTTGTTTGAACGTAATATAAAATATGCAGATCCAATTTCGGCTAATTAAAATTGAAAATTTCAAACTCATTTTGGATCATTGCTAAAAAAAACATATATAAAAGGTTATTTTTAATACCAAATTCTAAATAAAGTCCTCTTAAAAAATATTCTTTTATCAAATATTCATTTAGCAATTCGAATGTGTTTTTTTTTAATTAATTATATACCAAAATATTGGTTATATATATACATATATAACTTTTTTTTAATGATTATATATATATATATATATCCATAAATAAAGGATTTAAATACGAATAATAAAAAAAACACATATTGCTATTAAATTATTAAAAGTTAAAAAATAATAAATAAATAATCGTTCGCTTTTATCTAATTAATATAAATTACTCAATTTTATTATTAGCATCGATATTGAAACATTTTATTAAAAAAAAAATTACATTTAATTATAAAAAAGAGTGTTTGAATTATCAATGAAATATATTAAATGAATAAAATTTTATTTGTTTAACTTTATAAAGGGATGGAGTGGTTATTTAACTTTATATTAATAAAAAATAAATTAGTTTGGTAATAACAATTTATGTACAATAATTAAATATTCAATAAAATATTTTCTATAAAGATTAAGAAATAAATAAATTTCAATATCATTTATTTTAAAGAAAAAATAATTTTATTTCAAACAAAATTATTTTAGAGAGATATGGGAATATAAATAATTTCGAATTTAATTTCCAAAAGATTTTAACAATTATACTTTTTGATGTTAATTGTAATTAATAATAAATAATATTAATATGAATATCAATTAAGAGCACTGTGTAGGAATATTCTAATTTTTCTCAGTGAAAATATATTAAAATAATTTATACTTATACAAGTTTACATTATTCATATGGAACTATTTTTAACATGCTTATTTGATATTAACAGAATAATATGGTACATATGCATATATGTTATATAGCCCATAATCGTCTGAATCTATTATCATTTCTTTCTCTAATTTATATTCTTAGATTTAAGTAATTAAAATATTTTTTTTAATAAATATAACTTCTAGCATCTTTATCTGTCTTTTTATTTTTTAAAAAAATATGAAAAATGTTTAAGATAAATATTTTATAAAAATAGATAATAAATTAGACCATTTTTTTTAAATTCCTTAGTTCAATGAATGTTATGGCCATTTATCAATTCTCTAAAAATTATAGTTTAGTAATGTATATATATTTTAATTTATTTCAAATTTTATTAAAAAATGCTATTATATAGAATTACCAAGTTTGAAATATTTACTTATTGTATATAATGTTCATTGACCAAAAAATAAAATAATAATAATAATAATTATTTAAGTACAACATATTTTGTAGAAAAAGAATAAACGTAATATAAATATCTTCTAATATAAATATATATAAATACAGCTCTTAGGAATTAATAAAAAATCGAATTTTTTGAGTTGAAAAATTGGAGTTTAATATTTGAGCATTCTCTTGGATGATTGGACTGACAGAGAGACAAATCAGAGTTGTTTTAAAGGGACGTGTCGGGGTTTTTCATTTTCATGTTTAATTTATTAATGAGTTGTTGGTAAATCAAAGGGCGGCTATTTATTCGATAGTTGTTCGTTTGCGTTGTCACCGGGCTGCGCTCCAGCTGCTTGGCCATCATCTTCGGGGTCACCAGGCATTGGCACCCCATACTGGCGTAGAATGGTCAAGGGCGGGAATGGCCTTCGTGGCCATACTCGGGCAGCCTTCAACGCCGCCGCATCCCGACGTAATTCCTCCATCGAACGAATATATGGATAGATACGTTGTTCAACCCATTCGGCTATTGTGTAGGCGTCAAAAGCTTCTATCATTGATTCACGTGCAGATCGAGCCAAAACCTTTTTTTTAAGACAGAAAAAAATAAAAATAAAAAAATAATAGTAATAATAAGCGTGGAGAGAATTAATTTTCAATTTCAATTTATTATTTACTGTCTCTCAAATCATCATTTAGATCTTCTTTTGTCCAAAGAAAAAAAAAAAATGAAAAATAAATAATAGATCATAATCATCATTCATATTAGATCTTGGTTGTTTTTTTTCCAAATTTTACTTGCATTTTCTCATTAAAATAAAATAATAATTTGAGAAATGAGTTTTAAATTTTTATTTAATTCTTATTTGATAGTTTTTTTTCAAATTTTATTTGAATTTTCTCATTAAAATAACATAATTATAATTTGAGAAATAAGTTTTAAATTTTTATTTAATTAAGTTAGGAATAATAACATTTTTCGAGCAACTACAATTTTTTAATTTTCAATAAAATTATATATTTTAAAATAAAAATTAAATATTGATTTATTTTATTTTTAAAAAATCTTTAATATAGGCATTTATATTAAATTTTTACTTATTAATTGAATAAATAAAGAAGAGAATATTTACTAATATTTTGATGAAGTATTATCATAAATAATTATTTATTAATGTAGGGATTATTTATTTATTGAAATATTTAAATAAAAGAAGACATTTGATAAGAAAAAAATATTGCAATATTATTACATTTTAATAATTGGAAACCTTATATTTTGAAAATTTAGAAATTGGAAAAAATACACATAGAATCAAATTAAAAAATAAACAATATCTTTAGATGGAAAATAACTGAGTTTTAATATATATATATATATATATATAAATAATTGCTTACCTTTAGAGCGTGATAAATTCGTGGATGTTCCGCCATAAGTTCATCCACTCGAAGCGGAGATGAAAAATTACGTCTGATGTTATAATCTGTCATCCAGCCTTTAGCTTTTGTCACCGATTCTAAATATTCTTTAACTTCAGCCTC
Organism: Labia minor; assembly: GCA_963082975.1. Classification (NCBI taxonomy): domain Eukaryota; kingdom Metazoa; phylum Arthropoda; class Insecta; order Dermaptera; family Spongiphoridae; genus Labia; species Labia minor. Next base: position 46,402,056 of record OY720344.1, read on the forward strand.
AGTGGCGTGAAGACGTAAAAGCAATTTAAAAAACGATGCGCCCGGAAAATAACACCTGTAAGGAAAAAAAAAATTAAATAAGAAAAAAATATAAAAAAAATAAAATAATATTAGTAATACAAAATAAGGATAAATTACATAAATATAGGGTTATATTAATGATAATTGAGATTCGAAGTTCATAGTATGGAGGATTTTTAGAATTGATTATTTCAGAAAAAAATGTATATTGCCGTAATTTAATTTTTAATTTAGTATGTATGTATACACTTATATTATAAATGGAAATGGAAAAGAGTTAAGTGTATAATGCACTCTGTCAATTATATATTGGAATGCTGGTTTGTAATTTAATAAATCATCCCATGAATTCATGATATTACCAAGTATTTATTATTATTAATTACTAATTTTTGTAAATATAAACAATATTATTAATTTAAAAATATATTATTATTTCATATCAGAATTATAATTATTGAAATCATTTATTTTTATCTCAATATTGAAGTTAATTAAAAAGATTATGTTAATTAAGGGAATTATGTAAAATAAATTGCAATTTTTTTTTAACATTTAAATCGAATGAGTATATTAATAATAATTCACTTACAAATTGTTCGAATTTAAAATTATTTTTAATATAATGTAATCTTTTTAGAACAATTTCGAAATTCTATAATATAATTAACAAGTTTTCCCAGAGAGGGAGATGGTAAGAGAGAATGATAAAAAAAGAGAAATAAAAAAATGAGAGAATAGGAAATGAATAGAATTCATGGTTGGGGTGAAGAATTGTGTGATGGGGGATGGAAATAGAAATGAGGGAGTAGTAAGTGGGAGGCGGGAGGTGAAGGGAAAATCAGAGGGATTTTCAATAAAATTAAAAGTTTTTTTTTCTTTCTCTCTCCTCGTCTCTCCTCCTTCTGTCGCTCTCTCTCTCTCTCTCTCTTTTTGTTGTGAACCATAAAAGGAATTTTATTCGAAATTGTTGAATTGTTTTAAAGAATTTTCAAGCAAATTTATTTCAAGTATTTCTTTTTTTTATTATTATTCAATTTAATTTGAAATGAATTTAATTTAATTTTACTTTCCTTTCAAACTTATTTTTTTTCTAGTTTAATTAGAAATATTTTATACTCAACTACAAGACCCTTTTTCACAATGTTTCCAAAATGTATTAGTTCAATAAATAAATTTATAACAAAACTGTTTTTGATATGATTTGAAAACGTTCGAATTAATTACATATTTACAAATATTTTATACAATTTATAAACATATAATTTAATATATTCAGACTACTTATAATTTAAACCTCTCGAGCATTAATAAATTTTTTAAAAAATGTTTTTTTTATTTTTTATTTTATGTTAACATAAAAAAATAAAATATAAAAACCATTAAAAATATAAAAGAAGTATATTCTGTATCTTCATCCCCATCTATGTTAGTATAAATTTAAATTTACGAATTTATTTATTATTAAGGCTTTTGGAAAATGTTCTTTCTGGCATCATAGAATTTAAATTTACATTTTCTAATAAATAAAATTAAATCAATTAAATCTATAATAATAAAATTAAATTTAAATATTTTTTTTTGTAATTGATATTTGTATAAACTAATTTTTGTATTATTATTGTAAATTATCTAATTAGTTCCATTTGATTATTTTTTTTTAAACTAGACGTAAGTCGAGAATTGGAATTTTTTGTTTTTAAATAATGATAAATTTGTGAACAAACCTAATATATTTTTAAAAAATTTACATCAAAATTAAAAAGAAATCTTTTTTTTTAATTGTTTGCACTAAAATAATTATTATTATAATTTATAATGAGAATACCCTTTCAAATGTCTAATAACTTGTTGTTTTCATATGTAAACAAAATATACATCTTGATTATGTAGTTTAGTTTAGCAAACAATTGATATTGTTCACAACATAAACAAAGCGGTTGATGATAAGCAAACGTCAACTAACTGTTGGCTCATGAACATAATGATGATGACGATGATGGTGCAGACGATATGCATGTGATGTTGCTGCGGATGATGATGATGATGATAATGATTTATTTCACTAGAAAGATTATAAATTAACGCGTTGGCCTAACTAACAAGTTTGTTAGTTTATGTTAATTAACTTATTTCTTGTTTTCACTAATCTCGATTTGTTAAACGTCAATGATTAATTCTAAGGAATAATTATCTACACTCAATAATATTATAACACATCTCAGTTTATAATAATTATTTTATTTTTTCGAACATTAAACTTAGTAATAATTCTGATTATATAATATTTGTAGAATCCAACTTTTTTAAATTATTCTTTTATATTATGAATTATTATTAATTATACATTTTTAATTATTCATATTCTTATTATTAATTGTTTAGTCATTAAAACTTAGTTATGTGGGTAATTGTGTAATTTTAATATTGTTTTTAGTATTTTGATTCTATGTGAATGAAATGATATTTTAAGTATTCGCCATTTTCTACCCCTTATTCAAATTATTAAAATTAATTTTAATTAGGAACTGTATGTTGTATAAATTTTAATAGTGAATATTGAAATTGGCAAAATTTGGTTTATAAATGATTGAATATAACATGTCATTTATATAAAGAGTTTACCAATAGGATTTTTACTCCTCCTAGCACTCATATTTAATAGCATATATTTGATATATGCATTTATTTGAGTTCATTTGCAATTTTTTTTATAAATATGTTCAAGTTGCCAAAAGTTTGGAAATAGTCCAAACAATGTATTATGCAAAGAGATTCACTCTAATTTGCCGTATAATTGATAAATTGAATAGCGAGGAGTAGTGAATAGGTTTACATGATAGCAAACCGTCAAAATGACTTCGTAGTGATCGAAATTGTTAAAGTAAGGGGAATCGAAAACAGAATATGTCAAAATGCGCACAAGAGATGGAAATCTTCTCGAAGATCTGGTGCATTTTGCATTTAGATGACACTCATTTAGATGATAATATTGGATCATGTACTCATTATTTATGTTTCAAATTCGTTGACTCATTAGTTTCAAAAAATGTTGCCAACAACTGACTTCTGAGATCGTCTGATTTAACACTACAAGATTATTTTCTGTTTTATGTTAAATCCAAGAATCTTGGTGAACTTTAGGCCAACCTTCGAACCTTAATTGACACCCTAGAACCCTAAATGAAGTGGAGTCAAAGACAAATTTGGAGTGTCAATCAGTGTAAAAATTATATTATATTTTGAACAATCATATCGTTTATATCATATTTTGCATAAAATATTTATAATAAAAATAAAAAGCATAACAATATATATTTATAATAATTTACTATAGTTTATTTCAATATCAAATCTTATCATTTGAATTGATAATAGCATTATCATAAAATGTTGGGGATTATTTTTATAACTATTTGTGAGTATGAAGTTAAAAAAAATAACATTAATATTTTTTATATTTATTTAGTTTTAACTTGTTTGTTAATATTTACATTTAAGATATTCACTTTTAAATCTAATTATTATTAAATTAATGCAAAGTCAATTCTCTCTTCTAAGATTGGAGATTATCTCTCCTCTTTGCCTGTCGTTGGTACTCTTTCTTTTTATCTTAGAGGCATAAATTAAATTCTTTTTCTAAATGAGAAAGAAATAATAATCCTAGGTTCTTTGTTGGCCAGAGACAGGTTCTTAATCCCTCTTAATACAGAAACGATACGGAGACACCTAATCTCCTTTCTCTCTTGGCAACTGACAGTTTACGATAGAGAAAGCCAACTCCCCATTCCACCTCCCCTCTACTCTCTCTTTCCTGCAATCTCTTTTAAATTTAATATATAGATATTAGAAGCAAAAGCAGTCCCGCCTTCTCAATGTTTATCTGAAAAACAAATGAAAAGACTCAATCGGTCTTTCTCTTTTCCTCTCTCTTTCTATTTTGTGTGTTTTTCATAAACAGACCTACTGACTTTGGCACTTCATTTCCACCTCTTTATAATATATAGTAGAAATTCTTACCAAGCTTCTTATGTAATATTTTTTCATTTCTAACCTTAAAACAATAATTGAAATAAAATTAGAATTTCAAACTAACATTATTGTATAGAAATATAGTTAAGTATAATAAAAGGGGTATATATATATAGTAATTATATAGTAAAATATAATGTAAAAATTTTGTGAATGAAAGTAAAAAATTGTAAAAAGTAAAAAATAATATCTTGCCATGTTTTAATATTCTTTTAACAAGAATTCAATTCTCCTTATAACCAAAAATTTTGTTTCGATAGGTTTTCAAAAAAAAAAATATTATAAGTTGCAATAAAATTTCATAAATCGGGTGTATGAAAGGTTTATTTATTTTTATTTCATTTTGACATTTAAGGAGTTATAATATTTATTTAAAAATCTGGACTGTCTCAACTCGACTATCTCACAAATTTGAATTGGATAATCAGCTTTTTTCTATATTTGAAAATTAATTAAAATTTTATTCCATCCGATTATAGAATTTAAGGTTTTTAGGATAATTTTCACGGATACTATTTTATTGAAATAAGAAGGAAATCACACAGATAATATGAACATTGTTTTTATTTTTTCAACGTAAATAAAACCTTTACCTTCATTTTTAAGTCAAAATTTAAAAAAATAATTCTGGTACTTTCAGAGATTCAATCAAGCTGAAATTCTATCTATAGCAGTTTAATACAATTTTTAATCATTTGAAAAAGTATCAAACATATATCTTTATTTTTACGGTCAGTTTAGAGAAAAAAAAAATGAAAGCGTGGTAGGTATTGTCCTCTTCCCAATGAGCTACTAGTATACATTTTTCAAAAGTTGATATAAAACTTCGAATTTTGAATAATGCCCGTTAACCAAATTTCATTATTTTAGCTCAAACCGTTTTAGTGTAAACTTGTTTACACACACACACACACGCATTTTTTTCAACCTTAGCGAAAATGACTCAGAAACCTTCAAAACGTATAAAAACATCAAAATCTCGACATCGAAAATTTTCTGGCGAGATAGTAAAAAGAAGATCTTCCGATTTATAGATTTAATGATAGTATTGGTGTAATCTCACAGGTTCATATATCAAATACGGAATATCGAACATATTTTGATTTGTTAGCTACACGTACATACATACATAAACATCCAATTTCAGGGGTTATTTCTTTAGAAAACTCAAATTCGAATTTTTTACCTTTCTCTTATAGTTAAATAAAAGTAAAATTAGCCGAGTTTGATTAAAATAGAAAAAAATAATTTTATAGTTTGATATTTGACTGAGAATTTAAAATTTTTCCCATATATTCACTTTTCATGACCTGGAGAATTCAAATGTCTTTAGAATTTTTCATTTTTGAGAAAAATTTTAAATTGTGAGCAATATGCAGAAAAAACCTTATATATATATATATATGTGTGTGTGTAAGATATATAGTTCAATTATCTGTATATTTATTATAAATTATCAATTGTCAATAAAATTTAATATAAAAATAGTCTAAATATTAATAAATATTAATTCGATTAAATAAATAAATAATATTTGTTAATTATGATTTCATTTCACACAGAGGCCTTCAAACGTGTAAAACATCAAAATTTCGACATCGAAAATACTATCTCTTGCGATAAAATAAAAATAGATCCGCTCATAATTTTCTTTTCTCTTTTAAGAGTTTTTACATATTAACATTCTATTTTTTTATTATAACTTTTCATGGTTAAATAAAGGAAGATAGCGAGATTAAATTATATTCAATTAATCCGAAAAATAATTAATCTCATATGAAAAATGTATAAGTATATTAAAGTTATTTCAAACAAATTTTTATAATGCTTATTCTATAAGAATAGCATGAAATAAACTATAACAAATGAAATATGTATCTGGTGGTGTGATAATGGCCTCTGTAATGGCCAAGATCAATGTATGCTTTTACTAAGAGAGAGGATTAGGGTGGGAGGAAGAAAGTTCTAAATATATTGTTAAAGTCGATTTGGATGCTTGATGTAGCAAACATAATGTAGATGGTATTTAAAATAATTAATTAAATTGTAGCGCATTAATTCTAGTGGAATAATCTGCTGGCAACATCGATAACATAACAGCCAGCAGGACCCATCCAAGTGATTCGAATTGTTTCTATCGTATTATTATGAGGGTTACTAGAAGAGGTGGGTGCCAGTAGGAGGCAAGAAGGAAGGAGGGGAGGATAAATTCTTGGGCAACTGTTCTTAAGCAGTTTCCTTCCTTCCTTCCTACGGGGTCAAATCCAATCGTATAGCGTCGTTAGTTGCGCCAAGTGGTAAGTGCCCCACCATCCCCTCCGCCTGCTAAACCTTTCTTCAATGCGTAATGTAGCGGATTTTAGCTAATTGAAATCAGCCCCTCTCATCGAGTTCCCTTCATAGTACCAAAAAGAGAGGAGAGAGAGAAAGCGAAGGAAAGGGGAATTCTTCCAATTCAAGAAATTGGTTTGGTTGGTCTCCTTTTTGACTTCTCAACCAAACACATCCATCTCAATCAAGGGGTGAATGTCTCTGACTAATCCCTACCGGAGGATTATTACAATTGTACCGCGCTAAATTGGAATTAAAATTCTTCATTCTTCATTTGCATAGAATTCAAGAATAAAAAATTAGCTGGAGTGTCTCCACTCGACTATCTCGCAATTTGAATTGGATTAAATAACATAATATATTATATTTAAATTAAATTTAATTAATTATAAATTATAAATAATAAATAATAAATATTAAACCAGCGCATGTTTGGCTTTTTGTTGATGGCACCACGTCACGTGTTGACGCGTGAGATTTTCAGTGTTAAAAAATTAATTCTGGTAATTTCAGCGAATCAATCAAGCTGAAATTCTATATATAGCAGTTTTATATAATTATTAATCATGTGAAAAATTATCAAACATATATCTTTATTTTTACGGTCACTTTAGAGGAAAAAAAATCAAAACGTTGTAGGTAATGACCCTCTTCCGGTTGAGCTACATTTCTCAAAAGTTGATAGAAAACTATGAATTTTGAATAATGTCCATGTACCAAATTTCATCATTCTAGCTCAAACCGTTTTTGCGTAATCTTGCCTACATACATACACACATACACACATACACACATACACACACACATACACACACACAGACATTTTTCTCAACCTTAGTGAAAATGATTCAGGAACCTTCAAAACGTATAAAAACATCAAAATCTCAACATCGAAAATTTTCATGATCGCAATACTATCTCTGGCGAGATAGTAAAAAAGAAAAAGGAAAATTGAAGGGAAAAGTAAAGATTTATAAAAAAAAGAAGGGATTGCAAGTATTACTGATGGTAATATATTCCACCTAATATCCATAGATTTAATATCAGGTGAACGAGAACAAATCGAGAAAAAAATGCTGATGTATAGAGATAGCCAAATATATCTTGCATTTACATTTTAAAATAAACAATAAATTAAATTTGAATATTCATAGATATTTATTTTTTCAATATATTATATCAAATTTTAATGAAAACTAATATTTTTATTTAATTAGAAGAATTTTATAACAAAATTTAAAAAAGAAATTTCAATCGGTAATTCATTTTTTATTATGCTAATTTTAATGAGAATAAGTAAAGAATAAAGCAATTTTTTTACTGACTAATTCCTGAAGATTAAAGTAAGATTTTATTTATCGATTTATATTTATTTAAAATTTATTTTGTTTTTTTATTTAACCTCTCTATATTTGCCTCAGGATTATCGGTTGATGGATTCTTACAATAAATTAATAAACACTTACACCAGATAATTTTTTACATTTTCGTTTTTAATTTCAAACTGAAAATCTAACAAAAATGCTTTAAAATTCACTGGACACTAGGGAGAAAATTGAGCCCCGGTAACTCCTGCTCTGAATACGAATAACTGGATAATCCAATTATATCAATTTATCAACGTAAAATATCCGATTATCCGATGATAAATTGATAAAATGATTTTCATTTAATTGTTAAGCCTAAAGATAAGATGATATGGGGAATAAAAATGATTAATGAATGTTTATAATAATCACATAATAACCAATTTATATAAATCTACAATAGTATTAAATGAATTTCAAATTTCCAACTTTAACTTTATTTTTTTTTACTCTCTCGCCAAAATTTTCGATGTCGAGATTTTGATGTTTTTATACGTTTTGAAGGTCCCTGAGTCATTGTCATTATCACTAAGGTTGAGAAAAATGTCTGTGTGTATGTGTGTGTATGTAGACAAGTTTACACAAAAACGGTTTGAGCTAGAATAATGAAATTTGGTACACAAACATTATTCAAAATTCGTAGTTTTCTGTCAACTTTTGAGAAATGTAGCTCATTCGGAAGAGTCAATACTTACCACGCTTTCATTTTTTTTTCTCTAAACTGACCGTAAAAATAAAGATATATGTTTGATAGTTTTTCACATGATTAAAAATTGTATATATAGTATTTCAGTTTGATTGAACCGCTGAAAGTACCGGAATTAATTTTTGACACGTTGGCTGCCAATCACGTCAGCACGTGAAGTGGTTCCATCAACAAAGAGCCAAAGACGCGCTGGTTAAATAAATATTATTTATTAATTTTAATTTATAATTTAATTAATTAAATTTAATTTAAATATAATATATGTTAATTAATCCAATTCAAATTTGCGAGATAGTCGAGTGGAAACACTCCAGATTTTTTAATTATTTATAAATAATTTATAGAATTTTTAAAATTATTAATTATAACAGAAATACCATTGATTGATTATTTAGAAAGCTACTTTGACAACTATTTTATTAGGATAAAGGGATGCTAATTCCAATAACCAAATTCTAATTAGATTCAAACGGGGTTAAAGGGTAATAAGATTGGGAATGGAAATTTAACATAAGACTATTATCCCCTTCAACCACTAACGCGACGGTCTAATAGATTCTATGATTTTAGGGGGCAATAATAAAAAAAATAAGACTAAAAGTGAATGATAAAGATTTAAAAAAAAATTAAAAGATAATTATTTTGAATTAGCTAATTAATTAATTTTAAAAAATTCCCAATTTTGTTAATTTATACTACAGACAATGCTAATTATAATGAATCGATATATACATGCCTTCTTGTATATTCTAAATCCGAAAAAAACTAGATACAATGCAAGTTAAATAAAAGTTTATAATTTTAAATTTCATTATCCCATAATAAGTTTTAAAATAATTATTTCATCTTAAAATTGAGATAATTAATTTTCTTTTATCCAATGTTTTCTACCTTTTTAATTGTTCATTATAACGATAAATTTATCATTTAAAATCAGATGTTGCAGAATTTCATCGTAGACTTTAACAATAGATTGTAATGAGAAATCAAATAAACCCAAAATTACAATACGCCAATATCGCGTTATCCTCGTTTAATTGTCAATTTCTCTTTTTTTAAATGTTTCTAATTGAAATGAATTGTTTTGCTAATTAATGCAGTGGTATATCCGTATTGTTGATTAATACCATTAATGATGATTGATGCTCATTTGGTGGTCGTCAAATAGGTGGTGTAAAAATGATCAAATGGGAATGAGGTGGAAAGAGGCGCAATTGCAATTTATTCATACACTATATTGGTTAATAAAAATTAGTGTCACATATACAAGTATACACTTTATATAGGTTCAACTGCTAAACGATTAGAGTATATATCCAAGCAACTTTGATATTATTAATTGTATTATTATCATATAAATTAAGTGTAAATACTAAAATCGATAAAATTTTATTTATTTTTTTTTTTTTGTATTTCTAAATCTTTGTTTATTCGCATGATAATTAATGACAGGAATGATGAAAAAATTTATTAACATAGATTTTATATTTTAGTTTTGTAAAAAAAAAATTTTTGATAGTTTTCAAATGTAAATCAAGTTCAGTTGAGATTGAAAAACCAAAATTCAAAATTGGTGTATACCATTCATAAAGTAAGTTTCTTTGAAAGATTTAATAAGATTAGTATTCAAAACAATTTTTCTTAAATGTTCGATAATCCGCCTTCAAACAAAATAATTTATTTTATTCAAATGGAATCTCAAATAAAACATAAATCGACATATTATTTCAACACATTGTCTAATTTTGATTATTAATACTAAAGTTAAAAAAACATGTATGAGTATTTCTGGTAAAATAATTCGATTTATCCTGTTGATTGAATAACCACAATGAAAGAGTAATAATAAAAAAAATATAAATAATGACACAATAACAACAACAGAAGCATCGTGTTATTTATTCAATATTGACTGGATAGATCATCTATTTGTAATGAAAACAAAGATCTATTTAACAAAAGGCGGATTTTGGAAATTATATGATCCTCGAGGTCATGAATCCACTACGATAGATTGGGTATGTAGAGGGTTTAATAACAAAAAACATTAAATAAATTTATAGTAAAAAAAAATTTTAAAACAAGTTTTTAAATGCACTAAAAATACAAATATTTTTATATACAAACTTTTAATTAATTTGAATTATCAATTTATTACATTACACAATTTATATTATATTTATTATAAAAGTTTGTCGTGAGATTTACCTATTTTATATAACATATATTTTTTTTTCTTAGAATTACTTTTGTTAATATCAAGTTACGTATGTGTTATTCTTGTTTATCTACACAGGTAAAGCTTCTTATTATATAAATTCTCTAATGTAATAAATTGATGGATTTAATTTATAATTGAAAGTTAATTTTTTATTTTATTTTTTAGAGTATTAATTAAGAGCCTCTTTTTAAAAATGTTTTTAACTATTAATTTATCTTTCTTATTTTTGGAAGGACCTTGTCGTTACAAAATAAATTATAATTAATAGGATATTAATTAATTAATTAATTATGAGATCCAATTATTATTAATTTAATTGGGAATTAATTATTCGTTTAATTATTAAACTCGGTAGTCGCGGTAGTTGAGAAAAGGCAAATACAGTGGCATCTAACATGGCGAGTGCCAATCTTTAGTTTTTTAATATCGAAAAATACTGACAATTACAAACTTTAAAATATTGTCTATCAAAATTCAATCACTATTAATATCTTTTATTTATTTTATTTTTATTTAAAAGATTGTGTTGAGGATAACTGCTTTAAAATTTAATTCCAAGATTTTTCCCGACAAACTTTAATGTAATAATGAGTGTTAAATAGATAATCTAATCTAATCTTATTATGCCAGCTAAAATTGTATATATATATATATATATATATTTGTAAATGGGTTCTCAGAAAGGATTTTTTTGAAATTCACATCATAGATTATTTATAAAGAAAAATCGAGTTTTATTGATCACATCTCTGGGAAAAATCATCTTCATTAGTTTTTTCTTAATTTAAATAGATGTTATATCCATATCTGTTTTTTTTTAAATTAATAGATACATTTAAATTATTTGAAATTGTTATACAACGTTTAGAAGATTTATCTTTATTCGATATAGGAGAATTAAATGACGTCATCAATTTCGTCATTCAGCGACTCCGTAAATACAAAATATTATATACTAGCTGTTCAGTCCACCTTGGGCGTTCTTCACATCTAGACGGGGGCCTATATTTGGTTGGAAGTTTATATGTAAAAGGTTATGTAAATTACCAGCCAAACCCAATAATAATGAATCATTTTTTTTTTAATTTAATTACCGAGTGGAGGATCGGAGTCCCGGTAAATTATTATTAATTTATTTAAATCTAATTTTCTCAAACATTTATATTTAGTGAAATTAAATGTGTGGAAAAGGGAAAACAACATTATTATATAGGTAATATTTGCAATTTCCTTATACCATTATTTTTTCTTGAATGTTTAATAATTAAATTCAAAATAATTTACAAATAATATGAAGATTTACCTGTAGAATCGGTCGCCGAGGTAAGGATCGGTGTTCAATGAGACAATTGGTCCAGCATTCATTCTTGTCACGGCCGGACAATTCATGGCAGTCATTAACGGTTGCCGAAGCGATTGATTGAAATAGCCACTCGATGTAGCCAGCAATGAAACCGCCATCGATGGAACAGCACCAGGTAACAATTCACAGAGCACCGCAAAATGGTCATATCTAAACAAAAACAAGCAAACAAACAAAATAAATTAAACCATTTTATACAACTATCACATTAACTTAAAAACAAACCTACATATATTTTAGAATAGATCAATTATATAATCATAATGGTCACAGATTATATTATTCATAGATAGAAAGTGGACATAGACCTGAACTTGGATGGTGTTCAAATTTGATGGATGATCAAATGGATCGAAATGTCAGTCAATACATTTCAAAAGAATTTCTGACATCAGATGTACCCTGACATTATCTTATTTTTTGTGAATAAAAATTTTAATATCGGACCAAATTCACCCAATCTTCAAATTTCTTGTTTAAACTATAGAAGTACTAACAGAACTTGGGACTATAAACTATCCTAATTTTAATGAAAATACTTATCAAAAATACTTGAACTAAAAATGGTACATTTATGATATCATGCTATTAATATAATAATAATAATAATAATAATATTAATAATAGGTATAAAAATCATAATGAATACGTTTAAACTAGTAAAGTAGAGGAAATTTTTTTTTCAAGAATAATAACACTAATAATGCGATAAAAAATCTCTATTGTCAAAGTGACAGATGTTCCAAAAAAAAAACGCGAAAAGAAATTGCATCTCTTGGATTTATTGTTAGCAGTAAAAAGGCAAAAAGCGAACGAACCTTTCTTCTACTTTTCTTCCCAACCTAGAGATCATATTTAACCTGATCCCTACCATAGTGAATAATATTAATAATAATAAACGACAAAAAAATTTATTTTATATTAGACTCAAATCCCTCTTTTAATAGAAAAATAACAAAAGGGTAGAGTGTGTATGTGTGTGTGAGAGAGAGAGAGTAATGATTAACAGGTGTGTTAACTTTTTAAATATTTTATATTTTTTATAAAATTTTTATAATGAGTTTTATAGTTTCTTAACTTACTAAAGAATTTCTATCTAATTATAATAGTGACATTTAAATGAGGTCATTTAAATCAGAAACTATTTTACTCAACTTTTTAATATACTTTTATATAATAACCAAGTAAAATATTATGTTAAATTTTTTTTTCTTTTAGAGAAAACTTGTTTGTTAACAAAGATTATATTTTAAATAATATTCGAAGGATTTTATTTCAAAGAATCTTGAGGGGTTGTATTATTTAGCCCCCCTAGACTTTTTTTTTTAGTCAAGGAGCTATATAGTTAAATACAATTTATTTTTTACTCGTCTAGATTAAAAGCATTTGATTATGGATTTTAATTTTTTTAATTTACTTATATTTTTTCTTTTTCATTCCCAAATCAAATTTATAAAAGAAAACAGCCTCGAGATTGAAAAATTTAAAAAAATGTTTAATAAAATGCAAATTTAATATTTTATAGATTTAATTATATAATATTACTAATTTCAATTAATATTATAAATTTCTTTGAAATATGTTCCTTTTTAATTAAAACTAGCTGCTCCGAGCGCCTTCGGCGCTCTTCACACCTAGACGGGGGCTCCGCCCCCTGAACCCCCGAGTGATACATAGTATTCGGTTGAAAGTCTGTATGTAAAAGATTTTCATCCATTTTGTTTCAATCAGTATAAGTAGATAAGAATTGTATTTGTTTTCTTGTAAAATATATCTAATCCAAAACATACCTGTTAATAAGGAGGCCAAGTTCCTATCGGTTATTTGTTTGCCTAAAAAAGGGTTCAAATCCATCCCAATGCCAAGTTTAGATGCACTTGTTTGTTAATTATCATCCCATGTCCCTTCCTTCATTGTTCACCCACCTTGGTCCTTGGTCTTCCACCGGATGTTTCCCAATCGGTTTCTCTCAATTTCTAGTTTCTCCAATTCCAACCACTTCCCCTTCCCATCCCAGCCTTCTTGATTTTATTACCTTAACTATATCTGGACATTATATCTCGTTATGCCATCTCCACCATCCCCCTGTGACCTCATCTTCTTTTGTCCTATAAATGCTGCGAACAATATTAATCTCACAAATACTCCAAATCGTCTCCCAGAGTCATCGATAGGGTGACCAAACGTCCCGTCTTTAGGTGCTCTGTCCCAAAAATGTCTTCGGGACACCCTACTGTTTTTTCAATATTTAGGACATTTCGTAATTTTTTTTTCAAAATTTTTTCAATTTAGTTCTAAAAAAAAGGTATACCGTTTGTCCCGGTTTAGTGTTTTCGAAATATGGTCACCCTAGTCATCGATCAACATGAAAAATAATTGTTTTATATATTTTAATTTTGATCCTCTTTGATGAGATAAGCCCCTTTACTGCATAATAACAGGCGTTACTCAATTACAACGTCGATTTAAATTCTTCTCGAATATTATTATCCTTCGTGATTAGAGATCTTAAGTATTTAAATATTTATACTTTTTCAAATTCTACATTTTGTATGATAATTGTATATAAGTCGTATCCGTATCATAATTCCTGAATTTTTTTGTTTAATTACATTTCGGTTGATTTTTCCCCAATTTCTCTAATCACATATCTCCTCTTCCAGTCCAATTCATTTACCTGGCTTAAGAAATTTTTTAAAATTTCAAATAGAGGGAGAGAGAGAGGTTCTAATTATATATATATATATATCTGTTTCTATGACAACAAAAAAGTAAACAAATTACATACATACAAATAGTCTCCTTTATATATATTTCTGGAAAATGGAACACCCGCAGCTCAGCTCAGGAGTTACCTAAGATTCTAATTTCTTTTTTATTTTTCATCATTTGAGGTACCCTTCACCTCAGAAAAATTTCGTTACCTTACTCCTTGTAGTTTAGGCTCTGGAGTTTTTTGCGTACAGACGGACACTATCGTATTAAATATATAGATATTGTTCTTAATTTTATTTTATTATTGTCAGGATTCTTCTGAGAAGTTTACTGATAAATAATTCCTTCAACTGAAGTTAAAAATACTTGATCTACAATAACCATTATTCCTGTAGTAAAAAATCTCCAATCTAATCTATTTATTTTTAATTCCAAATATTATTAATATCTGATTTTATATTTATAAATTCTCGGTCCTTAAAAAAAATATTCTTTATATTCTAAAGTATTGTGGATATATCCGTGAATAATAATAAATTGACTGGTCAAATAATCATGAAATCCATCTAGTCCTAATCTAATTTGTAGCAAATTCATCGTCAATCAATTTCTTTTTTTCAATATCCCATAAATTATTTTATTTTAAATTTGAAACACATTAATAAGAATTTATGGTATTTATGGTAATAAAGCTCTGCACAGATGCCTATCTCGATTCAGACAATTTTTCTAAATAAATTCAACACTACTAAAATATTAATAATAATTCTAGAATCCCACACAGAAATATTAAAATATACAAATTTTTATTTTAATTTCTAATATACAACAATAATTTAAATTATTTAATTTTATTTAGTCTAAAACTTAATCTTTTAAGGAATTTAATGTATTTATTAAATTATGTTTGTTTAATATTTTAATTTAAATAAGATATTTTAAATAAATTATTATTTTAAAAGAAGATGAATTGAAGAACTAATTTGTTTTTTGTAATTTATGTAAAATATTCACATACATATAATTCCCATAGCCATCTTGAATCATTATAATGTTTTGATTGGGATATTTATTAAAACCTCTTATTAATTACGTTAATTAAGAAAAAACACTTAAAATTATTTTTATAGTTAATGAGATCAATGAAGATCAATTTTTAATATCAAAACCCTCAATTTCGCGAATTTTATAAAAATCTTACACCTAGAAACGGGACAATCCCGGAAAACGGGACTATATATATATATATTAATATATATATGGAAGTGAAATAATAATTTAGTAGCGCTGGTTTGAAAAACAGTTCTCGCCCATTGGAACAATAGACTATTATTGTAATTGCAGTTCTTATTAATTATTAATCATTTTATATTTAATTAAATTAACCATTAAAATGAATGAGAAAAGCCAGAGACTGATCTTGACAAATAATATAATTAATGACAATAATTATTTTTAATAAATAAATAAATTTAAATAAAATGAACCAGATATATATAATATAAATAAGAGGATCAACACTCGTATTGAATGCATCATTAAAATAAATTAAATTGACCAATATATACATATTAATATTTAAAATAATATTAACTTTATAAATGACAATAATTCATATTTATTATCAATGATCATTATATAGGTTATATTATTTATGCCCAAAATGTTACTTTGAATAATTAAATAAATAAAAAGTTATACAAAAATTTAAAAATGATATAAAACAATATTTCTTTAAAAATATATTTATATATTTATTTATTTTTATTTGTTTATAATTTAAAGATTTTTAAAAATTATTTGAATTTATTTTTAATAACATTCTGTAATTCTAAAAAGATAATTAATAAATTATAATTTTCCAGATTTTATCATATGATTAAATGGACAGGAGATCGAAATGTATTTGGAATACTATATATATATATATATATATATAGGAGGCATTTTTAATTATTTAAGTATTTTTAATATCTCTATATGTATATGACGAATTATATAAAATTTATTTGCAAAACAAACGAATTATGAATTAACAAATTAAACCTCTTATTAGTAAAATAAAAAAAAAATTTTTTTATATATTCCTATAATTCACCATAATAATATCACCACTCTACATATATCCATTCGCACCAGCCTACAACCCCCCCCCCCCCCCACTTTTAATTTACTACCCATAATTCACACCCTTTTCAATTAATTAATCATATAAATATTCATATATAAATTACTAAATTAAAAAATTATTCATATTTATTTAATTTTTTTTATGTTTGATATACATGTATATACATACAATATATTCTATAATGAGAATTTGCTTTTCATGTCATATTCAGATTCCCAAATATAGATGAATAAATCGTTTTATCTATTCTATTACAATATTATGAACAAAAGCAATCGATTAGAAACAGAGAGTTGACTTTCATTCATTTTAGCCTAATGTAATTTCAAAATGTATCAATTCAATTAAATATTCCATTAATGTATAAGTATATACATTTATACATCGTTATTAGATCAAACCGCAAATCAGTAAAAAAGAAGTAATTCATTTTTTTTTATTTTATAATTTCCATCTGCATGTAAATGAATATTTTCGAATTAATCATAAAATTAAATTTTAGTTTTTATGTTTCAATTTAATTTATTCTATGATTTATTTATTTTTCTATACTAGATCTTTTTTTATTTTTATTTATTTAAGATAACATAAGCGATAAAATTTATATTTTATGAATTTAAATTAAAATTATATTTAATGATGATTATTTTCAATATAAAATGTTTAATTTTTTAGAATTAAAAATAAAATTAGATATATTTAAATAAATGGATATATTTTTAATATTTTTTAAATAATGTTAATGATAGATCAACAGACCTCTCAATATTTATATGTTAATATGCAAATTGGAAAAAAACGGCCTAGTACTTATTCAATTGAAGAAAAATGCAATTTCCTCCCTTTCATGTTTTTTCCAACTGAATGAATTCCTCTTTCTTATCTCTTCGTTGATATTTCTTGTTAATATTTAATAAAATTCGTTTCATTTTTTTTCTTCTACGTACACGACTCATTTCTCCCTCCCCCTCATCTTTTACCCTCATTCTGTTCTTACTTCTCCAACCGTTTATTTTTTCACCCATTTGCTATATCCTCTACTATACATCCCTTATCCCTCATCCCTTACCAAGAAAATTCTACATATTCTATTGGAATAATAAATTTTAAGTTAAATATATATATATATATATATATATATGCATATAAATAAATTTATATTAAAAGTAAAGAAAAATAATGAATAGAATAGAATAGAAAAAAAACTATATTTTTGCTCGATTAATTTTAATAAATATGTGGGCAGTATTATAATAACACAATAAATAATCATTCGTACGAGACGTACATAGGTGATGTTTCCAGCATGGGGAAAGTCAGTTTTCTGGATAAATATATAAAAAAATTGGATATTCAGTCAGATTAAATCTTTAAAATTTTCTACATATCATAATTAATTGAGATAAGTAATTCATTTTTAATAAATATCCAGTACATTCGTGATGAAAATTTCATATAATTTTATACTAGCTAATCTTCGGCGCTCTTCATATCCAGATAAAAGCTCCACCCCTTGTAGCCCCTATATATATATATATATATATATATATATATATATATATATATATATTGTATATCTTGTATCTATCCTGAATAAAATAATTATATTTTTAAATATTAAACTTTATACCAAAAAATGAAATCATAATTAACAACTATTATCTAATTATCGAATTAATATTTATTAATATTTAGACTATTTTATATTAAATTTTATTGACAATTCATAATCTATATATTTAATACGATAGTGTCCGTCTGTACGCAAAAAATTCCAGAGCCTAAAATACAAGGAGTAAGGTAACCAAATTTTTCTGAGGTGAAGGGTACCTCAAATGATGAAAAATAAAAAAGAAATTAGAATCTTAGGTAACTCCTGAGCTGAGCTGCGGGTGTTCCATTTTCTAGAAATATATATAAAGGAGAGTGTTTGTATGTATGTAATTTGTTTACTATTTTGTGTGCTGTCATAGAAACAGATATATATATATAATTAGAACCTCTCTCTCTCTCCCTCTATTTAAAATGTTAAAAAATGGAGTGTTCTAGCCAAATTAAGAAATTTAAATGCCTTATGCAACATTGATAGGTAAATGAATTGGACTGGAAGAGGAGACATTTGATTAGAGAAATTGAGGAAAAATCAACCGAAATGTAATTAAACAAAACAATTCAAGAATTATGATACGGATACGACTTACATACAATTAACATACAAAATGTAGAATTTGAAAAAGTATAAATATTTAAATACTTAAGATCTCTAATCACGAAGGATAATAATATTCGAGAAGAATTTAAATCGACGTAATTGTTATTATGCAGTTAAGGGGCTTATCTCATCAAAGAGGATCAAAATTAAAATATATAAAACAATTATTTTTCATGTTGATCGATGACTAGGGTGACGATATTTCGAAAACACCAAACCGGGACAAACGGTATACCTTTTTTGATTTTAGAACTAAATTGAAAAAATTTTGAAAAAAGAATTACGAAATGTCCCAAATATTGAAAAAACGGGACAGTAGGGTGTCCCGAAGACATTTTTGGGACAGAGCACCTAAAGACGGGACGTTTGGTCACCCTATCGATGACTCTGGGAGACGAGAGTAGATTTATAGTATTTGTGAGATTAATATTGTTCGCAGCATTTATAGGCCAAAAGATGAGGAGGTCACAGGGGGATGGCGGAGATGGCATAACGAGAAATAATGTCCAGATATAGTTAAGGTTATAAAATCGAGAAGGCTGGGATGGGAAGGGGACGTGGTTGGAATTGGAGAAACTAGAAATTGGGAGAAACCGATTGGGAAACATCCGGTGGAAGACCAAGGACCAAGGTGGGTGGACAATGAAGGAAGGGACATGGGAGAGATGGGACAGGGTAGGATTTGGTCGTAGCTCAGGATAGGGACGCTTAGAGAATGCTGCGGCTAAGAACTTTCGAAAACTGTAGAGACACAGAGTTAGATAAATATAACATATACAATAATAATACATAATTAATTTTCTGATTAAATTAAAATATATTTTACAAGAAAACAAATACATGTCTTATCTACTTATACTGATTGAAACAAAATGGATGAAAACCTTTTACATACAGACTTTCAACCAAATACTATGTATCACTCGGGGGTACAGGGGGCGGAGCCCCCGTCTAGATTTGAAGAGCGCCGAAGGCGCTCGGAGCAGCTAGTTTATAATAAATATACAGAAAATTGAACTATATATCTTACATATATATATATAAGGTTTTTTCTGCATGTTAAAACTTTTTTCAAAAATTCTAAAGATATTTGAATTCTCCAGGTCATGAAAAGTGAATATATGGAAAAATTTTAAATTCTCAGTAATATGCAGACAAAAACATTATACAATTAGCAATATCAAACTATAAAATTATTTTTTTCTATTTTAATCAAACTCGGCTAATTTTACTTTTATTTAACTATAAGAGAAAGGTAAAAAATTCGAATTTGAGTTTTCTAAAGAAATACCCCCGAAATTGGATGTTTATGTATGTATGTACGTGTAGCTAACAAATCAAAATATGTTCGATATTCCGTATTTGAGATATGAACCAGTGAGATTACTGCAATACTATCATTAAATCTACTAATTGGAAGATCTACTTTTTACTATCTCGCCAGAGATTGTATTGCGATCACGAAAATTTTCGATGTCGAGATTTAATAGGATGATTTTTTTCTTTCAAATTCAAGTCAAAGTACCCGTTTGGTGAAACATTCTTAAGTATTATTACTTAATAAATCAAATTGAGATTATTCATTAAATATTATATTTTTATCTATAATTAATAAAAATTTATATTTTATTAGATGAGATAGCGGGAATATTGCGAAAAGATCTCTCATTTAAAGATCTTTATTATATATTTCCCCCCATTAGTTTTAAACAAAAACAAAATAAAAATTCTTATAGTGGCTACAATATTAGGTCTTATATAATATATTTCAATATTTAAATAATCAAATTTAATTTAAAGAAGATTATATTTTGATTTTTAATGAGTGAGAGTGTGTGTGAGAGAGAGAGAAAGTGCTGGAATGGGAACTATTTCTTATTCATTATTCATATTCTCCGTCTCTAAATATTATATATATATATATATATTTATAGATTTAGAGAATGTTCTGAAAGTCTCCCTCCCTGTTCTTCTTGTTCTTCTCCGTTGTCGTCTTCTTCTTCTTCTCCTTTTAACGGCAAACTTTATTGAATTTTGAATTTACAATTATGAACTTCATAAGTCCATTAGACATCTTTTATCATCTCATCATGATAATGATAAATGGAGAGACGAAAAGGAAATTGAAATATATATATATGGCATGCATATTTTAGATTCTATTTATTGAATAAGTTAAGGGCCATGGTACATATTTCAGAAAACCCAAATAATATCTACACATTTAAGCAAAAGGTGACGAGAAGAGATATTTGTTCTCAAAAGTCTTGCATATTCTAGCGAATAAATATTTAGATTTAATATGAATGGAAATTGATAATATTCTATATTTATTTATTAATATCTAGAGAGAGAATGATCATATAAAGTACCTTATCAGGAATTCAAAATTAATTTAATATATATGTAATCACATATTTATATTACATTTTTAATTTCAATTAATTAAGGGTTAGAATTCAATATCAATATTATCTATATTATAAATAATAAATAACAAATCCATTCTAAAGTTAATTAATGATAATATCTTAATGTAATATCTTAATGTACTGAAAAGCCGTAAAATAGGCTGTAATCAATGAAATATGATTTATCTTTTCTTTTTGAAAAATCTAAGAAATTTAAACTATATTATTTTTATTAATATTTCATTCATCGTCAGAAATACTAAATTTTAAAAATTTTGAATAAATACGTGGACAGGTCAATAAGTCCGTGACTTTTTTTAAATGATCACAGGTTTTTTGATAAAAAATTATTTTATTTTTCAACGTAGTCTCCTTTTGTCTATACACTTCTTCCAACTATTCTCGAATTTTTGTATCCCTACTAAAAAATAAGATTTGTCGGGGACATATTTGGTGGCGATTCACCCCGAGAAACCCACTGTTTTGACTGCTGTTTGGGCTCTGGTATGTTGTGGTGGATCCACGTTTCATTCACGGTTACGAAATAGGGCTAAAACTAGGTTTCAGTGATGTTTTTTTTGGCAAAAAATTTTGCTTAATGAGCACACAAATTTATCTTGTTTCCATTTTCTGCTTCAATCACGAGGTAGTCTACTATTAATGCAAGTCAAACAAAAATTAAAAGACCCAGCTAATTCGAATATCGACAAGAGTCAAGTGATAGTTGCCTGCTGATAGGAGAAGTGCTGCCATTTCATTTAAGAGACGAAAAATTACAAAAGTCAAGGGCTTTTATTATATTATACACTTTTACTTAACTCACTCTGTCCGGATGTTTGTTTGTCCGCGGCATTTTATAATCGATATTTCAACAACTTCCCGTCATTCAATCAACTTGAAATTTTGCATACGCGCTTGCTCCTGCTAATAATACACGAATCAATTGAAAAATCCACTGAATTATTTATCTATTAGTGGTAATTAATTAACTAAACTTTCATATGCGGAATATGGAATAGTTCACTATTTCAATCATAGATGGCAATAGCAGTTCTAGAAGCGCTGAATACGACTAAAAAGTATAAAATAAATTTAAGTAAAAAGAAATCTTTTTAAAAAATACACTTTACTTAAAATTGCACTAAAAAGTAAAAAATAAAATCACTTTAAAGTGTGTGCGCTCAAATTATAATAACACCGTAAAACATTTGCTTCCATTTGGTGTTATTATAATTTGAGCGCACACACTTTAAAGTGATTTTATTTTTTACTTTTTAGTGCAATTTTAAGTAAAGTGTATTTTTTAAAAAGATTTCTTTTTACTTAAATTTATTGACCTATTCTCCTATATTTATTTTTTGTTATCAATTTAGTCTAAATTATTATATAGAGTTGTTGAAATAGAGTATATATATATATATATATATATATTATATTTTGTTCATTTATTAAAAATCAATTTCAATATCCTACACACACACACTTTATTTATTTTATTTATTTAATCAAATCAAATCAAATCCTGAATATATGAAATATTTAATCAAATATACAGATATATATTTATATATTAGTATATTTGAATTTAAAATGTACAGTCTATAAGAGTAAGCAAGAGAGAAGGAAAGAGAAGATTGAGTGTGTAAATTGTATGGTATTATATACATATATATATATATATATATATATAAGAGTAGAGGACTTATTTCCCGTTGGGTGTGGATAACTTTGCAAAGCAAGTAAGTTGGCTGGCTGGGTCCTTTGAACATGAATTTGCTTGTAAGGAAGGCGTCGTTGTTGCTTGAGGCCATTTCAAGTTGACTGTCGAGCGTTCCAATCATTCCTCAGGCCCATCCAATTCCCTTCCGTCCGTCCATACACTTCTTCTTCCACTTAAGAGGGTGAGGGTTTGTGCGAGCATAATGGAACAGAGTTTCCCCGCAAACGAAAGAGATTCGTGGTCACTCCCTTACAACGAGAACCAAGATGGAAATAACAATGACGAGGACATGGAGGATCGTACTTGCTTATTCTTAACACCCAGCATCAAAGTTTGCCACAAAGGAAGAGAGGATGGAGAATTGTGGAAGAAGAAGAAGGGGGGAGGGGAAATACGAAACCAGCAACAAAACCAAAATCGTTTCGATATGAAAATTTAATTTACAAATGATTCCATCCAATTCGAATCTACTAGGATATCATATACTAGCATCGTTTTAGTGAATTCCAATAGAAATATCGAATTATATAGAAACAATTAATGGAAATATTTACTACTGTAATTTATATTAATAATAATAGAAACTTATTTTAATTAACTTAACGTTTTGAATTTTTGATTTAACAAAGATAAAATTTATGTTTGTTTTGTATTTACTCCTCCTTAATAGGTATCTTAAATTGTGTATAATGTATAGTAAAAGAATGAGAGGGCAAGATCTGTTGATATTTGATTTAAGGGTGATTTTGTCAAGGGTGCAACATTTCTTGACTCTTCATTGAAATCAAAACCTAACCACCCTCCCGATCTTCATCCCCTTTCTACACTCGTATATAATGGAAATCGATAGATAATAACTTTTGAATTCAAGCATAAAAACGTAAAGAAAAATCTTGATATCTTGATATCATTGATCTCTGTCACGTTTTTGCTCTTTCTCTCTCTCTCTCTTTTATCAAATGGAGATCATTTTGTAAGGCATACGTCGCTAAAAGTACGAGTGGATATTTGTTACCAATCCTATATAAAATAAAATATATATATGAAGTAGAATATATACATATATATATATGGGTGGGGGGAGAAAAATATGAAAGGGGATGATCCAAGTTAATAATATGGTTACAATATAAATGCAATATCTTTTAAGCAGCGAAGGGGTGAACAAAATATAATTTTCCAAAAAAGAATACAACATCAATGGAAAAAATTGAATTTCCAAGAATGTTATGTATTTCTAACCAATTTATATGTCATTTAAATTAAATAATTAATAATGGTGTAATGTTTTAATTCAAATAAGTAACTAAGAAAAATAATGATCAATAATAAAACATGTTGTCTCCCTCATCATCATCTCGAAAATATACTTTTTTCAAATTTCGACACAAGATGTTTTGGTAATTGTTTAGTCTAACCCAGTGATTCCCAAACTGATGAACCGCGACACCTTCATAAGGGAGCCGCGAAAAAATTTCCTAATACTTGAAATTTTTTGGTTCTAAAAAAAAAGGTAAAATGGTTTTGTGGGGAAACTTTTGAACATTTTCGATTAAAATAAAGGTCAAACGTTTTCTGGACTAAGCTTTTGAACATTTCGTACTTTTTTTCAAAATTAACCGTTTGTCCCGGGTTGGTGTTTTCGAAATATGGTCACCCCAATTAAGGGAGCCGGGGAAAATATTCTATGTATTATGGGAGCCGTATACCGAAAAAGTTTGGGAACCTCTGGTCTAACCAATGTATCATGGATTTTGATGAAACTTTACCATTTCCTTAAGCAGTATGTGGCGGTCGCTTCTAGTTTACGGGATAAAAATTATTAAAGTTTGAATATAAATTCATATTCTATTTAGTTACCATGTTTTATGATTTGACCACCAGAGGTTAGGATATAAGAAATTAATTAAATAATTTTCCTTAGTGAATAAGTTAATAATTAGTGAATTAGTCAATAAAAATATTATTAAATATAGCTGCTCAATAATAACTAGTTTATCTGTCAAACTTTAATAATTTTTATCTCGTAAACTAGAAGCGACCGCCACATATTGCTTAAGAAAAGTTTGTTTGGAATCAAAAAAGAAATTCACTGGTAAAGTTTCATCCAAATCCATTTTACATTGGATAGACTAAACAATTACCGATTTTTTTTTTATTTAATTGAAAAAATTCATTGATAAATTAATTTTAAAGTGCTCTTATGTTATTTTGAGATATTCCATGATATGAATGATTTAAATTTTATAAAATCAATTTCAAAATTTAATATTAATTTAGAAAAAAAATTTAAATCTCGATAATTTATATATTATTTTATATAATGTTATTTTCACATTTATATATTAATTAAAATTATTCAAAAATTATTATCTTTATTTGTAGAAATTATATATCAACTTATTTTATTGATTTATACGTTATTTTATAAATTAATTCACTGTCAGTGACGGCAGGCAGAGGGATGTTTGTTATTAAATACCATAAACCCACCTATATATGTATATATATAGTAAAAGATTATACATTTATGACATATATTAATATATGATTAAATTAAAACATGTTCTAGAGAACGTAATAGAATTTTCAAATTAAATTCAATTTTACTAACCAAAGGGCCTAATAATATTGTATGATAAATTGATTGTATCCGGGCAAGTAGGCAAATATTTTATACTCTGGGAAAATATTACATGACACAAACTCAATATATAGATATTCACTATAATCAATTCTTTTCTTTTTTTTTGTTATTCGATTGTAATTAATTTCAATATTTATGGGGGTGACCTGTGGTTTTTGGGTTGTGGGTGAATACGGGATTGATGGTACTTCACCTGAATACAACTTTCCCTTTCATATTGTTTAGAAACACAAAAGTAGGGATACAGGACATTTGGTGTGGGGGAGAAGTCGGGGTTGTTTTCGTTTCAATGGAATCTCTAGCTTAGAGAAGATTGCAAAGTGAGTGGAAGGGCAAAGGGCCTAGGCACTTAGTCTTAATAGAATGTAGGCTGGATGGATAGAACGGGTGAAGAGAGTGTGGGTGGAGGGGAGGAATAAGAGAGGGGGTTCATGCAAAAAGGTATCTGTACGAAGACAAAGCGCGGAATGGCCAAGAGATAAGGGACTCTCGGGATGGTTGAATAACCGTAGACATAAAGCAAGGGCAATTAACGCAGGGTTTGCGAGAAATTTGGCCTCATAAAGGGCGGCAAAGGGCTTATAGCCAATGGCAAACAAATAGAACGCAACTGTATTAACAACCAACAGTCTATTACAATTGCCAATTCGGTTAGAGAAGTAATCCCTCTCCCATTCTCTCTGTCTCACTATAAAATATATTTTATAGTAATATACAAACATATCGTATAACTTTATTACTTTTAATAGGTGAAGGAGACTTAAACAAAAGTTCATATATTTCAACAATTACATATAGACTTAAAAAAAATTAAATTAATTTTTATATCGATCAGAATAGAACAAATTGTATTTATATAGAGATTTTTAACACGTTGAAGACCGCATGCCCATCGGTGGGTCACGCCGCAACAACATTTATTTACTTTTATGTAAATAAATCTGGGGGTTCAATAATGTCTACCTCAAATTATTATAAACATATACAATAATTTTTTTATTCATAGGTACTTTTATAAATAATAAAATATATGACTATATATTATAAGATAGTATAATGTAAGTAAATAGATCCTATCAGTGTATTGGGATCCACTATCGTGGACCCTCATTTTCATTTCATCGACTCCCAATTTTTACTATCTCGTAAGAGATAGTATTGCGATCACGAAAATTTTCGATGTTGAGATTTTAATGTTTTTATACGTTTTGAAGATTCCTGAATCATTTTTACTAAGGTTGAAAAAATGTCTGTATGTGTGTGTGTGTGTGTGTGCATGTATGTAACCAAGATTACGTAAAAACGGTAGTTTTCTATCAACTTTTGAGAAATGAAGCTCAACCGGAAAAGAGTCATTACTTTCAACGTTTTGATTTTTTTTCCTCTAAAGTGACCGTAAAAATAAAATAATATGTTTGATAATTTTTCACATGATTAATAATTGTATAAAACTGCTATATATAGAATTTAAGCTTGATTGATTCGCTGAAATTACCAGAATTGATTTTTTAACACTGCAAATCTCACGCGCCAACATGTGACGTGGTGCCATCAACAAAAAGCCAAACATGCGCTGGTTTAATATTTATTATTTATAATTTATAATTAATTAAATTTAATTTAAATATAATATATTATGTTATTTAATCCAATTCAAATTTGCGAGATAGTCGAGTGGAGACACTCCAGCTAATTTTTTTCACTGACGTAGACCCCTTGCAGGTTGCCTAGACTCCTGAAGGTCGATATAGACCACTTTGGGAATCCCTGATTTAAAGTAACAAATGCTTAAACTTTTTGCACTTTTAAACATATATCTATAATTTATTATTTAAAGAAAAATACAAAATATAGAAATATGAATATTGCTTTTCTCTTTCAGTCTCTACGTTTTCAATTATTATCAGATTCATGAATATATCAATGAGTGAGCATCTTTAAGTAGTTCTATGTTTTATTGAAGTGTGTGTGATTGTTTTTGTTTCTATTCTCCCGTTTTGAATAAATAACTGGAGAGAGCAGAAAACATTGCGAATATGTTGAATGATGAACCAATTTTTGAATCTTAAGATGAGTGGTTACTCATCTCTCTCATCATTTGCACTATTTTTCACAATTTTAAAAGAAAAAAAAATACATAAAAATATATTTTCTAAAATAAGTACATCATTTCCAAAATATTTTTTTTTCTTTCTTTCTTTTTATTTTATTTTCAAAAATCAATTCTCGAAAATAACTCTGACAAGATTTTCAGATAAATAAAAAAATGAATCCCTTTGAATGGCCATTCCGATTTCAAATCAATAGTCCCTCCCCCCACGCGTTCAGTCGAAATGGGATGTCATCAGGATGACCCCCGGGTCTTTCTCACAAAAAAAAATTTGATCAAATATCATCATCATATCGCATTTCGATAAATTTCTATCAAAGCATTTTGTGGGACGGGAGGATTTTTTTCATTTCTTTTATATATACTACATCCAATCAATTTTAGATTACTTTCTTATCCTCGATATTTCTTCAAATATAGGTATATATTTAAAGAACATAAAAATTTTATATACGTAGACATATAAAAAAATCATTTGCAAAGGATCATTATTTTGAAGAAACTATAGTTCAATTATTTTCAAAATATATTTTCAATAATATTATTATTTTCTATATAAATAGTTAAAAATTAGCAAAAAAATTTCTAACTATACAAGTTACCATATCAAGTTACATTTCAGAATCATCAAATAATGTATCATTTTTTTACTAAATTGATTTTTTTATTTTAAATTCATATATAAAGATTTAGCTAAACACTAAAAAGAGAGAATACCTTAGGAGTAAAGAAGTTTATTGGTATAAAAAAGGCTAGAAAAAATTTTTAAATAATTTTTAACAGAAGTATAATTGTTGCCATGAATAACTGGGTTAAGTAACTACTAAATTGTTTAGAAGAGGAACAAATATATGCTATTTAGTTTTTAAGTCATTAATTTAAATAAATAATTGTAAATTTTATATCAAGTACATTTAAAAATCTGCATAAAATATCTTTAGATGAGAAACATTTTTTTAATAATAAAAAAAAATAAACAAAAACTATCATTAAAATACTACAATTAATATATATAAATGTAAAATTTATTTAAAAATTAATTAAATCAATTAATTAATTTTTTTTATCTATAAATGCATTTAATGTAATCTACCCTGCCTAATATATTTAAGACGTTTAAATTTATATTTCGAATTTATTTATTTAAAAAAAAAACAAGTAAATTAAATCTGCCTTATACCTGCTCTATATAATAAAGTCATTAGTAATACCTATTGATATAATTAATTTGTTCCTATCAATTACCTAATGAAATGAGTATATCTAATAATACAATATATCTATGTCTATCTATGTCTATCTATATCTATATGTATTATATATATAGGTATATATACCTATATATAATTGATAATTTTCCGCCATGTGTCAAGTTTGAAATTTAATCATATCAATGAAGCAAATATAATTAAATTACTTTCTGAGAATAAACTTAGTTATGTCTAAGACTTGGTAGATGCTCCAAGCATGTATATGATTAATAAATACTTTGACAATATTAGTTCTCAAGAGGAGGAAAGCAGGAAATGTCATAATGCGATCTGGGACTTGCTGCCTAAAAGAGCGACTGAGAAGAACCATCGTTTCTTCTTCTTCAATCCCATCCCAAATGTCTTACATTTCAATATGCACACACATTCATTAGAGAGAAATTCTTCTCTTAGCTCCATTGGGGTATATCATGCCCGGAAGGAAAAATAATTCTACCGCAGTGATATCCCCCTCCCCCCCTCTTTAACAAAATTGTCTGCACTTTCTTGATGAATAATACTAGTATAAAAAAAAATAATAAATAATAATAAAAGATGAAAATTTCAAGGGGTATATGTTAGAATGATAAGAATCTTTAAAAAAACTATTTTCATTTCCGAAAATATTAAAAATTATTAATCCATTCACATTAACAGGAGAAATCCTGAAAAATAAAACAAGTAATCTATTCTATCATAATTCATGGGGTAATGCTAGTTACGTTGGTATTATTTTATTTTATCTACCAATCTGGGGCGTTTCGGAAATCTAAAGATTTTTCTGAGGTAGTCACTCACATCCAAACATCCTTATCTTGAACTTCCATTTGAATTCTATTCTTTTTCAATTACCTCATGCTCTTCCCCTCCTCTTTTTATTATCTACTCAATTGGTGCTATTATTTTACTAGTTAATTCATTAAAAACTAAGTTAATATTAATTTATACCAACTTTTATATACCATTTCAATAAATAAATTATTTATTCTCATTTTGATAATCAATATTTATTTTTTTCATATTGTTAGTATATATATATACTTGTATTTATTTTTCCCCCTTTAATATTACAGGGGTGTATTTGAGAAGTAAATGTAAAGTCGAACGACCCAAAAGGAATAATAAATAAGAACCAAAACAAGGCCATCTTGAAGGGTTTGACAGTCAAGATATTTTTCTCTTATAAGTCATCAGGCATCAACCAACATTCCCCCTCCATCCTTTTGAATTGGGTCATTGAAAATTCCAAGCGCGCCTAATCACTCACCCCTTACAGCATTCGATCTCTTGACACCATCCTGGAGGGCGTAGGGTAAAAATGGATCGTAGAGTAGAGAAAGAGAAAGAAGACCATCCCCCTATCCTGTCAAACGCCCGCTCTTCGTCTCTCTATCCGATCCAATGACTTGATCGACTTGACACAAACACACACACAGATCTTTTGTAACTTGACATGATTTCATTGTCTCGTCATTTACATAAATAAGTATTGATCGTAATGTCTATTTTTATCCTATCATTCATCCTCTCTCTTTAATAAAAAATAATAAAAAAAATTGACAGATAAAAAGATGCAAGAATATTTTAACAATGATCTATGAAAAAAAAGTTTAGGATGAGTAATACCTACTTTAAGTTTTCTTCCTTTTATTATATCAAATTATATTGTATTCATTAAGTAATGGAAAGACGTTTATCAAACTTTCAATCAAGCTGTGTAGCAATACTACTGACAATATTTTGTGTTTAAATCGAAAAATAAGATTTAGAATTTATTCGAGACACAGCGGAGATGTTTATTCTAAACATATTATTCCTTCATTATTGTAAAAACACTTGAGGACTTTTTAAAGGGTCAACATATATATACCATTTGAATTAATGTGATAAATTTGGGATAATAATCGATAGTTCTATGTTCCTAATTGGATGATGAGTCATACTAATTTTTTCATCAATAAAAATTACCAATCCATCATCATACATGTCGAATTAACTGATAGCGCTCGTTATCTTTAAACTTTGATCCACATGAATGAATGCGCAATGAAATCGACACAAATAATATAATGAACCCTTAATTGGCTACGTAATGATATCCAATTGGATCCTTTTAATTATCGTTTTATAAGACATATAGACTGATAGAAAATGCAAAGTTATCTCAAATCATGACTATTAATCAACTATTTTATAAAAAATATTATTTAAAAGAATAACATTAACCCATAAAGTAATAAGTTGACCTGTGGCCAGGTCCGAACCGACCGACGGTTTGAAATAAATTAATTTCCAGCTACAGAAACAATTTCAAATAATTTTAATGTATCTATTAATATAATAAAAAACAGATATGGATATAACATAAATATTTTTAATTTTATTTTATTTATAATATATATGTAAGACCAGGCTGTGACGTCATGAATGGCTGGATGACGTCATATAATTTTAATTAAGAACAATACCTCCCTTACTATCGTCGGTCGGTAAAAAACTAATAAAGATGATTTTTCTCGAGTATAAAACCAATTCAAAGTGAATGATTCGTGATGATATGTAAAAAATCTCCTCATGTGAAATTTGGTGTGAAAATAACCCTTCCCTTTCTATTGTCGATCGCTAATACTACCACTTCCAGTTTCCGGATTTGCACCAAAAGTTGATCAATTCATACCACTGATGCATTAAGTAAATATACCAAATTTCATCAAAATCTGTTGAGCCGTTCAGGCTGTACACATCTATACGGACGGACGGACGGACGGACGGACAGACATCATGCTAAAAATACTTTTTTCTGTTAAGAAAATGCATGATTCGTGGAGATATGTAAAAATCTCCACATGTGAAATTTGGTGTGAAAACAATACCTCCCTTACTATCGTCGGTCGGTAAAAATAAAATAATATTTAAGTAAATATCTCACAAAAAACTTACAATAATGAAATATTTTATAATAATTATTTTTAATATAGAAATACGAATATTAATTATTAATCAAGTGTAGTGTAGTGGTAAAATGCTGATCTAGAGAGCTTGCTGAAAAGAGTTGAAAACTCACCAAGTTAACTAAAAATTATGTTATTTAATAGAATTAAATTTCAATAAATGTATAAATTCGCTTAAATGAACTTAGGACCCAAGTGTAAATATGGATCTCTCCAAATCATCTATTCAAAATAATATACATATAATTAATTTTACTTTTATTTTATTTTCTACATTGTTCCCCCATTTAAATATCCAATTCAGCAATTTAAAAAAAAATAATAAGAATAAAATTAAAAAAATGAGCCGACCGACGATTTGAAATAAATTAATTTCCAAACAACATTATTATTATATATAATATATACACAAAGTATAAAAAAAAATAATATATTTTTAAAACTTGAATTAAAATGACTAAATTATATTATCTTTGTTTTTATTTTTAGTTTAATTGTTCAATTATTAATTAATACTATATTTTAAATGGAATATTTTCCGACAATGAATATAAAATTAATACTTTGTAAACTACCACTTCCGGTTTCCGGATATACACCAAAAGTTGATGAATTCATACTATACTTATGCATTAAGTAAATATAGCAAATTTTATCAAAATCCGTTGCGCCACGGACACACAATGGACAGACGGACAGATATCATGCTAAAAATACTTTTTTCTGTTAACAAATTGCATGATTCATGGAGATATGTAAAATGGTAAATTTGAAAAGCAATATTCCAATTGTGAAAACAATGCCTTCCCTTCCTATCACCGGTTGGTAAAAATTATTAGATTTATGTTTAATTAATTTAATTATATTTAAATTTATTGAAAAGTATTATATTTTATTATTTTAAAATTTATAGGAATTAATATTTTTCATATTAATGTTGTATTATTCATGCATATTTAACTCTAATCCCCTAAATATTTCATTCTTCCTTTTGGTATCTTATTTAATCTTTTGAATTTACATTTTATGTTATAGATAGATGGATTATCATTACTTTTGTTAGGCTTAATAATAGATAATGTCATGCGCTCTTTCTCAAGAAAATTTACATCATTTGTTTAATTTTAACTGTATTTTATTGAAAAGTAATTTTTTTCCAATATTCTGTAATGGAATCTCAGCAATCGTATTGTACCATTTGTAACTACGATTTTTCTTTTTATAAATATTTTTCTTTTTTCTTTTCCCCAATTGGAATATTGCTTTGAATGTGTTGAGTTAAGGTGGCGAAAGAAAATCGCCTCCTGGGAAATATTATTTATTGTAATCTCTAAAAGTTTCCCATCTCCATCCCACTCGACTATACACCACACTCTTTGGTCTGATTTGTATGATTTCCATATATATTCCCTATTGAGTTTTTTTACGCATGGTGGAAAAAAATCCCCGAAATACTTTCCACTCAAATGCTTCTTTATGTGAAGAAAAAGGGCAAGAGATTGGTAAGTGGCCATCTTTTTGATAAAATAATTTCACATTTGATATTAGTATGATGTAGTACGTATTAATCAATTCAAAGCTTTAGTTAGACTCGATGATATTTCAAAACACAAATCTATAATCATATAAGAAATTCTTCATTTAAAACAACTAGATGAAAAAAATTTAAAGAGTGTTAGAGGACTGTACCATGAACAGTTTTGATCTGACGTAATTGTGCCATTAGGGAAAGTTGTTGTGCTTGACTGGCACAACTCAGCACAGCTTTCGAAAATTCAAAAATGTAAAATTTCAGTTTTTCCTATATTACTTTTTGCCATTTTTCTTTGGAAGCTACGCAATTTTTATTTTATTAATGAATGATTCTTTGTTGTATTCAATCAGCAAAACTAAGCACAACTCGCAGGATTTGTCCTAAACGGAAAGAGCCAGAGTTGTTCTGCTTGCGGCACAATGTTTAGTAGCCAAGATAGTATCCAGCACAATTTTTGTTTTTTTGGAAAAACAAAATGGCGGTGCCAGCAAAAAAAATCGATTTTTTTTTATTTTCCAGTTTGTTTTTTGAGATGGGCGACTGGCGTTTGCGGCACAACGTAGCACAAACTTAGCACAATATAGCACAATTGCGTTTTTTCGGGAATTATAAAATGGCTTCACGCACATTAGAAATGCTATTTATAGATTTCATTCTCATCTATAGATATCAATGCAATAAGCATCCACACCCCTGGTGAAAGTTGCACATATATATCATCTAAAATGTAAGATCAAATTTGTAAAAATGAATTATAAAATTAATAATATAAAAATTTAATTAATTAATAAAACTCTGTGCTAAATGGAAATATGTTTTATATTTTACAAAATAAAAATAAAAACATGAAATAAAAATAATAATTAATAAAAATAATAGTTTAAATATAGTTACTTAAAATTTATTTCAAAATTGTGATTTAGAAATTTTTAATTTTTAAAAATAATTAATAGTAATGTTGTAATTTTCCTTTGTATTATTAGTTTATAATTATATACAGATATACTAATGTAATAATTAGTATATGTCTAGATATGGATATTACAAAAAACATTTTCTGAAAAATATTTTCAAAAATAGCAGTATTTTTTACTGATCTATATTAAAATGTTAAAAAAATATTTTATTTGTTTGTATATATGTTGTCTAAAAAGATAGAAAATGGATGGGGAACTCAGGGGACTTAATGGTTAAAAAATGGAAGGAGCCATCGTCAACATCAACTTCTCATTTCAGTATATCAAAGAGCACCAGGTACTACTTCATCCAAGCCATTCATTCACACAGACATCTCCAACCCCACATCCCTTTAAATACTGCCCTATCACCGGTTTACCCTTTTTTACAACAGAAAACCGAATATATCTACCTAACATAAAGCTTTTCGTAAATGGACTAAAATTTAAAAAAGAGAAAGAAAAAAAAGGATTAACACAGTAGAAAAAAGTGAAATCCTAGCCTATAAATAATATATTATAATAATAAATTAAATTTTAATTTACTATTTATATACCTAAATAATCCTAATGTAAAATAAAAGAATTGAGATTTTAATCTAAAAAGGATAATACATACTTTAAAAAGAATAAAATCAATTGTTGTCAGTAATGTAATTTATAAATATAAAGTGCGAACAATTCATGCAAATCTAATAATATTCAATTAATTTTATAACTAAACAAATAAATGTATAATTAATTCATACATTTTATATACTTATAATATATATATTTTGAATTTTGGATTTTTATTTTATTATAAAATTTCAAAATTTATTTAATTGAAAATACATATTAATATCGATGCTTTGCTATATATATTCATAAGTATATTTCTTATCTCGCTCTGATCCATGGATAATTAATTCCTATAATAATAGAAAAATGATAAAAAAATGCTACACTTCTTTTATTTTATTCCAATTTTGAAAATAATAATAAAAATCCTATTTTCAAAATTCCATAAATTTAAAATTAATCAAAATATAAATATATATTGTAAATAGTTGAAAAAGTATAATAATATAAAAAATACACATCCTCTAAAGAGTTACTTTTAAAGATTCTAAGGTTAATTATAAATATTTAAAGATTTTAAATTTTTATTTAAATAAAGTTAGATAATATAATACATTTTTATAAATTAATAATATAAAATTTTTAGAATAATTTTTTTTTATATTAGGTATAAATAAATCTTTTTCATTGATTTTTTTTTTTATTGAAATGTATTTATTTAATTTGTGTAAAAAAAATTACAGCCTTCGATAGATTCAATTATTTATAATTAGATCTTTGTTTTAATATTGTTGAATTAAAAATGGAAGTTGTCAATGCAAATGTACACATAGACAATCTTGACATTATCGACCGTTATATTTTATAGATACGAGAAACTATTAATCCAAAATGACTGATAATGTCAACATATGAGAAACAGGTGTACCAACATATAAAAAAAAAATGTGAATAATCGAATGTACACCCGCGAAAATTCAAAATTCACCTTTTCTTTTGAACAAACCCCGTATATATATTTGAAAGATTGACTTAGACAGAGAGAGAGAGAGGGAGAGAAGAAGAAAGATGGGTGTGGTTTATCCATACATTCATTACTAAAAGACACACAAAAGCAACTAATTTCTTTTTTTTTATATTTTAATATGCTCTCTCGTTTTGTTAACGAGCCGAAAATTAGAACCAGAGGCGTTTCAATTTGTTAAAACAAAATGGTGGTTGTTTAAACCAAAGCAACAACAACAACATGATGATAATTGCTATCCTAACTAATTAAATTATGCCTTTCATATATTCGTATATTATACTTATACAGTGAATTAAACTTACATTTGAATATATATATATATATATATATATATATATATCTTATATTTTGATCCATCTAAATATTATGTATATATATATAATATCTATGTATATAGAGAGAGAGCTTGGCCTTTTATCAGGCAAGAGTTTCTAAAACTAAATGGAAGCATGCATGAAACGAAGGATGAGGATGGCAACTCTTTATTTTGAGAATAAATAGTTAAGCATGTTTAATTATCAAGTAAAGCCTGTTTGTTCAAAAGAGTAACGAACTCTATCTATTCCTAAGTGTGTATGGTTGTATATGTATACTGTATAGGGCATTGTTGTTTCACCCTTGCTTGGAACAAATCATGCCCCGGCATTCGGTGCCTAATCCACCAAAAGGGGGGAAAACTTAATTTCCAGGCAATCCGGTCTTCCCTTTACCATTTACCCTCCACCTTCTCTCTCTCTTTCTCTTTCGTCTATTCTCAACACACGAGCGATACTAATTCACACACATTTAGCAAGACGTTGATCCTCTGCTTTGTAATAAATCTATGTCGTATGTAGGCATAGACATTATTATACATTATACATTGTCTCTAAAATAAATTTCACTTAACTGTTTTTTTTTATGAAATATCATTATTATTATTAAGTCTAAGTTATGTATTCCATACACACAGTAAATACATATTAAATATCAAATAATAAAAAAATATTTATATTAGATAATTTTAGTAAAATATTTAAAATTAGTAATTATTTTATTTGAGTATTAAATAATTTTATTCGGTTCGAATTTGGAATAATACATTTGTATGTACACAAGTATTAACTGTATCACATAGAACCATAGATGATACGGTTCAGCGAATCATTGGCGCAACCAGCATGCACCCCCCTAATTTAAAAAAAATATATTGCAAATAATACTGAATTACTGAAAATAAAATATATTTAGTTTAATTTCTGAAATTTTTGTTCTTTTTGTTTATTTTAAAAACAGACCGATTGATTTTGATATTACCATTGTTGTCAAAAGTTTTATTATAATTTTACGGTTAGGAAGTGATGCTTTTAGAGAAATATTATACTTCTCATACCTTAAAAATGAGATATATACATCAAACAATATTTCGCATTTTTTAGATTTTATAATATAAAATATTTTCTTCAACGTATGACATTTTAAATGAAAAGATTTTATAATTTTGTGTACTAAAGCTTATTTTCTACGAATGATTTAGATCAGTGATTCTCAACCTGGGCGATATCGCCCCCTGGGGGGCGATCGACATCTTAAAGGGGGCGATTATTTGATTGTACGATTTTGGAGGGCGATAAGTTATTTTTGGGGGGCGATAAGTTATTTTTGGGGGGCGAAATCATTTTCAACTCTAAAAAAAGGTAAGATGATTTTGCGAACAGACTTTTTAAACATTTCCTCTTTTTTCAATTTTTTTTCAATATGGTTCTTAAAAATAAAAATAAAAAAAAGGTCAGATGATTTTGCAATCATGTTCTGAAACTCGATTTTTCAATATGGCTCTAAGTATCACCTAGTGTACCTACCTTATATTAGGGATTATCATGAAATTTTTATCTGTAAAAATCTATAGGGGGGGGGGCGAATTAAGAAGCAGGTCTTACAAAGGGGGGCGTTTGGTCCAAAAAGGTTGAGAAACACTGATTTAGATGATCATAAATTATCATAAATTACCTAGAATGAATGAATTTTAAAAGGCTTCTTTGATATATCAGCATCTTTGAATGCTTTGTAAATATTTTATCAATCCCTATATCAAGCCTTTCCCAGAAAAAAGACGTCTTTTCATAAAGATTTCAAAAAATTATATATTTTATTTGATTGTGATTGTGTTTCTTTCTCTGTATGCCCCGAATTAAATATAGACAAAATGGATGTTATTATTCTATACAATTTACAAGTTGCATTTCATTCAACAATCCATTTCTTTTTTTTAAACATTCCACATAGTTCTTTAATTTTGTTTTTTTTTTTGTTTTTTTTAATAAAAAGTATGTTAAATACAGATGGCTCATGGGATTTTGAAAAGTGTTTTTTATTCGAATTTGAACTTTTGAATTGAAAACACATATCAGAAATTAATATATTAAATAATATTAATAAATATTAAATAAAAGTAAAAATGTAGCTTTTATCAACCGTCCTCTTAATGTGCGTGAAGTTAGCACCGCCATTTTATAATTACAGAAAAAACGCAATTGTGCTAGGTTGTGCTAAGTTTGTGCTACGTTGTGCCGCAAACGCCAGTCACCCATCTCAAAAAACAAACCGGAAAATCAAAAAAAACCGGTTTTTTTGCTGGCACCGCCATTTTGTTTTTCCAAAAAAACAAAAATTGTGCTGGATACTATCTTGGCTACTAAACATTGTGCCGCAAACAGAACAACTCTGGCTCTTTCCGTTTAGGAGAAAAAAAATATCGAAATTTAATATTATAAGACATAGTATTAAACCTCTTATAATTTTTTCAGAGAGAGAGATAAACAAATTATGCGAGTTGTGCTAAGTTGTGCTGGTTGAATACAACAAAGTATCATTCATTAATAAAATAAATGTTGCATAGCTTGCGAAAAAAATGGCAAAAAGTAAGATAGCAAAAACTGAAAATTTACATTTTTGAATTTTCGAAAGTTGTGCTGAATTGTGCTAGTCGACTACAACAACTTTCCCTAATGGCACAATTTCGTCAGATCAAAACTGTCCATGGTACAGCCCAAAATAGATTTTGGTTTGCCCGGTAATCATTATTTCGATCTTTAATTGCATTTTAATCTCGAACGAATACAGAAATCGAAATTCTGCGAGTTGTGCTAAGTTGTGCTGGTTGAATACAACAAAGTATCATTCATTAATAAAATAAAAATTGCGTAGCTTGCCAAAAAAATGGCAAAAAGTCACGTAGCAAAAACTGAAATTTTACATTTTTGAATTTTCGAAAGTTGTGCTGAATTGTGCTAGTCGAGCACAACAACTTTCCTTAATGGCACAATTACGTTAGATCAAAACTGTCCATGGTACAGCCCAAAATAGATTTTGGCTTGCCCGCTAATCATTATTTCCATCTTTAATTTCATTTTAATCTCGAACCGTTACAGAAATATAAATTCTGCGAGTTGTGCTAAGTTGTGCTGGTTGAATACAACAAAGTATCATTCATTAATAAAATAAATGTTGCATAGCTTGCCAAAAAAATGGCAAAAAGTCACGTAGCAAAAACTGAAATTTTACATTTTTGAATTTTCGAAAGTTGTGCTGAATTGTGCTAGTCGAGCACAACAACTTTCCCTAATGGCACAATTTCGTCAGATCAAAACTGTCCATGGTACAGCCCAAAATAGATTTTTGCTTGTCCGCTAATCATTATTTCAATCTTTAATTGCATTTTAATCTCGAACCGTTACAGAAATCCAAATTCTGCGAGTTGTGCTAAGTTATGCTGGATGAATACAACAAAGTATCATTCATTAATAAAATAAAAGTTACGTAGCTTACCAAAAAAATGGCAAAAATTAAAGTAAAAAAACCGAAATTTTACATTTTTGAATTTTCGGAAGTTGTGCTGAATTGTGCTAGTCGAGTACAACAACTTTCCCTAATGGCACAATTTCGTCAGATCAAAACTGTCCATGGTACAGCCTAAAATACATTTTGGTTTGCCCGGTAATCATTATTTCGATCTTTAATTGCATTTTAATCTCGAACCGTTACAGAAATATAAATTCTGCGAGTTGTGCTAAGGTGTGCCGACGGAGTACTATAAGGAACTGTTGATAGTTGTATCGAAAAGTGCGTAGCTTGCCAAAAAAATGGCCAGATCAAAAACTGAAAAACTGTAATTTTTGGGTAATTATAAAATGGCGGTGCTAGCGTCACGCACATGATAGGCCCATAAACACTAACCATTAACCATTCATATATATATAAATTTTTTTGTTTATATTTTATAAATATAAAGTATACTTACGTAAATAATTCGGTCCCAATTTTTTGATTTTTTATTTCAATTTACAGTTTAAAATTACACCTCATTATAAACAATATTCAATGAAATTTCATTGCAATTTCTCATAAAAATATAAATTCTTATACTTACATGCTTTTATTTTTATAGATATAGAGTGAACTTCTTACTGATAATTTTTTAAAGCATAATTAAATAATCAGATTCAAAAGGAATATATTCCATTTTTAAATTTTATTATAAATCATAATAGAAGATAAAACAAATAAAAATAAAATATTAAATTTATAATATACAAATTTATCCAAACATTTATGTAAAATCAAGTTTGTGAATTACATAATAATTAATCATAATATGTTATTTCCTAACTTCCGAACATATATATTATAGTAACATAAGAATTATAATAATAATAAAAATAATAATAATTAAAGAAAACTCAATAAAATAATAATAATGTCAGAAGTATTACATTTAGATTCTAAAACTATTTCAATAAAATATTATTAGTTTCTGGTCGATTAGTATAGTGGTGATTAAATGATCTTTCGAACCACTTTATTATATGGAAATTCGTCATCTTAAATTCCAATAAACTATTAGTTATTGTATTGCTGAGAGGTTGGCTTGGAACCCAAATTCAATCATAATTGATTAAAATAATAATACATAAAATCATTAATATTTTTTTGTTTTAAAAATATTTAATTTATATAATTATATTATATAGTTCGCGAGATGCATGCAATTAAAGATCGAAATAATGATTACCGGGCAAACCAAAATCTATTTTAGGCTGTACCATGGACAGTTTTGATCTGACGAAATTGTGCCATTAGGGAAAGTTGTTGTACTCGACTAGCACAATTCAGCACAACTTCCGAAAATTCAAAAATGTAAAATTTCGGTTTTTTTACTTTAATTTTTGCCATTTTTTTGGTAAGCTACGTAACTTTTATTTTATTAATGAATGATACTTTGTTGTATTCATCCAGCATAACTTAGCACAACTCGCAGAATTTGGATTTCTGTAACGGTTCGAGATTAAAATGCAATTAAAGATTGAAATAATGATTAGCGGACAAGCAAAAATCTATTTTGGGCTGTACCATGGACAGTTTTGATCTGACGAAATTGTGCCATTAGGGAAAGTTGTTGTGCTCGACTAGCACAATTCAGCACAACTTTCGAAAATTCAAAAATGTAAAATTTCAGTTTTTGCTACGTGACTTTTTGCCATTTTTTTGGCAAGCTACGCACTTTTCGATACAACTATCAGCATTTCCTTTTAGTACTCGGTCGGCACAACTCAGC
Organism: Labia minor; assembly: GCA_963082975.1. Classification (NCBI taxonomy): domain Eukaryota; kingdom Metazoa; phylum Arthropoda; class Insecta; order Dermaptera; family Spongiphoridae; genus Labia; species Labia minor. The sequence continues at coordinate 46,443,915 of OY720344.1, forward strand.
ACAACTCGCAGAATTTATATTTCTGTAACGGTTCGAGATTAAAATGCAATTAAAGATCGAAATAATGATTAGCGGGCAAGCCAAAATCTATTTTAGGCTGTACCATGGACAGTTTTGATCTGACGAAATTGTGCCATTAGGGAAAGTTGTTGTACTCGACTAGCACAATTCAGCACAACTTTCGAAAATAAAAAAATGTAAAATTTCAGTTTTTGCTACGTGACTTTTTGCCATTTTTTTGGCAAGCTACGCACTTTTTATTTTATTAATGAATGATACTTTGTTGTATTCAACCAGCACAACTTAGCACAACTCGCAGAATTTGGATTTCTGTAACGGTTCGAGATTAAAATGCAATTAAAGATCGAAATAATGATTAGAGGGCAAGCCAAAATCTATTTTGGGCTGTACCATGGACTGTTTTGATCTAACGAAATTGTGCCATTAAGGAAAGTTGTTGTGCTCTACTAGCACAATTCAGCACAACTTTCGAAAATTCAAAAATGTAAAATTTCAGTTTTTGCTATCTTACTTTTTGCCATTTTTTTCGCAAGCTATTCAACATTTATTTTATTAATGAATGATACTTTGTTGTATTCAACCAGCACAACTTAGCACAACTCGCAGAATTTGAATTCCTGTAACGGTTCGAGATTAAAATGCAATTAAAGATCGAAATAATGATTAGCGGGCAAACCAAAATCTATTTTGGGCTGTACCATGGACAGTTTTGATCTGACGAAATTGTGCCATTAGGGAAAGTTGTTGTACTCGACTAGCACAATTCAGCACAACTTTCGAAAATAAAAAAATGTAAAATTTCAGTTTTTGCTACGTGACTTTTTGCCATTTTTTTGGCAAGCTACGACCTTTTTATTTTATTAATGAATGATACTTTGTTGTATTCAACCAGCACAACTTAGCACAACTCGCAGAATTTGGATTTCTGTAACGGTTCGAGATTAAAATGCAATTAAAGATCGAAATAATGATTAGAGGGCAAGCCAAAATCTATTTTGGGCTGTACCATGGACTGTTTTGATCTAACGAAATTGTGCCATTAAGGAAAGTTGTTGTGCTCTACTAGCACAATTCAGCACAACTTTCGAAAATTCAAAAATGTAAAATTTCAGTTTTTGCTATCTTACTTTTTGCCATTTCTTTCGAAAGCTATGCAACATTTATTTTATTAATGAATGATACTTTGTTGTATTCAACCAGCACAACTTAGCACAACTCGCAGAATTTCGATTTCTGTATTCGTTCGAGATTAAAATGCAATTAAAGATCGAAATAATGATTACCGGGCAAACCAAAATCTATTTTGGGCTGTACCATGGACAGTTTTGATCTGACGAAATTGTGCCATTAGGGAAAGTTGTTGTAGTCGACTAGCACAATTCAGCACAACTTTCGAAAATTCAAAAATGTAAATTTTCAGTTTTTGCTATCTTACTTTTTGCCATTTTTTTCGCAAGCTATGCAACATTTATTTTATTAATGAAAGATACTTTGTTGTATTCAACCAGCACAACTTAGCACAACTCGCATAATTTGTTTATCTCTCTCTCAGAAAAAATTATAAGAGGTTTAATACTATGTCTTATAATATTAAATTTGGATATTTTTTTTCTCCTAAACGGAAAGAGCCAGAGTTGTTCTGTTTGCGGCACAATGTTTAGTAGCCAAGATAGTATCCAGCACAATTTTTGTTTTTTTGGAAAAACAAAATGGCGGTGCCAGCAAAAAAACCGGTTTTTTTTGATTTTCCGGTTTGTTTTTTGAGATGGGTGACTGGCGTTTGCGGCACAACGTAGCACAAACTTAGCACAACCTAGCACAATTGCGTTTTTTCTGTAATTATAAAATGGCGGTGCTAACTTCACGCACATGTCCTCTTACCGTCCTTACCGTCCATACCTAAAAATCCAATATATGTCTATACAATTTACAACTCTTGCATCTCATCCAACAAGTCATTTCTATTGTTTTATTTTTTCATATCCTGCATTTTTTTACCGACCGACGATAGTAAGGGAGGTATTGTTTTCACACCAAATTTCACATGTGGAGATTTTTACATATCTCCACGAATCATGCATTTTCTTAACAGAAAAAAGTATTTTTAGCATGATGTCTGTCCGTCCGTCCGTCCGTATAGATGTGTACAGCCTGAACGGCTTAACGGATTTTGATGAAATTTGGTATATTTACTTAATGCATCAGTGGGATGAATTGATCAACTTTTGGTGCAAATCCGGAAACCGGAAGTGGTAGTATTAGCGATCGGCGATAGGAAGAGAAGGGTTATTTTCATACCAAATTTCACATGAGGAGATTTTTTACATATCATCACCAATCATTCACTTTGCATTGGTTTTATACTCGAGAAAAATCATATTTATTAGTTTTTTCTTAATTAAAATTATATGAGGTCATCCAGCCATTCATGACGTCACAGCCTGGTCTTGCATATATATTATAAATAAAATAAAATTAAAAATATTTATGTTATATCCATATCTGTTTTTTATTACATTAATAGATATATTAAAATTATTTGAAATTGTTTCTGTAGCTGGAAATTAATTTATTTCAAACCGTCGGTCGGTTCGGACCTGGCCACAGGTCAACTTATTCAATTCTATTTTCTGTTTAAATAAAATAAAGTAGAAATTTTTAATTTTTTTTTCAATCAAGTAATACATCATTTGTGAAATATATTTAAATTTCTAACAAGTATTCAAAATGGTGAATAACGTTTTATTGATTCTTAATAATTACATGTCAATGTTTATTTTCTCTTTAATTTAATACATAATTCAGAGTAGAAAAAGTTTGAACCCAACATTTTTTAATTTTTTGTATAATTTGCAAAATAAAAAAAATAAGCCAAGAAAAACGACACCTAGGATTATTTTATATCTGTGTAAAATTTTACAGTCCCTAATTATCCGTTATATCTAAACAAAATAAATCTATATATTAATTACTTCTTGCTCATTTAGAAAATAACAGAATTTAATTCTTGAGTTAAGGATCTTCATTGAAAATCTTTAAACGAAATCTAAGTTTAGTATTATTTTATTTTTTATATTCAATTTATATACATAATTTAGATAACATTACATCTAAGTCTATTCAATATATATTCGATTGTATATACTTATATTCAATTATTGAAATTTAATTTTTATTAAATATTAATTTCAATATCAAAATTCTTTTGAAGGAAACAATTTAATAAAGAATAATTATTTTCACTTTACAACTCACACTTGTATAACATTAGAAATAGTTTTTTCTACCATTTTTTATTATTTATTAAATTTCTTTCTTAAAGAATAATAAATATATTTTTATATTTCACAAAAATTGGACAAATAGAAAATAAAAAAATACAATCTATTATTCTTTTTTTTGATTGTTTATTCTCTTTATTATATATTTGTATATATATGTTTTCTTTTGTTTTGTACATTCTACAATATTATGTGTAATATAATAATACTATAGTAACTGATCCTGTACAAATATATAAATGTAAATATAAAAATAAACAAATTCTCTGAGATAAAATCAAATCAGGGCTGAGAGCAATCGCTTGAGCGTTGTACCTGTTCGTTATTGGTTTTGTTTGAAAGGCCAGTTTGCTTGGCCAAGGGCTTTTACAGGCCCTTTATAAATAACAAATATTACTGTCGAAAAGGGACGTGGAGGAAAGAGAGGTAGAAAGAGCGAAGGGGTTGTATATCCTCGGATACAAGTAATTTGCTCACGTTCCGTTGATTCAACAACAAATACCAATTAGTACTATACTTGTTTGTTTTTTTTTTTGTTCTTCTCTATGAAAACGTGTTTTAACTGTTGGTTTCATTGTGAAACACTTGAAAAACATTTTCTAAAAGATTCATATGATTTTTAATTTTTTTTTTACATTATTTAAATCACTTTTTACGCAGATTGAAAGCAAGGATTATAGTCCTCTCTTTTTCAATTAAATTACAAAAAAAAAAAAATTCAATTCAACGATTTTCAATTTTAATAATATATCAAAGAAAAAAATAGAAATTATTACATATAATATAGGTAATATAAGATATATAATTGAGAGGATATTCCTTCATAATTTTATTTTCTAATTCATAACGATTTTCGTAAATAAAATCTGAATATTTTGTTCAATATAAAAATTATACCATATATATATAATATTAAATTTCATTGCGTTTGGTATTTAAACCTTTTAAAGATTGAACATAGAAAAATAATAAAATTTCAATAAATAAACTAAAGGATAAATGTATAATTAATTACAATTATTATTTATTATTGTTATTATAAATTCAATTTTATTTTTGAATTGCAAAAGGAATAAAAATAATACAATTTTTCCTCTTTTGACATCTGATATTAATAATTATATTCACTTCTATTAGAAGTAAAAAATTTCAAATGAGAAATTTCCCTCCCCAATTATAATATATATACATATTATAAAAAAAAGGGAACGGAACTGCTTGTGAAAAGTTAGCGCACCCAAATGAGAAAATCCTAACCCTTTCCCTTTATACAAATTTCTATTCTCTTTAAATATATAAATTTATACGCTTTTATTAAAATAGGGTAAAAAAAAGAAGAAAACTTTTTGATAATAGTGGAAAATATTGTCTTTGATCAACGAGAGAGACAGGACTTCCCATAATAAAAAAAAACAACACTTTTAGTAAACTTTTTATACCGCTGTTTTTTAAATTTTATTTGAAAATAAAATTAAAATGACATAACTTTAAAATTATATTAGTTTAATATTATTTTCCATTGTATTGTTATTAATATTATATTATTGTGAAAAATATATTGGTGGGGATACGGATTGGGAAAGGGACGCGGTGAATGGGCAATGTAGGAAGGAATGTGAGAGAGATGGAAGAGAGGGTAAGAGTTGGATGGTTGTGGCTCAGGATAGGAACACTTGGAGATAAGTGGTTGCTGCGGCCGAGAACTTTGAGTTCCGTAAAGCCACAGAGATAGTTAGATAGATTATATTATTGTACTGTATTTAATAAACTAAAAATATCTATATAATTAAACGACTTCGCACTACTAAACTCCTTTTAAACGGCTTCATGGATCTTAATAGTTCGGGTATCATTAGAACCATCATGAACCAAGGATAAGGTATAATGTTGAAAATTTCAAAATGAAAATTTCAAAAAAGTTGATCCGTTCCAAAGTTATGGGCAAAAAGCCGACCCAACCCAAATAAACAACTCTGGGCGCCTCTGGTAGCTCAGTTAAGAAGTTGACACTCAATATAAAATTAATAATTCTAGAAATTTTCATACAATGAATGTTTATAATATTTAATTTTTAAGTTCTAATATTCAATAATATTAAAAGTAAAATTAAAGTAAATTAAACTGAATATTACTCCTAATTGATCAATATTTTCTAAAAGTAAAGTAAGTAATATTTTTTATATTTAAATTTATATTTTGAAAAATTGTGCAATTTGCAAAGATCCAAATTTAGAGAAATCGTCGATTCTCTAAAGATAGAAGGGCAGGATGGTTATCTTGAAAAAAAGTAAAATAAGTCTGTATATTTTTGTTTTCAACAAATTACTATGTATTACATCGGGAGTGCAAAGCCCCCTGTCTAGGTGCGAAGAGCGCCGAAGAAGTTAGTTTATATAGATTTATTAATACATCAAATTTTAATATAATTTTTAATAATCGGAAATAATTTCTATTTGTATGTCGTATATCATTTAATTAAATTTTACTTCTATATTCATTGAAACCCTTATATTATAAATTATTTAAAAAGTCGAATGAATTGAGCTTTTAATTTCTTATTAATCCCTTTAATATTTATGAAAGAGTTTTTTATTATCATATAATCCAGAGAGATTTGATAAAAAAAGTATTTTTTTAAAATTCATAATAATATAATAAAGAAAAATGTATTATTACATTTTAAGATAAAAAATAATTTAAATTTTATAGAGATTAACTTGATTAAAAATAAGTTAGGTGATAGTGCAAAGAAGGGGAGGGGATAAATAATAATCCACTTCAGAATTAATACAGATGCTTTTTTATGAGTGCTGGTCATATCGGATACAAAAAAAAAAAATTGTAGCAACAAGTGGATGTATTCTCTCCCATTCTCTTTGGAGTTTTTCTCGATTCAAAACAACAACAATAATAATAACAACAGCCCCTTTTTCTCCTTGTCTGCTTGCTGATTATTTTTCTCTTCTTATCCACCTACATACTTTCATTAACGTGTCTAGTTTATTCAGGTGAACTCCCAAAACGAACTTTTTATTTTAAACATTCCACATTGTATTTTAATTTTGTTATTTTTTTTATAAAAAGTATGTTAAATTCAGATGACTCATGGGATTTTGAAAAGAGTATTTTATTCGAATTTAAACTTTTGAATTGAAAACAACTCTCAGAAATTAATATACCGTATTTAATATTTAATATTAAATAAAAGTAAAAATGTAGTTATTTATCAATTTGTCTATCTTATTAGTCTATATATATGTATGTATATGTATATATATAAATTGTATAAATTAACCTTGATGTTTACCAATTCTATTATCTTATATATTTTTTATTTTTTTGTTATTTTTTGTTGAATCTTTATTTTTATTTCATCTATCTATCACCTTATACGAATCCATATTGGAGATCCAAACAGTCTGTTGTATAAATAGACCACTTCACTCAAGTGAAGGAAGAAAGTTATATAAATAAAACCAAACAAATAAAAAAAAATCTATATTTTATTAATAAAAATACAACATTGAGAATAAAAAAACTTGGTAAATATTATACTTTCAATTACATAAACAATTATAAATATACTATATATATATCCTAAATCATAATCTTCAGAGGTTAGTGGTTAGCACGACAGTCTACCACATTGAAGACTCCAGTTCTGGCCTAGAGAAATTCAATAATTAATAATTTCTCTTTAAAGCTCTATGGGATCCACAGGGTCTATTTACAAATAATAATAATGGAATATCTTATAATCAAGACCCACTAAACGGCCTTTGGACCCAGGCGATTTATTTTCAATGTTTTGTTCTAGGGCGTTATTATGATACCCGCACCGTATATGTTTACATTAAAAAAGATTCAAGTTAGTTATGTTTATACTCACCAACCACCAAGAAAAAAAATTCGGTATAAATTATGTTTTTCATTTTATTAACCAATCCATCTTGCCTATATCAAAAAAACATAAAGTAAAAGTATTATTCCTTCTCATACGTTATTCCTTCAAGCATGCAATTTATAATGTTAAGCCGCCAATCTTCAAGTCGCCAGTCATGCAGCCCTACGTTGCTTTTGCATCACAATTCACCATGTGCTCCCCCCTCCACCGTTCCACCACCATGTATTCTATACCATAACCATACAATAACACGTTTTATTCAACACACATGAGTTGTCTCATTTAATAATATATATATAATATGAATGTGCAAATATACATCAGGCGGGATACTCGGCTTGTCAAGCAAGCAGCTGGCGTTTTCCAGCTCATTTTGTACTTGGAAAACCAATCCAACTGACCACAATTCGCCACTCCACACACCACTTGGCAAGTTATTTACATTTTGCATATATATACATGGTTACATATTCTCTATAGAGATATATGACTAAGTCAACTAGAATTCAAAGCACAAGTTTATATGTTGACAAAACTAATAGCCAACCCCCCCCTTCCTCAACTATCGCATAAAATCATACAACCAGTGGCATCCCCATCAACACCATCATTAGTTCCCTCTACATTTTAATAGATTTTTAACTGATAAACAAGTCAAACAATTAATTAGATAAATTTAATTATCCCCCAAAGGGGAGTAAAAAAAAATAATTAATGAGTGAGAGGTTTTGTCAATGGATTAATGTTTTTTTTTCTTTTTTAAGTTTTTACTATCTCGCCAACGGTTTGAGCTAGAATGATGAAATTTGGTACATGGACATTATTCAAAATTCATAGTTTTCTATCAACTTTTGAGAAATGTAGCTCAACCGGAAGAGGGTCATTACCTACAACGTTTTGATTTTTTTTCTTCTAGAGTGACCGTAAAAATAAAGATATAGAAAGAGCCAAACATGCGCTGGTTTAATAAATATTATTTATTAATTTTAATTTATAATTTAATTAATTTAATTTAAATTAATATATGTTATTTAATCCAATTCAAATTTGCGAGATAGGCGAGTGGAGACACTCCAGATTTTTTAAATAACTAATTAAAGCAATACAAACTAAACACACAGATCATGATGTTTTAAGTATCATCATCATCATCATCATCAAACAGCCTCTATCGTCCGTTGTTGGACATAGGCCTCCCTTAGACGTTTCCACTTTCTCAGTCCTGTGTCTTGTTCATCCAGTTGTGCGCCACTCTCTTCAAATCATCTGACCATCTGATTGGAGGACGACCTCTACTTCGATAGGCTTCTTGACGGGGTCTCCACTCTAGAATTTTCTTCGTCCATCTGCTGTCAGATGTTCTTGCGAGATGGCCTGCCGAATTCCATTTTAAGGTCGCTATTCTTTTTACTGCATCTGCAATTCCCGACCTTTTCCTTAAGATTTTGTTTGAAATTCTGTCTTTTAATCTTACCTCTAACATTGACTTTGCGCTACGCAGATCTTAATTATAGATTTTTTTGTTAGGGTCAATGTTTCCGCGCCATAGGTCAAAACAGGCAGTATGCAGCTATCGAAGACATTCCTCTTCAAGCAGTTTGGAATTTTCGATTTAAGAATGTGCCACAGTTTCCTAAAAGCCGCCCATGCAAGTCCAATTCTTCTGAATATTTCGTATGTTTGGTTGCCTCTCCCGATTTGTATTTTGTGGCCTAAGTATTTATTCTATTATCCAAGTATTCTTCCATCCAAGTGAATTTGCTCACTCAACATCAAATTTGAAATCAATTTGGTTTTATTTAGGTTTATCTTAAGACCAACAAGGCTTGATGCTTCTTTGAGATTTTGCAGCATCACTTTACCAAAACCCGCTCTAAAGCCCGCTTGTTCTCTTGGCTGAAAAAGTCCAGTTTTAAAGATAATCTGGTTGTTAATATCCTCATGAGTAACTTATAAAGTTGAGAAAGTAGACTAATGGGCCTATAATTATTTACCTCCGTAGTGTCGCCTTTTTTGTGTAGAATAATAATTATTGCTCGATTCCATTGAGAAGGTGTTGTTCCATTGGTTATGCATGAGTTGAATAATTTGCAGATTACCTCCAGTAACAGGTCACCGCCAACCTTTATTGCTTCGATTGTTATTGAATCCTCTCCGGGTGATTTATTATTTTTCATTCCCTTAAGAGCTCTTCTTAACTCGTCTATCGTAATATCAGGAATTACTTCTGAACCTTGATTTGTATCTTGGGAATATTCACCAGATTCTTTTGTTTATTAGATTGATCACTATATAATTCAGCATAGAAATCTTTTACAATATCTATGATGCCTTTTCTGTCAGATATTATTCCTCCATTTTTGTCTTTCAATCTAAAGATATTTTTCTTTCCTCCTGAAAGCGATTTTCTCAAAACTTTCATCCCTTTATTTTCATTTATGATTCTGGTGATTTCATTGCTGTTAAACTTCCTTATATCCCTTCTTGCCTTATTGCCTTAGATATTTCTTTATTTAATTTCAATAATTTATTTAAGTATCATTTTCAAATAATTTTTAATACTTTAAATATATTTTTATGAGTTTTATGCAATAATTGATAAAATTTGTTTTTTTATTACTTATTTAAACCATTTTTAAAAGTTTTGTTAATTCCATGTTAATAAATTTGAAATTATATTTTTATATATTACACTAGTTTAAGTTAATAGAAAGTAATTGAACTTTTGAGAAAATTTTACTTTAACCTGCTTTTTATATAACTAATCCTCATTTTAGGATTTTTCCAATACTTTTTAAAAGTAAAAATTAATGTTCATTTCTACTATTATTTACTTTTATTACTATTATATTAGATTAGACCAGAGCTTCCCAAACTTTTTCGGTATACTGCTCCAGATTTTTTCCGCGGCTTCCTTAATTAGGGTGACCATATTTCGAAAACACCAAACCGGGACAAACGGTTGATAAAAAGTACGAAATGTTCAAAATCTTGGGACCAAAAAACAGTTGAGCTTTTTGTTTTAGAGACAAATTGAAAAATTTTAAAATTAATCGAAAATGTTCAAAAGTTTCCCCACAAAATCATCTTACCTTTTTTTAGAACAATTTTTAGAAATTTCAAGTATTTAGGAAATTTTTTCGCGGCTCCCCTACGACGGCGTCGCGGCATCCTAGGGAGTCGCGGCTCACAGTTTGGGAATCACTGAACTAGACGATTGTCTAGGTGAAAATACACTTCCTGATATCATATCAGTATCTCTCTTAAGAAAATGCATTTTCATATGCAAATTTATAAATAAGTTAAGCAATAATAAAAAAATAAACATTCAAAGTAACTTTAAAGGGGCGACCCTGGACAGAAATAAAAAAAAAATATATTAAAAGCAACATTGAAACTTACACCTCAACCCTACAGAAGATCTACAACACTAAGATTTATTATATAAATATTTAAAGAAAATAATTTTGTATTTTTACATATTAAATTAACTAGGTATTCGATTAAAAATTAATTAAATTTAAATACATACAAGATGTAAAAAATTAAATTAAAATAAAAAAAGTAATTTTTCGGTTAAATAATAGAAAAATTCTTGATCATTACAACAACTAAAATTTCATTTAAAGAATTATTTTAAATTTTTAATCCTTCTATGTAATTTGTATCTATGCATTTCTCTCATTCGGAGATAATAAATTTAAAATTACTTTACTTTTAGAAGTCAATTGTATCTTGTTTACGTCTTCTTCCCTTAAGTCATTAGAGAAACTAAATTATAGAGGGAATTTTGAATGAACGATATGGCAATATGAAGATAAATTATTCTAATAGAATCCTAGGGAACTAAACCATTAAGGGATAATAAGGGCATAAGGCACTAATCGGATTGACCATCTGCTGATGAGCTAGTTGTTCGGGTGGCTAGGATGGTGGAAGGGGTTGAATGAGAGTTAGAGGGTGGCAGTATAAGTGTAGGGGCGAGTTATTGATACATGAGCCCTGAATTGGTATTGACCTCGTATACAAATGATTGAGAAATGGCTCGGAATCTAAACGGGTTAATTCAATTCACGCCACATCCGTATGGTCATTATACGAAGAATATGCATTGACAGAATCAAATTGAAATTAGTCACCCGCGGAAAGGGGAGACAGGGTGAAATGTAATTAGCCAATTGGATTTTCTAGATACATTCACACACACATGCACATATTGTGATATATATAAATTACATTAGTTGAAAATAAATGTTTAACGTAAATACAAATTGCCAGTCTATTTAAATGAATGAAGGTACAAATTTTGTTAAAATTGACTAACCAGAAAACATTTAAATACATAATACTTTGATTTCCAATGAATATATAAATGATCAAGCTGTAATAATCCCAGAAATCCAGAGGGAAATTGATCAATGGACGAATGTTTAAAATTTATTAAACAATTCTATAGAGAAAATCAAAATTTTATTTGTTTTAGAAAAAACTTTTCACTTGATTGAAATTATCTTTATTTATATTACGATAATATTTAAATAACATTAACATTTATGCGCATTTCGGGTGTTATATCATAATCAGAAGGTTTCTTCTTTTTCTCAATTATTTAAAAACGTTTCATATAGTGCCTACGGGTTAAATCTATTATATTTATTTAAATATCAATATTGAAATAATATTTTTTTAAGAATAAAAATATTTGATTTCATTAATACAATAATAGATTTTATATTTTAATATTTTTAAGATTTGATAATTTTATTTTTTTAATTTAAAATATTTAACCTATTTCAATGTTTAATTTACTATTCAGTTATTTATTCAACTTCAAATGTAAAAAAAAAGAAATTCGTAAAAGATTGAATTTTATCAGAGAATCAAATATAATGGGCCTTCAATCGATAATCACTGGAGTAGTGATCTAAAAATTGGAAGAGGCTCCTAAATAATCTTATCTTATTATGCTAGCTAAAATTGTATATATCTATCTATCTATCTATATATATATAGCCATTGGTTCTCAAAAACCGCTCTAACGATTTTTTTCAAATTCACACTAGATATAGTATTTATAAAGAAAAATTGAGTTTTATTGATCACATTTCTTGAAACTTACAGCTTCATTATTAATTTCTTAATTAAAAATTATATATGGGTGTGACGTCATCAATTTTACTCCCGCCTTTTTTTAAAAGATATTGTATTAATATTTTTTTATATTTAAAATATTTTAAAATTTATTATTTAATTTCGAAATAAAATTAAAAATATTTATTTTTAATAAAATATATATATATTTATTAATCTCTCTCAAAAAAAAATAACAACAAAATAAAAAATGGTTTAGAAATAATTTTTTTTTTTTTTTTAATCTATTATTTTTTAATAAATTACTATTTTATATTTATTTATTCATTGTTATTTTATTAAATTTAATATTTATTAATATTATTTATTATTAATTTATATATCGATGACATTAGACATTCATATTGAAATTTGACTCCCGCCTTTTTTTAAAAGATTGTATTAATATTTTTTTTATATATAAAATATTTTAAAATTTTTTATTTAATTTCGAAATAAAATTAAAAATATATATTTTAATAATATTTTATAATTATAAATTACGATATATATTTATCATTCTTCCAATAAAAAAAAATATTCATGCACTTAGAAACCCCAAGTTCCATTCATTTTAATCAGATTGATGCAATGATGCAACATTTAATAATTGTAATAAATAATTAAAGAATTGTATATCAGCTCGGTGTCTCAAGTATTAATATTACCAGCCAAACCCAATATAATAATGAATTATTTTTTTTTAACTTAATTACCTAGCCGAGGCTCGGGGTCCCGGTGTGATCTTAATATATTGTCAGAATTAGATAAATAATGTAGAGAGAAAAATTATTTAAAAATAGATATTTATTTAAATGAAATAAAATTATTTAATTTACAGAATGAAAATGTCTATAATAATGTCTAAACTTTTTTTCGAGCGACAGCTCGGTATCCCAGGTATTAATATTATCAGCCAAACCCAATAATAATGAATCATTTTTTTTAACTTAAGTACCGAGCCGAGGCTCGGGGTCCCGGTACTTATATATTATACAAATTTTATAAAAAAAAACTCTGATTCTATACGTTCTACACAAGGACAACGCCTTTGATCAAGTCGGTTATATCAATTAGGTGTCCTATGATCTACTGATCGGGTCCTATCAACCTTTACCTTATAAAACTTATAAATTAATTATTAAATTATAAATGCTTATTTAAAAGCTTTAAAACTTTCATCACTTTTTATTTAATTCAAATTGTAAAAATAAAAATAATTTATTATTGAGACAGAGAGTTACGAGATAGGTATATAAATTTGCTTAAAAAAATTGAACTGATAAAAAATCCTTTAAATAGTATAAATATCATTTAATCAATATTTATTATTCTTAGCAGAAATCTCTCATTTTTTTTAATCTGACGCCCTCCTAAACGGTTCTTAGACTTTATCACCCACAACTTCTCTATTCATCGTTATTCTTTTTATTTTTAATTTATTTATTTTTTTTTTCACTCATTTACTAAAAGCACAATCATGTCTGAAATGAGAGAAGCAATGGATAGAACAAGGGGGTAGTTAAGTAGAAAAGTGAAAACTGTCGACCGAACCCCTTTACTAAACAAAGAACGACTAAAGGTGGATGGGATGGGCATCGCAGACCTAAGAGGGTTAATATAAAAATTTACAATAGTTTTAACAGATTAAAATAGATTGAAGTTTTGGATGTTTTTGTTTAACTTTTTTTTTCTTAATGTCTCTTTTTGTTTACTAACAAAAAGCATTTGCTTTATGTTAAACCAGTTGCTTGTACAATTTTAAACTGTAAATAGCTTTTAGTTAAAATAATTTTTATACATTTTAAATATTTATATATTTTGACGATATACTGCAAAAATATCCAATCAAAAAAAAAAAAAAAAGAAATAAAATATATTTTTTGTTTTATTGAGAAAGAAAAAAATATAATTCCATAATTATGGATAAGTAATTAATTACAAATGTGAATATACTTATTAATGAATTGAATAACAGTATAATAATAATACTTTTCATGATAAATAATATATACATACATTTAAAAAATTTTAAATTAGGAAATCCAATTAATATTCCGAAAGAGTTTAATTTTCATAAAAATTCTATTTACTTGATATTTACAGCATAAATTAATGTAATACAATATAACAAAGTATATCTGTCCAAAGGAATAAAAAAGGAGGATGTAGTATTAATAATTAAAAAGTTTCAAAACTAACTTAATTTTTCTTTGTTTTATTTTTTATCTTTTATATAATAAAAATCTATTACTTGATTGGACTCTCTTTGATACATTTTAATTCTTTAAAACAATTTGATTTACTTATTTTGAAATTTTTTTCACATGAAAAATCCTTGGTCATCCAAAAGAGTTTTTTTTTAAATTATTACTTAATAATTTTTATAAGTTAATCAAAAAAAAAAAAAAAAATTGCCTTAGATAATATACATTACTTCAACGCCTTTTTTATATTTTAATTAAATTAACAATGAATGGTAAAGTATGACTAATAGACAGAGATATTTTTTTTTAATTATTCGCAAGATAATTTGAGAAGAACAGCAAACAGATGGGTGGAAATGAAGAAAAAGAGAGGAATAAAAAAAAATCACCCTCTATAATATACACGACTACCCTTCATCCTTTGCAATTTTCCTTCTTTCTCTAAAATAAAAAAAAAAAATTGTGAAGAGTGCCAAAAAATAAAAAAAAATCCCCAAGTTATATTAAAATCGAGGGACCACATTTCAAGTGTTTCTATTCTTCTCCTTCTCTTTCTTTCTTTCTACCTATTTCCTTTTATTCTAGATCAAATAGATCTTCATTGCATGTCCAATTAAAGATACGACATTGGTGCTTTTACACTGGATGGTTGAAGTAGAAGGGGAAGAAAATGGGACGCCGACGAAGAAAATGGTTGAAAAAAATAATGGCAATAATTAAGGGGATTCTTGATATTATTTCGAAACGGTTCATTTTATTTTTTTTAATAAGATAAGAATGTAACAGAACATTATGTATTATTAAGAATCTTAAAGGCTCATAAAATACCATCTTTTTGAACATTTTCTTTTTTTTAGATAAAAAAAAACAACAAAATGAAATAAATAAATAAAAAAAAAATATTTGCTATCGTTATTTTTTATTACTTATTTATTATGTTTAGTCTGCTACTTAAATGTTGATGTAGATAAAAAAAAGAAACTACACAACAATAATAAACGTTATCATGTTTAATGATCTTCAAAATACGACCAGATTTAACGTTCTATCATTTACGTAAAATTGCAACTAAATCTATTTTTAAATGTTTATTGGATTTCTTCACTACCCATTCCTTCTTTAATGTCCAAACCGTTCATACCAAAAGAGAATATTTCTAATTTTTTTTAAAAAAATTTAAATTTTAAAATGAAAATAATTAATTCTATCTTAATTTAATGAAAAGTCATAAAATAGGCTGTAATCAATGAAATATGATTAATTTTATGTTTTTGATAAAGTCCGTGACTTTTTGATTGAAACACAGGTTTTTTAACCTAGTCTCCTTCGTCCAACGATTCTTCAATTTTTTTATCCCATCCAAAATATGACTTTCCAATTCGTGGATTTTTTCATGGAAATTCACCTTTTTCCATTTTCTTCTTCGATCACGAGGAAGTTTGCTATTAATGAATGTCAAACAAAAACTAAAATACACAGCTGGTTCAAATTCGACAAGTGTCAAATTGATAGTAGGCTGCTGGCAGAATAAGTGTTGCCATCTCATTTAAGAGAGAGAAAATTCAAAAAGTCACGGACTTATTGACCTCCCCTTGTAACATACACGTACCTATATTATATTATATTATATGTGTATTTATTTATATATTAATAGTTCTGATATTGAAAAATGTTCACAGAATTTTTAGGAAATTTAATTATTCACGGGTTTTTGAAATGATTGATCATACGTTTTTCTTAAAGTAATTAATAACTGGTGTCAATATATTTTAAACAATCTATTTTTTTAAATGATCATTTAAAATAATAATAAAAAATTGGTTTATTTTAATAAAAACATTTAATAAACATGATATAATAATTTAATTTACTTAATTAAAATGAGAATTCAATTTAACTCAAATTATATTTGATTGGTTATTTGAAATTAAAATAAAAATATATATTATAATTTAAGAATTGTAATTAAATTGCTATAGATTAATATTAATATTAATATTTTTATCTGCATTGTCTAGACAAGTTAACAGACGAAGCTTATAATATATTCTTGATCAAATTTTATACCAAAAATTAATGTTTTTTTTTTAAATATAACTAAATTGAATGATGATATTAAGATTACGCAGAAACTGAGGTAATTATATGAAAATTAATATAGAATAGAGAAATTTTATAATAATCGGACTATCCAATTTACTAACATTCCTAGATAGACAAGCAATACCCATAAACCGATATTCTCAAATCGTAAACTAGTTCAGATAATATTATCTTATATAGTGATGTATAACAATCAGAAAATTAAATATAAAATTAATTATAATTCTCTATTTATGCATAATGACATTGAAAAATTAAATAATTAATATTTATACTTATATTGTGTATTGATGATATTAAAAATATATGGAGGAACTATTTTGAAAAATGATTAAATTCTAGGTAATAGATTAGAAACCTTAACGAGAGACTCAGCAGAAATTAATCTCGAAGAACCGACATTACAGAAGGTAGAAATGATAATGGGAAATTTCAAAAATAATAAAGCAGAGGGAATAGATGGGATTTCAGCAGAATTATTAAAATATGGAGGAAAACCGTTAGTAGAGTGTATGCATAAATTACTTCTTTCGAACTGGCATAAGGAAAAGATTCCTTTGGAATGGCAGGAGGCAGTTATTATCCCACTCTTTAAGAAGGGTAATAGAACCAACTGCAATAACTACATGGGAATTTCTCTTTTGGCGACATCGAATAAGATTCTGTAGAATATTTTTTATTAAAATTACGAGCATATGCAGGGGAAATATTAGGAGAATATCAGTGCGGAGGAATTGCATGACCTCTATGCATCTCCAGATATAGGGTGCGTTCACAAAGAAAGCTTGTTACAAGCGCTTGTTGACAAGCGCTTGCAAGCTCCAACCGGCGCGAGAAAAGTCTACCTTGTATCAAACGTGTGCGTTCACAGACAAAGCTTGTCCCGACTTGCAAGCGCTTGCTACAAGTTCTGACAAGCACACAAGAACGTTTTCTACTTGTTTTCCGGCTCTTGTTGACCGAACCAGTCCAGTCAGTGGGACAACCGTGCAGATGGATGTTGACGAACTGATTTCTCAAGTTTTTAGAAGAGGGGCTATTTGGGACAAACGCCTCAAACTACATGCAAATAGACTTCACGTGGATAAGTTGTGGAAGGAGATAGCATTAGAAATGAAAACTGACGGTAAGAAGATGGCATGGATAGGTTGCTTATGCCAATTTCCCCAAAACTTGATTAGAACACTCTCAATTTTCTTAAGAATGTAACTAAACGTGGTTAACTCCATTCTCATATAAGAAAAAAACCTCACTTTGTCCAATTTCAATTGAGGAAATAGATGGTGGTATTCCCCAAACCTACATCTTCCACGGTTAATTGCATGAACACCGACTTTCCTTCTTCGAATTTTTAATTCGATATTTTCAAGCAAAAATAACTCTTCATCACTTGAGGAAGACATTGTCTCAACGAGAGCTCAGAAAAGACTAAAGCTTTCTTTGCAAGCGTTTGTTGTGTACACACAACAAAATTTTCAAGCGCTTGGAGCCAGCGCTGAAAACAAGTTACTTGAAACCAGTTTTCTTTGTGAACGCACCCATAGTTAGAATTATGAAATCGAGAAGGCTGCGGTGGAAAGGACATGTGGGAGGAAAAAATGGCGAAAAATATATTGGGGGGGGGGGGAGACAGAGTGGGAAACGCCCGCTTGGAAGACCAAGGACGCGGTGGGTGGATAATGTAGGAAGGGACGTGAGAGAAATGGGAGAGGATAGGGATTGGAGGGTTATGGCTCAGAATATAGAAACACTTGGAGAAGTGTGGTTGCTGCGGCCAAGAACTTTCGAGTTCCGTAGAGTCACAGAGATAGAGATAAATAGATTGTGTATTGATGAATGTTAATGGAATTTTTAAGTCACATTAATTTAGTGTTTATAAACATAATCACCTCATATTAACATTTAAATTAATTAATCCATTGAATTTTAGGAAATAATGTATTTTTTAAAAAAAAACATAGATTCGATATATGAAATGATAAACAAAAATATATAAATAGGTTAATATAGAGACGATAGGATATAATATTAATTATATTCATTATTTGTAAAGGTATATCAATATAAATGACTTTATACTTGTATTTCTTGAATATACAAACAAATGAAATGATAAACTATAATTTATATTAATATTAAATCTATTATAAATACACATTTATACACAAATAGAATACAAACTAAATTAGACAAAAGAATTATATATATATATATAATATTATGAAGCAAGTTTAATAATTTCAAAAAGGTAGATATTATGCAATGCTATTTTTCATATTTATAAAAATATTTGATATAATATTTTCTCTTTTAACACATATTGATAAAAAAACTAAATTATGAATTCTAATTTTTAATTTGGTTTATTTTATTCAGGGATGTTTTTATATATATTTTTGTATATAGCTATTAAATATTTTTCTTGTTCATTAATTTTTTATTCTATTCATTTATATTATATCAATACTCAGTTAATTTTATATAAAAAAAAGTTGTATAAGAATAAACAATAATTTAGTATAAAAAGAGGGAAAACAAAACAAAAAATGCATTATGAATTTTTGATTAATGATAAATTCTAATTCCTATGCCTGTTTTAATTAATTTTTTTAAGGCAGGCGAATGGATTATCCTTTTGTCAGTGTTAAAATATCAATTTTTTTTAGAAATTTAATTCATTATTTAAAAAAAAAAAACAAAATTATTTTAAAAATAAATACATTTTTTACGTAAATAATTAATTAAAATGGTGAGTAGGATAATTAAATTTTTTATTATTTATATTGAAAATTCATTTAAATACTCTCAGGTTTTTGAAAATGTAAATATTTATATATATAGTACGTGGGACACCGAGCTCTCGCTCGACCCCTTGAAAAATATTGATATACAATTCTTTAATTATTTATTACAATTATTAAATGTTACATCATTGCATCAATCTGATTAAAATTGAGTGAAACTTGGAGTCCTCAATATTAATACCCGATTCACTGACTCGCCATTCAAATAATTTAAAAGAACATAAATTAAAAAAAAAATACACCCCTTAAACGTAAGTATTAATGCGCTGGAAGAGAGAAAAGAATGGCCTTTTTCATGTCTTTAAACATTTTCAGTTTCAAATTAGTTTATTAATTTTTAAGGGAATTATATAATTAATTTGTGTAGTTTGTGAAAAAGAGTTTGATTTAAAAAAAAAAATTATATTGGCTATGAGAATCTATGCCTATCAATTTCTTTAAAATTAATTAAACTTTAATATATTTTTTGTTTGCAATTATTTCTATAAGATAATTTTGATAAGGAAATTATGAATTATTTAATTTAGAACTGGAAATATATATATATATATTTGTATATTTCTAATAAATCATCACAACTTTTCTTATTATTTAATGAAAAGCGCGACTTACCTTTGCCAACCGGTAATGGCGATACCGCGGAAACCTTGTTGAAATTTTCTTGATTCGGCTGTCATCACTTCCAACCAACGTAAATTATTCTCAAGATGTCGTTTCACATTTGGTAAATAAAGTGTTTCACCAAAAGCGCCTTTAAATGCCGACGCTGACCAAATAGTCGGGAAGACAGCAGCGTATTTGTCCCAGACCATTGACGGCACAAATCGATACACATCCTCTGCGTAAACCCAAACCTATCAAACAAAAAGCATTATATGTAAAACAAATTATACAAAATAATATTTCTCCTACTTATCATCATCCTCTCTAATCATATTCATTGCATTCGCTCGACCTAACATATCAAATAACCAACAAAAGCATTTTGTAATATAATATTGTTCAGAGAGAGAATTATATCTAACTGAACAAAGTGTTCTTGGTTAAATAATATTGATGGGCATAACGTACAATAAATAGTATATAATATATTATTTACAATTGTAATTTGCATTGAATTACAAATCTCTTATTTATTTTGAGTTATTGATATATAATATATATTATAACACATTTACAACAATAAAAAATTATCGCAATTGTCAAATAAATTCTAACATTTTCCTTCCATATATATATATATTCATATTATTATGGGCAAAAACCATACTAGAACTAGCTTCTATGTCTATGGTGATGGGAATGCGTTTCCTTTACACTCAAACTCACAATAAATAATTTGATAAATTTATTCATTCTTGCCTATTGATATGGATTTAGTATTCATTAAGCGAGTAATGAAAGTAAGAAAAAATGTTTTATTTTAAAAGGTCCATAATGTTTTAAGTATTCTAACATTTTACTCAAGAAACATGCTAAATCCATTGCATTAATTAGAGTTAGAAATTACTTTTTTTAATTAACTAAAATGATTATTTACTTATTGAATTTTAAAAACACAATCATGAAATAAAATAAATCTTTTAATAGTAAAACTTTAAGAAGATATATATATATATATTGGTTGTCACATTGTCCAAACCATTTCAAACTATTTAACAACTATTTTTGTTATAATTGTTTTAATTAATAATAGAAAATAGAAAATTGAATGATCCACTTAATTAATTTCATTAATGAAAATTGTTTAAAAGATAAAAAAAAAAAAAAAAAAAAAACTTTATAAAACCAAATTTTAATCGAATGTTTTTTCCTAGACATTCGTTTTCTTTAATTTAATCCCCCTTCCTGTTTTTTTTCTAACTCTTTGTTATAATTAAACAAATTAAAATTCTTTTATTTTTCTTACAAATACGAGATATAAAAGTCGTGTTTATGTCATTTTAATTTTTGTTTATATATTTTTTTAATGAAAATGAATAAAGAACTCTATATTAACATGGATAAATGAAATCATAAAATATCAACAACATAAAAAAAAGAGTAATATATTATATTTATATAAACCCATATATATATATATATATATGTATTAATCATTTTCAATAAAGTTAAAAAAGTAAATGAAAAGAGTGGAGGGAGTAAAAGAGAGAGAGAGAAAGAGAGAGAATCAGGGAAGAAATATAGAACGAGAGAGGATTTATAAAGAATGAATTTTTGTTGTCATCGTTGAAGTAGTTGTTGTTTTTGTTGTTGTTATCGTCAAGTTCCAATTTAATAAAATTAAGGACAATTTATTTTATATATCTAGATTCTTATTTTTTTTTTTTTTTAAAGTTTAAAGAAGAAATTAAATAAAACTTTGTGCTCTGTTCTGAGAAAATTAAAAATAAAAATAAAATTAAGTATCGAAAAAGTTTCTTTTTTTATGTTGTTGTTATTCTTTCTTTTTCATTTTATTCAATTGAATTAAAATTAACTAAATTTTGTCTCTGTCTCCTGTCTTTCTATTGAATATATATATACTATATATATACTATCAATAAATTGATTAAATTGGAATATATCTATAGATAGAAGCTATAAAAAACGAAACGAAAATAAGAAATAAAAGCGGAAAAAAGAATTGAAATTTAGTTTCCTTCAAATCCTATTAATTGAGTTAGTAAGTAAATTTGAACAGTAATAAATAAATGCATTTTAGATGAAGTTTTAAAAAAAAAAATTGTATAAGTTCAGTTTCATATCTTTAAACATAACACAATGATTAAATTTCATTGATTAAATTATTATTTTTTTATCTTTTTCTTTAAAATAATTTAATAATTATAAATATGATAAACTCTTTAGATATTATATATTACATAGTAAATCAATCGTAAAAAACTGTCACTTTTCATCATTTTTTTTTTTTTTTACTTTTTTATTATTTAATGGTAATTTGGAAAGAAGTGTCCTAGCATGTTGTTGTTACATGGTCATTGCCAATGGGATTCCAATGAAATGCGCATATATTATTGAATTTGCATTTATATTACTAATAATTATACGAAACATACTCGCAAAATAAAATTGCCCATTTGATTAAAAAAAAAAAGAAAGGAAATAATTGACGGCACAACTCTATTGGGGTTTGTATTGGGTGGCGGGAGGGGAGAAATGTGTGGTAGTTGCATTCAAGTGACAGTGGGACGAGGAAGGGGAGGTCCAAGTGGGCGGGGATGGAAAAAAATCTATGATCAATGTGAATGTGAATAAAAGGATTCACGAGTTACAGAGAGAGAAGGGTAGGAATTATTCATCAATGCCAATTGATTTTAATATATAAATAAATGCAGCAACAGAGGCTTAATATATTATATGACTATGGCATGTCGACAAAGTGAGCTCTTCCTACAAAAAAAATTGAATTGATTGTTTTCAAAGATTCCCCTCTCTCTCTCTCTCTCCCTATATATATTGAATATCAACTTCATAACATGAAGATAAATGGTTTATATAATCATTTCATTAGATAATATATTTACAGTTTAAATTTAGTTTCCAAAATATTGAATTTATCGATTTATTTTGTTGTTGTTCTAGAAATGTTTGTTGGAGGGTTGAAGAAAGATTGATTGAAATATATGAACGTTTACCATTGGTTCGACGAGTTGCCCAATATGAAACTCGTCGAGACTCTGGGGTGAAATATGCCTGAGCATGTCGTCCCAGATGATTGGCACTACAGGGGTGCCATCTGAAGTGCGGTATCGTTTTCGTACAAAGGCAGCTACACGTGCCACATGCGTTAAGAATAAAGATTCACGCATTTGAGATCGACATCGTGGACACTCGCCCATTTGGAACACCTCATCACAACCAATATGAAGGAATCGAACTCGTTTATGTATAGCCATCACCTGAAGACATTTAAAAAGAAATTCATTTATTATTCATCTGTTGAAATAAAACCAAAAAAAAAAATAAACAAAATGATAATATACAATGATAAAATACAAAATAAATTACTAAATCTTTAAGGAACATTGTTTTATGATAAGTATGAATGTAGGGGTATATGGGAAGAATTAATTTACAATATATATATATAAATGAACGGGAACATTTTAAAATATCTCAAGTTTGAACAAAGAATATATTTTTTCGAATTTTAATATAAATTTAATTTTAAAATTTTTTGTGTTTTTTCCAATTTTTCAAAAAGAAAGGGAAAATAAAATTATTAAATTATCATAATATACAATAAATGCACCATTTAAAATAAATAATGTAATTTTAATAAGTATTTAATAGTAAACTAGTAAGTATTTTAACATCCACTAAGTATTTTATCTCATCTTTGAGACTCTCTTTATGTTTAATCATTTTCATTATTTTATCATTCAATCTTCATACATTACTTTAATATTACATCTTATTATATGAGTCAGATAAGGGAGGGATCGTATGCACGCAATACTTTGAATAAAATTGACATTTGCTCGGCAGAATGCATAACTTACAGGCGTTTCCATTCGATTACTTTTTTCGTATGAAAAAAAAACATAAACAGATCACAATCCAAGAAAATATTCAGTTTTTTTATTTATGATTTAAGTTACTTTTACCTTAGATTTATTTTTATCAAATATTTATTTATTTATTATTATATATACAAGGAATAACTTTAAAAAAATATTAAAATACAAAACTGACAAAGGGAAGTGGATCCATCCATTGAATGATTGGATAATTAAATTTTTTTTAATGAATCGTTACTATTTTCCGTGAATCCTCATAGTTCAATTAAGTGTAATATTAAAGGCTTGAACTTCACTTTTTGTAGAGGCATATCAAATTATTATTCATTGTGGGTGGTCGAATTTCAAAGTCATTCTTTCTAACCTATCAGAAACCACGTCGATTTTAATTATAATAAAATTTTTCATATTCATTTCAACTTCATGCTGATCGCTTAACGATTGAGAATCTATTCAAAAATTATCAATATAAATTTTTTTCTGGTAAATATCCATATTCATATTTTTAAATGCATTACAATGAAATAAAATTTAAAAATCTTTAGTGGGGGGGGGGAATACAAAATCATACTTTATGAATAAATCAAATTTATTTTTTGAAAAACAATTGCTAAGCATTTAATATTGTGATTTCTTTTATCAATATGATAAGTTATTTTCTTTATTTATATTTGAATATTTTTCTAATAAAGTAGCTAAATAATTTTATAAATATAAATTAAAAATATATGTCATCTAAAAAGATGAGTCTATGTGAAATTAAATAGGAAAATGATCTTTTAAATTGTAATTCATTAGCTTTATTTTGAAAATCATAGCTGAGTTTATTTTAAAATTATAGCTGGAGTGTCTCCACTCGACTATCTCGCAATTTGAATTGGATTAAATAACATAATATATTATATTTAAATTAAATTTAATTAATTATAAATTATAAATAATAAATATTAAACCAGCGCATGTTTGGCGTTTTGTTGATGGCACCACGTCACGTGTTGGCGCGTGAGATTTGCAGTGTTAAAAAATTAATTCTGGTAATTTCAGCGAATCAATCAAGCTGAAATTCTATATATAGCAGTTTTATACAATTATTAATCATGTGAAAAATTATCAAACATATATCTTTATTTTTACTCACTCACTCTAGAAGAAAAAAAATCAAAACGTTGTAGGTAATGACCCTCTTCCGGTTGAGCTACATTTCTCAAAAGTTGATAGAAAACTATGAATTTTGAATAATGTCCATGTACCAAATTTCATCATTCTAGCTCAAACCGTTTTTGCGCAATCTTGTCTACATACATACACACACACATACACACATACACACACACAGACATTTTTCTCAACCTTAGTGAAAATGATTCAGGAACCTTCAAAACGTATAAAAACATCAAAATCTCAACATCGAAAATTTTCATGATCGCAATACTATCTCTGGCGAGATAGTAAAAAGTATTAATGATAAATAAAATTAAAAGATAATAGAATTAAACAAAAAATTAAAATAAATTTAATATAATAAGAATTCTAGGAATATTATTAGGAATAAATAAAGCAGTATGAAAGTTAATATCTTTAGAAAGTATTTCTTTGATAAGCAAATAATTGTTGTTGACAATCTCAATAAATAAAATTAATTTGGTAATGTGAATCAAAGAATATTTCATTTAATGAGATTTGGAGTTAATTACAAATTTTATTTAATTAAAGATACATTGACCAATGAGAGTTATGTTTGGGGCGCATATTTGTAATTAAGCGAATATTTGTTTACCTGTTCGATGATTTGCTCGACGAACGTCATGGACTGGTTAAGCGAAGGGCAAAGAGCCTGAGGCGACTCGGGGACCTCTCGCAGGGAAGCGAACTCCGAATGTTTCAATGCGAATTCAACATGGCCAAAAGTTTGAACCAACGGGATCACTTCCAGATGATTTTCCAATGCCGAATCGATAATATCGCGCACCTCTGACTTGGAATAGGCGTTTCCTGCTACAATTCCTGACAATGGCCCGGTGAATGGGAACATATCCTCCCACTCAAGAAGGACTCCAGTTCCACCCAATTTGCGAATTAACGGAAACAATTTTTTGAGGAAGGATACTTTTGGTGGGGCGCCTTTCAAATCGAGATGAACAAGCCGATGAACTGGCACGTATGGGAATTTGGCATCTAAGTTGACAAAGGGAATGCCCATCTGGTACAGACCCTGCTGGTCATAGGCGTTGAAGCCTGGTGGTCCGACTGTCGATGATCCACCCAAATGTGCGTCAAGACTGGCTACAGCCGCTGGCTGTTGGCCGTTGATGTCCACCGATCGACCTTCAATTACAACAACATTACTTGAACCCCCACCACCTTCAATGCCCGAAACTTCTTTAGCTATTTGCCCTGGTTGAACGAATTGTACACTGCCGGCAGCGCCACCCCCACCGCCTCCTTCGCCACCACCACCTCCAATATCGTTGTCCAAATCATCCTGGACAAGAACCTAAAACAAAAAATTAACAACATTAGTAAAATCTTCTATGATGATTAATAAATACAAGAAACGAACCTCATTGGTGTCAAGTGGTTTCCCCGCTTGGAGACTCCGATGCAATTGTTTGAGTTCGTCGGCGTGCGGCTGATCACCATCGACTTTTACTTGAACACCAACATCACCCCCATGTTTCTCATCAACAGGTCGCGAGGCAACATTATACTGGAGACAGAAGACGAGGACCACAAGGCAGGCTGCCAGGCCCAGGAGGGTGGATTTCCGTCGCCAGGCTGTGAGGCCTAAACGGCCTGCGTAACTGACAGCCAGGCCCATCGGAGGCGAAACGGCTGCCTCTGGATCTGAAATCAACAATTTTTATATACTCATTAATAAAACGAGATAGAAGTCATATTTAATCTATCTAAAAATATCTTAGTATATAATTATCTTTAAAAAAAAATAAACTATAATTTTCATGAAATACCCATCTTAAGAAAAAATAAAAAAATAATTGAGATTTAATGTTATTTGAGTTATTATATACACACACAATTTTTATTTTAAGTTTTGTGTCAATTATTCTTTTGATTTTATTAATTTAATCATCACAATAATACAAATATTGTATATATGTATTTATGTATGATTTATTAAATTAGTATACCCATAAGGATTTTAATATTTAATCTTATCATTTAATTCTATGCTATAAATGTAAAATATTTATAATTGATAATAAATTATGCATGATGTCAGGTAGATTATCTATTCTCTGTGTAATAATAAATTCTGTAAATGAATCTAAAAAGTTGCTCTTAATACAGAGAGCGTGTTTTGTTTGTTTTTCAGACAAAGCTTTTTGCATAGGTAGGCAAACAAGTAAAAGGGCCCGGGAAACCGATGGAAAATAAAACAACCAACGGCAGCAAGAGATAAGTGAAGAGGGATGGTGAAATGGAGGAGTGAGGAGGAAAGGATTCGAGGAGAGAGGGAAAAGTAATCTATAAAATAGAAAAATGTAGGGATCGATATTTTATTTTGTGTATTTTTGATAGATTTTTATATGCCGGAAAAGTTGAAAACAACAGTTTTCCGAGAAAGTTTGAGCAAGTATCGGAATACTCTTTACTGGGTACACATTTTCAATAATGCCATTCATTGGGAATAAAATGATAAAGTGCAAACTTTACTTTTTAATTTTTTTTTTAATTTGTATAAAAAGAATCAATTAAAATAATCAAATAATATAAAATATATACTAAATATATTAAATATGTTAAAATTTATTTATTGTTTTTTTTTGAAAAAATATAATATAATAAAGTATAATATATAATAACTTGCATATTTATTCATATTTGTAATATTATTTTATCACAATTAAATATTTTATCCATTTAATTGGATTTTAAAGTTTTAGAAATAATATAATTTACATATAATATTTAGTTATTATAAAATTAAAATTTTCATAAATTAAATTATTAAACGTTAAGAATTATGAAAATATCATATTCAGATTTTATGATTTCCAATATTTTAAACATAATAATAATAATAAATATTGATAAGATAAATAAATAAATAAAGTATTTGAAAAAATAGACTATAATAATTTTTTAATATTAAAATTTTAATATTTTGTTGTGTGAACAGCGAATCTCCAATTATACTCGCTGTTCATTTTAAATAAAATATATTTAAATTGAATAAATGATGTTAATTTGAGAAGACAACGTAATTCTAAGTGAAAATGACGAGGAAGATGTAAGACATCAGGATAAGTATGAATAATCGTGAAATAACGATGATGATAATGCTGATGATGTTGATGATGATGATAATAATGATGATGATCTATAATCTAATATGTATGGCTAGTGGTGCAATGCAATTAGGAAGGTGAGTACTGTCAGGGGTGGATTATGCGAGTGAATGTGTCTATCTAGATTGATGGATGAAAAATGAGAAAAGAAGAGGGTACTTCAACTCACACGCCCTTATCTTTTGTTCCACTCAATTATAACGCACCACTCATCTTTTCTTAATTATTCTTCCACTTATTTCTCCATCCGTGGTATAGTAAAAGAAAGAGGGTACATGTCAAAACACGTTTGAAATACAAAAGAGTTGAGAAATACTTTAACTTTTTATTTATTTTTTTTTCTTTCGAATCGACTATCGTAGGTAATAAAAAGAAACCTCTATTTGTTAATTCTTTGTCTCGATAAACTATTCAATTTATTCAACAAATTTTGCATTTTTAATAAGGAATTGGTTTATTGAACAGTTTGGTTCATACTCTAAAAAATCTAAATTTATGTAATAACACCCCGATGACCTTCAAGGTTTACAAAATAATATTAACAAAAGCAATCTTATAATTAGTAATTATATAACTACTTACTTTAATTTTGATTAATCAATTTATTATTATTATTTATTATATTTTATTTATTATTATTATTAATTTATTTATTTTAAAAAAATATCAATTTAATTCATTAAAAAAAAAAAAAGATAGTTATAATTAAATAAATAATTATTATTGAAGATTCTCGAATGAATAAGATATTTATATTTATTTATTTAATATTTATTTATTTTCGTGAAATGGAATAAAATTTAATGGTGATAAATGAAAAAAAAATTTAAATAACTAGAATAAATAGGTATCCCTGAATTGTTTTAGAAAAAAATTTTCAATTAAATATTTGAAAAAATGAATTCATTTATCTAGTCATATCAATTCTAATAATTATTTTCTGCTACTAATTTAGAGTAAATGTATAAGGACAAGAACCACAGGACATTTTGATAGACTATTTACAATCATTTTCATTTAAAATTATTATTTATATTTAATTATAAATCGAGCTTTAAAGATTAAATAGTCTATTAACAAACAATGTCTCTATTTAAGTTATATAATAAAAAAATTAGTTACACATTATATGATGTTAATCAAAAATTTTTTAATGTCTTTTAGTCCTTTATAATATATATATATATATATATTATATATTATCTATTAATTCTATTTTGCCAATAAAATAGTATGACGGTTGAAAAGTTGAAAGTATATCTCAATAATTTTATACTTTCCAAAAAATACATATGTAAATTGTATATATATCATATATATTATTTAATAATCAAAATGTTGACCAGTTCTAATGAGTATACTTTCTCGTCAAAAATAATTTATGAATAAGTTATAAAATATCTATGAAAAGTAGAAATAAGTAAAAAATTGACAAAGTAAATATACAAAACAAGATTTTTCTACCACACACACACATACACACACCCATATGTCAACGCCAAAACAACTTTTTTTCCAATCAGAGGAAAATTAATAAATCAATTAAATTGTTCATAAAGATATTTAATCAAATATAATCAAAATTCAAACATACAAGATTTTTTGTCAATATTTTAATATACCAAATGACATTTATGTCAACTAAACAGACATACTAATGAGATCTGTTTTTAAAATAATAATTAAAAATAATATACTTATATTAATTTTATATAAATTATTGCATTCAAAAAAATAGAATTAATTGATAATATTTTACATGTTTTAATTATATATATATATATAATATAATCAGCAAATAATCAAATTTATTTAAAAATGACCAATACTTAATATAAAATAACATATGTCGAGGTGAAATAATAATGTTTTTTTTATTTGATTATATATATATTTGTTGTACTTTTTAAAACTAACTAAATTATTATCGAACATGGATTATAGGTAAAATCAAACAGAAAATTTCCGGTGCGGGAAAATAAAGAGAAGAGTTGATTAGTTTAAAGAGAAGGATGAGTAAACTAGAGTTGGGAGAGTAAACTACAACTTAGTATATATATATATATATATATATGTATATAAACAAAATTAAACATTCCCTAAGTAACTCTTGGCTTTGATTTGGAGAATATATATAAATATACTTGAACATACAAAAAGTATAGTAGTTAGTACATATATAGTATATTTACTCGTATATATATATATATATATATATATATATATATATATATTCTGGTTAAACATCTAATATTTACATGGGTTCTAGGATAACTAAATATGATTTGATAGTTTGTTATTATATAAATAAGTTTATCATTATTTATATTCTTCTATGAAAATTAAATTTCTAAATAATATATTATAACTCCATTTATAATATATTAGATATATTTATTTATTTTATTGTTCAAATCCATTTAATTCTTTCAGATCTATTGACATAATATATATGAAGGTTGAAAAAAATATTAATGAATTTACTTATTGAGTAAATATTTATTATTTATTAATTCATAAGGGAATATTTATTTTATTTATATATAAATACACAGAGCAAGGGGAAATATAATATTTCAAATTTATACATTTATTTTTATTATTTATTTATTTATTTGTTTTAATTTTTTATTAGGAAAATTTAGTTTATAATAAACGAGGGATTTTTCAAACAATAAATCTCCAAATACACACAAACACACACAATGACAGAAACATAACAATTAAAATTGTTTATATTCATGGTATTTTATGTTTGTAATTATAAATATATATTAATATATTATTTAAAAGAGAAGTTAAAATAATGAAACTTTTTGATCTACAGACAATCATACTAAAAAAATTGATAATTTTTTAAAAACATATCGTTCAATAGATGTCAAATTTTAAAATACTTTTTAATAAAGTAAAAAACAACTACTAAAGGAAATTTATTTTATGTTTTCATATTAAATATTCCTCTCAGAGACGAATATAAAAGGAGTGCTGCCCTCCCCCTCCCCCCTCCTTCTCTTTGAAATGATAAAAAGGTAGCAAAACGTAACTAATTTGAATAATTGTAAATCATTAAACAATAATATTTCTAATATATTTAATAAAAAATGTAAATTAAAGTATATAGACATAAATATGACAAGGCAAGTTGGTGGCTGTAATTTGAGAAATCCCAAAGAATAAATATTTATGCATCTATACAAATTAATAATAAATAACAACAAATAAAATTAATTGAATTTGGATGGTGATAGTATAAAAAGCAACCACTTTGATGAATTTATAAATAAATTTAAAAAAAAATTTAAACAGTTTGGTGATTTAAGAGAAGTTTTACAAATTGATACGTGTGTTAAAAGTAATATATAAATAATATAATAATTAAATAAATATTTTAAAAAATATCATGGACAAAATGTTAAAAGCAACAAAATAAAATAAATAAACTATAATATATATTAAAATAAAGCAAAAATATTATATTGACTGAAATGATATCTTTTAAAGAACAATATTTAAAGTTAATAAGAAAGGACAAGTAAAATTTAGAATATGAAATTATTAAAAAAAAATGTATATATTTTGGATATGAATTAAAAATGTAATTTCATGAATAATTATAAAATGTTCAACTTTTTATTTATCTTTATTTAATATATTTTTATATGATAAATTTTAAATTTATTTAATATATTTAAGAGAAAAAGAAAGTATACACTACACCTATTTAAATTTAATAGGATTGGAAAGTAACAGAAATGAAATTACAAAGGTCAAATTATCTTTTAAAATAATATTATTTAATCAAACATTTTTTTCTTTGATATCTACAAATATAAATTTCAATTTCAATTTATTTATTTTAATTAGAAAGATATATATTTTTAAATAAAATATTATTAATGTCCAAATCAATAAAGTAAACTCTTATAAAATGTTTTAATTAATAAAATGAAGGAGATTATTCGACTTTATAAAAGGTAACATTAAATAATCATTATTTATATATATATATAAAAATACTCATTTAGTTTATAATTTATTTAGAGAGAATGTTCATAAATAAATATTGTAATTGTCTTTTAATTGCTCTACATATGCGTAACGATGTCTGGTTACAAGAATTATTAAATTCGAGATAGCCTTTATGTATATAAATATATAATGTTGGAAGGGATCTAAATGCAGCGGAAAGTGAGTGTGGTGTAAGGAAGGTGGGAGCAATTTACAGCTAGAGAATAAATCTTGCTTCCCTGGACAAATGGTGGTGGATGTTTTTGGATGTGGGTTATCAGATTATATACGAGAGTGGGAGAGACAGAGATGGGGTCAATAGGGGAACTAGAGGGTGTCCAAAATCCCAAGTGTGACCTCAAACAATCCATGCATATTAAGTTGGTGCAAAGACCCGTTGTCGTGGTCGAAACTTCAATAAAAAAGAAACAAAACAAAGATTACAGCTTATATATATATATATATATATAGGTATACATATAAGGTTACACATGAAGGGATTTACAATGAAAAGACTAAGGAAAAGAAGATAAACTTGAAAGCATTCGGGCAGGTTAATAGACTACGAGATTGAAAAAATGGGTGGTAACAATGTTTCAAGGCTATTTATAAAGAAATTGAACCTATGGAATTTAAATAGTAGAAAATCAGTTAAATGGGGATTTTTCTCTCCCTAAATTTACAATATTTGCTAAAAATAAATATACATAAAATATTTATTATGATGCGGTTTTGCTAAAAAACAAAAAATAAAAAAGTCAAAACAAGTTTAAAATAAGGATGTAATGTTTCCTCTCAGGCGAAATATGATTATATCTGAACTGTGAGAAATAAAATTTGTAAACAATACGAAAACAGTCTTTTCGCAAAATAAAATTGGCTTAAACACATCCCTTTAGTCTCAGATAACAACTAAAAAATACTTTCTTATGGTCCTGTTTTTACATTCAATCTATTTTTACTAAATCTAATATACACGAGGGTGTGTGTATTTTTAAATTTAATTATGTTACTAATTATACAGTTACGAAATTAAACATTTAATATAAAAACATAAGTCAAGTTAGAGAAAAGAACATAAATCAGTAACAAAGAATAAAAAAATTTACAACAAAGAGAAAATGTTCTTATAGTACCTAAATAAATATTACATAATTATTAAAACTATATATACAGTAAAACCTCTCTATAAGGACATTCTCAAAACATTGTTAAAAACAATATTTATTGTGAATTAAAATTAATGTAGTAACTATTAGACATGTCCTTTTAGAGAGGTTTTACTGTAGTTAATTTTATTTCCATTTGTTGAAAAAATATTTATATACGGACCAGCATATTTTTTTTTTTGCAATGTGGCCCTCGAATGGTCATAGTTTAGACACCCATGATGTATATTAAAGGAAAATAAAGAGTTTCTTTTAATAAATTAAATCCCACTACAAAATTCATATGTGAAATTATCTATCTATCTATCTATCTAATCTTATTATGTTAGCTAAAATTGTATATTTGTAAATGGGTTCTCAGAAACCGCTTTATCGATTTTTTTGAAATTCACACCATATATAGTATTTATAAAGAAAAATCGAGTTTTATTGATCACATCCCTGAGAAAAATCATCTCCATTAGTTTTTTCTTAATTTAAATAGATATGACGTCACAAATGACTTCACGCCCAGTGCCTCTTATATCTTATAATATTATATAAATTAAAATTAAAAATATTTATGTTATATTCATATCTGTTTTTTATTGAATTAATAGATACATTTAAATTATTTGAAATTGTTTCACAACGTTTAGAAGAAGAAGATATTTGATATAAGAGAATTAAATAACGTCATCAATTTCGTCATACAGCGACTCCCTAAATACAAAATATATACTAGCTGTTCAGAGTTCACATCTTCATATCTAGACGGGGGGCTCTGTCCTCTGTACCCTATATTTGGTTGGAAGTTTATATGTAAAAAGTTTTTTCATCCATTTTGCTTCAATCAGTATATTACCTAAAACATTTATTTATTTTTGTGTTCTTACTTTTAATATATTTTAATTTAATCAGTAAATTAATTAAATATTATTATTGTAAATGTTATATCTATCTATCTCTGTGCTCTACGGTAGTCGAAAGTTCTTAAATAAATTGTATAAATTTGTTAAGATAGCTCGGTGTCCCAGGTATATATTTTATATCAACTGACCTACTTTTCTGCTTGTATGATATTATTTGAATGACGATTCGGTGAATCAGGTATTAAAATTACCAGCCAAACCCAATAATAATGAATCATTTTTATTATCTAGCCAAAGATACTTAGTATTGCGATCACGAAAATTTTCCATGTTGAGATTTTGATGTTTTTATACGTTTTGAAGGTTCCTGAATCATTTTCACTAAGGTTGAGAAAAATGTCTCTCTCTCTGTGTGTATGTGTGTATGTATGTGTGTAAGTGTGTGTGTATGTATGTAACCAAGATTACGCAAAAACGGTTTGAGATAGAATGATGAAATTTGGACATTATTCAAAATTCATAGTTTTCTATCAATTTTTGAGAAATGTAGCTCAACAGGAAGAGGGTCATTACCTACAACATTTTGATTTTTTGTATGTTGGCGAGTGATTTGCAGTGTTAAAAAATTAATTCCGGTACTTTCAATCAAGCTGAAATTCTATATATAGCAGTTTTATACAATATTTAATCATAAGACAAATTATCAAACATATATCTTTATTTTTACGGTCACTTTAGAGGAAAAAAATCAAAACGTTGTAAGTAATAACTCTCTTCCGGTTGAGCTACATTTCTCAAAAGTTGATAGAAAACTACGAATTTCGAATAATGCCCGTATACCAAATTTCATGATCCTAGCTCAAACCGTTTTTGCATAATCTTGTCTACACACACACACAAACTCACAGACTTTTTTCTCAACCCTCTTTCGGTTGTACAAAGAATATGAATTAATAATTATTGAAATAAAATTCAAAAATTCAAAAATGAACATATTTAAATCAATTCTAATTATTAAAAAAATATTAAGTAATAATTATTCAAATAAAATTTGAAAATATATATATAAAAAAAAATCCTTTACTATAATTTAAACAAATAGTTAGGTAATATTATTGTATTCGTAAATTCGTTAATTATTTATTGTCCTCGTGGAATTTAAACCAACAAATAATTCATATTATTCAATAGTAAAGCTTGGTAAGTATCATAACTGACACAAACAAAAACTAAGACATATTACTAGTCGTTATGTTAAATAATAATACTTGAATGAGTGAATTCTCTTAGTGTCCTATTCTCAACTGCCCTTCAAATTCCCTTTGATAATATTTGAAGATCTATAATGAACAGAACAATTGACAACCTATTCACTCCATTAAGATCCTATCTTGAAATTAATATGAATAGAATGAATTAATTCAATATGACCTGGTTCTAATCGAGATTCCGCTCGGTACCTTAAATAATTTTTTTTAACGAGATGAGTATATTGTTTTAAAAATATTTTTGGTTTGTTGAGTAATATTAATTAATTTTCAGAGCCGATCATTTTGAATGTTCTCTATTCTAATTTATTTTTCATTTAAATACCTAGTTAGCAAATAGATGAGAGGTCGCCAAAGTGGTCCATATAGACCCCAGTGATGTGTTTAACAAAAGTGGGGGTCGATTTGATTGTGAGCTAGGTGTCAAATAATTATTAAGGTATTTAAATTTCACTATTAATATAGAGGGTGTCTCAAAAAATGTACTAACACTTTGAATGACTATAAAAACATTATTTATGAACATAAAGACAAGTTTAAAGGCATGAATTACAGAAGAAAGATCTAATTAAAGAATAAATGAATCATGTTCGCAAATGTTCAAATTAATGACCGTTATTGTCCAGACAACGCAGACAACGGACTCCTGCAACAAGGTTAGGTACCTGTCACCCTTGACAGATTCGTTGAAGAAAAAATAGTCCTAATGCTGATATCCCACACCACACTGATACCCCTGGTAAGTTTAAATGGTATTCAACTATAGCATACGGATTTATAGCACCCCAGTAGATGCAATTATGACATTTAATTGAGCCATTTAATTTAAAGGTGGTCTCATCGCTTCAAATAAGAAACCCTGCATCTTCTGCACATTTTGCCAGGAATTGAACTCTCCGGTCAGGATCATCTTCATTGAGAGCATGGATTAGTGTTGGATTGTAGCATTTTCAACGCAGACGCTTAAACTACGTACATTTTTTTGAAAGACCCTGTATTTGTCATCAAACTATTATTACACAATGAACTATTACTTTCATAAATGTTTAAAATGAGAAAGAAAATTTACAAACACAGTATCTTATAGAGTTTTATTTTAATTGACAGAAAATTACTTTTATGGGCTCGATGGAGATTTTTAAAAATTATATAGGGGTCGATGATAATAAAAGTTTGGCGACCCATGAAATAGATCATCATTTCGTTTTATAAAAACCCAAAAATTTGATATTAAGATTAGTATCAATTTCAATCCGCCTATTAGTGTTATAAAAATTATAATTCTAACAATCCCCACACAACATTATCCACAAATATAATATATATTTTTAATTTTAATTTCTTATAAATAAATATTTAAACTTTTAATTTATTCGGAAAAAGTTACCATTTTAATTAATTT
The DNA here is from genome assembly GCA_963082975.1 of Labia minor. Classification (NCBI taxonomy): domain Eukaryota; kingdom Metazoa; phylum Arthropoda; class Insecta; order Dermaptera; family Spongiphoridae; genus Labia; species Labia minor. The sequence continues at coordinate 46,480,899 of OY720344.1, forward strand.
AATAACATTATAATATTAGATCAAATTTATTAAATATTTTCATAGAAATTCTTTAATTTTAGATGAATAATGAAATATTTAAAAATTTTATATGTTAACAATAATAATAATAAAATTAATAATTATATAATAATATTCATTTAAATATAATTATTTTCAAAGTCACATAAGATCAGTGTAATGTTTTGATTAATAATACCTGTAATTAATTACGTTAATTAAGAAAAAAATAATTAAAATTATTTTTCCTTTAAATGAAACTTCTGCAGATCGATTTTACAAAAAAAACACCTAATCTGTAAATTTGATAAATTTTATGTGCACAATTTTGACGATGTATAAAATGGATATATGTATTAATATATATGTTGCAGTCAAAGCATTAATTTAGTAAATGTATACATTTACTAGCCAATGCATACATTTGCTAAAATCCTTAGTTAAAGTATTCATTTTATATAATCGATGTCTAAAAGTGATTTTATATATAAAATAAATGTTAAATAGCTTTTACTAATAAAAATTTACTGTTTAAATAAAAAAAAGGAATATCTGGTTTGAATAAATGAGGTGCATTTTGAAATAAGAGAGAAAAAAATCCCGGATCTTTTTATTAAAGTACAAGAAAGAGTTAATGTGGGGGAGTAGCACCAGGAAGGGGTTCAATAAATTCGTTAATTATAAAATTAACAACGTCCAAGTTTTATCTTTTTCCCAAATAACAGCCGAATAAATGACCCCTCTCTCTCTTTTCCTTCTTAGTTTATTGTTTGTACTGAAAAGGGCCATTAAACCAGCCATTCTATCATCATCATATTTCGTTCCCTTCATGTTAATAGGGCACAAATGAAAAAAAAGATTTAACAATACATATATATATATTTAAGAACAGAGACATAAAGAAAAGAGGAATTATAGACTCACAAAAATAATCTCTTTTGTTCTTTCGTTAAACATTTCATTAAAATTCTTAAAATAAGAGTTAAATTAATTGTATTTCAGATATGACAAAAATAAACATAAGTTTAGTTAAATAAATATTTATAAAATAGAATAATATTATGTCTCTCTCTCTATATATATGTATAAATGTAATAGTATTTAAAAAATTTGTTAACATAAAATTATTTATATATAATATTTTATTATTTTTCTCTGAATTTTTAATTATTATTTAAATAAAATAAAGATTAAATAATAAATGATGTATTAATCAAAGTTATTTTGATGATAAATTAAATGAATTGTTTGAAAATTAATAAAATGTTGATTCTTATTTTTGTACAATATTACCTAAGTCTAAGATTATATTTGACATAAATGCCAATAATAATAATAAGTCAAATAAAAATTATTATCAAATTAATTAACAAAATATTTATTATTGTAAAAAATCTTGATTGACATAAAATCACTGCGAAAAGTCATTTAAGTATTAAAAAAATATATATTTTTTTAATTAAGCCTGAATAACATTGTTATTTATCTACATTGATTGTTTTATAATTTTGAAAATTAACTAATTACTGGCATTTAATAGGTTTAAATTGGTATACATTTTTTTGAGGTATACAATGGAATAAATATCTGATTGTTCCTGACTCTTTCTCTTTTCATCACTCAATCGATTCATTCATTCAATTCTCTCTAGTTTTTATTTTAGAAATATTTAAATTATCATTCGTTTCGTACAACGACAATTTAATTTTAAATCCTCATTGGTGGATTAACGAAAGATATTTTTTTCAATTATTATCTCTTTACAAACAATATGATAATCCACAAAATGGAAATATAAAAAAAATTCAATTTTCAATACCGTACTATTTTAATGGAATTTTTGTCTTTGTATTCCTGTATTTTTTTATTTTATTTATTTTTTTTATTAATGAAAAAAGACTTTCTCCTAGTAGTTAATCTTTAAAAATTTTTCAATAATATTCAGAGATTAAATTTGTGATATATAGTAAATACAAAATAGATTTTTTTTTAATTATTAGATTTAAAACTCTACATAAATATTGTAGTTATATAAAAAAAAAAAAAAAACAAAACAATTGAATTTGCAATTTATTTTATATTTTACTCTTGCAAAGGAAACCATTCAGAGATTAAGTTCATCCCCAAAAGAAATATTTTTTTAAAGTTGAAAAATTTTAAGATTTTTTTTACTTTAATAAAGCAAAGAACACAAAAGCATTTTTTTAATAATAAATATAATCAAAACTATTTACTTCCTTATATATAAATCAAAAAAACAATTCGCTTCACCTGTTTAGAAATTTACTCTTATAGCACAGAATCCAATCATCTGATACACCTTAACGTATTTTTTCATCAGATAAAATTAATTAATTTAAATACATTAATTTTTTTTACAAGGATATATAATTTTTTTAAAGTGTATGTTAAAAATATTATATAATTTAATATTCTTTCATATTTTATTCAATATTAACTTAAGAGCAGAAAACAAACATTAATTATACTAGTATAATAGGAGTACTTTTTATTTTTTAACTATATGATTCTTTAGAATCAAAAGATTCAGTGAAAAATTCAAAAAAGTCAATCAACAAAAGTTAAAAATTCTTGAAATATATCAATAAATAAAAATGAGATAATATTTTAAAGGACTTAAATAAAAACAAAAAAATCTTATTAAAAATAGACATATATATATTATTATGTTTGTATATTTTCATATATATAATATATATTAATATATTATATCAAGAGATGCAGTTCCTACCCCACTTAGTATGTATATTGCGTTTATTTCATTTTAATGCCTTCGTATTACTGCTATTTCTTGATTAAAATTCCTTTTCCTTCACCCGCTGTGTGTCTCCTTCCTTTTCATTCATTCTATCTGTGGTTGTAATTAATTTAGCCGTCAACGATTTCATGCTCCACTGATACTTTTCTCTTTTGTATTTTACATTTTATACAAAGAGACAAAAAAACTACAAAAAGGAAACAATTTTTACTTAATTATTTATATTTTGATGATATAAGAATTCTTTAAATTATACACATATTTTATTTTATAAACAGAGATACCATCCTACCTAAACACATAAACACTATCCAATCAGCTTTATTCTAATATTTCAAAAAAATTAATTAAGCAGTTGAGAAAATTATAAATAATAAATTTAAATTAAACAAATATTTTATAAAGAAAGTTTAAAAGCTATTGGATACTTAAATTTACGATGTGTGATAATTATTTTGTATTGTACCTATTATATATATATATATATATATTTAAAATTTGAAATGGTTAGATCGTTTATTTTAAAAAAAATTCAGAAATAAATTCTCTATCAAATAAAAAATATAAAATTTAATTTTTTTTTTTTACAATGAAAAATACATTTTTATTTTTAAAGAGCAATATTCTCTAATCATAGAAATAAATAATAGATTCTAAATATAAAATAATATTTATTTATTTCCTGTATGTATTAACTAAAACCTGAATATTATAATATTTATTATTGGTTTATAATCTAATCAGTAAAATTTAGTCCACTGAGTTTATTTTCTTCTGGGTTTTCAATTGTTTAAAAAAAATACGATTGAATTGGAGTTGAAAGGAATGCAATGATGCAAGATATTCATTCAGGTGGGAAAAAAGAGATGAAGGAAAGAGGGACAGAAGGAGAATGACTTTTCCTTCCTGAAAGCAATTTATAGAAGAGAGTAAGAGAGAAAAGGTGAGAAGGAAGAGAGGGGAGAGGACCGATTTTTTCCATTTCCAGAAGTCACCCTAGCAAATAGACCGGCGGCTTTCAGGAAAAAAAAAACCCTACGGCCATTGCCCTGTCCCCTGAACCTTACTCATACCTCCCTATCACTCCTCATTTTCAATCGCATCCCATCACTCTGGCTCCGCCTACAACCTGCTCACGGCAATCTGGCAAATCTAGTTTGCAACATATCGGGAAAAAAGTGTGTTGTATGTAGAACAATTTCAATTTTGTTCCATTTCTATCCCTTTCATTATATTACAAATCTTGAATAAATTGAATGGATGTATCCACATGGAGGCTAAAAAGAAAAGGATTTTGAAACATTCATAACATTTTTTTCATATTCATTTCATTTTTTTTTAATAAAAAATTTCTTTTTTAATTATTTGAGAAAAATAATTACTGGAATAATATATATTAGTTTTTAATTTTTTTCATAAAATAATTTTTTAGGAAAATACATTGGACAATATATAAAAATTATATAAAATGAAATATTTTTTTCATTGTAACTGAGCATCTATAAAATATTTATTTATTTTTTCGTTATATTTGAGGATTTTTTTTTTTTTTTTGAGAATCTTAAAGAACATTTAATATGTTTATTTATTAAGAAGTGTAAAAAATAAAAAAAAATGTTTTTTTTATAAAAAAGCCATTATTTAAGTTTTAATTATTTAAAAATTTGATAATAATGCAAAATAAAACAACTCGCCATCATTAGAAATGATTAATCATTGGAAAATATATATATAGATTTTTTTGATATCTATTAAAAATATTAATGTTTTATAAGGTATGTCGTATGTCTATTATTCATTTTACGTGCTGTCAAATTTAAAATTAAAATAAAAATTCGTAATTTTTTTTAAATCTCCGTTAAATTCAATTTTCTGTTAATTTATTTCAATTTTAGTTTTATGTATATTTTAGATTTTTTTATCACTGTGAATTCTAATTTTAACTAAACAAATTATAATTGATTTCTTTTTTTCAGCAAAATAGATTTTACATATGTGAGATGTTTGAATCTTAACAGTTAACAGATTAATAGATTCACACTAAACAAATAACTTTGGAAATATAAATTAACTATAATATTTAAAATATTATTCATATTTAACATTTAAAATTAAAGTATTGTATAAATTAATTATAGTTAATAATAAAATAAAATTAAAATATTTTTCAACTATTAACTTTTTGAAACTTTACTTTTAATGGTTGAAAATATTTAAAACATTTATTATTAGAAAATAATTTCTATATTCTACTCATTTTGTATACTTAGGTATATCGGTGTGTTTATTTAATTTAATGAATGCTATTTGAGAATGCTCAAATCACTCAGTCTTTAGATTTTTTCTTTTCTTTACTCCGATAAGTTCTTTCAATATTTTTTCTTACTATTTTTAATACTTTTCTAAAAGTGAACTTAATTTGAAAAAGTTTTTTTTTTATTTGCGAAAGTTGCACATAGGGACATGAACTTATATACAAAAAAATAAACTATGTTGACGAGAAGTTGACAACTTTTTTTTTTTATTTTTTGTTTACAACTGAAATAGTCTAATAAATAAAAAAGTTAACCTTTCTTCGATTAACACCCTTTTTTTCTGTTTTCTTTTTTTACTTAACTTCATCATTTTGCTATTTTTGTTAAGTTTAAAAATTGTTAAAAGAAGGTAGAAATTGGAAAATCATTTGAAGATGACCATTTATTTCAGAGTTCTTGGAGAAAAATTATAAAATTTGATATTTTTAATTATTTTCATGCATTTTTAATATTAAAAAAATAAGTTAAACAAAAATAACAAAAAGTAAAAATAGATAATTTCAAAAATGATTATTACAACAATTTAAATGAATCTTATCTTTCTACCATTAACATTTCTTTTATCGTCTCAAATATTTACCTCGTTCTTTGCGTTATAACTTATAATAGATAGAAAATAGGCTCTTTAGATACAATACATTATATTTCTCGCTGAATTTGCAACTTTTTAGTCATAAATCCTGTTAGCTTAGACAGCAATGATATGTATACAACTTTTTATATCCATATATATATATATATATATATATTTATATATATTCATATATACAACGTTAAAAAGTCAATGTACTGCTAATAAATGTTGGAATCTAAACTGAATTATTTCTTGGAATATAATAATGGAATATATAATTGTTTTATCAAATGTTGATATAATCTACTACATATCAAGAGATATATGTATTTGTAAATATTTAAATGTCTAAAAAGAGAAAAGTTGTCGAATAAATTCGGGATAATTATGAACGATAGACATATGAGAGATGGATGAGTCTGAATCGATTAAAAAAACAAGAATTTCGATATTATTATTGGCAAAAATAGTTACCCTCTCTATCTATATCTCTGGGCAGAAATAAGTAGATAATGTCAATGTCAATTTGATTGATTTAGCAAACATCCAAATTTGACATTCGAGAGCATTATAAAGCTGTAAATATTCTGTCTGAAATGATTTATTAATAAATAGAAGAATAAATATTTGCTCTTAGTCTTTATATTTTAATGAGACAAATTAATAGAATAATTCAAATTTAATTTATTTTTGTTTTAGATTAAAAAATTAATTAATATAATATAGTAATATTAGAAGTTGACAAAAATACACAAAAACAAGTAATTTAAAAATATGAAGAGAGATTATCTATCTATCTATCTATCTATATCTATATCTATATCTATCTATCTATCTATATCTATATCTATATCTATCTATCTATCTATATCTATATCTATATCTATATATCTATATATATATATATATATATATATATAAGGTAATGTCTGTCTGTCTCCCCTAAACTTAAAAACTACCCGTCCGATTGCGATGAAACTTTCAGGGATTGTTGTGGGCGTCCCAGGGAAGGTTTTAGTGTATTTAAATCCAAAATTAATTTATCCAAAATTAATTTAATTAGTAATATTTTGGTAAAAGTCTATTTATGGTTACCATGGTTACATTGAAAAATTTACAATAAATAAATAAAAATAATTGGAAATCTTTTCAACTTATTAATTTGATAAATTTTATTAATATTTTTAATTTTTTTTAAACTGTCAAAAATAACATACCCATAATAACAGTTGTAATAAAAATAAATATATAAATCACAATGTAAGTAAAATATTGAATCGTTTTATTTATATTGTTTCAATTATTGTTTGAATATTTATTAAATTTATATATAGATTTATTTACATATTTAAATGTATATTTAATAAATTTATTTCTTGATTCTTAATAATAATAATTCGAATTACTTTCTTCAAATTTTTTTTTATTTAAAAGCATATTCAGCATTGAAATTGCCATTAAATATGCAGGTAATTGGAACTCCAACATGTAATATTAGCAAATATTCTGGGATGGGAAAAATACTAAGATCATGTCATGTCCTATTAAGTATTTTGAATTTTATTAATCAATCTAATATAATGAAAATAAATTAATACTAAGATCATGTCATGTCCATATTTTGAATTTTATTACCACGTTTTTCTTAGCTTGCTTTCTTGTTTGTTTATCTGTTCGCGTCAAATCTTGCAATCGAAATTTCGACCACTTCCAGTCATCCAATCGCTCTGAAACTTTTCAGAGTTATGTATTCTGGATGACAATACAATAAAATAACACATTCGTAGCTTGCAAGTGTTTAATTAGAGCATAATTAATGAATATTTGTATTTTGTTAACTTAAAAAGGAGAAACAATAATAATACAACAAAAGGCCCTTTCCAAAACTTACCTTTCTCAATACATAATACAAAAGAAGAAAACAACAAAAGGGACTTTGTCAAAACATTAAAAATAAATAATACAGATGTCCATAGTCCGCTTGTTTAAAAAAATATTCAAGAGTTGATTCTAGTATGTATTAAATATATTCAATATATTAAATATTAAATATATTATTTTTGATCTAAACGAATAGAGAATGGATTTTACATAAAATTTGTAATCATTTCACAAATTAATAATATAATAAATGACACATTGTGAATTGACGATAAAAATAAATATATTTCATTAGATCTTATTTTATTATACTAGCAAAAATTGTATAAATATATTTTTAATTTTCTTTCGAAATTAATTAAAAAATTTTAAAATATTTTAAATATAAAAAATATTGATACAATATCTAATACAAAAACGAGGCGGGATGCAAATATAATACATTAATTAATAATAATAATCAAAATATTAAAATCCGTTTAAATAAGAAGTTTGAAAAAATGTTCAGGTCGCTCCCCTCCAACTAAATGACAGTCCTGATCGTATGTTCCATGCTGCGAATTAAATTTGGATTAAGCATCATAAATTCTAAAATAATAATTAAATAAATTTCAAATAACGATTAGATATTTATTAAATGAATTACTAATAAATAATATTCAATCTAATGAAATAAAGAATCTCTATATATTATATACACGGTAAATGTATTAGAAAAAATAAAAAGCCATTTTTTTTTTATGAAGAATTTTGATTTTTTTAAATTATAATTTCTGACTTTTGATTGATTACATTTAAAATCATTTTAAACTTATAATTTCGTCTTTACAAAGAGAGATAAAAAATTAATAAAATCAAAATATTGAAAAAATATAATAGGGAGGTAGAAAAAAGGTTCAAACTCCCCTCTTCTTATTTTACTTAACGGGTCTTCTGATTGGTTGCCTGTTTCGACACACCTTTTTTCGACTTAAACGCCACCCTCAATTTCCTTCAGCTATCATTTGCTCTCTGCATCTCACCAAGTCATCATTAGCACTCTTGCTAACTGAGTGTATTTTACCACGTTTTTCTTAGCTTGCTTTCTTGTTTGTTTGTTTGTTTATTTATCTGTTCGGGTCAAATCTTGCAATCGAAATTTCGACCACTTCCAGTCATCCAATCGCTCTGAAACTTTTCAGAGTAATGTATTCTGGATGACAATACAATAAAATAACACATTCGTAGCTTGCAAGTGTTTAATTAGAGCATAATTAATGAATATAATTTTGTATGGGAAAATCAAAACAAAAAGTGTAAATATTTAAATTTGAAAAAAACCGTTAAAAACCCGTTAAAAGAATAATATAATATGTATAATATTTAAAATGTAAATAAATTTGAAAGAAGGTATATTAATGTTTTGTACTGTAATTTAGAAAACAAAATTTAAATTTATGATGAGTTTTAGGCAATAAAGAATTAAAATATGACAAATTTAAAAATTTCTCTTTATAATTCAATTTAAATTTATTACTTTCAGGATAATAGTATTTCATGACTATTAAAGTCAATCAAAAAACTTATAAGTAGTATAGGTCAAGTGAAATCGATTGCAATATATGAAGACTAAAAAGTAGAAAATAATACTTTATATAAAAAAAAAACTTTTTTAAAAAACCACGTTTTTAACGCACTAAAAAGAAGAAAATAATTTTTCTGAAACCCCATAGGTACTGACATTACAAACAAGAGATATGATTTGAAGAAAATTTTCTATAACGTAAAACGTGGGGCGCAACTATGGCTAAAATATTCTGTATCGTATAAAAATTTATAAATAAATGTTATTAGGTACAAATTAATAGGATAAATGAATTCATATTTTAATTAGCTTCAAAAAGTAAAGCTTATAACTTATCGAAATTTTTAAAAGAGGTAAATTTAATTTATGAAAAGATTACCTTTAGATTACTAATAATATTCACTTTTAAAAAATTCTGATAAAAAATGACATCCTAACAATATTCTGGTAAATAATATAAGAAATTTAACTTGAAGAAATCTAAAACTAAATTTTGCTACTGCAAAACTTCTAGCAAATATTTAATATTTATGTTAATAAAATTTCTAAAGTGTAAATTGAAGATGTTTATTTAATATTAAGGAATTAATTTTCCAAAAAAAATTTACATTAATAAAAGTATTCTGTTGGATTACTAATAATATTCCCTTTTACAAAAAGTCTGGTAAAAAATATAAAACTTAAAATATAAATCCATGGATATTGAAATAAATTAATCAAAGAAATTATATTGCATTTAAAAAATTTATTATTATTTGCGCCCCACGTTTTACGTTATAGAAAATTTTCTTCAAATCATATCTCTTGTTTGTAATGTCAGTACCTATGGGGTTTCAGAAAAATTATTTTCTTCTTTTTAGTGCGTTAAAAACGTGGTTTTTTAAAAAAGTTTTTTTTTTATATAAAGTATTTTTTGAATCATACAATGGTAATGAAATGATGTAGGTAGACTTGTGAGACAAACAATAAGAATCTCTATAATAAGAGAATATACTTATTCCGAAAACTGTTAATTAAAATGTAATAACTATTAACAATTAATAAAGTCGAAATAATTTTCCAACAAATAAAAATGTAATAATTATAAACAAAAAAAAAATAAAAAATAAAAATAAAAATGTAATAATAAAATATAAAATTTCAATTATATTCATTTAATACATTATTATTATTATTAAGTGTTCAGTTATCAAATACGTATATATGTATACAGACACACATGCAAAAGCGAAGCTCTGCCTGGTCTGCTAGTAATTATATACAATGTGTAAATATATTTAATTATTTCTGTTAATGTATATTTTGTTTTAGATGACAAAAGAATCTATTGGTGTATGTTGATGTAGATTATTATGATTTGAATAATATAAATAAAAATTTTATTAGGCACAAAATGCAATTTTAGTATTCCTAAAATAATGGAAAAAATTGTAACATTCTATGTATTTATTACTTTGAATTTAAAATATTTTTTCTATTTAAATAACTATTTATTTATTCAAAATTAGCATATCTCAATTGAATTAATTGATAAGTGTATTCAATTTTAATTAATAAAAATTATTTTTAATTAGAAAAAATGTCTTATTAAAATTTGGAATTTTATTTGGAATTAATTATATTTAATTAATAAAACATGGATAGGTAATAAAAATATATTAAAAGTAAATATATCATTAAATTAATAAAAGATTATTTATAAAAAATTTTTTTTAAATTTTTAAATTTTCCTTGATGATGAAAATAAAAAAAAAACAAACAAAAAATAAACATTCTTCAAACGAATAAAATTTCCATAAAATTAAGTTTGTTTTAATATAAAGAACAATGGTGGTATGAAGAAAGAGTATGAGAAATGAATAAATAAATAACAAAAAAAAAAAATTCGATTATACTCCAATTTGTCTAATGAATTAAGGTTTTTTTTTATGTGAATGAGATGTTACTGAAAGTTGTGTGTTGTGGGTGGGAGGGAGGCGTGCGTAGATGGGGAAAATGGAAAGGTGAAGGGTAGGAAGATAAACGGAGGAAGAGAAGGTAGAGGGAAAGGATGCATGTGTATAGAGATGTCGAACGAGACATATCTAAAACCCATTAGTGGAATTTGATAAATGGTTTATATTTCAAGTGTGCTTTGTTGGCATTTTTTTATCAAGAATAAATTTAAAAAATGAATTTTCAAATTAAGATTAAAATACATATATATTTATAAAACAAATTAGTTGATGGATGTATATTAGTTTATATTTATTTATTCTATATTTAAATTAAAGTCAACGAAAATAAGTATAATTAAATTTATTTTCCTCTTAAAATATTGAAAAAAATAACAAACTACAATTTAATAGTTTTTTTTCTAATTAGTCTTAGACAAGCTCTCATACCTATAAAATATACAAACAAATATTCCAAATTGAAATATCAATTTAATAATAAAATGTTTTTTTCTATAATTTCAAATATATATACATATTTAGCAAAAGAATGAATATATTCATGACCATAGGATTAAAGAAAGTTCTTGTATTTTAATTTACTTTTCAAATTTTTAAAATAACCTATATACTGTACATTGCTCTCTTATTTTTTGAATAAATAACAATTAATAATCAATAGGCAAATAAAGAGAATAATGAATAGGCTGAGTATAATAAAAAAACAAAACAATGGCGACTATATTGTTATTAAAATACTCGTATATAATATACATTTGATCACCCTTTATATTATTATATAACGAGTAGAATATCAACATAATTAAAAGTAAAAAAAAATTTAACAATTATTCAAATTAATAATTGTTTTGTTATTGCTAAATCCGAAGTTCTCTTTTCTCAAATTACTATAAATTAATTAAAACTACACAATTAACTACATGCTTATTCTGCATGAAGTAAAACATTAATTTAAATTCCAAAACAACTTTACATAAAGATTATTAACTCCTGAATGTTTAAAAAAAATTTTATATAGAGAGCCCAAAGTGAGGAGAAATCGAAAAGAGTTTTGAAATTTATATAAAAAGAAAAGTTTTTTGTATCTTTTCTGAAGCGATTTCAACTTGAGTAATAAAAGGGAAGAAAGTTTCAGAGACTTACTAGCCAAGACTCAAAGAAAACCGGGTAATATTATTATGGAATAAAATATATAGTGAATTGTGTGTGTTTTTTATAATTCAAATAATAAATAATTTTCAATTTTTTATAATATTTAAATAATTATTATTAATACATATTAATACTAGTATTCCGCGATTAAGCAAATCGGATTAAATTTGAGAGACACCGTTGTACTGAACAGCTGTACTCCGTGACAATCAACTTTGATAAGCTCTAACTCGGTGTTTCCCAACCTTTTTTATGCCATGCTCCTTCTAAATTTCTTATGTCCCCAGTTGTATAATATACATAATTTTTAATATTAAAAAACTGAATTGTTCAATTAAGAAACTTAAATGATAGGTTTTACTGACAGTAGATAAATTTTCAAAACTAAAATTTAAATTCGAAATAATTTTAATAAAGATTTTTCTATAATAATTTAATATTTTAATTTAGTGAGACCCTTGCGCTTGATGCTTGATGCACAGAGATTTTATGTTAGGTTCCAATTTGGTTAGCTTTAGTCTCAAGTCTCCCCGTTCTGTTATATCCAGACGATTTCTTTTTTTACCAGTAAATCATTTACAGCACTTATTTAAATGGCCCAGAGCAAAAGGGTAAAACTCATGACGAGTCCATTTTCGAATTGCCCCCCTTTACAATCAAATTGCCCCCTCTGTGGGCCCCACTTTGGGAAACACGGCTCTAACCTTTCATATGATATTCATCAGTCAAACATATGCCATATTAGTATTAATTTATAAGTATTATATTCGTATTAGAATAAATATAAGTACATGGGACACCGATATATACATACGGTGTACATACATACAATTTTAGCTAGCATAATAAGATTAGAATTAGATTATATAATTATATATTTAGCTAAGATTAATTTTTATTTACTTATTTACTCTTTGACTACTGACTTCTTCAGAAAATAATAAAAAAGTAACCTTTGAAACTATTTGGTTTGTTGATTAAACATATTTTATCAACAAATGAATATTTTCGGTTTAATTTAGTTAAATTAATGAAATACCCCTTCTAAGGAAAAGATTTTAAACTGTTATTCTCGTTGGCTTAGGTATTTTTAAATATTTCATTTACGATTTAGTAAAGCTGATTATGAAAACGACCCTATAATACTAATAATATAATCCCAGCTCTTAATAATAATAGTAGTAAATGATAATTTAATCATCTCTCTCTGTCTCGCTCTTCCACCCGGTTCCTGTTTACTTATCCCAAATGCGGTAGTTTGTTTTTGTTCGCCTGATAGCAAATTAGCTGTATTTGGTGGCTGGTCTAAATTGCTAGCGGAGACAACAAGAAAAGGGGTGGCAAAAAGTACGAGAAGGCCTCCGGGCCAATTAGCTAACTCTTGGTCATGTCCCATCCCTACAAGCCCTAAAGCTATTCCCAGGGATCATTTGTGTGTAGCCAACAGAGAGAGGGAAAGAGAGAGAATGAGATCAAGGGGTCACGATATCTTCTAGATCCTCCCCCTCTCATCTCATATCCACCCACAATGACCCATAGGACCGGACATCAAAAGAAAACACTCCTATTCAAGAGCGTTCAAGATTCTATTTAGGAGATGACATCCGAGAAGGACTTCAATCAAGTTGAGAAGCCACCCACGCACACTCATACATACACAGTTGCAAGAAAAAAAAAGCAATTCACTATAACTGGACATTTACATAGAAATAGAGCGAAAGAGACCAGCACGAAATTCTTGAATATTGTTTGTTTTCTTTTTATCTACAATATTTACAAATATTAATAAAAAGAACTCTGTAAATATTTTCATAAAATGCTAGTCAACAAATGTTCTAATAAAAAAATAGAAACGAAATAAATAAATTTTAACTATATATATATATATATATATATATTCCTTAGGTAGGGGGTTTATGAAATAAATAAAATTCCTACAGGGGGTCTATGGAAGAAAAAGTTTGAGAACCTCTGGTTTAAACCATGGTTTTTCTTTTAAAACAGTGTAATGTATAATTTACTAAAATTAGTATAGGCAAAAACTAATGGCATATTTGAAATCAGGGCATCAAATTCATATAAAATCACCTTCAAAATCTTTGGCACCAAAACCACTGTTGACCAGTGTAATTATTGTAAATATCTTACTGGACTTAAATTTTTGCTCTGACTAAAAAAAATTTTGTTTAAAGGGCGGCAAAAAAGCTAGAGCGAGCGCTGTAATTAGAAAAAAATAAATTATATACCTAACTAATTATTTAAGTATATATAATACTGTATATAATTGTAGAATTTATTGAAATAAAGAAGTAGATTGATATTTTATGATGTCAAAACAAATATTTATTACCGGGTAAGGAACGCTGTTATAATAAATTTTACAATATACGATTCAATAAATTAGTTCATAGATGTTTAGGTAACCGAAAGGTGGCCAATTGCATATATTAAATGAACTGATAAGTTTATTGATTATTGAACTAGCTTGATTAGTGAAGTCACCAAGTATAATAATAATAAAGTATTAAGGATTGAAAATTGGATGCATTTAATTAATTTACAATAAGGAGTACAGAAATCCGTAAGGAATGCAAATATTAAATATTTACCCATTAAATAAGCCATACATTTATTTTAAATTAATTCCAAAACAAATCATTTTCTGCTGAAAGATTTACTTTACTGGTCAATAAATCTACTGTGATGTAAAATGATTTTATCCAAATGTTTAATTATTTACTATTTTTCAAATTTTGATTGGTTTTTGGAAGTAAAGTATAAAATATTACTTATTAATGTTAAATATATAAATATAATTTAATTGAATATTTTATATTAAAAAAATTTTTGAACTTAATGAGCTTTGAAATCCTGGACTCATATTCAATAATTCAGCATATAATCAGTGATCTTAACCACTTCATGTACATATACTAATTTATTTTATTTCATTAATGAATATTATATTAATAGTTTGTTTTTATAATAAAAATTAAATAATTAAGTAATTAACTATGTTTTTAATTCATGATTCGATTAAAACAAGAAGACGCACTCTCACAAATTGGGGAAAAACAAACTGAATCCTATTAAAGAAAAATTCAAGTATTAGGTTACCCAGGCGACTTAAATACATATAATTGGAGATTCGGTAATGGCAATCAAAGATAACGTAGAAAAATTAATCGAGGTAGGAAAAGAGGTGGGGCTTGAAATTAATAGTGATAAGACAAAATATTTAGTAACAGAGAGGAACAGTATTAACACACAAAGTCTTAACATATAAAACGTAGAATTTGAAAATGTAGAAAAATTTAAATACTTAGGTTCTGTAATCACGAAGGATAATAATATTCGAGAAGAATTTATATGAGCCAAAGAAAGATGAGGTTACCGGGGAATGATAAAGACTGCATAACGTGGAATTGCATGACCACTATACATCTCCAGATATAGTTAGGTTTATAAAATCGAGAAGGCTGAGACGGGCAGGGCAGCTAGAACTCTGTGACGTAGCTAGAATGAGAGAGGAAATATATTGGTGGAGAGACTGAGTGGGAAACGTCCGTTTGGAAGACCAAGGAAGCGGTGGTTGGATAAAATAGGAAGGGACGTGAGAGAGATTGGAGAGGGTAGGGATTGGAAAGTTGTGGCTCAGAATAGGGATACTTGGAGGGGTGAGTTTGCTGCGGCCAAGAACTTTCGAGTTTCGTAGAGCCACGGTGATAGAATATATTTTTAATTGTTATCCTATTTTATATAAACCATGATTAAAATAGTGTTTATGAAAATAATATGTATTAAAATAATTGTGGTATTTTGTTTAATCTTTGATTGTTTAATAATTTTGGTAATACATTATAGTTAGTGAAAATACCCTTAAATAGCTTAATTGAAATTTATCAGTTATAAACAGAAGTAAATCATTCAGTCATTAATTTATAATGAAAACTTTTATAAACCCATCATTAATAATAACCTCGAAATGTATTAACCTTTGTAAAATGGAAATTCCTGATTTTTGTTTGACAGTGAATCATTGAAGAATCCATGTTATATGATTTGCAATTGACATTCTATTCTAATTCTTGTACAAAGATAGAATACACATTATTAATTTACATTTTTCATAAATGCCTTTCATTCAATCGATTTATTTATTTATACTGCAAAGAAATATCAATGAGATGTTAAATTATTCAAGACAGGACGATTTTTCTCGTAATTTTACGAGATTCTTAATAAAAATTGAGATAATTTTTTATTTTAATTGTTATTTTGCTAATTTGTAAGTTATATATTATTCCTTGTAGTAAGATAAAAATCTGAAATTAGTAAAAACTTCTAAACAAATTAGCTGAAGTGTCTCCACTCGACTATCTCGCAATTTGAATTGGATTAAATAACATATTATATTATATTTAAATTAAATTTAATTAATTATAAATTATAAATTAAAATTAATAGATAATATTTATTAAACCAGCGCATGTTTGGCTCTTTGTTGATGGCACCACGTCACGTGTTGACGCGTGAGATTTGAAGTGTTAAAAAATTAATTCTGGAACTTTCAGAAGTTTTATACCATTTTTAATCATGTGAAAAATTATCAAACATATATCTTTATTTTTACGGTCACTTTAGAGGGAAAAAAATCAAAACGTTGTAAGTAATGACCCTCTTCCGATTGAGCTACATTTCTCAAAAGTTGATAGAAAACTACGAATTTTGAATAATGCCCATGTACCATACCTCATGATTCTAGCTCAAACCGTTTTTGCGTAATCTTGTCTACATACATACACACATACACACACACAGACATTTTGCTGAACCTTAGTGAAAGTGATTCAGGAACCTTCAAAATGAATAAAAACATTAAAATCTCAACATCGAAAATTTTCGTGATCTCTGGTGAGATAGTAAAAACATGTGTCCCAAATATATAATCCACTGTAATTTTAAATTTCTAATATACTTCAACTAATGAAAATTGACAATTCAATTTTCAATGATTAGGACAAATTAATGTAAAAATAAAATTCAAGTGAAAAACAAAATTACCATATGTGGCTACATTATAGCTTTAACAAGAATAATCAGCATTCCTATTATATATTATATACTCGTATATACATATAAAAAATTATTACCAAAATAGAGTTCAATTAAAATCAATAGATACAAAGATGTTTTTTACTTTCCACACAATTTTATTTTAATTTAAAACATTTATAGCCTTTAAATTTTAATTACACAAATTAGTCAGTTCAAGTGAATTTACGATGCGGAAATTTAAATTAGAAAATTATTATGACATAAAAAAATCTTAAATGATTTTTGACAATGTATTGATACCTTTTTGAAAATGTACTTAAGTACATAAGTTATAACTTCCGATTAACATAAAATCAAGGAAATTATCTAATAGTTTATCCAATTAAGGACACCCGGTACATGAATTTAAGCTAAAACATTAATATGCTGGAAATATAAGGAAATCCCTTCTAGTAATTTTATTAAAAGTATATAAAATTTTAAATTTAAGAGTTTTTAATTTTAAACGAATACTGAATATTTTTTAGAAAAGTTTATATTTACAAAGGTTTATATTAAAGATTTAAGAAAAAATTCTAATTGAGTTAGTTATTTCAACAATATAATTAAGATGTTAAGATTTTCAGGTTAGCTTTTATCATTTAAAAGAAAGCAATTGGGTAGACATTCTAAAGGAATAATAAATTTATTTTTTGAAATTACCTTTTTCAAAGGTATACTAAAAAGTAAAATATTGAGGATAGAAGATTAAAAAAGATCATTAATAAAAATAATATTAAATATTGGTGATAATTGAATTAAAAAATATATCAATACAAGAAAGTGTGTACTCTCAAATTTAGTACCAGGTTAGGTTTACACCTGGGTTTTGGTTATAGATAGTTGTTATTTTATTTTTGTTTTTAGAAATAAGAAATAATGGGAGGTTCTGTATATGGATGCTCGTAACGACCTGGAAATAAAAGTAAAAGACAGCTAGGTGAAGAAGAATCTGGGAAAAAAATTTCTTACCACAGGTATATATTTTGAATTTCTTTGATTAAATTTCAAAACAGTATATTTTAGAAAATTTTCTAGGTAATTATGTTTCTGAATACTTACAGGAGGAATTTGGTAAGTAATCAAAAAAATTTTTTTTTTTTTATTATTTAGCTAATTTCATCTTAAAGGATAAAAAGCTACCTAGAAAATTTTCTTAATTATAACAAATTCTGGTAGTACCACAATATCTCTTGGTTAAATAAAAAATTGAGGAATATAATAGAAATTTTGAATATTTCACATCTTTCAGATTTCCAAAAGATAGCAATTTAAGGAAGAAATGGATAGACGCCGTCCGGAGGAAAGATTGGAAGCCAACAGAATATTCTTTCCTATGCTCAAATAATTTTGATGAAGAGTGTTTTGATAGAACGTCGCTCTCTGGTATATGTTCGATTAAAAGAAAATGCCGTCCCTACAAAATCCACAAGATTCAAAATTCAAAATCCTAGAGCCGGTCTGCTTTTCAGTATAATATATAACAATTTATTTAAATTAATAATTTTTGTAATTAAAAATATACATTAATAAATATATTTTTTGTTTATATTTTATTTTTTGTAATCATTTTTCTATTACACTAATGATAATTTCTTTTTTTAATTGACTAATCATCAGCATTATGGAGAGAATGATTGCCACAACATTTAATTTTTTATACATATATACATATCAAAACGACCTGCAATTGAAATAAAATAAAATTTAGAGTTTTTTCTTCATGATAAAATTTTTGCTCACATTATTATCCACAAAAAAGGCCCCAAATGTGATGATATATTAACATTAAGATTAATGGAAAATATGTTTTGATGTAGACAATATGGCGGCTGTGACGTCAGATAAGCGACAAGTTTTGTTCCAAATGTTCACTCCCTACCTCCCTGGTTAAAATAACCTTTTGCTTAAATATATTTTTAAATTTATTTTTTTTACTTTCCACTTTTATGAATTTATTTTATGGAAACCTAAAATTGAGGAGAAAATTTTTCAAAATCTTATAACATTTTTATTGTAAAGTAAAACCGGAATATAAATTGAAAAATGAATTCTCATAGAAAAGGATTTAAATAATAATAAATTTATAAATTATAAATATATTTAGAAAAATAATTGCAATTTAATCATATTTATTGCATTAGAATATATTATCTACTACTCATAATTGTTTATACTTTACGATTGAATCTAATACAACTCTATTTATTTTGACACCAATAATGTTATCTTTACTTTAAAATAGAAGAGAGTAACCATCCTAAACAAATATTTATGAAGAATACAATTTCAATTAAACCAGCCGAGACGGAACTTCAGAACAGAAAACACTTTTTAATATTAAACTTAAAAATCGAAATAAAAACATCTATGAATGGTAGGAAGCATTATTATTAATTAACTTTTATTCATATTTATCACAAAAAGTTCGTTGAAAATATAATATAAAATTCTCATTGAGTTCAAGGCTGGTTATTTTATAAACATTATAAATACTACTTCTTTTTCATGGGAAAAAATCAAATATTGGTGATCCACTTCTTCTCTCTCATCCCTCCTATCTTCTTCACTCCTCTCTTTTGTTCACACATATCATCTTTCAATTTTATTTTTTTTACAAAAAGCTCTCATCTGAATTGACAGAGCTAGCAGGTTGTTGTTGTTGTTGGCTAGTCAGAATGGTGTCGAAAAATTGAACACCCGGGTCATCTAGGATTTCACTTTCCACCTCTCTTCCATTCTCATTCTGAGAGATACATCCATACTCACACAGGCATTTGGGGTCTGCACATCACGCACTCTTGCAAATACCACCCACCACCAAACCCTTTTTACCCTCAACCCCTTGTTTATTCAAATGAGTTGACTGCTGCAGGGCTTCTCTCACTAATGAGGTAGCCGCCATCTTTTTCTAATTTGATTTTCATTTTTTTTTTTATGTTTTAGTTTCTCTTCTTTTTCATTTCTCTTACAATAGTTCTGTTGATCATCTCGTTTTGTTAACGAAATATGTATTAACATTATTTTATTTACATACTTTTATTTTTATTTTATATATATACTTTTTCCTGAGCTAGTTAGTAATGGTATAATATCCAACATGACTTTATCTCAAATAGATAAATAAGGATGTTAGTTAACAAATATGTAAACTTATATGTCTTAGATCCATCGCTTACGTTGTAATAAAACAAAAAAGACGTAATATAAAGTATATAAATAATATCATATTATAACAAAAGTTATATTAATTTTATATTTTTTTTGGATTCTGGGTCATTATCTATTAGACCAAAAGGAATGTTGGGTTGAATGGGTAGATGATTTTTGAGATTGTTTTAAATGTAAAAAAAGTTTTATTTAATCCAATATAACTTGAAACTACATAATATGTAGTTAATGTGATAACATATTTTAAAAAATTTGAAATTTTTGAAATACAAAAGTTAATTTTTAAATTTTCGACTACAAAACGAAAGGACAATACGATTTGACGGTAAAACATTATTACCTAAAGATAAAAATTATTATAAATCTTATGAGATATGTATATATATTATATACTAGCTGCTCCGAGCGCCTTCGGCGCTCTCCACACCTAGACGGGGGCTCCGCCCCCTGTACTCCCCGAGTGGTACATAGTATTTGGTTAAGAGTAGTAAAAGGTTTTCATCCATTTTGTTTCAATCAGAATATTACATAAAACATTCATTTCTTTTTGTGTTCTTATTTAAAATATATTTTAATTTAATCAGTAAATTAATTATATATATTATTATTGTATATGTTATATCTATCTATCTCTGTGACTCTAAGGAACTCGAAAGTTCTTGGCCGCAGCAATCACATTTCTCCAAGTGTCCCTATCCTGAGCCCTTGTTCCATCTCTCTTACGTCCCTTCCTACGCGTCCTTCGTCTTCCAAGCGGACGTTTTCCAATCGGTCTCCGCACCGTTTTTTCCAATCCAATATCTTTTTCCTCTCCCATTCTAGCCACATCCCCTGCCTATCGCAGCATTTTCGCTTTTATAACCCTAACTATTTCTGAAGATGCATAGAGGTCATGCCATTCCTCGTTATGCAGTCTCCGCCATTCCCCGGTGACCTCATCTTTCTTTGGCCAATAAATGCTGGAAAGAATCCTATTCTCAAATACTCTGAATCTACTCTCATCTCCCAGGGTCATAGGCCATGCGTCCCACTCATATAATACAACAGGCAAAATAATTGGTTTATATATTTTAATTTTGATTCCTTTTGATAATAATTTTGATGAGATAAGCCTCTTTACTGCATGATAACAGGCGTTTCCCGATTTCAACCTCGATTTAAATTCTTCTCAAATATTATTATCCTTCGTGATTACATTCAATTTTTCTACATATTCAAATTCTACATTTTGTATATTAAGATTTTGTTACTAAATATATTTTCTTATCACTATTAATTTCAATCTGAATTAGAAGAAAATTATAAATTGCCTCCTCTTCCAGCCCATTTACCTATCCAGGCAAGTTGATTTTCAAAATTTTCCATTCGTTATGCATATGATTGATTACATGTGTTAAACTTTAAAAAAATTCAAATATTCTAATTTTAATTTTATATACAATTTAATATTATTTTTTATTAATATCATATCAAAAAAGAGAATTTATTAAAAATTAAAAATAAAAAAAAGAAGCCTATTAATAAAAAAATATAAGAAAGACATAAATTTAAAACATCTCGTTATATCATTTGTCTAAAAAAACATATTTTAATTAACCAAGAAATCATTTTTGCACTTAAAATATAGTTGTAATTAATAATTGACGTTTTGAAAATATTTTTGTATTCATCAAACATTAAAAATAATATATTCTGTTTTTTAACCTTTCACTTTCAAATAGAAAAGAAAAAATATTCAAATATATAGAAAGAATAAATAAAAATGAAGTTATATATGATCTAAATATTTTATTAAATAAATTAAAATGAGAACTTTTAGAATAAATTATTTAATTGAATTGATATTTGAATATTAGAATTTAAAATAAAAAGTGAAATTTTACAATAATTTTTAAATTCTGAGCAATGTGCAGACAGAAAGTCAAATTATCGCCACCAGCGCCTCTATGATCTAGTATGGTACTAAAATATTTTTCATTAATTAGCATCCCCTGGACACACCTTAGCAATTAGCGGTTTAATAAAAGAAGTCTGACATGCCCTGAGACCTACTGAATATGCATAAAAAATTTCATTAGAATCGGTCCAGCCGTTTCAGAGGAGTATCATTTCAAAGTTTTGTGACACGAGAATTTTATATATAAGAAGATTGTCGTATATTGGAGACTTACAAAAATGGGTTTTAAAATTAATAAATGAAATGTTTAATTTAATTTGGTAGTACTCTGGTAATTGTGAATAGAATATAGTTTGTGGTGAATTCAGTAACGGTTGATAAGGAAAGAGGTAAAGTTTATAGCATTATATGACGAAGACTTACTACCTTCTACCGTCCATCGAGGAGAAAACTCTTCCTGCCTCAGAAGTAGCTCCAATAACTCACCCCTATCTTGTACACATGTGCCAATATAAAGAAATATGCCATGTAATTTATTATTATTTAATCATGACAATAGTTTTTCTTCTTCATTCGAGAACCTTACTTTATATTGTTCACATGTCTTCATCCCAAAACGTTAGGATATCACAATTTGTATAAATGTTTATTTATAGCATTATAATACTATTTCCCTATTAAAGGGCATATATCTATAATAATAAAAGCAAGTGTAATGTGTCTGTCTGCCTGTTTGTCTGTTTGACCGAGCTCTCCAGCAAAAACTATCGCACGCAGGGACCTGGAATTTTTTACACGGAAGCACAAAGGGGCTGGCCACCAGACCTCGAAGCCCGATTTTCGATTTTTGAATTAGAAAAATTTTAAAAAAATTATAAAGAATATATTATAGGCGGGTAGTGGAAATTATGTAGAACAAAAATATGTCAATAGAGGCGCTGATGGCGATAATTTGGCGGTAATTTAAATTCTGAGCAATGTGCAGATAAAAATCTTTTTATATCTATTGATATTTACAATATCTCCATAGATCTTATTGGCCTTTTAAACTTTGAAAACATTCACATTACGGCTATAATTTAATACTATTAATTTTTAAGATTATGTGAGTAAATTATTTTAATTAAGAAAATTTGATCTCATGGATTTTCACGTAAGATTTTAATATATAATATATTTTTTAATATTATTTTTATAGTAATTTAGTGTTATGCTAATTTTATATTTTATTTTTATTTTGTTTACTTTGATTTTTTTTTAAATAAATTAATAACATTTAAAGTAGCATAAAAAAATTAATCGAGGCAGGAAAATTGATGGGGTTTGAAATTAATAGTGATAAGACAAAATAATTAGTATCAGAGAGAATAATATTTGCAAAGAATTTAAATCGAGGTTACAATCTGGAAATTATTATCAAAGGGGATCAAAATTATTAAATTATTAATTGTATTATATGGGTGGGAGGCATGGTCTATAACCCTGGGAGATGAGAATAGATTCAGAGTATTTGAGAATAGGATTCTTCCCAGCATTTATGGGCCAAAGAAAGATGAGGACACCGGGGAATAGCGGAGACTGCATAACAAGGAATTGCATGACCTCTATGCATCTCTAGATATAGGTCATAAAATAGAGAAGGCTGGGATCGGCAGGGCACATGGCTAGAATGGGAGAGGAAAAATATATTGGCGGGAGTTCGATTGGAAAACGTCTGTGTGGAAGACCAATTGTGAACAGGGTGGACAATGTAGAAAGGAACGTGAGAGAGATGGGACAGGTTAGGAGTTAGATGGTTATAGCTCAGAATAGGGACACTCGGGGGGGGGGGGGGTACAGGGGGCGGAGCCCCCGTCTAGATGCGAAGAGTAACGAAGGAGCTCTGAGCAGCTAGTATATATATATATATATATATAGGGGGCTCTGACCCGTGTCCCCCAGAAGTAATATGTATTATTTGGATGAAGGTCTGTAGGTTTACATTTATTTGATTTGTAAAATTAAAATTAACTTTTTTAACTTATTTAGTCTCTCTACAACCATACAAAATCTAAATATATTCATAATTTAAATACGATTTAATTAAAACTTGTGAACCATAATAATTGAAGTTCAGAAATATTGAATTTTCTTAACGAGATTAGATTTGATCTAATATTGTCCAATTTGGTCTTAATTCGCATTGATATTCTCTTAAGATTAGAAAAATCTTATAATTTGTGTCCTACCTCAGTCCAATTCATTTACCCATCCAAGCTTCATGAGGCACTTAAATATTGTCAAATAATACTTAAATTTTAATAATCTAATTAAATATTCAAATTTTAAAATATTATAATTGAACTCATATTACTGAATTTAATAGTAAGTTGATTTTCAAAAGAGAATTTATAAAACATAATATAAATAAAAAAAGAAAAGAGTATAATCATTTCGATTTAAAACAAATTTATAAATTTACCCAATTTTAAAATAGAGGTCATGAAACGTGAAGATATGAAAAATCTTTTAAATTCTGAGCAATGTGCAGACAAAAACTTTTTTGTATATATATAAATCAAAAGTACAAAAAAACCAAAGAAAATTTTTTAGATTCAATTAAATTCATACATAAATCAACCAATAATGAAATTGTCATATTTATATTTTAATTCAATTTATGAATTTTCTCTTTCCTCTATTTATATTTAATTGTATATACATATTTTTCAGTTTAGAATAAAATGTAAGCCAAATGGCTAGGAAAAAATACGAAAAAGCGATATTTATTATATATAAATTCAGATTTTTTCCGACTACCCGTTCCTAGAATATATATATATATAACCTAACGATATTTTAATTTCATGCAAATTTTGTTATTCGTTTTCAATGTAAATAATATTGGGGTTGTTTTCCAAATTGGACAGAGCTTGGCTCGTTTCCAATCTACAATTTAAATATTTGAAAACGAAATCGCCCCAAACTCGTTTCCACTGCCTCCCTGGCTCTTACAGGAGGCCCCCGTATGCCAAATCAAATGAAAAGCCTAAAGACACGGCGAGTGAATGATGGGGTGGAATAAGCATGAAAAGAAAATGGATAAAACAAAGGGATATACAAATGAAGTTGGAGTTGCTGCTTTTTATTTGAGTTCAATATAAATCATTATTTCAGGGAATAAATAAAAGTCTTTATATAATTTTTTTTATTTAAATACAGACCATGCATATAACCCATATACCAATCTATATATATAGATAAATAGATAGAGACATAGAACGATAGACAGATAGGGAAATAGTATAAAAAATAAAAATAAATGAATAAATACAAAATGGACTGAAATACTGTAAACAACTCAATATAATAATATTTTTCGGAGAGGATGGCTCAAATAATGCTTATAAAAATGCAATTTTCCTAGCCACATTTCATATTTAATATTTTTCAAATTAAAACATACAAAAATTTAAATTTTAAATGTTATTTATTAACATTTGCAAAAATCTCGTTTTTGCATTCCTGTTATTTAACTTCTCTTTCTAAAAATAGTGAATAAAGTAATTAATATTATTGTATTTATTTGTATTTGTTGTATTTATTTTGTGATTTTTTTTTAAACTTGTTAGTAACCTCTCGTCAATTATTTATTTATTTATTTTGTTTGTTTGGCTTATTTTCTTTCAAATTTCGTAATCGTCATTAAGTTGGCAACAAATTAAAAGCTAACAAAGTGTAGTTAAACAAGAGGAGAGTGGGTAAGTGGAAAGGGTTTACCCGCATCAGTTCAGAGAGACTGATTGAATTTGATCAGGAGTTGTTAGTTGGTGTTTCTTTTCTTTTTCGTTCAAATCGTGTAGGCCATTTAGTCTTACCCTGCATTCATCCCGCCTCTACCCTCCCCTCCTTTCACCGCCACTACCCACCCATTCGAAAGCCAAAGACCACCTGACAGAAAGTTATTCTCTCCCAGAAGTAAAGAGTACCACTTGACTTGTGACATTCCGACTAATTATGCGCCACCCTCAATTTCCATCCCTCCCGCTCTCCCTTTTTTTGCCCTTAATAATTCCTCTGAATCATTTTTTTTGTTCTTCTATTTGCAGCCCCTTCGCAGCCAACACTTGCGTGATAAAACTTAATTTCATTAATTTTCGTCGGTGACTCGGAATCACCCTCATTTCTCTGTTCTTCTCCATTTTTTTCATACTCTTTTGAGAGACTAAACCATAATACACAGAGTGTGACAATAAATTAAAATGTTAGGGAGGGGGAAAAAAGAGAAAATTAGTAATTTCAAAGTAATGCTTTACTTCAATGTTTATTTTCTAAACTTTTTAATTCTTCAAATAATAAAATTATTTAAAGTATACTTTATAAAAATATAACAATTCTATCATAAAAAGAACTTTAAAAAAATATTTTATTTAATTATAGATCATCATAAATCACTGTTTCAACCGAATAAATATTTATTTGTCGATTGTAAATTTCTAAAGAGTCTTTTCGAAATAATAGGTTGTTCAACAATGGACAATGAGATAAAATTTAAAAGTATAAAATTATTAATATTAAAAAATCTAGAATAATGTTCGGTTTATGCCAAAAAAATAATAAAGTAATATTTTGTTGTTTTTGGAACAGCTAATACGCGGCCATACAATGCCATTTCAGCCGGTATGGAGCGTTGGAGCGTAAAACATCGTGTGTTCGTTGTCGAGCAGTTTTTTAGAAACAGTGAATCTGGACGTCGAGGTGCAGTGCCTGATCGAAATACAGTACTCCGATGGGTTGCAGCGTTAAGAAGTACTGGTTCTGTGATGAAAAAAAACCACCTGGTCTTCCTCGTTCAGTTCGTACTCCGGAAAATCTAGACCGAGTCAGAATGGCAGTTGTTGCTTGTGCTAGACGATCGACTAGACCAGGGGTTCTTAAACTGTGGGTCGCGACCCCCAGGGGGGTCGCGAGACTACTGAAAGGGGGTCGCAAAGATCTGATACTTTTGAATCATTATAAATAAAATTTTAAAATATTAAATTATATAAATGTGAAATGAATGGGTATGTATTCTTTAATCCTTATTTGATTTACATTGTAAAATAGTGCGATATTACATCTACATCTACGGTTAATATATATTTCATTATATGGAGGAGGGGGTCGTTTAAAATTTCCTAAGCTTGAAGGGGGTCGCTATATAAAACAGTTTAAGAAGCCCTGGACTAGACGACATGCTGTAGAGCTGGGTATGTCACGTCGTTCGCTTCACCGCATCTTACATGATGACCTCAAGTTCCATCCGTACAAAATAATGATCGACCAGTAGCTTAATGAAGGGGATTTTGTAAAGCGCAGAAGAGGATCCAAATTTGTATCTAGCAAGAAGGACGTCATCTCAAAGACATTATTTTCCGAACCTAAATATGGTATGTAATTTCAAAAACTTCATTAAAAAACCTATCATTTAATTCTTGTTTTTATTATTTTCAACCCATGTATCCCAGTAATTCAATATTGAAAAACATGCGTTTTCTCTGCACTACCCTGTATTATATTTAATAATAATAATAATCATAAGTATTACTTATAATAATTAATTTTTAATAAGATGTAATAATGAAAAAATATAATATAACATGTTATATAAAAAAATTTTTTTTGTAATAATATTCGAATATATATATATATATATATTATATATGATATGGACTTTAACTATTTGGTATAATATAATATAATTTTCTCGAAAATATGTAAAAATAGAAAAATGAGTATATTCCAAAAATTCTACTCTCAGTTAATAATATACATATTTTCGATAATCGAAAATTTTCCAAATTAATATTTTTCATAAATATATTAATCATTCATGTCAAAGTGTTTTATTTATTATTATATTTTTTTTAAATAAAAAATTAATTATTTTTTTTAAATATAAAGACGAGGAAAGAGAGTAGTATTGGAAAAACATATTAAACTATATATAAGTATATATATTTAGATTTTCTTCTTCTTTATGTCACAAAATGTAATTAAAATTGATATTACAAGGTAAATAACTTAAAAAGAAAAATTTTTCATTATAATATTATAATCAAGAAAATTTATAAAATCAATACCTCAGGTACGTTGGTATATTTTTCAGTTAAAAAACACAAAGCTAGAACAATATTTGAATCTAATTAAGTACTTATGATGAGAATAATGAATAAAATAGATTAAAAAAAAACATTTTATTATAAATGAAAATCGACTTTTTCACTCTTTTTATCTCTCTATATTTGTCTATCTTTCTGTTGTCTGGTGATTAGTTTAATTCAATAAAAAAGGGGTTTTTTAACGTGTTAAATAGCGAGCAAATAATAAGAACGAAGAGAAAGATAAAAATATTCCCTTTTCGAAATAACTGCAAACATTTGGATTTTTCTTTTCATTCACTTCGTTTTTTTCCCTGCTTCATCCAAGTGTCAGTTTGATCTTCTTTTTTCTGGATAGAAGAGGATAAGAAGGGGTGTATGATGGTGGGCCATGCTTTGAGCGTGACTTTATACCCTACCCTCGGTTCCTTGTCGATTTGCAAATTAAACGCGATTCGTGATGGGATTTGCACAGAGAAATCGAAGGACTTCCCTAACAAAACTCCATAGAGAGCACAATCATCAGCTTTTCCGCATGTGCCATTTATATTATTAAATTTTCAATAGATTCGCTATCTATAGATATACTTACCTCTTTAGATAAATAAAATATAATTCATATGGATTTATTTGCTTGAATGACCTTTGATGATCTTAATATATTATATTTATAAAACCTAAATAAAACAAAGTAAAAAATAAAATTATTTTACTATTTAACGACCTTAGTACCGGGACCCCGAGCCTCGGCTCGGTACTTAAGTTAAAAAAAATGATTCATTATTATTGGGTTTGGCTGGTAATATTAATACCTGGGACACCGAGCTGTCGCTCGACCCTTTAAAAAATATTAATCTACAATTAATTATTTATTACAATTATTAAATGTTGCATCATTGCATCAATCTGATTAAAATGAATTGAACTGGGGTCCTCAATAATACAAACAAACAATTTTAGCTAGCATAATAAGATTAATCCAAGTAATATCGTCTATTTCTATTCGACACTATTTTCAGTTATGAAATGAACAGTCAGTAGAGAGTAAAAAAATTATAATTGAAGACCGTTGTTTTTAAAAATAATTAAATTATTTTATAGATTATAAAATAAAAATTATTGTATTAACATTAAAAATATTGAAATAAAAAAATAATAGTTTGATTTAATAAACTAAAATATTATAAACATTTTTAATGTGAATTTCTCAGGGAGGTAGGGAGCCCAATTCATTTAACCATCCATGTTGTATAAGGAATCTTAATTTCTTAACACTCCGTTTTTTCAAATTTAAAATAGAGGGAGAGAAAGAGTTTCAATTATATTCGATTAGTCTATATATTCTATATATGAGTATTTTTTTTTTCTGAATTTAATACCAAGTTGATTTTCAAAATTTTCTATTCTTTATGCATATGATTGATTACATGTGTTAAAATTTAAACAAATTCAAATATTCTAATTTATAAATTTATATAAAATTTAATATTATTTTTTCGAGACTAATGGCAAATACCGGTGGCCCTAGTCAGAGCAAGAGAAGACTCCTTTTGGTAGCGGCCCAGTCGATGATGTTATATGGATCGGAGATTTGGGCTTTACAACTATATTTTAAGTGAAAAAATGATTTCTTGGTTATATAAAAATTAAAATATGATTCTTTATATCTTTATTATACAGAAAAGTAGGCGTGTTAATATAAAATATATACCTGGGACACCGAACTATCACTCGACCCTTTAACCAATTTATACAATTTATTTTTATATACTTTAAAAATTTTACAATTTTTTAATTATTTATTATAATTGTTAAATGGGATTTCTAAAAATGACCCATTAAAAATTTGTTTCCTAAAATGTTTCAAATTAATTAAAATAAATTGTATAAATGTTCATTTATAAAATCTATATATCTGTGAGTTTGTTTTTCGATTTTTTAAATTTTGATTTTGGATTCGATTAGAGCTTAAAATGTGTAAATGTAAAGTGGTCTTGGTTTTTTTAAAATTCGTTTGGGAACATGGTCAAATCGGCAGTCAAAGTTGAAAATTCCCCATATATTATAACTACTGTAATTAGTATTATTATAATGTAAAATTATAAAGAAAAAATGTTTAGACATTATTATAGACATTTTCATTCTGTAAATTAAATAATTTTATTTCATTTAAATAAATATCTATTTTTAAATATTTTTTTCTCTCTACATTATTTATCTAATTCTCACAATATATTAAGATCATACCGGGACCCCGAGCCTCGGCTCTGTAATTAAGTTAAAAAAAAAAAATTCATTATTATTGATAAATATATATCGTAATTTATAATTATAAAATATTATTAAAATATATATTTTTAATTTTATTTCGAAATTAAATAAAAAATTTTAAAATATTTTAAATATAAAAAAAATATATATTTTTAATTTTATTTCGAAATTAAATAAAAAATTTTAAAATATTTTAAATATAAAAAAAATATTAATACAATATTCTTTAAAAAAAGGCGGGAGTCAAATTTCAATATAAATGTCATTTGTGATGTCATCAATATATAAATTAATAATAAATAATATTAATAAATATTAAATTTAATAAAAGAACAATGAATAAATAAATATAAAATAGTAATTTATTAAAATGTAAACAATAGATAAAAAGAAAAAAAATAACAAATTCATTATTTTCATTTTCATTTTTAAATAACGATTCACCCGGCGAGTTTCGAACCGACGAAATCCACTCGTTAAAACATCTCTCTAGCCACTGTACTATATATGTTTAGATAAAAAAATTGTCATTTTTTTACTGTCTTAGCAGGCAGATTTGATGTTTTTTATTTATTTTTTTTTTTTTTTGAGAGAGATTAATAAATATCTATATATATTTTATTAAAAATAAATATTTTTAATTTTATTTCGAAATTAAATAATAAATTTTAAAATATTTTAAATAAAAAAAAATATTAATACAAATAAAAATGGAGGCCAATTTTGACGTTTTCCATATATAATTTTCAATTAAGAAATTAATAATGAAGCTGAATGTTTCAAGAGATATCATCAATAAAACTTAATTTTTCTTTATAAATACTATATCTAGTGTAAATTTGAAAAAAATCGTTAGAGCGGTTTTTGAGAACCAATATATATAGATAGATAGATATATACAATTTTAGCTAGCATAATAAGATAAGATAGTTTTGAATTTTTGTTGTTTTATTATAAACTTTAATTATTTTTTTTTCAGAAATTCAATAAAATTATAATTTTCATTATATATTATTAAATACATTCACAGGGTCATTCAATCCAATGGAATGATGAAATGAAGTAGATAATTGCTTGTTAAATGCTTTCACCACATAACTATGTAGTTGACTCGTCCTACGATCCATTATCTCCATTACAAACTGATGATAGATTATGCAGGTGGAGATGCGCTAGTTTTCTTTCCCCAGTACCTCCCAACCTAGTTTCAAGGCTGTTTCAAAAACGGTACCTAATTTTATTTGATAATTTAAATATATTATTATATTATTTTCAGGGTTTTTATATTTCTAATTGACTTATGAATAGATGAGAGTGATGATAGTTAAACCAAAAGAATCAAGTATAATGAGTAGATCAGAAACATTTATATAAAAATTTATCATATGAGAATAGATCTGAGAAGGTGGATAAAAGGAAGAGATTATAATTAGAAAGGGAGTGAACACAAGATAGGAAGCCGTGGGGAACGATTTAACCAAATGGGACGATTACACAATACGGGGTTGGTTATTATTTTTGTATACAAATATAATTGTATATAAAATATTAATTTAAAATTAGAATTTTCCCTTTAAATTTTAATGAAACTTAAAGATTTTTTTTTTCTTTAAAAAAAAACGTTTTAATAAAAGATTTTTTAAGCAAACCCCATTTTGTTAATAAATTTTATAGATGTTATTTTTTTTTAAATCAGAACTCGCTAGCAGCATCATTCCAACTCAGAGTGGTTTTTAAAATTTAAATTCAATCATATTTTATATTGTTTATCGTTGAAATTTTATTATTGACTTCCTTATTAATTTTCTTTTTTTTTACTTTTGAAGCGGAACAAAACAATATTAGTAGATAGTAGTAGTAGAACATTGAATAAAAAACTCATTGAATTTCACTAACTAAAAGTATAATAAGTATTTAAGTATGAATTAATTCACCTCCTGAGTTTTTTTTTTAGTCGTGGAGTTGAAAAACCTTCATAAGGTACCAGTGGGAAGTGCTTAGTCTAAAGCAGAGTTGCGCCCCTCCTGGTTATGTGGGATTTTTATCTCACTAAAAACACTCTCCTGTGGGCCACGGAGAATCCCAGACCGGATGACTTCATTCCGAGCTTTGGGCATTTTAGCTTCTCCTTAATCTAATCATCTTTCATGCCTCTTCATTCGTAGCACCTCCTCCACAAATTCAGCTATATATATTGGTAGGGAGACCGAGTGGGAAACGC
Source organism: Labia minor (assembly GCA_963082975.1). Lineage (NCBI taxonomy): Eukaryota > Metazoa > Arthropoda > Insecta > Dermaptera > Spongiphoridae > Labia > Labia minor. The sequence continues at coordinate 46,513,895 of OY720344.1, forward strand.
CCACTTGGAAGACCAAGGACACGGTGGGTGAATAATGTGGGAAAGGATGTGAAAGAGATGGGAGAGGATAGGGACTAGAAAGTTGTGGCTCAGAATAGGAATACTTGGAGGGGTGTGGTTGCTGCGGCCAAGAACTTTCGAGTTCCGTAGAGTCACAGAGATAGAAATAGATATAATTTCCAGAAAACCAGTCAGTTAACTACAAATATGCACTAATGAACAAATAAGTAAAAAATTATGAGAATAAATTAATTCAGTAATAAGAATTGTATTTGAATATAAAAGAATATAAAACCCTCTTAAAATATCAATATCTTATATTCTACATATTTAAATAAAATAATACATTAACTAAAACGCACATTGTTGTAAAAATTATTTTCTATATGAATAGGTACCTTTCCCTGACTTAATTGTAAGTTGAAGTTGTAAGTGGATTTGAATATATTAAATTTTTATTTATCTATTCACTGAAAATTAATTTATTATATATATGTAGGTATATATGCATACAGTCCCTGGCCAAATTATTAGACGCACTGTATTTTTTTAATAATTTTATGATTCTTAAGAGTTTTTATACAGTCATTGTATATTTAAACTACAATATTATTGATTTTTATTTAAAAGATTTGTCGTAGACTACCTATTTGTATTTATTTTAAAAAAATGGCAACACTGTGTTGACAAAGTGATATATGAACGTAAACAAGTACAAATCTGTATCAATCGTGATCGGGATCGCGGCAGGTACGTACGTGTTTCTGTGGCTTTATGGACTGTCATTGTTTGTTTAACTACTCAATTATTACTTTATTTTGTTTAGAGTGTTTGAAAAAAATATTTGGACTATTTTTATTATGGGTAGAAAAGTCGATCTTACACCACGTAAAAAAGCTGAAGTGAAGGCCCTTGTGAATGCAAATACATTTACAAACCGGGAAATATCACGAAGATTGAAGGTTTCTGAAGCAAGTGTACGCCGCATAAAAAAGAAAATTGAGTCTGGGGAGGAATTAAGCTCAAAAAGAAAGAAAAGATCCGGTAGAAAACCAATTTTCACTCCACGGTCAGAGAGATGTTTGAAGAAAATTTGTCTAGAAAACAGATTTGCTACCACAAAGATGATAAAATCACAACTCCAGGATGCTAGCGTAAATGCTTCTGAACGCATTGTTCGAAGAAAATTAAAAGAATTAGATTTTAAGGCCTGTCGCCCCGCCAGGAAGCCCAAGTTAACAGCTGCCATGAAAGCAAAGCGCCTGAAGTGGGCCAAACAATGGAAAGACAAAGATGTGGACTTCTGGAGATCGATAAGATTTTGTAATTTTATAAAAAATTGATACATTATAATCATTTTCAGTTAAATAAAGCAAAGAAACATGGAAGTTTATATATTTTGTTTATTTTTGACAGGTCTGCTTCAGTGACGAAAGTACGTTTGAAATTTTGCAGAATAAAGCTCTGTATGTGCGTCGTCGTCATGCAGAAAAGTTTCATCCTGACTGTGTCGTTCCAACGGTGAAACATCCAACCAAAGTGATGATTTGGTCGGTCATTAGCGACAAGGGTGCTGGACGTCTATACGTCGTAAATGGAATAATGAGACAACACCAATACAAAGAAGTATTACAAAATCGGTTAATTCCGCAGCTCAAAGAATGGTTTCTAAATGGGGAACCATTCACTTTCATGCAAGATGGAGCTCCCTGCCACACTGCTCGGTCTGTTAAAGCTTTTTTGGGCGAAGAAAATATCCCTCTGTTGGATTGGCCGGGTAATAGCCCCGATATGAACCCAATAGGAAATGTGTGGGAGCTAGTGAAAAGAGAAGTGGCTAAAGATATGATCACGAACAAAACTCAGCTCCTAGAAAAAATTATTCATGTGTGGAATCATCACCCTCAAATGCAGGAGACAGTACAGTCTTGCATTGATAGCATGCCGCGCAGAGTTGAAGCTTTAATAGCGGCTAAAGGTGGCTCGACTAAATATTGACTTTTATTTACATTATGTATTTTCATTTTTCTTTAATACTTAATAAACATATAATTTTCTAAATTAATGCTGTTTTATTTTATTTTCATTGATTAATATAAAAATAAAAAACAATTCAATTTATAAGTACAATATCACTCGGTAATTAATATTTTACATGAAATCTTGCAGTGCGTCTAATAATTTGGCCAGGGACTGTATGTATTTAAATATAAATTTTATCTTTTTTTATTATAGATAGAGTTGATTGTATTCAATTAATTTTTTTTAGAGAAAATTACAATTTTTTCTTCTTTATCAAAATAGAAATAACATTATTGATTCAGCATCATATTAATATTAAGGGAAAATAAATGGTTATGTTGTTATTGTCCTTACTTTTTTTTTGGTAAATGTCTCTTCACATGCCAATTCCTCATAAATTTCCAATAATATTGTCAATATCCAACTATAAATTGTCGGCTTTTATAATACATTCATTCGGTTGTTTTATGATTTACCCAGATTTGAATTAAAATATGGAATCAGGTTAGTTAGACGAATACAGAATAATAATCCTTTCCCCTCTCCATTTTATCTGTATTGTATATATATTTATATATATATATATATATACATGGGTGATCAACTAGTATTAATATAAATCCCTTGAGTCTGAATATTTGAATATATGATCATATATATATGTCTATGTGTTTGTATATTAGTATATGAACGTGTCATTAAACTTTTTATATTTACCAGATGAGAGAATACTGATTATTTTTCTTTATTTATTTAGGATTGTTATACAGTTTAAATATAATATAATATATATATATATACGAGATATACATCAAACCTCTTGTATTTTATGAACTTCATAATCATTCATTAAATTTGAATTTGACGAAATTAGATTAGTTGTTTAAATTATTTACTAATACAAATGCAATATATATATATTAATCAATTCAATTTCACACAATGAATTAATTTTTTTTAATATTTATGAATACAATATAAGTTATATACATACTAATAATATTTTGATCTAAAATTTACAATATTTAATTAATTTAAATATAATTTTAAATTATGTTTGGTCTTTTATAAATAAAAAATATAAAGGAAACATTTTTTCTTAGATAAATTATGTTTTATAATCTTATAAAAAATAATTAATCATGCATTTATTGTTCAATTAATTTATATTTTTATGAAAATTATTTGATTAAATACTGGATTAAATAACAGATTAATTAGTCAATTAAAAATCACCCCTGTTAAATCATTTTTTTTATAATGTGGAAATAGTATGAATGAATAAAACAATAAATATTTCTGTTTAATTAATAATAGTCTACATAATTCGCCAATTCTCCCTAAAACATCTCCCTTATATTATTTCTTTAAGTCATGCTTGTCTAAAGTGCGGCCCAAATACCTTTGAGATGCGGTCCAAATGCAAATTATGAAAATATTTAAATTTGTTCATTTCTACTAAAAAAATTAATGTTTGCAATATTTTTCACGTTGATTTATAATTTTATACAAATATCTAATTCAAATAAAACAATACCTCCCTTACTATCGTCGGTCGGTAAAAATTATAATAAAAAGAAGTTATTTTATTTTAATAAAACTATATATAAAGTAAAACCTCTTTATAAGGACATTGTTAAAACACTGTTAGAAACAATGTTTATTGTGAATTAAAATGAATGAAGTAACTATTAGACGTGTACTTATAGAGAGGTTTTACTGTAGTTAATTTTATTTTCATTTGTTGAAAAAATATTTATGTGCGGCCCAGCATATTTTATTTTTCAATGTGTCCCTCGAATGGTCATAGTTTAGACACCCATGATTTAAGTGTTCCTGTTTCCTCTATCCGTTTTTTGTCTACCTATCCATCGATTTATTATTTTAATAAAATAAAAAACAATATTTAAAATATTTTATTTTTCACAGTGTTTTATTTAACTTGCTTGGTTGTCTGTATGGTTCAAATCTAGTAACTCATTTTTAATACAGTTGCAGTTGACCAATCGAACTGAAAAGATTTGGATGACAATAAATGAATATGAAATAAAGTTTTCATTTTCTTAATTAATTAATTAATTTATAATTTAATTAATACATTTTAACCCATCATTAAATATCATTTATAATCTCAAAGTTAATTCAAATAAAACTTAAAACCTTAAAAATTTATTTACTAAAAAATTAAGTTACAGTGTTTTATTTATAAATGCACTAAAAACTAGAAAATAATTTTTCTCTTAGCCTCAATAAGTATATTCCTCTTCATGATGGGGTTCTACAAGAGTTGTATTTAAACGCTTGGATTTAATTTTTAATTTTGTCACCATTTTTAATTTAAATCCAAGCGTTTTATTTGAGAGATCCCTAGAAAATTAATTAACTAATTCATTTTAATTATGCTCTTTATGCAAAGTATCTTGACCATTGTTGTTGAAGTGCTAAGTAGGAGGACACTTGTAGAACCCCATCATGAAGAGGAATATACTATATATATTGAGGCTAAGAGAAAAATTATTTTATAGTTTTTAGTGCATTTATAAATAAAACACTGTAACTTAATTTTTTTTTTTAATTATTTATTTTATTTTATATTGATTTTTGGATCTATACCGTTTCGCATTTTTATTAAATTTATTTTTTAATTTTAAATCTAAGCGAACTTCACAAGGTCTTATAACCAATAAAGCTATCCTGGTCTAAAATATATTTTCAAAGACAAAAAAAAAATAATATTAATTTAAAATTTTATGTTATTTAATGTAAACAAGTTCATATGATTTATTTATAATATATATATATATACAATATTAACATTTAAATTTGAAAACTTTTTTTTTAATAAAATCTATCACTATGGGCGTATATAAAAATGTCATATCTCTTTTAAACGTGAAAGAACACCAAGCAGCAACAGAGAGGATCATGTCTGATTCTTATCCAAAGAGCTTTTCACACTCACATATTTTTTATTGGTTGTTTTTTTAACGATAGTAGTATCAAAATAAATATGTTGAATATCTGCTTATGTCTCTATAATATATTTGAAATTCGATAGTCAAGATAAAAACATTTTTATAATTAAAAAAATTCTTCATAGAATTTAGTAGTAATTCATTGCAATATTTAAATTAACAAATAATAATAATAAGTATACTATATATTGATTTAGTAATAAAGCATAAATTAAATCAAAATAAAGCAAACAAAAAAAAAAAGAGAAATAAATGAACATTTCCATTTCATTATCGTTTAATAAAATAATTAATTTTAATTTCGTTGATTTATCTTTTGCTAAACGCCATTTGAATAAACATTAAGATGAAATCCTATTGAAATTTACAAGTAATAAAAGTAATTTTAAATTCACTTTATATGAATGAAAGGAGATGAAGAAGAAGAAGTAAGTGGAAAGCGAGAATAAGAGTGAGTGAGATGGTTATTCCCTTTGGTTGGTCGAAAAGGGTGAAAATTATCCCTTGCGTAATTAATAAGCACACAGGGCGGCTCCATCTGTTGTTAATTCTATTTTGATAATATAATTCATTCGGGGTTTTAATTGAAATGATAATCGTGAGCTTTTTGCTTTCTAAATCATTATTATAGAATGTTTTTTTTTAAGGAAGTTTTTAAGTGAGCGTTTAAATTATATTTATATATCAACATTATTTTTATTGTATCTTATAAATATATTTACCCTTCTCTGACAAATCCCATGACCTACTCAATAATTCAGAGCTCATTCAGGAATTAAGTGCTGTGAAAATTTTTGCACAAAATTTCTGCCCAAAAATCGCATAATCAAATCAATGCCAAATGAACGATCACAATAATGATTCTTCTTTTTGTTTATCATATTTTTTTTTTAAATTCAATGATAGTACAATTTAGAAGAATGCTCCTTTTCCCATCGTTACCAATTTGATAAACTCCGAATAAATTTTATTTCTACTCTCTCGGTTTAAATTTAAGAGCATAAGTTTTGAAATTCCTTAACTAAAATTATCCCTATATATTAATTATCACCAATTTCATTAATTTTAATAGATATCATAAAAAAATGAAACTTCAAAAGGTATATTTTATCTTCCTTTAGTAATAATTGGAAATTTTTGGTTTAATTAAATCATATTATAATGCACCTGGATAGAATATTGTATATAAAAAAATGTAAAGTAAATTAATAATTTTAATTTTTTCAATTGATTGGTGAAATTAAAATATTTCAATGTCATTTAAATACAAAACTGGGTATATTAACCATTCTTAAGTAAAGAATCTTCTATATGATTTATGAAAAAAGAAATATGAATTTTATATTAAATACCAGAGTATATTATATATAGTAGTTATATTGAGATTTATAATTTAATATGAAATTGTATTTTATTCTTTTTATTTCTATTATTTAAAACGTAGGTATAATATAGAAAATTTTAATTAAAATTCTTCCTATTACCATTATTACAGGATATAGAACATAAAATACAGGAATATCAAATAAAAATCTTTAAAACAATTTAATAATAATAATAATCATAATAATCATAAGAAAAATTGTGACATTAAAGAGAGAGAGAAAATCTGTTCCTCCCGTACTTTTAATATATAAAATGTTCTTAAAAAAGTAGAAAAAGAAAAAAAAAGAACTTTCTTTTTTATCCTTTTTCATTTATTTTATTTTATATTAGGAAGTGCTCTTAAATTAAATTGTTTATTACATTCTTCTAGTGGCAGCAGAAAGAGACGGAGAGGGGGGAAAGGGACAGAAAGGAAAGGTTAATATCGAAAGACGACGTAGAAAAAGTAATTAGAACAGTCTTTCTTTAAATATAATATTTACTCTATAATATAAATAGATCTATTATTTTATCTTCAATGAATGAAATTGAACAACCAATAATAATAATAATAAAATATTACCTATTAATGAATTTTCACTTAAAGAAAATAAAATGGATATATTTAAATTGTATAAAATCAATTGATTAAACTTTGGAGAAAAGTTGAAACATTTAAAAAAATTATGTGAACTAAAAATTATCTTAAACAATACCTCCCTTACTATCCTCGGTCAGTAAAAATATGAGCTGTGGCCAGACACAGAACCAGCCGACGATTTGAAATAAATTAATTTCCAAACAACATTTTATATATATAAAGTATTAAAAAAAAATTTAAAAATTGAATATTAATGACGAAATTATATTATTTTGGTTTTTATTTTTAGTTCAATTACTCAATTATTAATTACTACTATATTTTAAGTGAAAAATTTCCGACAATGAATATAAAATTAATACTTTGTAAACTAACACTCGGTTTCCGGATATACACCAAAATAGTATTAAGTAAATATACCAAATTTTATCAAAATCCGCGTTGAGCCGTTCAAGGAATACCCGTCTATGGACAGACGGACGGACAGACATCATGCTAAAAATATTTTTTTTATGTTAACAAAATGCATGATTTGAGGAGGTATATAAAAATTTCCTCATGTGAAATTTGGTGTGAAAACAAGACACTTCCTTCTATCATTGGTCGGTAAAAATATAAAACTTAATAAGAATAATTTTTTTATTAGTTAATTAGATTTTCTCCTTAGAAGAGGAGCAAGATTTTTAATGATGGTGTAACAACTGAAATACACATAAAAAAATATATCAATTAGTTTAATATTCTTATTAAGTTTTATATTTTTGAAATTGAAATTTATTATATACATAACTTATTTAAATTGTAGATATAAATTAATATTAGTTTGAATATAAATATGAATATACTTACGTTAATACCCGAGTTAAATATATTTAAGAAATTATGGAACTTACCTATAAAAAAAAAGAAAAAGTAAAATTAATATTTTTATGTAATTGAAATTATTATGAATATTATATAAAAAAAGATTAGAATTATTTATGCCATAATAAGATTATTTATAATAATGTATCAATATAAATTTATTTATAAATAAATAAATAAATATAGATTTTTGATTTAATTGTTACAACTAAAATTGTTTATTTATACGTTGGTTTAAGTTCTTTGTTTTTGTTTTATTTTATATCTCCACATCAGATTATTAGGCATGCTAAGCTAAGCATACAATATTCATTCATTTTTACGCTGGCCACAAAAAAAGACAGGTACATATGTATACTTCTCTTTTTTTGACAATATTTTCATTTAAACATGGCGACTATTTCTCTTTGTCTACATGTATAAGAGTTTACTAGAGCAAGAAATGTACAAAAAAAAAAAAATTCTCATCCTCACCAATCTGGTATGTGATTAGCCTCTCACACAATTTTTTTTACATACATACATACATACACACACACACACACATATATATATATATATTATTTTTCATTACCATCGTACATATGGAGTTGAATTTGACAGGTCAGTTAATTAATTCAGGTAGACTAGCATGGTAGGTTGAAAATGCATGGGAGTGGGAAGATAGATGGTTAAATGGGAGGGGTTTGGGATGAGAAGGTGGAGTTTGTCAAACGAACCTGCCATTTGATGTGGTCACCTTTTCAATTATCTTTCCCTCCTCTATTGACGTTAATTTCATGGCGTATAATCTCTAATGACTCTCTCTTTATACATATATTTGTATATATATATATATATATAGACTATGTGTGCTATATATACATATAAACAAACCTCTCAGATAGAGTAGTGGTTGATTCTAATTGAATTAAATGAGATTTGCAATGCGAAATTGCAATCTTTATTTATGTTAGTTAATTCAAGAAATAAACTTACGTATTTATTAGCAAATAAAAAACGTATATTTAATCAATTCTTCAACAACAAATGCTACTTTGAAGTAATTACTATTTTTATTACTACTCATATAAAAAAATAATAATATTAAAGATAATGTTTATTTAGATCACGGGGAAGAGCCGCCAAACATAACATACGATATCATTTCATTGGAATCCGAAATTTTTTGCGGGCCACTTAACTACAGTAAAGTTAAATATATATAAAATTAAATATATGTATTAAATAATACAACATGAAACCATCTTTTGAGATTTAGAAAAAAGTCATGTATTATGTGAATTGTTAATTAAATATTTAAGGTTTAATAACTTATAAAGTAGTTTTTTTTGTCTGCGGCCCGCCAAGAAAGGTCGAATTTTCGTTTGGCTCTTTAATAAAAAAGATTGCTTGCCCTTGTTTAAAACAGTCAATTTAGTTAAACAGTTTTTATTTCAATGTTTGTAGGTAAAATATAAGAATTATTGAATTACAATTTTTTTTGAAATATATAAAAGTCAAATGTTATTTATATTTCGTCTAGACATTAAGACATATTTAATAGAAATAATTTTATTTTCATTGATTTTTTTTTAAATTTTCATTTATTTTATTAAAGTTAATATGCAATAGTAATAATTTATGAGATTTTGTATAATATGATTGTTGGTAGTAATTTATAATAGTATAATAGTGATTGAATAGGATGGAAATAAATATTGAAATAAAATGTGTCAAAATTCAACATTTCAGTTCATTCAGCGCACGGAAATCGCTGCTCTAGTGCAACCCAAGGCCCATCAAACATTAATTACCATATATCAGTTTACTAAATTTTCCTACTGGCCACTTGATTACTTTTATATTATAATAATAAGATAATAATTTTATAAAGTATTTTTGTCAAGTAATTCGTTTTATTTTTAATTTTTAATTAAAAGATGATTTCAATTTGTTTTGGATCTTATTTAAAGAATTTATTTTTACTTTTTTAATTTTAAAATATAATGAATTAAAATTAATGACACTTAATAATTATTTTATTCTTAATAAAATTTAAATTTACTTTGATATATTTTCAACTTATTATTTTTCTTTCTAAAAACTTAGTTAAGTTGAAATCAATTAAAAATTTAATATGGAGGCAATCATGTAACATGAAATTAGAATATTCAAGAAGTAACCGTTGCTCAATTTCATCAATTTTCATGGATCTTAATTATCCGATAGCATTTCGAGAGAAAATGCTTTTAATCTCGTACAAACTTTGCCTATACTATTAAATCAACTAAAATAAAGGCAAAGAACTGATGAACCCACCAGGCAACCTGTGTGACTAAAACTTATTAATTTATCTACAACCCAGGAAGGATTATTCAGAATTTTATTCAATTTTTTTTTTTAAGACAATAAATATTTTATTATTAAATTGAACATATTTTATAATTAATTAAAAATAATCCCTATAACCATCCATCATTTATTTAAAATAAATTTAATAACGAGTTAATCCATCTATCTTATAATTAATTACCTTCCCTCCTTCATCCGTCACTTGAAAAAAGTGCCAAATGGTGTTTATCAATATAACTTTTTTAAATTTTATATTTATATTTAAGATCTTTTTCTATAGAAAATATTAATCGTCTGCGAGTGAATACAGGCGCTGTCTTGCCACTAAATGAATATAAATTTTCTCTTAACTTTTAAGAGGGAAGTTCACTTATTAAAGTGACAAAAAGGCTAGAAAGAGAGAGATAGATTCTAAAGGTATATAGAAAAAGAAGAAGAGAAGAGGAAAATAAGATAGATGAATTGAATAGTAAAAATGGATAAACAATTAGAAGATATATATATTAAATATTTCAATCAACATTACGAATTCCCTCTGAAGTGGTGGAGGTCCCAAAGTGCAAATTCATGTTAAATGAATCATCTTTAACTTTTCACCCCTCTAACCTCTTTCTCTTTATTATGTTAGACAATCAATGAGGGTTAGAATAAAGATTTATCTGTAAAATTTTCAAATTTTCAAATAGCATATAGGTATATACCTGGTGTGAACAACCTTTTTCATCAAAGGGCCAAACTAAAGTTCGACATTTCTTGGCGGACGACAGATAAAAAAAATGAACTTATTAAATTATTAATTCTTAAATATTTAATGAACAATTCACATAATACATGTCTCTTTCAAGGTCTCAAAAAATTGTTTAATTGTTGTATAACTTATTATATTATAATATATATTTAACTTAACAGTAATCAATTGGCCCGCAAAAAATTTCGGATTCCAAAGAAATGAAATTGTAATATTATACTTGGCGGACAGAAAAATTTTGTTCGACGGGCCGCATGCGGCTCGCGGGCCATGGGTTTTTCATTGCTGGTATATACAAATTAGAGATGTGCCAACTCGGGAAAAACATAACTCGATTTAACTCGAATTGAAATTCACGTAACTCGAGTTAACTGGTTAAAATTGAAAGAACGATTTGATTTTGTTTAATGAATCGGTTTCTCAACAATATTTAAAAAATTGAAACAGATCGTAATAAATATGAATTGGGATAATTATAATTAATTAAAATAGGTACAATTAAAAAACAAAAAAAATTTATTTCATGGATCATAATATTTATTTGTTTTTTTGATTAATAACAAACCAAATAGGATACACACATATAAATACAGACAAAAAAAAAAATTGAAACTATATTCATTGACTACAGATATGACTATATTACAGATTGTAACACAAAGTATCGCCACTCTTTTTCATTTACCGAGCCAATCCAAATTCGAGTCACAGAGAATTCAACTCGAGTTAACTCGAATTAGTAAATCGAGTTGACCATCACTATACAAATATACATTTTATATTATAATTTATTATATTTTATGATTTACATCCGATAATTGTAATGGATATAAAAATTAGAGCAGAAGGAAATATGAATATTCAATCAAAAATAATTTTTTTCTTTTTAAATAGTTATAAATATGGATATTTAATTTAAATGAAAATTACACTCTTTAATGGTTTCGAATACTGGACTTCTCTGTCGGTGGTCGTGGTAATCTCTGAGCCATGCTGCACCTCCACTATTATTGTAATTATTATTATTATTATTTTTAATCTCTACAATTTCTGTCTGGGTGAGTTGTTAAACATTTACTATGTTTCAACTCTTTAAACTTTTTAAAAACAATTTCAAAGTATCTATTACTAATTTAGTGTTAATTTACACTCTCAATACTTTAGTAACTTTGATGTTGTACCTCCCAAAACTATTATCTATAATGGCCTATGAAAAGTGTGTAGCTTAAACTAAAATAATTCTCTTAGAATCTATTGTTAGAATATAACCTATGTGACAAAAGGTATTTATATTTAAACTATAAATAAGATAGCTCATAATTTTAATTGGAATAACTTTTGGTAATAGTTTCTTTTAATGTTTTTTAAAGTAACATAAAAAAAATATTCTTAATCAATTAAGAATATTAACCTTTCCTCCAAATTCTTTCTTTTTTCTCTTTCTCTTCTTGTTTCCTCTTGTGATAATTAATTTAAAAAGCTTTATCATTTTTTTTTATAAATTTTATTTAAGCCCGAAATAATAAAAGCACCATCCTTTTATATAATCATATTCATAAAAAAATTCCATCTCCATTGAATAAACTTTCTAATTGCTTATGAATATGATTCTAATTAAGTAATTATGATCACAAAATAAAAAGCTTCATTCAAAGCACACAACTCACCCATTCCAACAAACCGATGCCACCTCCCTGCTTTCTATACAAATACATAGAAAACAATCTATAATGCAAATGAATTTCTATAGATAATGTTTTTCATGTTTCTTGTTTTTTTAGATTATTCAAAAAAGATTCGCTTCTCTGATTGGATTGCTATATTATATTAAAAATAGATATATACCTCTCATATAATAATTTAATACGAAACATTTAATTAGATATACTGAATATAATAGGAAAATATACATATATATAGGAAAAACATAACTGGGTTATTTTATCATATATTCCATATAAAATCAATTATTAATTTACTTTTAAAAATTTGAATATAAAGATTATTAAGGTTAAGTTTTTTTGATTCTTACAAAATATAATTACTTTTGAGTTGAATGACTTGTTTCAAGAAAATAAATAATAGTGTTATTTTATTTTAGTTTTTTTTTATTTTATTTATTTTTTTTTTTGTTTTTAAAAGTAAAAATAAGTTTTGTTCAATTTCTAAAGCTTTTCAAAAAATAAAAAAAATAAAAGTTTTTTTAGTCTTATCATTCAGATAAAAAAAAGTAAAAGATTTGAAGAAGAAAAAAAATAAAGAAAGATAAAGAGAGAGAGAGAGAAGAAAAATAAAACAATATATATACATTAACTCCCGGACATTTGGCATTATATTATATAAAATTTGACTTTAACCCCCCTCCTCTTTTATTCGTTCTTTTTAATGATGAAAGATTATATAAAAGCGACAACCCCTGTACCAATCATCTCTCATCAAAAAGAAAAGAATTAATTGTTAAATTATTGTAAAATAAAAAGTATAAGAAACAAAAGAAAATGTTAAGAAGTTATTATGGAAAATGTTTGACTTTTTTTTGTATTTTCGTTTCTTTAATAGAAGCCAACTAACTGACTGTGTTCGTCAGTTTTTACTTTTAAAAGAAAATGAAGAAGATGAAGATGATGAAGATAATAAATGGTAATCAAGGGGAATTTTGTTCTTTTAAATTCATTCAACTGTAATAAAAGTAAAAAGAGAGAGGAACGAGAGGAGGAAAATAATTGACAAAAGATCTATCAAGATTGTATTAAAATAAATTTAGTAAAGAAAATATACTCAATATGTATCTATGAATTCTGAGATATATAAAAATAATGGTGTAGATTTAGTTATTTTAATTAGATGAAAAAAATAAGGGAAGGAATTTATTAATTTGTCAGTGTTATCCTTGTTTTATGATTAAATTAAAATAATAAATTTCGAATTAAAAACAAAACAAAAGTATAATCTTTTTAAAAGATCTCAATAGTTATAGCGATTTGCCAAAACATTTTTATTAACTCGATGTCATACTTATGTAAATTTAAACATAATTTTTGTAAGTATTATCTTGCAAGAAATCAAAATAAAAACAAAAATTCCTATATAATATTAGCATAAATATAAAAAAAATCTTGTGCGGGTGCGCACATCACACAACTTTCACTTACCACCCTACTAAAGTAAATTATCAAATTCATTTATAGTTTGTATTTATCTATATTTATTAATATTAACAATGTGGAATGGTTATTTTTTTAAAATTATAAAAATTAATGGTACTTTAGAGGAAGCCATTTTGAAAATTCGTCATTAAAGCCCTCTCAGAGAATTTCCCCGTGGATAACACCAAACACATATTATAGATCACTTAACATCGATATAGCGAGTTTAATCAAAATCGTTAGAGCCGTTTTGAAGAAAACCGCAAAAAAGTGTAAAATCAATGATGTAAAGTGGAACTTCCGGTCAACTGATTTTAACGAAAAAGTTGCTGTACCATCCCGGGTTTGGCTGGTAATATTAATACCTGGCTCTCGCTCGACCCTTATAAAATATTGATATATGTTGCATCATTGTATCAATCTGATTAAAATGAATGGAATTGGGTCCTCAATAATAATACCTGGTATTATAGATACTTTTAATTTTATTTTAAGAATAGATATATATATATATCTCACAGGCGGTGGTTGTGACGTCACATATATACATTTAAATTAAAAAAAAAAACTAATAAAGATGAATTTTTTTTTTTGATCAATAAAACTTAATTTTTCTTTATAAATACTATCTCTGGTGTGAATTTCAAAAAAAATCGTTAGAGCGGTTTTTGAGAACCCATGTACAAACAAACAAACATACAAACACACATATATATATATACAATTTTTACTAGCATAAGAAGATAAGATACGCTACTTATAATAGGCTATTAAACTTATTACTAAACTACATATTTGTTTACATTGTATTATGTAAAAACCCACATTTTTGTATAATATATTTTAAAATCTTATTTCTTCTTTACTTATCTTAAAATAATATATATAACTTTATTTTATTTATTTTTTTGTTAATTTATAATTTAATTAAATACAAATATAAATGATTAAATTGATTTTATAATGAAATGATTAAAGTGTGTTTGGAATGTTTTTATATATTTCTCAAATAAACTATATATTTCTTTTTCAGTTTTTAATTTCAAAAGAAAATGACGATGATGATGATGATGAAGATAATAAATGATAAACTATTATTATTTCTTCAAATTGACATTTTTAAAAAAAATAGATCTTTTAATCTAGTATAATTGAGAAAATAGATGTTCTCTCTTGTAGTCATTTATTTGAAGTGGAGAAGGAGCAGGTGCATTGATGCACACAAATTGTGTAATTCTTAGGAAAATGAACTGTCTTTGTGGAATTGCCCTTAATTTATGGCTGATACAAATGGCGTGTATAGCGTGTACTAGTAGAACATAGAAATGCAACCCACTCCATCCATTATACCTCCAAACAACAACGCTAGAAATAAATTTTAAATTCATGGAATTAAACGTTATTTATATCAGATGTATATTATTTAATAATTATAAATTTGTTCTTTTGAAAATATCATGAATCTATTATTTATCGAATTATCAATTCCCTCTCACCACAACTTGTTCAACATTATTCTACTATTATTTCCTTTTCAATACAATATTTTATATTTACAAACAATTGTATTAATAAATAAAACTTAATAATAATAATAATAATAATACATATTATCAAATCATATATTTTTTAAATTTATTCTACTTTCATAAGAGTTTTTTCTTAAAAGATATCTAATATAATATAGAAAATTGACATAACACTTTTATTATGAAAAATCAATCAATATTCGAAAATAATATTCTTTCTTATCTCTACAAAATAATGTATTTGAGTAGCGACAAGTCTTTTTCCCCACAATATTAACATCACACACATGTAGGAGATATTTTTTATATTATATAATTATTTAGAATCATCATATAAAGTTAGTTATTATTATTCCTTTTTACTATAATTAAAAGATTTTGGCTTCATTAACCACATAACTTTAAAAATCCTTATCATGAACTATCTCTATTCAGCTAATTATGCATCATAATTAATTGATTGATGAATCGCCCTTAAAAGCAATGGACCGCTCCTCACACCCTCATTTAATACGATCCACAAAATACTCGTAATATACAGGGCCATTCTAAACTTGGGCTGGTTGTCTACAGTCCAGGGGCGCAGTAACTTAAGGGCGCCACGAATCTAAAGATGAGGGATTTTTAAATATGCTTAAACTAAAAATGAAATGTAGGCTAATTAGACTTGTAGACTTCCTTTAACAAAATTCTTTTATTTATAACTGTAATGAAATATTAAAAAAATCATATTTAAGAGCCTAGGGCACTAAAATTGATAAGACTATATTATCAGGGCTGATAATACATTTTTGTATATAATAGTATTTTACTTTTGATATTTTTCATTCTTAATCACATTGTGACAAAGCTAGATAATAATATTCGTACCTTTCTTAATAAATATAAATTAGTTTTAATTTCCATTTAGTTCTTTTAAAATTATGATATTTTAAAAAAATAAAAATAAATTTAAAATAAAATATCTAGAAAATTCTCCTTAAAGAAGTAATGTGTTAGTATAATTTTTGAAAAAATAATAATGAATTTCTTTATTATTTAATAAATAATAATAATAATAATTTCAATAAGTGATTTGGAGAATAGAGAAAAAATAATATTATCACCTTTCATTTTTGGTATTGTTTTTTGATATTCAGAACTAAATTTTTCCAATTAGATTCTTTCTTTACAATTTTCTTATAAAGAAAAAAAATTATAATTATTTTGCATGAATTATTACATAAGGGGTAGGAAATTTTTATTATTAGTATTATATTATTTTTATAAAGGAAGGATGGAAAATGTCAAAAAGTTTTGAATTTAAACTTTTTATTAAAGATTTCTTCATTTTTTTTCTCCCCTTTTTTTGTTAAATTTTATAAAAAAACAGCCGAAGAACAAGATTCTTTCACTTACGCAATTTTTATAATTGAATATTCTGATATCGATTGGATCGTTGATTTATTTGATTGGGTGCTATATTTTATCTTTTTTTTTTTTAATTAAATTTTAATTCAGTCCAATGTTTTTTTTTATTGTTGATCGATTCAGTAGGTCATAATAAAATTAGAAGACTAATTTTTCAAATCAATCTTTGTTTTTCCTTAACCATTTAGGACTTTTTAAAAATTATACAGAATTTCCTTCATCTTTTTATTAAAAAAAAATCATTTAAATTTTTACTTTTAGTAAATTAATTTGATTAAAAACATAAATTGTAATTGATATTACTATTTAGGTTTATTTTTTTTTATTTTCCAAAGAATTTTACATCTACCCTTAATTGGGGAAATTATAAAATGTCTTGCTATTTATACCAAAATAACTATTACAACTTCTGGCTGGTTTGGGAAGGAGCAATTGAAGGGAGAAAGGGAAGGGGAAAGCAAAGCAGAAATTAGATTGAGTAGAAAAGGGATAGGAAGAACAAGAAGAAATAAGAACATGGATTTGTGTGGATATACTTAAGGATAGGGGCAACCTGCTAGGATCATTGGAGATATGGCTCGGGTCTAATTGTCAGTAAGTCATGTGGTTGAAGCCCTTTAAGTCTTGTTGTTAAGTGTAAGTCGTCTGGCTCTTTGGTTCTAATGGTTAATGAAAGGAGGGGTTACTTTATATTATATTGATGTATAACTTGGATGAAAATAGGAGTATTAGTTAAATTCTTTATGGAGAAGGATTACAGTACCGGAGAGCGCCGTCTATGGTCCTAAGGACTGCTTTTCTAAAAAATAAATATAGAGGTAAATTTATTATTTTCCAAGCAAATATATAATATTTCAAATAGTATATAGAATAATCTATTTTTAAAATATATACTTAGAATAATCAACTTTTAAAATATATTAATTTAGAAAAAAAAATTCAAAAATTTAAATATTCATTTAATAATGAAAGAAATGAGCTGTGGCCAGGTACTGAAACCGACCGACGATTTAAGAATAATTAAAAACAACATTATATATATAAATTTTATTTCACCAGTTAGTTTAATATAATAAAAAAAATTCCGACCATGAATATAAAATTAATACTTTGTAAACTACCACTACCGGCTCCGGATATACACCAAAAATTGATGAATTCATGGTACTGATGCTTAAAGTAAATCAAATCTTATCAAAATCTTATCCCTTGAGCCGTTCAAGCTATACAAGTCTATACGGACACACAATGGACAGACTCACGGACGGACATCATGCTAAAAATACTTTTACTGTTAACAAAATGCATAATTCGTGGAGGTAAAATCTTCACATATGAAATTTTGTGTGAAAACAATACCTTCCCTTTCTATCGTCGGTCGGTAAAAACAATTATATTTTCCACTAAATTTTAAATTATACTGGTATATGATAGTAAATGAAATTGGAACGATTTTATATGAGTGACGAATCTGAATCTCGTTTGAAATTACTGAACTTTCTCTTAAAGGGTGAAAGGCGGAAAGGAAGCTTAAGAAGACTCAACTAACAAGCATTTATTAACTAAGAATAGCACTAATAAGAGAACTGGTAGGTTCTTGAATACTTGCCGAAATTGGATTACATTAACCTGGTTGTCTCTATTGTATTACTATATATATATATATATATATATATATATATATATATATATATATATTTATTAAATTTATGATAAAGAGAGGGTGAAATAATAGGGTGAGGGGGGATTTGGTGGAAATGACGACGTGTTTCCCCAATCAATGGTCTCATTCATATGCAGACTCATGTGCGCCCGTCTACTGACCTCAATACGCTTCAGATTCTATAGTAATAACATTGCCGATTGAAACAACATTAATTTAATAATGACTTTCTGATCATATTTGATTGGCTCAATTTAAAACATTTCACTCCTCGCTGCCCACTAAACTCTCTATGTCATCTCACACCAGGTTAACGTGTGAACTCCTCCTCCATCCCCATTTTATTGTACTAATCAAATTGGTGATGAACGTAATTGTAACTTATGAAAATAAATATGTATAAGTCTAATTATATTGTTAAATGCTAGAAAAAAAACTTTCGATTATAATAATGTAAATTATGAAATAATCTAAAAAAAAAATTAATAATTATAGTTAAAAAGATTTGGAAATAAAATTCTCAACAACACTAGAGTGAAATTCCTTGTATTGACCATTACGATTTATGATTTATAAACTATATATGAGGGTGATTCAAAAATAAACGGCATTGTTTTTTTATACTTTTATTGATTAATAATATTGAAAATATATTTAGATTTAAGTATATAGCTTCCATGAAACCAATAACCTTTTCCTACAATTTGGAAGCTTAAATATTCTTTGACCTATTGTTTTATTTCTCATTGAATATAATTTTATTTCTCTTCGCACTATATTATTGTCTAATAAATTTTGCTTATTTTTTCGATTATTATAGTATAATTAATATAGAATATACTAACTACAAATATATATACAAATATATATATATATATATATATACAAATATATATATATATATATATATATTTGTATATTTTTGAGATATTATAGCGCACGGATTTTATTGAAATTCACACCATAGATAATTTTTACAAAGAAAAATCGATCTGTATTGGTTTCAGCCTCGGGAGTAATCATCTTTATTAGTTTTTTAATTTAAATTTATATGACGTCAATAACTACGTCATCCATATTTGCCTTTTTTTTAGTTTGTTTTGTCGTATAATTTTTTTGTTAATTCTTATAAATTTTTATTTGTTAATTTTATATGTTTTTTTTATTTATTTTCGTGTTTATTTTTTATTAAATTACTAAATTATATTTATTTATTGTTCTTTTATTAATTAATTTTTAGATAGTTCTATAATTTTTAATATTTTTTCACTAAAATATGTTATTTATTATTATTATTTATTATTATTGAGGACCCCAAGTTCCATTCATTTTATTGATGCAATGATGTAACATTTAATAACTTTAATAAATAATAAAGAATTGTATATCAATATTTTTTAAATGATTCAGGTACTATTAATAATAATAATAACTGGTTTTATTTGAGATTTTTAATATACATAGTTTTAATAATATAATATTATTAATATATTATTATTATTATTAGATTATTTTACTTTCAATATATTGTTTTTTTTATTGTTTAACTGGTAATAAGCATTTAATAAAATATTAAATAATTAAAGTATGCTTAAAATATTATTTTTTCCCTTTTGAAAATTTGATAAATATTTTTTATTATTTTTGTAGTATATTACATTAAGAAAGTCGAGCTCTCTTTAGATATATTTTAGTTTTACTTTAATATTATATGCTTTTATTTATTTATGCTGTTTTTATTTATTAATTTTAATTAAGAGTTACGCCTAAATAAAAGATAAACTTGTGAAATGTAGGCATCATATTTTTTTAAGAATTCCTTCTTATTTATTCATTATTCTGATAAATATTTGATTATATTACTCTTGAAAAATTTTATTTATATATACACTTTAATTTTTGTGTTAAAAGCATCATTAGTGTTGCTTAGGTTAATTATCACATTCATAATAATATTTTGCCTTTATTTTATGATAATATTTTCTTATTAATTTTTTTTTTAGTTAAATAAATGTACAAAGAAATATCGAATATAATTCATTTGATAGACATACCCCAAGCTCATTGTATTTTTTTTCTTTCTTTTAAATTCTCTAAATTTTAAATGAAATTAATTTTTTATGAAAGTTGAGATTTAAGAGAAAAGCAAGTGAGATAAAGCAAAAGGGGATTGGAATAAACTTTGTCTGAATATATATATATATATATATATATATATACTTGTATAAAAATAAGGGTAAGTTGAGAGGCAAAGGTGATGTAGGGAAAACCCACAACTGAGGATTTCAACTGAAAATCACAGTTTTATAACTTATAAGCGGATTAAGAAAATATCATAAAAACAAAAATGTATTTAAAGAAAAAAAAATGAGCCAAAGTGTTTTATTTAGTAGAAAATACCAAAAATAATATTAAACAATTAATTATGAAAATATACAGTTTAAAAATAAACAATTCCATAAATATAAAAATACAAATTATTATAAAAGAGGGTGGTTTCATTTAATAAACCTATCATTTTATTTTATTTAATTTATAATAAATAAATTAAAAAAAATGTTTTCCGTTTTAGAAGTTATATGTTTATTATCATTTAACATAAATTTAATATTTTTAATTTAATTAGGCTAATTATTATATGAATGTAAAAAACAAGAAATTATTATTATTATTATTATTTTATAAATATATAAACTAAAAGAGAAAGAAATTAATGATTTGAAATGAAAATTTATACTATATAATAATAATTTTATTAAAGTAAATAAATATATATCCAGTTAATTTATTCTACATCCGTAAAGTTCTCGAAAAGTATTTAAAAAGGAATATAAATTTCTTCGAATGAATCTGGCAACTTCTTCGAAATACACTAATTTTCTAAGTAAATGAGTTTGTTTTCTTTAATTAAATTAATGTTGGTATGTTGTTTTGCAAAAGTTACTAATATTAATTAGAATTTCAAGCTTTTGTGTGAGAGTGTGGAAGGGAGAAGGAAGAGTGAGAGGGTGAAAATAACTTTGATTCAAAGTCAATGGAACGAATAAACTTGGCAAAATGGAGAGTCAGCCAGGATATTCAGACAGTCTGTCATTTAGTTCACATAAGAGAGAGAGAAATAACCAACAAAATTACCCCCTCCCTTATAATGTCACCACTCTTGTCCACCAATTCTGATGACTTCTTTATTTTCAATCGGTGAACTTGATTTCAATTCTCATGGTCTTAATTTTGTTAAAAAAAATTATTAAAATGTAAAGATTAGATCATTTTTTGTATCTAATCTAATGGAAATAGTAATTTAATTAAAACGCTTCGAAGCATAAAATTAAATGAAAGGGTCAAGCTTGAGTTATTTTTGAAAAGTTCCCTCCTTTTACACACTCAGAGAAACATACAATCGTACATATTTATATCGTGCCAAAAATAGTCAAATCGTAATCATTGAACCTCAAAAAGCTTGCTCATTTCACAAAAAAAAACCATCAGACTATTCACCAGATGAATATTTGAAATTGTATCGTATTTATGAATTCTAAACGATTTCTTTTTGGTAACAAAAAATTTACCTGATAGTATTTATAATGTTAGTTATTTATAATGATAAATGTAATATATTTTTTGTAATTTAATTTTTAAATATTAATAAAATAAATATTTTTAATTTTATTATTAAATTAAATTAAAACTGAACAAAACATTAGAAAATATTATAAATATAAAAAAATGATTAACACAATATTAAAAAAGTATTGTGATGACAAATAGCTGTCACCGTGGTGGCGACGCCATTTTAGATTTAACTTTAATTAAAAAAAAACTAATAAAGATGATTATTCTCGAATTGGAAGTCAATACAGATCGATTTTTCTTTATAAAAATTATACATTGTGTAAATTTAAAAATTTTTTAACAGGATATAATAATTCAAAAACAAACAAGTATATGAAGACCTTAGAGCGAAACAGTGGTAAGCCACAAAATCAAAAAGTTGAGATATTGCAGTTTAAAGTTTAAAGAAAAGATATAAAACATTGGGTTTACTGCATATATTTCAAATTTGCTCAATATGTAATATCAGTAAAGGGAAAAAGTCAGCAACTATTATTTCTTTAAATAAAACATTTTTTCTACAAAAATTAGAATTTATTTTGAAAAAAATGTGGCTTACCATGTTTTTGCTAAAACTAAACTAAACGGATGATAAAAATAACTAAGATAATATAATACATCTATAACACATCTAAAATTTCAACATCTTTATCTATTATATTTTTTTTCACAAAAAAAAAATAGAATTTACATAAAATGTAGCTTCACGTGTTTTTGCTTTATCTAAATTAAAACAAAATAAAGAAAAGAATTCAATACTTATTAATCATCTAAAATTTCAACCTCATCATCTACATCATCAACAGTTACATTTAATTGAGTGTAAAATGATCGATAGGCTGGAGGTATATAAGGCAATAATGTTTGTACATTTTTAATTTTCTTTTCTGCTATTTTTAATGGCTCGTTGTATTTAAGTTTAATATCTGACAAGCTTATCATTACAGGTCTACCTTGTTTTAAGACATTAATTTTCCTGTATTCTCCATTAACTGTATTTTTAACAAAAAATAATCCAATATTCTCTGATTTAAAGCAAAAGCTATACGTTCCTGAAAATTCCAAGTTTGTCTTATCAGAAAAGCGTGCTTTTTGTTTATATTCGCCAACAGAGGCTCATAAGAATAGAAGTCTTTTTGACTCATTTTTGTTACTATAAATGGGTTTTTTCGGTTTGATTTTTGAATGACATCTAGCCAACCTTCTGGTGAATATATTTGCTCGTTGTTGGGCAATAACATCTTAAGCCACATGGCATACAATACTTTTGCATAAATTATTTACAAAATATTTTTACATAAAAACGTGGTAAGCCGAAAAATAAAAAACTATAACCTATCTCAGAAGAATCTGTCGACATATTATCGTTATTTGGTACAAAGTCTTTGTCGACACAACTGTCATCACTCTCCTCAAAAAACTCAGGACTAGAACGGTTATTTTCACGAATAATTGCTCTTGAACGAAGACATAAACCAGAAGTCGACGCCATATTGATGTGGCTTACCATGCTCTTCACGTAAGAAAATGAAGTAATTTTGCCAACACCAACAACATGATTTAGCTATAGCAGCGCTATTTATTACGAAACAGTCAAAATAACTTTTTTAGTGGTTTAATATTGTTCCCGCCATATGATAAATGCAATAAAACAATTTTCGGCAAAAGTGTGGCTTACCACTGTTTCGCTCTAAGGTCTTCATATATATATATATTCATGAATACAATTTTTGCTAGTATAATAAGATAAGAAACATAATAACAACAAGCAAACCAAAAAATAATCGACACTCATGTTTTAAAATCAGACAATGAAAAAGAAAATGAAAAAGTTGATAGTGATCAAATTCATTTTTTATATCTATATATATTTTAATTTCAAATCTAAGGAGGATCATTTAAAAAATGTCATCAATAAGATAATCTCTCTCAAAAGTGATACTATAAAATTGATGGTTTTAATAGTTGAAACTTGACTAAGATGATAACTTAGTGGTTATAGTCATGATCAACTTGAGGCCGAAAGAATTGAACCACGCAAAAATCAATAGATTTAAGAATTTATAATTAAAATCGATTAATGGGCAAAGATCCTAAAAGCCAATGTAAAAAAGATGAAAACTATATAAAAAAAAATTATAATAATAGAAATATTTATATATAAATACTATGCTGATATTTTAAGAATCATCTTAAACTAACTACATATTATAATAAGTAGAATATAATTCATATTTTAAATAATAGGAGGATTATAGTTTAATTTTAATTATGACTAGTGAACAAGAAAATGAACAAATGTGGAGTTTAATTAAGTCAAATAATATTCGTTTTCAGAATATATTCTATAATTTTAAATTAAAAAGAGAGAGAGAGAGAAAGAGTGGGTTGAATAGTCGTTGTTATAACATCCGTTTCATTTCATCTGAATATACAGAGAGCTAAATTAATTCTTTCTATTACTCTCAAATGAAAATTAATAAGAAGAATATTATTTTAAACGTGCTTAATTAAATAAATATTTATTTGAAATATCTAAAATATCAAATATAAAAACTTTTGACTATGATATATTTATATATACGTTTCATAAATCATCTGAAAGGGAAGTAAAAATTGAATGAACAGGAAAAAATAAATTTAAATTATATATTAGCAATAAATATAATTTTTGTAATATATTATATTTATATGATTATTATCTTTTTTAATATTATTATTTTTTTAAAATCCAAATAATATAATAATTCAAAATGACTTTAGAAAACATATATTTATGTGAATATTATAATAATAATATACAAAACAACTCTTTTATTGATTTGTTTAAAATTAATGAATATCTTATTTTTTAAAAATATTTAATAATTATGATCAAATAATATTAAATTATTAAAATAAGACCTTAAATATTTGTACGATATTTTGGCTTGGACATTTACTCTTTGGACTTTTTGGTTAGGACTTTATGTCGTACAATCTTCTAAATAAATCTAAGAATTCCTAGAATAAATATTTTTGTATTCATTGTCGAACAAAGTATCAGATACCATACTATATTGTATAATCCGACTTTTTGATATTATGGAAATAAATCATATAATTTTAGCATGATGTTTGTCCGTCTGTCCATTGTGTGTCTGTATGGACGTGTACAGCTTGAACAGCTCAACGGATTTTGATAAAATTTAGTATATTTATTTAATGCGTCAGTAGCATGAATTCCTCAACTTTTGGTTTATATCCGGAAACCGGAAGTGGTAGTTTACAAAGTATTAATTTTATATTCATTGTTGGAAAATTTTCACTTAAAATATATATAGAAATAATTAATAATTGTGTAAAAAAAACCAAGATAATATAATTTAGACATTTTAATTTAAGTTTTAAAAATATTTTTTTTTTGATAATAATGTTGTTTGGAAATTAATTTATTTCATTATGTCGGGTCTGTACCTGGCTCAGCTCATTTTATAAGATATTATCAATCAATATTATATTTATAAAACATTAACAAGAGAAAATAACATTTTTGTATATCAAAGAGTTTGTGTCATTCAAAATTTGATATACCTAATGTGCGGTATATGAATATCACATTAAATTCAGAAAAAAATACTGTATTTACATATATATTATTAAAATTTCCTATTAAATGTATTTCTACCGTGATGTTATAATCATATCAACAGATAACATGAGAATTCATATTTGTAATAAATTGTATAAACTGAGACAAGTTTATTTAAATGTGATTGCTTTAAATGTTTCCTGTTGGTTGCGTTTTTCACATAAAATCTCTTTATAGAAGTTCAAACAAATCCGATTAGTAATATTTCTCTATTCGTTTGAAAGTTTGCCAAAGGGGGATGATATTAGTGTCTCATTTGAGGAAGAAGGAAATAATCTACATTATGGACTTGTTATGATAGAGGAACATCGATTGGAATTTGGAATGAAAATTGAAATAATAGAAGAATGGGATCAATTTAAATTAATTATGAAGTTTTTAATGGTATATCAATGAATAGAATATCAAATACATCTTCAATATAAATAAAATTCATTTCATATAATAATAGTTGAATACTCTCAGTTTAATAATAAAAATGTTTCATAGTTGGTAATATTTGACTATCATCAAATTATTATGTTAAATATATAAATTTATTTAATTTAATTGTAAAATCTATCAATAATTATTTTTGTTGAATTTTGAGAATTTGAACGCAATCATAGACCTCCACCTGATA
This sequence comes from Labia minor, assembly GCA_963082975.1. Taxonomy (NCBI): domain Eukaryota; kingdom Metazoa; phylum Arthropoda; class Insecta; order Dermaptera; family Spongiphoridae; genus Labia; species Labia minor. The sequence goes on from OY720344.1 coordinate 46,540,417, forward strand.
ATTACCTTAGTACCTGGTTCACCGAGCAGCTGCTCGGAACTTTAAAAAGATTATTCCTTATGAACTTATATTTAAGATTAAGATTATTATTTAAAATAAAAAACGACAAAATATATTAAACAATTTAAAATAATTTCAAAGAACATAAATTAAAGAAAAATTAGTCAAAAACATCGCTCGCAAACGTACGTATTAATGCACTGAAAGACAGAAAAGTATAACCTGTGGATATAACATAATATATATTTCGTAATTTGATTACAAAATATTATAAATAAATATTTTTAATTTTATTTTATTTATATTTTGTATGTATAAGGAAGCGCTGCCGGGGTTGCCCGGCGCCATTTTTATTATTATTAAAATTAAGAAAAGACTAACACAAATGATTTTTCAGGAGGCTGAAACCAATACAGATCGATTTTTCATTATAAATTTTATCTATTGAGTGAATTTCAAAAATATCCTTAGAGCGGTTTAATATCTCAAAAATATACAAATATAATATATAGAATTTTTGCTAGTATAATAAGATAAGATATTAGTTATTATTTTCTCTTCTCATAAGATTTTTGATCAGTCCACTTGTTAAGTGGCAGATTAAGTTCTTCTGGGGACTCTAGGCATTATGTTTGATATTGTATATGTAATTATTTTTTATTCCACCCCCTCTCAACAAAATCTCAAAACATTTTTAAAATAAAAAATTAATATTTACAAAAGAATATTTTTACTCTTGTTAAATTTTGGGGACTCTTCTATACCAGGGCCCATTGGCACGTGCCTAGTGTCGCTAATTTGTAATCCGACGATGCACTGGTTGGCACCTAAATCGTTTCCTTATAAATTAATTTTCCTCTACCTTTTACCCTTCTTTATCTCATATACATATTTACATATAATACGTATAATTTTTTTATATATAATAATAATTTTGATTTATAATAGACAAAAAATTGTAATTATCTTTGTTTTAATTTCAATGAGATATGTAAATATTTTTGGAGCATCTTGACATATATGCATAGCGTTTTTTTGATCTTTTTCTTTTTCGTCTTTCTCTCTCAAAATCTTTTTCTGTCTCATACTCCCCATGAGGAATAGAATAGCGAGAGTGGTAAAGAAGATCAAATGGGCGTAGAGTGGGAAAAGGATTCTTGAATAATGAATTGGGCAAGTGTGTTGACATACGGCAGTACAATAGACCCACCCGCCTGGGTCACAATCTATTTGATATCAAAGATTCGTAACGTATATACCTATGTATGTATGTAGCGAAAACCTATGTATCTACTATGTGTATATATGTATTCGTTAAAACCTAAGAGAAAGAGAGAGGGTTCCTCTTTTTTTGATGAAAAATTGATTGAAGAGAATCAAAGAGAATAGATATAGGTATGAGTGTATATGTATGTGGGTGTGTGTGTGAGGGATTTACAAATGATTGGATTTTAAAACGATGAGACAACCAATCAGAAATGGATAGAGTGAATGGAAAATGCATAAAATGTTTATCAAACAATTTAAGTTCAATTACTTGAGGTTGAATTTTTTTTTAAAGATTTGAAATCTTCTTGTGATTATCTAGCCGCCTATATTTTTATGATTCCCTTAGCTCCAAGTTTTTGAAAGTCGGATGCACTATATACCTAATTATGTGGGCATTTATGAAATACAACCTATCATTAAAGTAGCTTAAATTCTTATATTATTAATTATGATATCTATGCTGTACTACTTGAACATTATTAGATCAAACTCCAAAATAACAAGGCTATTTAATTTATTCGATAAATGTATCGGAGTTTTTTATACTAAAAAAATCAATATAGTAATACCTTTACAAATAAATGTATAAGTGGAGCTCGGTATATTTAAGAATTTATATCTTTAAAGTTAGTTTTGCTTTTTAAAGATAAATCTATTTAAAGAGATGATAATTTATGAAAAAACTTAAATTTTTAAATTCAGAAATTTTGAGTAGGTAGATGACTGCATATTTTCAAAGTGGAAAAGGGAATTTATAATATCTATGAAAGCATTTATTGAAACATATGTAAATTTATTTGAAACTATCTGTGTAGAATTTATTTCTAGCCGCGTAGGCACCCCATAGAACTTTCCGAAATCCCCTCCTTCTCCCTATAGAGACATAAATGAAGACCGCATCAGTGACTTATTAAATTTGATTACATTAATGTAATTAAAATATTAATTAATATAGGCATTAATTAATATGGATTTTAAAATTTTTAAGTTTTACTTATAGATTCACTTATATGTTATATAAATTTATAAATTTACATATTTTCAAACATTCTCCAATTTCAATTCAAATCAAAGTATAACAAATTTATTCAAGATTAAATGAAACTAAGGAAAAAATAATTTTTATGAATATGTAATGACATCTGGTCCGGTAGTCTACCATATGCCTTGTGGATCCTCGGAGGAGTGGTAAAGATGGTCAAAACCACTTAAAATTTAAGTGTCCGATGGAAATTTGTTTTGATGCTATTTTGTAATAATTATTTTTCATATTTCTTATTGTTTATATTAAATTAATTTTTTTGGACCAAATTCATTCTTATTTCTCTATAGTCCAGGTACTAATCCTAGTTGAACCGGGTTGGAGGAGACAAATATCAGTGCAGGTGGATTATATTTGTTACAAATTTAAAGAATAATAAGATAATGAATATATATCATTTTAGGGAAAAGTTCAAACTTTTTACTATCTCGCCAGAGATAGTATTGCGATCATGAAAATTTTCGATGTTGAGATTTTGATGTTTTTATACGTTTTGAAGGTTCCTGAATCATTTTCACTAAGGTTGAGAAAAATGTCTGTGTGTGTGTATGTGTGTGTGTATGTGTGTATGTGTGTATGTGTGTATGTATGTAGGCAAGATTACGCAAAAACGGTTTGAGCTAGAATGATGAAATTTGGTACATGGACATTATTCAAAATTCATAGTTTTCTATCAACTTTTGAGAAATGTAGCTCAACCGGAAGAGGGTCATTACCTACAACGTTTTGATTTTTTTTCCTCTAAAGTGACCGTAAAAATAAAGATATATGTTTGATAATTTTTCACATGATTAATAATTATATAAAACTGCTATATATAGAATTTCAGCTTGATTGATTCGCTGAAATTACCAGAATTAATTTTTTAACACTGAAAATCTCACGCGTCAACACGTGACGTGGTGCCATCAACAAAAAGCCAAACATGCGCTGGTTTAATATTTATTATTTATTATTTATAATTTATAATTAATTAAATTTAATTTAAATATAATATATTATGTTATTTAATCCAATTCAAATTGCGAGATAGTCGAGTGGAGACACTCCAGCTAATTTTGTTTTATTTTCTAATTTTTACTATCTCGCCAGAGATTACATTAATAGACAATTCCATTGTGATTTTTACCGACCGACGATAGTAAGGGAGGTATTGTTTTCACCCCAAATTTCACAAGTGGAGATTTTTACATATCTCCACGAATCATGCAATTTCTTAACAGAAATAAGTATTTTAGCATGATGTTTGTCCGTCCGTCCGTCCTTATAGATGTGTACAGCTTGAACGGCTCAACGGATTTTGATGAAATTTGGTATATTTACTTAATGCATCAGTATGATGAATTGATCAACTTTTGGTGCAAATCGCGAAACCGGAAGTGGTAGTATTAGCGATCGACTATAAAAAGGTAAGGATTATTTTCACAGGAGGAGTTTTTTTTATATATCTCCACAAATCATTTGTATTGGTTTTATCCTCGGGAAAATCATCTTCATTAGTTTTTTCTTAATTTAAAATTAAATGACGTCTCCCAGCCTTTCATGCCGCCACAGCCAGCTTCTACTTATTTATTATAAATAAAATAAAATTAAAAATATTTATGTTGTATCCATATCTGTTTTTTATTGCATTAATAGATACAATTAAATTATTTGAAACTGTTTCTATAGCTGGAAATTAATTTACTTCAAACCGTCGGTCGGTTCTGCGCCTGGCCACAGGTCAACTTATTTAACTTCTAATTTATAATTTAATTAATATTAATTTATAATTTAATTTAAGAAAATGCACTTTAATATATTCATTATCTTAATTAATCATTAGAGATTCAAGAGTAAGAAAATAATTATTGCAAAAACAAACAAAAAAAAAGATAAAAGAACTCTGAAGAGAATATCAATAGTAAATGATAAACAAATAAAAATTACAAGAAAATAATGAGATGTTATTCTCTCATTTTTTATTTTTTCCATATAGTTATTGGTAATCATAATATATATATATATATATTTACATATTTAAATTCATAAATGATTTTAAAATAAAATGAAGATTAAAAATAGCTCTTTAATGTATTTTAACATTATTTTTATTTGAACATCGGGTTCGATAAAATATTTTGTTTCTAAATAAAGCCAAATGCTTTTAAAATCTGGATATGTAGCTTTATATAATTAGTATTATTAGAATATTCGAGTAATCCAGAAATACGCCACATTTTAAGTAAGGGAATTAAAGAGGGAGAATATATAAAATGTGCACACACATCTATAGATAGAATGTATACCTCCATATAACTTCCAATGAATAAGTTATTATATCATATATTTATATAAATCGGATCAAGTTTTAGATTTTATATTTTTAGATAATTCTCTTGAACTAATCAATGGAATAACAATTATCATATGGTAGAATTAACATCATTTTGTGGAAAATATTTAACTTAATTATTTACTAATAATTAAAAGAAAGTTTGCTAAATGTAAAAAAAAAGTTTTTCTCTCTTTAATTAAAATAAACAAAAATTATTTTTTTGTTAATATGATCTATCTAATAATAATTTAATAGTTATCAAATGTATTAAAAAATTAGATATAAAATAATTGTTGTTCACGTTTTGTTTATAATTTTTAATTTGATTGTTTAAGAATAATTATTTTTTCTCCTGTAATTTTGAAATTGTAAGCACGTTCAGAGCGCCATCTGGTTGGTGACTTTGGTCTTATATTAATGATCATTGGTCACTTGTCACTGGACGCTCGAACAGTGCAGTCGCTTGATAACCGGGGGGTATCAAATCAATGGGACAGGCGTAACTCGAACACCAGATGGCGTTACATGTAAAAAGTCGACTCTTCAGGCGTCCAATAGATGGCACCGCAAAAAAAAAAATTTTGAAAATTTTTGAAACTATCCCCGAAACTATCCGCCTCCCAAATCTCCTTACACATGTTAGAAAATCTCTAAATGAACTCCCAATATCCCCCTTTTGCCCTGCACATAGTGATGATTTCACTAAAAAAGCAATTACTCTTTTGCATAAAGTTTTGTTGCACCATTTTATAAGATTGTGTAACAAATCATTAAGCAGAAGCGGCACGATTGCTAATGAAATCATCACTCAATTTATAAGTAGTATCTATCAAACTAAATAAATATTTTAAACAAACTTTTTTTTTTGTAATCCTTAAGATTAAAATGTCACACGTAATTTTATATAAGCAGATATTATATTAAATTATTATATGCCACCAGATATTATATACCACCAAAATTTGTAACTATAAATATGTACTCTTAATATAATACACAATAGTTTAAATTATACAAAAAAACTTGTTCATCAATGACACCAATCGAAATAAATTGATTTCTTGACTCTTGACTAATTGTTATTTTTCACTTAACACTATTTAACTTATGAAGTTATATTATATATTATTTGATAAATATAAATATAAATTTTATTTAACATTTAACACAAATAAAATTGAAAAATTTATTATAAATTGTTTGATAAATAATTAAAATTACATTGTAACAAATCAAATAACAAAGTTAAATTATTTAATATTTGATAAATAAATACAAATTTCACAGCAATATAGAAATTCACAATAAGCACTATTAAATCAAATATATTCACGTACTCCTCTCAGTATATCTTTTATAGTTTTTGACACATGTTTAAAAATTGCATAAAACTGCTATATATAGAATTTCAGCTTGGTTGAATCGCTAAAAGTACCGGAATTAATTTTTTAGCACGTTGACTAACAATCACGCGCCAGCACGTGACCAGATGCCCTCAACAAAGAGCCAAACTCGCGCTGGTTTAATAAATACTATTTATTAATTTTAATTTATAATTTCATTTAAATATATTATATATGTGTTAATTTTATCCAATTGGAATTTGCATGATAGCCGACCGGAGACATCCCACATTTTTTTCATTTATAAATTTACCCAAATGTTCGTAAATCAGTTGTTTGATAAACTTAGATGATTAAAAATGCGTTGGATTAATTATTCTTAGTTAATCAATGATTTATGGATTTCTTGTGATCTTTTTAAATAGTATCTTTTTGGAAATAGAAATGATTATTTATTTATAAATTTCCTTCTCACTAAGAACAATTCGTATGTGTTTCTCTCGTTTCAAATATTGGCATTGAAAATTTTTAATCCATACATATAAAATATTAACAAGAACATTATTCGTTTATTTTATTTATGTAAATTACATAAAAGTAGGTGAAGTTTTCTGTTAATTTAAATTATTTATTTGGATATTTGAAAAAAGCATATTTGATTTCTGTAATGCTAATTTTATATCTCAATAAATAATTTTTAAATTCCCAATATTCATACAAAAAAAATTTAAAAATGCCTCTCTCGCCGGTCGGTAAAAACGCTCCCACATGTCCAACCAGTCTGCCATCCTTGCCAGCACTTGCCAGCACTAAGGGTGAGAAAAAAATAGCATTGAGTGATACCCTCTGATACGGATGCTCTGTGTTGATAACGATTGCAGAAGTAGCAATCGAAACGTTGTGTATATGTTTGTATTTTTTGAATAAATTTACAATAACAAATATCAATATGTGGTTTAATTTACAAAATTCCGTTATAAATAAAAACAACCACCAAAGCTTTAATAATTTAATATCTACAAATTAGATATAAATTTTAATGTTATAGAATTAACGTTTATTAATGTTTAGATTTTCGAAAATAAAGAATACATATATTATTCTCGAAAATCATTAAATTAATTTATTAATGATAATATGTAAAATTAATTTTCTAATATTCAAGTTCAAATTGATAATAAAAAAAATATTTAAAATATCTCTTGAATTATTATATATATATTTGTTCTTTTTTTGAAACCACGACTTTGTAGAAAATCACGTTTTGTGGTATATATGTAAATATATAATAGTGCAATTGATACTCAATTTGTTAGGCAGAAAAATCACAGAACAATGGTTGAGTGCTATATAATCACGCGATTCTATTTACATGATAAGAGACGCATTGCAGATGAAGTTTTCCGAAATATATAATAAAGAAATAAGAAAATACAATACTTTTTTCCTATCATTGAAATCAATTTAATCTATTCACGATTTTTCCTTAAATTTTAATAATTTATTGTAATAAATATAAAAATAAAAAAAAATAAAAAATGAGAAAGATTGTTGATATTTTTACGAATTTTCTGAATATTTATTCTAGTGATCTTAGAATCTTTTGTATATCATCAAGTTTCTTTTAAAATTATATTTATATAATACAACATTTATAGATAAATTAAAAATTAATTTAAATTAGTTACTTAAGTCTTTGTACAGCCCCTTATTTCAATATCATTATTTAAAATTAAATCATTCTTTGGAATTATATAAAATTTCTTGTTTTTTTCTTTTTTGACCAAATAAATTATAAATGTGTTTATACTTTTTAATGTTAAACCGTATTTTGATAATCTTGTATTGTTTATGTATTTAAAAACAGGACAGATTCTAAGGTTTTGAGCGCCCAGGGTAAAATACAATCTTAAATAATGAATGTAAAAAATGTTTTTTTCTTAAATCGGCGCCCCACCAAATTTGGCGCCCAGGCAGTCAGTCACCCGACTTGCCTGCTTATTTATTCAATGCTACTTAAAAACAAAACAATGATAAAACAAAAAATAGAAAGATACAATGAGATTGGTAAATTACAATATAATTATATTTAAAGATGTGGTTTACAAAAAAATAAATAAATAAATAAAAATAAAAACTTTTCAAAAGAAGAAAAAAAACAAAGAACAGTAAAAAAAAGTTGATAGAGGTAGGTGAGTGAAGAAGAAGAATGAAAAAAGTCGTAAGGTCATGGGCTTAAGGTATACAAGTAAAGAAAGAAAGAACGAAAGGTGAGGGTAAAGATGTTGGTACAGCGAGTGAAAGAGAGGGAGGGTAACGAGTTTTATAGCCTTCTTATCTCATTCTGCAACAGCTAGTAAAACTTTAGCTATCTGGCAGTTTGTTAGCAACAGCAAAAGAGAGAGGAGTGAGTTTGGTGGGGGTGGGAGAAGAGATGCCGATAACCAAAGACTCAAAAAAAGGCCAAGGGGTTGGTTGAGACTGTAGGTTCGTTGATTCCTCCTCTGTTCACTTGGATACTCTTTATGCACCTTCAGCTCTACGTTACCATTGATTTACTTTCTCTCTCTCTCTCTCTGTCCCACCCTCTTCATGGATGGAATCTTTTTCCTATCAAAAACCAGCTTTTCACATCCCTTATTTTTTAACTAACGAAAAAAAAGAAAATCAAAGTTCGTATCATTCTCATTATCATCATTTTCAATTAGAAATATAGCAAGTTCGTATCGCTAAGTATTCTATAGCAGCGGTTCTTAAACTGTGGTCCGCGGACCCCTGGGGGTCCGCGAAGCCTTTACTGGGGGTCCGCGGTCCTCGGAAAAAAATCATCGTAAAAATATATACATATATAAATATAAATATTTAAAGTTCATTGTTTAACTATATCCTCCTAGAGAATTACGGCTATAATTTAATACTATTAATAATACTATTTTATTTTATTAAATTGATAATTATGTCAATTAATTTTTTGTGAATAAATAAACATATATAAAAAACTATATATAAAATTTGAATTTTCATCCATTCATTCATTTAAAATCATTTTTCGATTGTTCCTTTAAAATAACCCCTCTTAGGGGCTCGGAAGGGGAGGCCATATTTTCTTTCACTTCGTTATTGGGGAAAACCAGGGGAGGGGACAGTCTTACCCGGAAAAACCCAAATTGTCAGCGTCCACTCTGGGGTTTTAAACAGTTTTAAAGCAAATGTTAATTATAAGTTCATTTCTCAACGAGTTGTATCTTTAAATTATTTTTATTAATTTAATTAATTATAATTAAATTATAGCTAATAATAGTTTATTATAGCTAATAATTTTTTTTAATTTTTAGTGTAATTTGCATGATCATTATTTTATAAAAACACTAAACACATTTTGCAATTTCCCAGAAAGGCTGTTTTTGAGAGTAAGTATAAGTTAGTTTTATGAATAAAAAATATTTATTTTAATAATATTTTAGAATCAAATTACGAAATTAATAATATTTTAGAATCAAATTACGAAATTAATAATATTTTAGAATCAAATTACGAAATATATTTATTATATAAATTAATATTCATTTAAAATGATATTAAATCATTTATTTAAAATGATTTAAAACATTTATTAAAATGATTTAAAACATTCATTTAAAATGATATTAAAACATTCATTTAAAATCATATTAAAACATAGCTAGTAAATAATAATTCGTTATATTTATATTATATTTATATTATATTTATATTATTGTAGTTCAATGTTAATAAATTACTCCATAAAATGGATCGTTGGCTACAAACTGGTTCAACACAGAAACGGAAAGAATCAGATGATGAGGCATCAACAGCAAACTCTACCAAGAAAAGCAAAAATAGAAAATATTCGGATGATTATTTATCATTTGGATTTACTTATATTTGCAACAATGATGTGGAAAGACCAGTCTGCGTTCTATGTCAGGAAAGTTTATCCAATGAAAGTATGAAACCTGCTAATCTCAGACGTCATTTACAAACAAAGCACAGCGAGCATGTTAGTAAGTCTATCGAATTTTTTAAAATGAAAAAAGAAGAACTTAATTCAAGTCAGAAATTGATGGTAAAGACGGGATCTGGTGGTATGAGTAAGAAAGCAGTAATGGCATCATATGAAGTAGCTCTACTTATTGCTAAAGCAGGAAAGCCGCATAATATAGCAGAGCAATTAATTCTTCCTGCTACAAAAGTAATTACAAATATAATGTTAGGAACTAAAGCAGCAAACGATATAAATTTGATTTCATTATCAAATGATACGGTTAAGAATAGGATTGAAGACATGTCATGTAATATAAAAGAAGAATTAATATCGAGAGTGCGCAAAAGTCACTATTACTCATTACAATTGGATGAAAGTACTGATGTCACTAATAATGCCAATTTGTTAGCTTTCATTAGATATGAGTTTGAAAATCAAATACAAGAAGATGTATTGTTTTGTGATTCACTACCTTCACGAACGACAGCTAATGACATATTTAACAGTTTGAATAATTTTATAACCGAAAATGAAATAGAGTGGCCAAAATGTGTTGGAATTTGCACTGATGGTGCTCGTGCAATGTCAGGTACAAGAACTGGATTGATTGCTCTTATTAAAAATGTTGCGCCTCAGGTTGTTTGGAATCATTGCTGCATTCACAGAGAATCATTAGCAGCCAAAAATATGTCACCAGATTTGAAAAGAACATTAGACGAAGTAGTTAAAATTGTCAATTTCATTAAGGCTCGTCCACTTAATTCCAGAGTTTTTAAAATTTTGTGTGAGGAAATGGGTAGTCAACATACACATTTATTATTACATACAGATGTACGTTGGTTGTCCCGCGGGAAAGTACTCATTCGCCTTTTTGAGCTTCGAGATGAAATACGATTGTTTTTAATAGATGCGCATTTTGAACTGACCGAATGTTTCAATGATTTTATCTGGTTAGCTAAGGTGGCTTACTTGACTGATATTTTTACAAAATTGAACGAACTTAATTTGAGCCTGCAAGGTACTGTTGTAAATATATTTAAAGTTGAAGATAAAATAGAAGCAATGATTAAAAAAATCGACTTGTGGTCGAAACGCATCCAGAACGGTGTATATGAGTCTTTTCCAACTCTCAATGATTTCATAGAAAGCTCCAGTGAAAAATTGCTTATTCAAACGCGTCAATTATTTGTTGAACATTTAATTACTTTGAAAAGCAACTTCAGGAAGTATTTTTCTACTCCTGATCCTTGCAATAACTGGATCAGAGATCCATTTAATATGGAAATTACAAATGCTAAACATTTATCTGCACCTGAACAAGATATTCTCGTGGAATTATCATGTGATACAACTTATAAACTAAAATTTAACAAAACTGAATTGAGCAACTTTTGGTTACTTCTCAGGTCAGATTATCCTGCGCTTGCAAATAAAGCACTTCAACACTTGATTCCATTCTGCACAACATATTTATGCGAACAAGCTTTTTCGGTACTATTTTATATTAAGTCTAAATATAGAAACAAATTAAATGTAGAGCCGGATCTTAGATTAAAAGTTTCCAATATTAAGCCAGATATTGAGATTCTTGTTTCAAGAAAACAACTGCATACATCTCATTAAATATGTAAGTTATATTTAATGAGATAGATGCAGTTATTTTTTAAAATATTTCTTATTTAATATTTTCTGAAAAAAATTATAAAATATTTATATGAATTTAATGTAAGTACCCATTATAATTTGTGAGATTTGTTGCTATGACAATGTTTGTATTTTCTTTCTTCAATATTATAATTTCTAATAAAATGTGTTCTACAATATGCAAAAAAATCGTTATTCACCAATCACTATTAGAAATATTCATCATATATCCTTGTCCTTATGAGATCGTAAGCCAGAAATTAATTAATAAAATGACGTAAAGTACCTAAAGTTGTGATGGGGGTCCGTCAAAAAAAATTTTTTCAAGTGGGGGTCCGTGGATTACATAAGTTTAAGAACCTATGTTCTATAGTATAAGACTTATACTATTCCCGCGCACCTTAGTTTGATATTATTTTTGATAATGTTATTATTTTTAAGTTGAACAAGATGTTCTTTAGAGTTATGGTGAAACGACGGTTTCCTCTAATTTTTTCATTGATCTTTTCCACTAGTTCATTTTTTTTTTACCGTTGTTTCACCATAACCGAAATTTCCTTCAATTTTCCGCAAATTTCACGCACTTTATTGTACGAAATTGTTTCTCAAAAGTTAGGATACCATAAGTTTTATGCCATGTGGGTACCACACTCAGAAGGCGGATTTGTATGAGGAAGGAATTTCGAAGCTCGTTCATCGCTACGATAAATGTCTCAACTTTTTTGGCGATTATGTATAAAAATAGTATTTTAGTTGCTCTTTCAAATGTATATAATAAAAAACATTTTCCTGTACTAGTTTTCTCTTAATTCCAAAATGTAACCTACTTTGTGATATGCCCTCGTAACAAATGAATAGAAAAAATGATGTTTTATGAAAATTTGCAAATGGAATGAAACCAATAAAATTATCCGTCAGATGGCATGAATGAAAATTCAAATATTAAAGTAATTAATTAGATTACAATTAATTAATTATAATTCAATTTTATTTCTTTCATACATCTATGGATCCATAGAAATATCTATAAAATTTTTCAAAAGTCTATCTCAATTTAAAGTTGATGAAAAATCGATTTCAATTTGTCATAAGAGCCAACAGACAGACATGAAGCAAAGTTGATAAAAACGTTATAATAAAAATAGAAGTTTATAAGCTCTGTATAATCATTAACATTAACTCTCTAATTTAAAAGAAATTTAATAAATATTAATTTCCAGTTTACCTCTGAGTAACGCTAGCTACTAATCTTTTGAGTTCTTGTCAACAGCGACGCGACAATGTCTTACCTATTCATATCCTGACCACATATATTTAATTTCAATCTACACCAAATTCCTTCTTTCTTTTCTCCCTAGATCTACAAAATAATCATTATAATTGTTAACAAATAATGTAGCTTTTAAAAATACTAATTAAGAAACTAAATTTGATCCTTCCTGAATCTATAAATGAAAATATTTTCCTGAATGACGTTGATATATTATTTTTTTTCTATTTCATAATATTACAGTAATCTAAAATAACAATATCACCTGGGGAAAAAGATTGATTGATTGACTGATTATATATATATATATATATATATATATATATAATAAATAAATAATAATATCCTATCTCAAATATTAGTTTCTCATTCATTTTTATATAAAACGATTTTGAAGAAAAGAGAAAAAGAAAATCGAATTACATCATTTCTTTTATCTAGTAACGGGAACAATAGTAATAATAATAATAATAAGTCGTTTAAAAAGAAATGCTGATTTATAGAAATACGGTGGAATCAAATGTTCAGTAATACTTGTTCTTGGGAAGGAGAATGCGGATGGGGTTGTTACTTGCTAGATGCATTTTTCTTTTCTGAAATGAAAAAGGCGAATCTAAGATGGAGGAGGGGAGGGGTTCATAAATGATCTGCAGAGTTTGGTGAAACGGCTGCACAAAATTGCTCCGTTACTGAAGGTATGGTTGGAAGGGGAGGGACGCGTGGTATTTTCTCCTAAGTTATCGTTCTTTCGTTCTTTTCTTTTAAATGAATATTCTATTTAAATATATTAGAGAGATAGCTCGATTGATGATGGAAAGAGAATCTGTAATTTATACTAGGTAGATAGGGTGAGTGGAAAAAGGGGGTGTCAAGAGGGTGAGTGGCTGAATATGCAAGACGCGAGCAATCTTCATCTTTGTCCTTGTCTCTTTTATTAGATGTTTTATTATGATGTCATTTTGACGTCGCGTAAATCATCAGGATCAAGAGAGAGAGAGAGAGACAGGATGTTAATCTGTCAAAGCAACTTCTACGCTTCATTAACAACACAAGACAGAAAGAGAGAGAGAGTGGGAGAGAGTGAAAGTGATGAAAAATGGTATTGACTTTGAAAACTGCCTATTGAAATTTTTTAATCATAAATATATATAAAAGTGGGTTGTATTTCTTACTAAATCGATAAGAAAAGGTTGAAATTAACAATTATCCATGGTTAAATCATTCAAGTTTTTTTTTTGTAAAGCAAATTTAAAGGAATAAGAAAATTTATCTCATAATTGTGAAATATAATATAAAAAACACACATTAACATTTTTTTACTATCTCGCCAGAGATAGTATTGCGATCACGAAAATTTTCGATGCCGAAATTTTGATAATTTACGTTTTGAAGGTCCCAGAGTCATTCCAGGTTAAAAAAAAATGTCTCTGTGTGTGTATGTAGACAAGATTAAGCAAAAATAGTTTGAGCTATAATAATGAAATTTGGTACAATAAATATATAAACATTAGAATTATTAGTATTTAGGAAATAAAAGAGAGAAATCATGAATAAATGAGGGGGAAATGACTTTTTCTAATCTTTCAAAAAATGTTATCTTCTAGTTACCTTCATATTTATTTTGTTTCATTTATTGCATTGAGCGTTCCTATTTATATGTATGGTTATTTATAAAAAATATTTATATAAATATTTAAGAATTAAAACAATTGTAATACTATAATAATTTTACAGTTTTTCATTCAAATTTTACATTTAATGTAATGAAACCCGTTTCTATACATCATAAACAAGTGTAAAGAATTGATGGTGAGGAGTGAAGATCAGAACTTCGAAAACTAAACATTACTTACCACATAAAATTTTGATAAACAAATATTTTTAATGAAAGTATTAAAGCCTTATTTTACATTGACCAAATTTATCATATTAAATAATATAAAAGGTTGGAAAAAAATAAAAAAAATGGGAATTTTTTTTAAGAATGCGGTCTAATTTCCCAATCGGATTATTTAAATCTTCGTATGGTTATTTATAAAAAAATAGGAATATTTGTTATTTCAGTGAAATAAATCAATATGGGATCTGCAAAGATGGGAAATTCAAACGATAGAAACGGGATGGTGGATAATATCGATAGATGGGAGAAATGGAGCACTATGTTAAATCGGGTTTAAGGGGCTTATGTTTTTTTTAGGCAATTCTCAATTGACTTGACATGTTTCGCCCTAAATCTATATACATACAGAGTGGAATGGGAATGAATGCTTAAACATGTATACATGATTAGATCAAGTCAACGAAATAGGCTTTTTTTGTGGCTCGAGATTTACATCAACCATGAGGGATGGGATAGTGGAGAAGTGGAGTAGGAGGAGGGAGGTGGGGATGAAAAAATAAGGTTGGGTGGAGGAAGTATAGAAAGCATGTTGGGGTGAATGGGTGGGAGAATATAACTAAAGAGAGGAAAAAGATAGAAGGATAAGTGAAGATGGAAATGAGAGGGAGAAAGCAAGGAGGGTGGTAAGACAAGGAATTGAAAATTTGTTATCTTTAGGAAATGACTTTCAAATGAGGAATGAGAAAAAAAATGGTGGAAAGAGATTGGAATGGGTAGAAATGTTAATAAAATTAATCAATTTTTTTTTATTGATTTAAAAGAATTTTTTTTTTTATTAAAGATGTTTTTTTGAGATATTATCATTGAATAAATTTCTTCAAATGGTTTTTGGGGTGAAATATGTATAAGGGTGCAGGAAGGAATGATGGAATGCAATAAAAGCACACTTGAAATAGATTAAACATAGATATATATAGATGAATGTTAACTTCTCCATCTGGTTAATATGAAAAAAATGGAATAAAGAAATGGTATATTTGGATTAAAATTTATTTTATTGAAATTATATTTTAATTTATTTATTTATAGTTACATATTAAGATCCTTTTTTAATTTAGGAAAGTGTTAATGATGGAAGGGATTAATTAATGGTAAATATATGAATTAAATTTCGACTTCACAAGTTATTTATGTTTACAATCTGAATGATTACTTTTTTAAATAAAAAATTCAATCACTTTCAATCCTTTTCTATTAAAACACTTTTGTTCTTTAGCTTTAGGATGATATCTACATTTAACTTGTCTAATAAAAAATGACGAGACTGACTGTGTGAGGTGTTTGGAGCTATAGAAAATACCGTTGGGGATAGACAATGCTTTTATCTCCAGTGCAAATCTCAGAGAATCCATGTTGACCCTCCCCACTCCTCGCTACCGTTCCCTAGGCTCGTTTAAACGTGTATAAACAAAATACAAACGCTTAGCCTTAATTCCTTTCCATTGTATGTGTAACTATTTGTTTGTTGTTTTTTTTTACTTTTATAGAAAGTATAAAGAAATTTAGAATTTAATCACAATGATGCTGATATATACCAAATCAACATTAATTGATTTTATATAAAATTAATTAAATGTTCATCAAATGACAAAAATGTGAATATTTAAATTCAACCCCCTATTATTATCATTAGTTACTGGTTTAATGATTAGCAGGTCGGCACTTTCAAAATAAGTATTCTTTACGAACAGGGGTTATTAATAAATTAAATGGTGCGATTATTATGAATAACCTCCATTCTAAAATCAATTAATCTTTATATTCAAAAAATGAGAAATTAATTTTTAATTCAAACGTTTAATAAGTTCATATAGTTTAAATTGGATAAAAGTTTTTATTTAAAGTTATTTAATAATGATAATAAAATTAATAACCATATAAATATCCATAAATTCATTTTCATTTTAAATGATAATATCAGTCAAAGAAATCAATTATTTTTAAAAATCATTTATGTGGAATACATATGTTAATAATAATAATAAATATAATGATTTCAAAAGATATCTTGAATTAATGAAATGTATTGATTTAGATATTTATTGACATGTGTTATTAATTAATCAAAAACAATTAAAATGACTTTTCTCATAAATTATCTATACTATCTCTTAATTGCTATGTATTACCTAAAAATCCTGCAGACAGTTTTGTTTGTATAATAAGAATAGATTGACAGATAGATTATTTAGTATATTTTAATATTATTTATTGAATTTTAGTTTTATTACATTTATATTATATATTTTTATTTACTATATACAGTGAACGCTTCATACAAGCAACTCAATTGAAAGAATTACAAAAAAAGTTTCTTATAGGGAAAAATTATATTTAAAGCACAAACATATTAATTAATTAATTAACAGAAACTAACAGAAATTCTAGTAATAATTCTAATTAACAGAAATTAACAGTTTTTTTATGGAGTTTCAAGATCTTTTTTATTTATTTCATTATTTTATTATTTATTTATCTATAATTATTTTACTTATTTTATTTTTCCTTATCTATTTAGTTGTTTTTTTCCTCTGTTCATCTCTTTCCCCCATTACTCCCTCCAATTCTACTTCATTTTCTAGTCTAACATATTATTTTGGCCAATTTAAGTAAAAGTTTTAAACATCTCACACCATAAAAATTTTTTCTCCTCTATATATTAATAATACAAAAAAAAGATGGGTAAGTTAAACTGTCATCATCTGTTGTTGTTCTTCAAACCAGATTTTTAGTTAAAAAATAATTCATAAAGCAAGCCAGTTCTTTTTCTCTCCCTCCTCTCTCTTACACCCTTTTCAACCATCTCCTATAGCTATCCTCCACCCCCGCCACGAATCTTTTATTTAAAAAACACAAATGAAATATTTATAATGCCTATTTCTAGATGTATGTGTGATTTTTTTTTCTTTTTCGTTTTTTTTTTCTTTTATTCGTTGTTTTATTTATTATTATTATTTTTTATTTTAATACTTTAAACTGTCTTCTAGCTTTCTGCTTGCTTTTGTTCAAAAAAAAAAAATAAAATAAAATAAAAAAAGATAAATTGTCCGATTTATCATAGTATTATCTTTGTATGTATATTTATATTCATTTGCATTTCTATAATTAATTTCTATAGAAAAGGAATAGAGGGGGAAAAGAGTGAGATTGAAAAGAAAAAGAAAGAAGCCACAAACAGAGTTCGAAAAGCAAAGATGCTTTACTATTTGTGTTGCTCCTATTACAACCACTAATGCTACTACTAATATTGCTGCTCTCTTGTTATTGAAATTAGGCAAAATGTCACAACAGTTGTTGATGGATGGAGGCTTTCATTCAACTCCCACCCCTTCTTCTCATCCTCATTCGTTTTTCCCTTTTAGACGGATTAGAGAAAATAATCTTCTTGTCAAAAGCGTCTTGAGTGCAAAGGAGAGGGAGAGAGAGATTGAGGAGAAATGGGGGGGGGAGGGTAGATGTGGGGGTTTGAGACTAACTATAGCTTTGTACAATCCGGGTGTGATTTAACCCTTGTGCATCCCATGTTGGATGGGGGAGGCTATTAATGCATACTACTACAAGAACGAGCACTTAGCAAATATTCCCCCACTCTTCCCTAAACTGAAATGGTATTTACACATGCCCTGTTTCCCTTGGTCCCATTCTCTTGCGCTTGCATTTCAAAGCGACGAGCCTTGCAATATTTGAATAAAGATAAGATCCATTATCATCATCATCGTCATCACCATAGAGTCTAGAATCTCTAAATACCAATTGATGATTCCAATATTCAACTTAATAATGAGCTAAGCTTATAAGTATAGGTATTAGAAGAAAATATTCAGCCTGAACTCTTAATCATATTAATGTATATGCAATTATGCATATGTATCATAAGGAAAATTTCTAAAGTTATATTTGGATACTTATAATAAGTAAGGAAATTATAAAATTTTTTTAGAATTTTTTTGCCATATAAATAAATATTTATAACCATCAGAGGGCAGTACCGATCAAGATCGCCTGGGAATTAGGCAACTATATAATCATGGGAAACCTCGCTCACTCACTTTCCTGAAGGTCTTTGTAACTATAGAAAAGCATGGAGAAATACGATCCATAAAGTGACCGAAAGTCGACTTCGACTAAACGGATAAAAATCAATCAAATCAATAATCAAAATAATTTTTAAATTAATTTTTATGACATAACATTTATTATATCCTAGATTTCTGGTGATATAATGTAAATATTGTAACTCTTATCTATTGAATGTTCAGATTTAAAATAATATTGTAAAATTGTCAGTTTATAAACATATATTTTTAAATAGTAAAAAAAATATGTTGTATGCCTAGTTGGGTTAATTTTAAGTTTAGTCGTCAATCCTGCCAAGAGTTTTAAGATTAAGTAATTGAACTCAAAAAATACGAATATAAAGAATGGTTCAATTGGACATAGATCCCAAAATCTAATAAGATTAAATAACCCCCTCTCATATTAAGAAATATTAAAAACATTAAAAGTAGTAAATAGGATATTCATTAGAAACAAACCAGATACTTATAATGAACATATTTTTATTAAAAAATATTAATATTTATGAATATAATTATATATATATAATGTTTAATAATATATAATTAAAAATTCACTGTAAAATACTCATAGTCTAATTCAATAAAATTTTATAAAAAAAAAAAATAATAATAATAATTTAATAATAAAAACCTATTAAGACCTTGGCTTGGCTTGACGAAAGGAGGATAGCAGTAAATGAAGACAAGTTTTCACACATAACTTTTACTTTGAATAAAAAACATCTAGACAAATCCATTCCAATTAAAAAGACAGTAAAATACCTCGGTATGCACTTTGATAGACACCTAACCTGGGAGATGCCCATTAAGACAAAAGAAACACCTGAGACTTAAACTGATACAGGTTGCTCCGATAAAAATCTGAACTGTGATTATCTATATATATAAAGGAGAGTGTTTGTATGTATGTATGTATATATATATGTATGTAATTTGTTTACTTTTTTGCTGTCATAGAAACAAACAAAAAAGAAATTTCCTACTTAACCGACACTCTCTCTCTCTCTCTTTACCGGTAATTTAGAATTATAAACATCAAAAATAATAAACGATTTCTATGAAATTACATCACAATATTCTTATATACCTCTATGGTAACATAGGCTATAGATTTTATTAATATCTAATCAATAACCGCAGAATTTAATTTTTTAAAGTTTATATATAGTTCTCCGTGTTGTTCATTCAAGAGCCAGGCGTGGCCCACTGACTGGCGGACTCATTTTACACAATGTATATAACTCATTATTATAATATTTAACTTTTTATTTTATATTCAAATATCATTTCAATTAAATAATTTATTCTAAAAGTTCTCATTTTAATTAATATAATAAAATATTTAAATCATATTTAACTTAAATTATTTTGTATTTATTCTTTCCATATTTGAATAGTTCTTTTATTTTAAGGGAGGGAATTAACTATGATCTAAAAAAATTAATAAATGAACTTAATAATAAAAAATCAAATAAATCCATTAATTTAAATTAATACTATTAATGAATGTATATATTGTTAATTTATCTTTAGTTTTATCAATACTTTTATACCGTAAATTTTTATAAATTAATTTTTATAAATTGTCTCAAGTCTCTAACTTTGCATTTTCTCAAATTTTATTATAATTAAAAATATTCAATAAAAATCAAGCAATGAAATTAAAATATCAAAATGAAATGACCAAGAAATATTATACTCTATTATAACATATACAATACTTATAAACTATAGGCGGAGGAAATTTTAGACGATATCATTGCGGGTTCATGCCAAATCGATCAACATTAATTAAGATATTTTCATTATGACAGATATTAAAAAAACCGCGAATTCAATATCTCTGTTCACTAATTATTTGTAGACTTTAGTAAAACCTACGCATGACTCAATAGATCCGGATAAACTTTTTCAAATTTTGATCTTAAAATATATCTTGAAGGTAGTAAAGAAAGAGTAAGATGCGGAAATCAATTGTAAAATATTAGGTGACCCAGACGACTTAAATATAATAGGAGATTCGGCAATTGCAATTACAGATAGCGAGGAAAAATTAATCGAGGTAGGAAAAGAGATGAGGTTTGAAATTAATAATGATAAATAAATATATTTAGAAACAAACAGGAGCAGTATTAACATACAAAATGTAGAATTTGAATATGTAGAAAAATTGAATGTAATCACGAAGGATAATAATATTTGAGAAGAATTTAAATCGAAGTTGCAATTGGGAAACGCCTGTTATCATGCAGTAAAGAGGCTTATCTCCTCAAAATTATTATAAAAGGGAATGAAAATTAAAATATATAAAACAATTATTTTGTCTGTTGTATTATATGGGTGTGAGACATGGTCTATGATCTTAGGAGATGAGAGTGGATTCAGAGTATTTGAGAATAGGATTCTCCCCAGCATTTATGGGCCACAGAAATATGAGTACATCAGGGAATGACGTACGAGAGATGGAACAGAGGGTCAGGATAAGGACACTTGGAGAAATGTGGTTGTAGCTGCCAAGAACTTTCGAGTAGATAGATATAACATATTCAATAATAATATATATAATTAATTTACTATTTAAATTAAAATATATTTTAAATAATCACACAATAAGAAATGAATGTTTTATGTTATACATTGTTTGAAACAAAATGGATGAAAACCTTTTACTACTTTCAACCAAATACTATGTACCACTCGGGGGTACAGGGGGCGGAGCCCCCGTCTAGATGTGAAGAGCGACGAAGGAGCTCTGAGCAGCTAGTGAACAATAAACTACTAATCTTCAAAAAGATCCTGAAGCCCATTTGGACCTATGGTATTCAGATATGGAGGACAGCAAAATCCAACAAAGACCAAATACAGTTCAATTCAATTCAAAACAAAATACTGCTTCTTATATATATATATATATATATATATATATATATATATGTCCATAATAGTTTAATTCTAATTCATAGAAACCTCGGAATAACTTAAATAAAAAAGTATATCTTCGCTTTAACGACCGACTCCTTAACCATCCCAAAACCCAATGTCAGTTAACTCTTCGACACTCAAGGACAACTGAGAAGATTAAAAAGACTCAAATCATATGATTTGATAAGTGACATGTCAAAACCGACGATAGTGTCCCGAATGAATATAACAATGTGGGTTAAACCGCAATTATCTAAATAATTCAGTGATATTTTCTACTCCCTCCTTCTCCTTGTTTAATTTTCTTGTTCACATTTTCAATAATTTTCTTTCTCTCCTCTTCTATATATTATTGTTTGATTTTATAAAATTGTTTACAATGTTATGGTAATTATTCAGGTAAATTAATTTCTTTGATTTGGATAATACTTTACCAGAGGGTTCCTTTTGCAATTCCAAATAAACTTTTCTTAAGAAATTTTTTTCCTGGTATCTTATAGTTTTCGAGATAAAAATTGTTAAAATTTGCATATAAACCCATTGATATTCTATTTAGCTAGCATGTTTTATCTGTTTGACTACAAAATGTAGCACTAATTTTCGGTTTTTATAAGTTCGGTTTATTGCTTTTGGGCAGATGTAAAATAAAATAATAATAATAAAGGCTAATCAAAACATAAAATCGTTTTTTTAACAAAAAGAAAGGTTTTTAGCTCATGTTGTTTATATTCTTCTTATTTTTTTTTCTTTGATGTTTAATGATAAATTGCAAATTCATTAGTAAAATTGCGTGTTGTAATTCGAGACTGACTTATCAAGAATCTTTTGGCGAAAGTTTCGTTCAGGCTGTCTAAGAAAGGAGGAAGAATGAATGACCAACGAAGAACAAACGTTGTAGTGATCAAGTGATAAATGGGAGACATTACAAGAATATAGTGGCAGACAAGGCAGGGCGGCAAGGACGAAGGGTTTATTTAACTAATGCACCATTATTACGCTACAAAACAAGATACAAGATATTTACAATCTTCCTGGTCATGCTGGGCCAGTTTACAATTAAAACTAATCTATGAAACATCTTGATGAACATTTTTCAATGTCAGAAGTGATTTTATAAATACAACCATTTCAGTTTTCCAATAATTTTAACATTTTCTAAAAAAAAAATAATAAAAAAATTGCAGTATAATCAAATGTTTATTTTTATGATTTTTATAGGAATTACATATTTATTTAACGTATTTATTTATCGGAGGATATTTTCATATATTATAGTAGATGATTTATATTATTTTCTTTCTTTTTTTGAGAAGTCAATCAAATTTATAAATAAATTCTGCTTAATCCTACTTACCAAGTAGAAAAATAACTGATCTTTGCTTACCTGAAACAAAATAAAAAATATTAAATTTAATATTATATCAGATTTAAAAATTTAAAGGTAATTTATTATAACACTAATAAAATAAAATTACAGTTAAAATAACATATTATAGCTACAAGATTATTTTCTCAATAAAATTTTATTTCATTATTTATTCCCCCTTTACAATTCCCAACACACACAACCAAACATGCTAAGCTGTTATGAAAATGGTTGATTACAGCATTTTTTTTATTTATTTTGTAATCAGCTGCTTTGGATTTTTATAATACACCAATAAAGAATTAGAAATTAGGAAAAAAAATGTTCAAGAGTAGAGAAGAAGAAATAATGATATAATCTCTTTGTGTGATTATTATATAAATAAAATGTGAGTAGAGAGAGAGAGGGAGTGGTATTAAATTACGAATAGTCAAAATATTTAATTTATTTTTTAATATTCATTTTTTTAAATTCAGCATTTATATCATAATAATTACATATTTTATAAATTAATTTTAATAACAAAATTTAATTTTTCTACTTCTGCTTTAAACATATATTTTTTCTTTATTATTATTTTTTTAAATTTTAATAGATTTTGTGAACTATGCTCATTTTAGATCCATTTATTTGAAATTAATTATTAATTCTTAAATGTTAAATTCTTCTTGTATGAGATTCGATCTCTCGTCCTCAAGTTTGGCAGACCAGGACTAGAACCACTATCAACCTAATCTTTCTTCTTTCTTAAAATAATTATTTTTTTAAAATTTTATTATCTTATTTAATCATTTATTTTTTTATTTGTATAAAAATATTACATTTTCAGGGGAAATTTGGTGTTATAAAACATACATAGGGTACTTAATATTATTGTAGAATTCTAATTCTGTCCATTAAGTTTGTCACTAAAGAGATCACATGATATGTAGGATGTCTGTCACCTCGTCCGAAATTGCAACGAAAGACAGTTCTGAACAGCAAATGCAGTGATATTCTCAACATATCAAAGACTTTTTCAAATTCTTATTTTATACAATAATCACTCGGTATTTAAAATAAATAATAAATTAATAAAAACCCAAGGAAGCATTTTTAATCAAGTTAAGAAAACCCTTTCTATGTATAAAAAGATAAGAATATGTATGATTATTTAAATGTAAATATGTATGTTAATCTACAAAATGAAATAAATAATTAATTATAAGAAAAGTATGTATATTTATATTAATTTAAGTTAAACATATGGTGGAAAAGTTTACAATACACAATAAACAAGGAATAATGAGTAGATAAAATATTATTGAAAAATTGTATATTATAATAATTTAAAATTATTGTAAAATAATTATATTTATGATGTAATATGTTAGCCGACTAAATGGAGTCCCTAACTAGTTCAATTAATTTTAATAATAAAAAATAAAGATATTAATATTAATTTCTTTTAATATTCAATCTACTTATCTGTATTTATATTTAAATAGCTATGTAGATATAAAATGAAAATAAAATTTAATTTTGCTATTAAGAGAAATTTAAAATGAAATTATAACTATTATAAACTAGTATAAATGAGTGGAAGTAATTTTCCAAGGTTTTAATTTAGTCCATTTAAGGTTTTTAATTTGTGATGGTAAGGTTGGTGAAGGAGAGTAAAGGGAAGGGATGGGGTACACGCAGACCGAACAAATAGCCTGTAATGTGATGAATGATGGCGGGTGGAGGCCCAGCTGCGGAATGGACCATGAATCTCGCCCTCCCCCCTCTCCGCCAGCTCTTAATGGTAGTGTCGCTGCGTGGCTCGGGTATCGCACACACAAGGAAATAGTGAGGTCCATATATTTGACCCTTCGTCCCTTGCCGCCTCGGTTGTCCGAAAGGTCCTTTTCTCTACGAATGGCGAGATTTAAACTGTGGCCGCGACATACGCCATATATCATAGAAGGGAACACGACCGAACATTGCGAATTAGAGAAAGAGGGTCACACCTCCTTCCAATCAGCCCTCTCCCTTCCACCCTCTCCAAGTGAATATACCAACATTCATCAGAGTAAAAGAGATGGAAGGGAATATTCAGAAATTCGGAAGAAAAATAGCAATCTATTTATTATAATTTAATAAAAGAAAATTGAATTATTTCATTAATATTATTAATTTATTATATCTAAATAAGTAATAAAATTAGTAAGAAAATAAGACTTAACGACCCTGGTTCCTAATTTATTAATTTTAATGTGAGTTTTAGAAATTGAATTAAAAGAATAATACAAATTTTTTTATTAGTCATTCTGAATGAAAAATTCAATTTAAAATGTTTTCTTAAAAATATTATTTATTTAGATAATAATCATATTAAAATAATATATGCTAATCTATATATTAAATTTAATCTACGAAATATATTAATTAATTAGTAGGATTGGTACAATTATTAAAGGCGGTATATATTGCAGACTGATTTCTTATATCTTCCAAATTTGAATTGTTGAACAAATTTTATCAGAAAATTTAATTTGCAAAAATATATTGTTGAATGTTTTGTTCAATAAGTTGACCAACTTCTTATTAATGAATGGGTTGTATTGCTATGCTCACTTTTACTAATTATTATAAATAAGATTGATAAGATAGAAATCACATCAATATCTAATTTAAATTCTCTTAATTCTAAAATAACGAAAAAATTAAAAAAACAAATAGATTTAAATACTTTTTATTTAATATTGACTTAATATGATTTCTTTTTTTAATTAATATTTATATGATAAATATATTCATGGTATATAATTTATCTATATATATATAAACTAAATATATATATAAACTAAATATTAAATCTTTTAAAAAAATTATAAATGTATAAAAAAAATCCTATGACTTTGTACGTCCTACGCAAGGACAACGCCTATCAAGTCGGCTATATCAATTAGGTGTCCTATGATCAGTAGAACGGGTCCTATCAACCTTTTCCTTGATTTTCTTGATCGGAGACGCTATCAAGTAGCTTTCCCAATTTTGATCCCGGAAGCTGGGTTGACTCCGACCCATAGACCCTAGAGAAATTCCCTTGCCAGTCCCGGGACTTGAACCCGAGACCATGAGAATTTGAGGCAAGTTCGCTAACCTCTCACTCTGGTGCCTTTAGAAATGTATACAAAGTGTAAATAAAATATATAAATGCAGATAAAATCTAAAGAGGGTAATTTGGAATCAAAATTGAAAAAAATAAATATTGGTTCATTTATCTGCATCCTTCATCATTTTTAAAAAATTTTTCACTATCTCTCCAATCTATATATTAAATATTTTAAATTGGGGAATATATTTTTTTGAATATAATTAGGTTAAAATATTGAAAAGAGGGGTTATGGAAATGTAATCAAGAGTGCCTAAATTATAAAATAGCATGACTAATTGCAATAGAATAAATTTGAAAACAAAATTTCTAAAGAGAATTAACTTACGGAAATGTCATCTTAGTATTTTATTAACTATAGCTCAACCTTCAATCTTTCCCCATTCTTCTTAACTTTATTTTACTATTTTCAAGCATATATACCTATATCGTATATGCTAGCCTCTTACTTCTCATACATAAATATCTAACTGTTTTAAATAGCGTAATGAATAATCTATAGCAGAACCCTTCTTATTCAGTTCCGTCACGTAAAAATTTACATTCCACCCTTGATTTCAGGGGGGAGATAAATAAATAACTCTCCTATACCATAGTTACTAGCTAGGCAAGCAGTAAAAGACTTCAAAATTAGATGGACATGATAATATAATCAAGCTGACTTTTTGCCTTTTTTTGGTGTTTTTCAATTAAAAATTTAAATAAAAAAAATATTTTCCTTTCTTAAATTATACAGTAAAAAATATATCTTTACTATCTAATAAATAATTAATTAAAATATAATTTTTGCAATTTTAATTAAAAAAAAAAATAACAGATTATTCCGGAATCAATAAAAATAATTACATTTCTTTAACAATTCAACACACTTAAAGAAACGTATTAACTAACTGGAATAAAATTGAAATATTTATAATATAAATCATGAATAATAATATCTTCTATCGAAAATAATGATAGAGTGAGAAGACACACACACTTTGCCTTCATCATCAGCAAAATATAAATATAGAGTAAAACAGTTATATGAATAAATAAAAAATTTTATTTTTATATTATATGTATAGATAGATATTATTCGTATACCTGACTATTTTATAATGAAGGTAGAATTTTAATCAAGGCTCAGATGTGTTTTGTCTATTCCTTTTGTTATTTTGAATTGATTGTCTCTCTGTCTCGAAGATAGACAAACTTTAATCAACTCCTTTCGCCCCTTTCAACCTTATCCAACACCCATTCTCCTTAACTTTCTCTCACCACCCTGTCATACTCCATTCTCACTTAACAAACCCTCTAATTTCTATTAACATTTGAGAAAGTAAAATAAATGTTCATTCATCCCGTGTATAAACATTATTTTTTAAAACAAATGAAAACCTTTCACTTCTTTTTCATTTTCATTTAATAATATATAACATAATCATTATTAATAATAATTTGTGTTCTATTTTGTATAATAAATGCAGAATGAAATTTAAAAATAATTTACTTATTATTAATCTTATGAGACATACTGTACAAACAAAAGGGACAAGTTTTAATTTTTTTTTTCGTTTAACCTAAAACATATTCGTTTCTGTTTTTCTAATTCGTGTGTAAAAAAATGTTTACCGACCGACGATAGTAAGGGAGGTATTGTTTTCACACCAAATTTCACATGTGGAGATTATTACATATCTCCACGAATTATGCATTTTCTTAACAGAAAAAAGTATTTTTAGCATAATGTCTGTCCGTACTTATAGATGTGTACAGCTTAAACGGCTCAACGGATTTTGATGAAATTTGGTATATTTACTATGCATCAGTATGATGAATTGATCAACTTTTGGTGCAAATCCGGAAACCGGAAGGGGTAGTATTAGCGATCGACGTTAGGAAGGGAAGGGTTATTTTCACACCAAATTTCACATGAGGAGATTTTTTTATATATCACCACGAATCATGCACTTTGTATTGGTTTTATCCTCGAGAAACATCATCTTTATTAGTTTTTTCTTAATTTAAAATTATATGACGTCATCCAGCCATTCGTGACGTCACAGTCTGGTCTTACGTATATATTATAAACAAAATATAATTAAAAATATTTATGTTATATCCATATCTGTTTTTTATTACATTAATAGATATATTAAAATTTATTGAAATTGTTTCTGTAGCTGGAAATTAATTAAACTTCAAACCGTCGGCCGGTTCGGACCTGGCCACAGGTGAAGTTATTTTATTCATTTTCTCACTGCGTTTAGAGTGTTTGTAAAGTTAAATTTAGATGTCATATAATGGTATTTTAAGAATTTCTGAAAATTATTATAAGGGATTTATTTTATTACACTTATTCAGTTAAATATCCATAGAACCTGTCAGATCAAACAAATAAATTATGATTGAGTGTATCTAAATTCTCATCTTAACAGTTTCTATTCGTTTTTTATTCGATTGAAATCAATTTTCAAATGATATTTCCAAAGAAAATAGAATTTCAAAAGCTTTTATATTTCAGACTAATTTTCAATGATGCGTTTTCTTTAAGTGGACAAAAAAAAAGTATTTGTTTTTTTTTTTATTATTTCTCTCTTATTATATAGGGTAAAAAAATTTTCTCTTCTGACTCCGCCGTTATGTTTGTCTGTCTGTCTGTCTTAATAAAATCCCGAGGGAACCCTGTCCAAGAGGAGAAAAATATATAATTCTTTAAATTGATTTTAAATTTCTTCATTATTTTCAAAGAAAAAGAGGGAAAATTGTCATTTACGAAGGGAAACAAAATGTCAGGTGCTGGTGGATAATCTAGAGTGAGATAGAGAGAGAGAAAGAGAGAATTGGAGTGTTAAAAAGAGAGTAAAGGAAAAGGATCCCTAGATTAGCATAATGTTCCCCACTTTCTCTCTCTCTTTCTCTCTCCCCTTTTATTACCAATAGTTAAATCCTACGGTTGTTTGCCACACTCCAACTTTGCTTCTTTGACTTTCTCATTGCTGTCGTCGTCGTCTTCGTTCCCACCACCATTTATTTTTTGCCCAAGACGCCTATCCATTTTCGTTAGTACAACCCTGACTTTCAAATATTTTCTTTCCATTTCCTGGGGATTTCCAAATCAATTGGAAAAATAAAATAAAAAGTAAAATAAAATAAACCTATAAATAAAATAAAATAAAATAAAAAATGGGCAAGTTCTTTAGACAGTACTACTTAATTAAAGAAAAGAGAGTACCAAGTATATAAATTTATCATCCAATCATTTTCAACCAGACAAAAGACGATTTTAACAGTAGAAAGTTTCTAACATGGAAGCTTTAGATTATTATTTAAATAAAGTTAGTCCAATTATTAATATACTTGAATATTTAATCTTATTGAAATATGTTTTAACTCGTTTTTTTCTTTAATTTAAAAAGAAGTTTTTTTTTGTTTCTGCTTTTAATAATATTATGTATATCAAAGTAATAGAATGCATTGTTCGTGATCCAAGTCATTGAGACATTTATAAAGCATATTATAATATTAACAAGAATTAAAAGTCATACACTAAAACTTTTAAAAAAATCCTAATTACTATTTCTTTTGAAGAAAAGTCAAATTTTTATGGTAGATTCCGACAAAAAAACAGTTAAAAATTAATTCGGGTACTATTAGCGATTCAATAAAGCTGAAATTCTAGATAAGCAGTTTTCTACAATTGTTAATCATGTGAAAAACTATCAAACATATATATTTATTTTTACGGTCACTTTAGTGTAAAAAAATGAAAACGTAGTACGTGTCCCTCTTCCGGATGAGCTACATTTTTCAAAAGTTGATAGAAAACTATGAATTTTGAATAATGCCCGTGTACCAAATTTCATAGCTCAAATTTCTAGCTCAAACCGTTTTTGAGAAATCTTGTCTACATACATACATTCATTCATACACACACACACACACAGACATTTTTTCAACCTTAGTGAAAATGATACAGGGACCTTCAAAACGTATAAAAACATCAAAATCTCGAAATATAAAATTTTCGTGATCGCAATACTACAATATTCAGGAGAGGTAGTAAAAAGTTATGTTAGGGGTAATATACTATTACGATATATTTTAAATTATTTTTAATACTCTATATTTTTTTTTATTTACGATTTTTAGTAAATTTTATCTAGCAAAATAAAGATTTAGACATATCCTTTGAATCGATGAGGGAGTTGTTTAGATTTTCTTTTTTATTTAGATGATCGAAAGGAGATGAATGATTAATAGCTGTTATCCCTTTCTATAGGCGACCTAAGACTATATGGGTAACGTTTTTCCCTAATTGAATTTTTTTGCTATATTTTCTGCTTATAAAGAATCCATTCCTATTAAAAAAAATGAATGTAATCCTTTGGTCGGGCTGAATTCTAATATGATAAGAAGAGGAAAGAGGCGGTTTCAATCAAATCCTTCTCTGATCTATCTAATTTATTTGATAGGATCTGATCCTTAATTTTTCTAGAAAATCCGTAAAAGCGAGAGAGAGAGAATGAATGACTGATTAATGCCTTCCAGTGAGGTAGAGGAGTGGAATTGGACCTTTAGGGGGTTTGGGATGAAAGGGGGGGGGGAGAGGGTGAGGGTGATTTTCACTCAACGCCACATTCAATTTGGCCGCCATCGAAAGCCAAATCTGCAGATTTACTAATCAGCCAAAGATGCCTCCGGGGTAAATTTCGTATGCGTATGCTTCGCTTCCCACTCTCATCCCTACTTTTCTCATACCACCACCTCGTCAGCATCATTCCCAAAAGCTAAATGTAATATCCATCCATTTGTAATTAAATTTAAACTCTTAGTCATGGACTCGGGAGAGAAATGATTACGATTTTTTTTTCATTCACGCCTCAAAAACTTTCAAACCAATATAAAAAGTTTTTCATAATATGTATAATGAATGGACGTGGATAATTGTTAGAATTAAGAGGCGTGGTGAGTCATGTATTATCACAAAAATAATTTTTTTAAGATATTTAATTATTCTTGTTTTTAGTTTTTATTATTGTATTTTTTTGATAAAAATTTTTTATTAAATGTACTTTTTAGACATATATCTCTTTTTTTTATATTATATTTATATATTATATATTTAGGGGACAAAATTTAATTAAAAACATTATATTTTTAAAATTTAAAAAATCTACTATTTAAGGGTGAAAGAAGTGTCAAAAGCATTGATGGGATGGAAAGTAATTTTTCTTATCAAGTCTATCATGAGAGTAATCGAATAAAAATATTAATTTAAATGAAATTAATTTTTTTTTATTTATCCTTTTAAAGTCTCCTAACCCCGGGTCATACATGTTCAACAATAAATATAACAATATTAATAATATTAATTCTAGCACGCAACTATAATTATATATAGGTAAATACATATTTATTTCTATTTCTCATAATGAAGCAAACTTTAATTTAAATTAAATCATTAATTCAAAAAGTTATAGTTTTAATTAATTATAATTTTACTGTTTTAAAGATATTTTTTAGTAGATTATTAGAATTTAAGGGTAATTTGTTAGAAATTTATAATATTACCATTAAATATATACCAAATTAAATTTAAAGAGTAAATTTATTATTTTTTTAATACGCTTTACTCTATTTTCACAAATTTCTTATAATAATATTACATCAACCTTTATTTTTCCTATTAGGTGGATTTAAAAATTAAAAAAAAACGTAGTTCAAAGAATAAACAGAATCGCACTGTCACTTTTCTGTTACCATTTGATTTAATCCATATAATGGATTCTGGCTGCGTTTTCTCGTCCCCATTTCTTTTTCCATCTTATTCTTTCAATCCCACGATATATCTATAGAGATATAAAATATAGATCGTATTATATAGCCAAGGGATTGTACTTTAATATTTTAACTTGAACTTGAAATTTCAAAAGCAACTAAAGTGGAGGAAAGTTGTTTTTTTATTATATTTTTGTCCCTCTCTCTCTCCTCTTTTTGGTTGTTTGTACCCTTTTCATTTCATTTATCAACAAGTTGAATTGCTCTACTTTTGTTTGGGTGAGAAGATTTTCTTCTGATGACAATAGAAGAAGATTACAAGTTAACATTTATAAGATATAAATAGATAAGTATATTTTCATTTTGAAAAGTGTACTTTTTAAATTAGTTTCACATCTAATAACATTTTTTTAAATTAAAATATTTCAATTAGACTCTGAAATGTAGATATTTCAATCTTAAGAAAATGGAAATATTAAGAGATGAATAATATTCAATAATTATCAAAATCATATTAATTATTAATAATAATTCCTACAATGCATAGTCATATATATCTTAACTTAATATTTTCTTAATAAAAAAAAACCTCTGACTTTTGTACGTCCTACGCAAGGACAACGCCTATCAAGTCGGTTATATCAACCTTTACCTTGATTTTCTTGATCGGAGACGCTATCAAGTAGCTTTCCCAAATTTGATCCCGGAAGCTAGGTTGACTCCGTCTCATAGACCCTAGAGAAATTCCCTTGTCAGACCCAGGACTTGAACCCGAGACCATGAGAATTTAAGGCAAGTTCGCTAACCTCTCACTCTGTGGTGCCTTTCTTAATAATAAATTAGCTGGAGTATCTCCACTTGACTATCTCGCAATTTGAATTGGATTAATTAACACATATATTATATAAAAATTAAATTTAATTAATTATAAATTATAAATTAAAATTAATAGATAATATTTATTAAACCAGCGCATGTTTGGCTCTTTGTTGATGGCACCACGTTTTGGCGCGTGAGATTTTCAGTGTTAAAAATTAATTCTGGTACTTTCAGCAATTCAATCAAACTGAAATTCTATATATAGCAGTTTTATACAATTTTTAATCATGTGAAAAATTATCAAACATATATCTTTATTTTTACGGTTACTTTAGAGGGAAAAAAATCAAAACGTTGTAGGTAATGACCCTCTTCCGATTCAGCTACATTTCTCAAAAATTGATATAAAACCACGAATTTTGATTAATGCCCGTGTACCAAATTTCATAGCTCCAATTTCTACCTCAAAACTTTTTTGAGTAATCTTGTCTAAATACATACCTACATACACACACACACACACACACACATATATATAAATATATATATATACACAGACATTTTTCTCAACCTTAGTGAAAATGATTCAAGAACCTTTAAAACGTATAAAAACATCAAAATCTCAACATCAAAAATGATCGCAATACTATCTCTGGTGAGATAGTAAAAAAGCTAATAAATTAATTTTTAGAATATACTTATGTTAATTTTAACTTTATCTTGGATGGAAATAATAATAATATGTTTTTGAAATTATTATAATATTTTGTTCACACTTTCTAAAACGATAGTTGATGGAATATTATTGAGCTTATAGTATGTTTGAATTTTGTTCTTTAGGAAAGTGTCTTTTCAGCGTGCCAATTATTTCTTATCTATTTTTTTCTTTTTCTCTTATCATTTTGCACCATAAAAATGAAATAAAATTAAAATTTTATTAAAATTATTATCGTATATTCTAAAAGATTAGAACTAATTTTATATAATTTGTTACATATTTTGAGATTAAATAACTGGCTCTAAGTTTAGGTAATTTTACCCCATATTAGACAGTTTATACATTTAATTATTTTGGTTTCATCACAATAAATTTTGATATACTTGGTGAGGTTTTATAAAGGTTTATTAAAGATTTTATATATATATATAATAATTTGGTAGAGAAGCATAGATGCACTCCCCCAAACATGATATCAAAAAATGAACTAATCTGAATTATTATAATGTATAAAACAATAATAGTTATATTAATGATTATTATATATTATAAATTAAATAATTTCATTTTTTAGAATAAAATAAAATTTTAATGATAAATTAAATTAAATTTTAATATGTTCTTTGATTTTTCACTTAAAAAAAATAAGGAATACTACAAAGAAGTTATGCAACGTTTGCGTGAAGCAATACGGCTCAAATGTTCGGAATTCTGGAAAAACAAATAATGGATTCTTCATCACGATAATGCATCAGCTCACACATCATTTGGCCAAAAACAACAATGTAATCATGCCTCTACCACCATATTCACCAGAATTGACTCCCTGTGACTTTTTCCTATTCCCAAAACTGAAGAGACCAATGAAAGGAAATTTTTGCCACAATTGGTGAGGTAAAGTTGAAAATGAAGAACGAGCTGATGGCCATACCGAAAAGCGCACTTGAGAAGTGTTTCGACGTTTGGAAGGAGCGCTGGCATAACTGCATAATATCTGAGGGGAATTACTTTGAAGTGGACACAAAATGGATATTGATGAATAAATAAATACTTTTCGAAATAATTCAAAATTCACCTTTTCTTTTGAACAAACCTAATAAATACATATTACAATAATACTTTTATATATTGATAAGAATAACAATATCGAACCGATTGATTGATTGAAAATTGATACTATAATTCAATTGTAATTGGATTAATTATACTTTTTTATATTATCTATGAATTGTCTCCAATCACATATCATTTACAAATTCAATATTTATAATAAAGATATAATTACAATACATAATGTAGATATTAGAAATAAATAGAAAAGAAATAGAATAATAATTTTGTGAGGGAGTATTTTGTAACATTAAACTATTATTTGTATTTGTATAAATAATGATCCGATATTATAGAAAATAGCAATATGACGACACAAAAACGATGTCGTTCTATTGAATGATTTTCTCTTTTGTGTTAGGTTAGCATTCAGTGAACACACCTGCATAGCCAACGGCAGTAAACCCGACTCTTCCCCTCCACACAAGTCTAGCGCACCCTAGCCTATCTCCTGACCACAGGCCTTCCCTTGAAAATAGTTAATAGAAAAGTTAGTTAGTTAAGGTTAAAAATTAACCAGCAAAGAGAAAAAACTAGATTTCAAGATATATATATATATATATATATATTGTATTTATCCACTGATATAAAAATTTCTCATTCAATGTATGAATTTATTTTAATGAATGCTGAAAATCTTATTACTTTGGATCTAGGTCGTTTTCTAGTATTTGAAAAGATCAATTTTATCTGAATTATTATTTTGATTGATCATGAACTTAAGATATGTACTTTTTCATATACAACGTAATACAATTGTCAAAATTCCTTTAGAACCAATTTTTACTTATCCTTCCATTTGTCATTCAATTAAGAAATAATTGACTTGTTTACATGCTTTATTTTAAATTGTAATATCTTCATCGCAATAAGGATAAAGAAAAGTTAGAGTTGGTTGAACCTCCACTTCCTCTTCAATTAAAAAAAACTCAAAATAATATTATTTCATAATTTATTTTATTTTAAAACAATAATAATAATAATTTTGAATTATTTTCTACTCTTTGAATGGTTCATGGAATATAAAAATAGTAGAAGTAAATTCTATTAAAGCTAGATCACAATAGGAAACTGGCATTATATAAAGAATAGATAATCAATAGAAAATCTTAATTAATAAATAATTACATGTCAAAAAAAATTTATTTTAATGATGAATATAATTTATGTATCTTTAAAATTATAAACAATAATAATTTTTATAATTAATACATTGTAATAAAGTACAAAAAATTTCATTCAAATATATATTAATAATAAAGTTAAAACAAATAAATAATAGGTTCAGATTTATATCAACTAATAATATTTATAGATTTTTAATAAGGTTTTTATTTGTTTCAAGGTCAATAGAAGGAGAAGGTTATGAGCAAAAACAAAAACAAACCTGGCACTCGACTCTTTACCCCAACAAGAATCCCAACGGGAATGAATGTTGTTATTATAATGACAGTCGGTTAATGTGGTTGTGGGTATTCAATCCTCACAAAAAATTCCATTCCTATTGAATTTAAACACGTAGTTTACATGGATAAAAAATAATAATTTGGTTATTGGTAAATACATTCAATTAATTTTAATTTTAACCACAATCAATGAATGTCAGTCAATAGAATGGGTAGAATTTTCCAAATTTTTAAAAGCTGAATTTGAAACAAACGTATAGAACTTTTGGAAAAGTTGAAGTGAATACATTATGATCAAATTTAATTAATTTTATTAATTTATTCTTCATTACTAGGGGAGCGAATATTATTTTAACTAAAGTTTTAATAAATTTTATTAAAATTAAAATTACATAATCGAAATTGAGAATAATATAAAAAAAAAACAAAAAAAAGAAAAAATTAATAATAATTTTATATAATTTTGGATATAATTCAATTTTATTATTTTTAATTTAATTTCAATGACATATATATTACGCAATTTGTAATTTTAAGCATTGAAATAAGAAAAATTTAAATATGATATTTTTTTGTTCCTTAAAATACTTTTTAGAATAATTAAATCACAATATTTACCAATATTTGTCATTATCCCAAAATGTTATTTAACTTTATTCTTTGTTGTCTTTTGTCTACACTAATCACTTACAATAATTGTACACTTTTAATCACATAACAAAGCCACTGGATATCACTTTTTTCCCATAAGAAAGGTATCATCGTCGTGAGAAAGAGAAGAGTGAAGAGAGCAAAAAATAAAATATTTCCAACTCTCCGAGAAAGAGCAAAGGGGATGAATGTTTAAGTGGGAGGGAAGCGATCCACGTGGTTTGCCTCGCGCCGATTGCCGCCACCGACTGCAACCCTCCTGACGAAGGTGTCGGCTGAATGAACGCCTGCTGCCCTGACTCCCCTGACGCCCTTTGTCCATGGAGGGGCGGTTATGCCCCAAGAGTAGGGGCAAACCCTTGAAGGGATCGGAGGGAGGGAGAAAGCATGGTGGGGGTGTGGTGAGGTGGAGAAACAAGTTTCCAAATGGGATAATCATATAGCAGCAACATTCCAATCAAAGGGAGAATTTCGTCCATTCGTTGCCATGGTGGAAATTTTTTTTTACTTCTACAATTCGAGACTAAGTGAAAGAAAAAAAGAAAAGAGAGTGGAAGAAAGCAAAAAATAAGGCTTTTGAGATGAAGCAAAATAATTAATTTCCGATTTATTTTTATTTTTTATTTTTTTTTAATTTAATTGATGAAAAACAAACCTTTGAAATATACAAATCAATTGAATTAAGAATTATTTTAAAATATAATGAAAATAAAACAATAGAACCGTTGAAAATATTCTTAGATCTCATCACGATAGCCAGATTTGTTTCTTGATTTCTTTAAAAAAAAGATAAAAAAAATTCCCATTAAATTTCTTTAGATAAACAAACGTCCTTCATTAAGTGTAGGTAATCAAAATAAATAAGTAAGTAAAACAACTTAAAATAAATGAATCTAGAATAAATGTTAAGTTAACCAAGTCAAAATGTTTACAAGAAAAAAGAAATATATCTAATCTTATTATGCTAGCTAAAATTGTATATTTGTTTGTATGTGTGTATATATGTAAATGGGTTCTCAGAAATCGCTCTAACGATTATTTTGAAATTCCCACCAGAGATAGTATTTAAAAAGAAAAATTGAGTTTTATTGATCACATCTCTGGGAAAAATCATCTTCATTAGTTTTTTCTTAATTTAAATGTATATATGTGTCGTCAGAGCCGCCGCCTGTGAGATAAATAATTAAAAGATTGTAAAATTTTTAAAGTATATAATAATAAATTGTATAAAGGGTCGAGCGATAGCTCGGTGTCCCAGGTTTTGAAATGAAAATTAATTTATTTTAATTAATTTGAAACATTTTAGGAAACAAATTTTTAAGGGGTCATTTTTAGAAATCCCATTTAACAATTGTAATAAATAATTAAAAAATTGTAAAATTTTTAAAGTATATAAAAATAAATTGTATAAATTTGTTAAAGGGTCGAGCGATAGCTCGGTGTCCAAGGTATATATTTTATATCAACAGGCCTACTTTTCTGTTTGTATGTTATTATTTGAATGGCGATTAGGTGAATCAGGTATTAATATTATCAGCCAAACCCAATAATAATGAATCATTTTTTTTAACTTAATATACTAGCAAAAATTATATATATATATATATATTTGTATTTTGGATATATTAAAGGATTTATTTATAAAGAAAAATTGATCTGTATTGGTTTCAATCTCGGGAAAATTCATCTTCATTATTTTTTTTTCTTAATTTAAATTTATATGTCGTCTGCAACTACGTCAACCAGCGCTTCCTTATATACAAAATATATTATAAATAAAATAAAATTAAAAATATTTATGTTATATCCCTATCTGTTTTTTATTTATTTATTATTGCATTAATACATACATTTACATTATTTGAAATTGTTTCAGAACGTTTATTAGTTTTTTCTTAATTTAAAATAGGAAATTTAAATGACGTCATCAACTTTGTCAGACAGCGCTTCCGTATATACAAAATATATTATATTAAATCAAATTACGAAATATATATTAAATATTTAATTCAATTTTCTGTCTTTCAAAGCATTAATACATACATTTAAGGTTTTTATGTTCTTTTAAATTATTAGAACGGTGGCTTAGTGAACCATTTATTAAGATTGCCTGCCAAACCCGATAATAAGGAATAATTTTTTTAATGACCGAGCGGCGACTCGGTGAACCAGGTACTATTAACAATAAACTGAGTTTTATATTAGATTTATTTCTGACATTTCAACAAATTTTTAATTTACTTGTTTATTTATTTAGATTTATATTTAGTTACACTTTTTATTCTGACAAGGGAGAAATAATTTTGTATTTGTTTCAAATGGAAATTTTCAGAAAATAAATTATTCTATTAAAAAAACGATACAAAATTGAACATTGATTACTGTATATTTATTTGAATATTTTATTTTTCTAATAAACTTATATAAACTTATATGTACTATATATATATACTTTTTATAATATATTATTAACTTTTTTTACAGTTGAAAAAAGGGGGAAAAATATTATATTAATATATATTTAAATATATTAAATATAAATAAATATCTGAGCCTAAAAATATTTTTTCTATTTTGTTTCTTTATTCAGAAATGTATTGAATAAGTCTCAATTTTCTTATAAGTTAATTGACATGTTTACTGATATAATATTATTCGATATTATAATTAAAAAGTAATTTCATTTTTTTTATAAATTATCATTTAATTTAATGACATCTACTCATAATAAAAATGATGATAAAGACATTCATCGGATACTAACTAAATAGAATGTCTGAATATAATATTATATAACAATATTTATAATAATACTTAATCGATATTATAATAATTAAAGGAAATAATGTATTTTTATATAGATTTCAATCTTTAATTGATTTTGAAACTCCAATCACGTAATTTCAAAATAATATAAATTAATATAATAATATAAATTAATTGCCGATATTTACCTTTACTATTTATATTATAGAATAAGTGGTAAATATTTATGAAGACTATCATTTTGTAATTGTAAACTGGTCTAATGGGACAGAGAAGTGACGCATATTCGTTTAGCAATAAATTATGTATTAAAAAGGGTTGATTTCTAAACCCAGATAGCCAAAGTTCAAATTTAGTCAGATAGTTATTTTGATTTATAAAGAACTTAAAATTAAAAAAATATTGTTTTTTCATTATTGTGAAAAATAATTTTACTTACTTATAAAGAATTAAACATTTATGCCCAGATATATAATTATCATATTTTAATAATTAGATTAAAATTTAAAATTGAATTGAATTTAAAATTAATATAATTACAAGTAGTAGTAATAATAATAAATAAAACAAATATTTCAATCTTGCTATCTTCATATGAGGAGAGACAGATACTTTGTTGATTTTTTAAATAAATAACATACAAAATTATATAATTAAAAAAAAGCAAAATGTGCAGCATCGTACACGTGGCGGAAGTGAAACTTCTTACAATCTAGAGAATAAGATAAATTTTAGTTGAGAGTGTGAGTGAGAGAGAAATAGAGAAAAATAAAGGGATCATTTCGAAAGACATATAACAGTATAAAATTTTCGTAACAAATATTCGCTTTATTATTATTATTATCTACTCTATCATCATATCTACATTGCCTGTACTATTGTCGGTTGGTGCTTCAATTGGTAATACTGATATTAATGGCTTGTGATAACTAAAATAAGATATATATGTTCGTGATTCGATATTTTCTATATAACGTGTAAAAACAGCATCTATTGTAGTTCCAGATTTTGTTGTTGATTCCTTGGGATCGTTATTTATAAGCAGACCAAATGTTTCTTGAAGAAAGTTGATCAACGGCAACGAATCATCAGATCCAAAATTTACATTAAAATCTCCCCCGAGAATTAGAGGGATTTTATCTTCGCCTCGTTCAAGTGCATTAGCACCTGTGTGGCTATAAACCAGTAGTGAACGGTGTATGAAATAAATAATAAATTTTGGTCGTTATTTTTTTTCGGCATAGTGAAATCTGTGGAGTAGAGAATAGCAGTTTTAAATGCAATAATAATTTTAAATCGATTTAGTAGTGTTAAAGTAATGTTGAGATTCGGATAAATAACGTGAATGGTCATCGACGCACATAACTGTATGTGTTGGCGTGTGAATCGCCGACCTTGTTCACACACACAATTACATGCGTCGGTATGCGTGCACGCTGTATATTTGACTTGAGAATTTTAATTATTTCACGATATATATATATATATATATATATATATATATATAAATATCAATTTTTACTATCTCGCCAGAGATAGTATTGCGATCACGAAAATTTTCGATGTTGAGATTTTGATGTTTTTATACGTTTTGAAGGTTCCTGAATCATTTTCACTAAGGTTGAGAAAAATGTCTGTATGGGTGTGTGTGTGTATGTGTGTGTGTGTGTGTGTGTGTGTGTGTGTGTGTGTGTGTGTGTATGTGTGTGTGTATGTATGTAGGCAAGATTACGCAAAAACGGTTTGAGCTAGAATGATGAAATTTGGTACATGGACATTATTCAAAATTCATAGTTTTCTATCAACTTTTGAGAAATGTAGGTCAACCGGAAGAGGGTCATTACCTACAACGTTTTGATTTTTTTTCCTCTAAAGTGACCGTAAAAATAAAGATATATGTTTGATAATTTTTCACATGATTAATAATTGTATAAAACTGCTATATATAGAATTTCAGCTTGATTGATTCGCTAAAATTACCAGAATTAATTTTTTAACACTGCAAATCTCACGCGCCAACACGTAACGTGGTGCCATCAACAAAAAGCCAAACATGCGCTGGTTTAATATTTATTATTTATTATTTATAATTTATAATTAATTAAATTTAATTTAAATATAATATATTATGTTATTTAATCCAATTCAAATTGCGAGATAGTCGAGTGGAGACACTCCAGCTAATTATATATGACTTAACTAGCGCGCATGCGCGTCATGGACTTTGGACCTAGAGTGGGGATTAGAACGAAATACAGCACAAAAGGGAGACGCAGATAGAGGCTATCTCATTCTCACTCGTTATACCTATATCTTCTTTCCCTCTTGCGTTACGAAATTTCAATTTTTCAATTCACTCTCCATTCTCAACCAAATGTCAGGACGCCGCTAAAGAAGTTTCACTTCAAAAATCTTTAAATAGAATTTAATTGAACACATTTTAATGATCTTAATATTTCAGGTCGTAAGGTTTTTGTGTTGAACTGTTGCATATACAAGATGAAACAATTCTTTAGAAGTAATTTTTAATTTTCTTTAAAAGATTGAGATTTTTTATTCTAATATTGAATCCCACTGGTGCATAATTGTTTTCAAGGGCTTTTTCGCAATTTCGTTAATGAGCACCTCACATCTTCCTCCGTTCTATCATTAAATAATCTCTGCCTCAATGTCTAATGATTCTTGCCTTAATCAACAAACCAACTTTTTTTTGCCAGTAAAATACCCTAGGTAGCATAACAACTAATGTATTTTGTATGATAGAAACTGATTTTTTTCCCTAACGCCTTGGCGGCCTTTTGATGTTGTCTTTTTGATAAATAATAGAATCAAAAAAAAAAAATAAAAAAAAGAAAAGAAAAAGAAATACAAACGACAAAACAAAAGACAACCAACCCTCTCCTATTTGCCCTCTGGTATTATTAACTGTTGAATTTATTTGTAGATTGGAAAAGAGAGGGTAAAAAGACTTCAATTAGATGCACCCATCATCAAACGGAACCAAATAAATAATGCTAATTCACTTCCTGACAATCGGCTCCACCATCAATGAATAAACACCATTTTCTATTTGCGTTCGTTTGCTTTGTTTCATTCATCTCATCCCCTTCTTCCCACTCCCTATCAGGATTTGATATATATTTTCCCACTCACAGAAAAAAACACGTATTCTCAAAACGACGGATGCTTCATCTTAAAAACTCACCAGAGAACGAATGAAAAAAACAACAAAATTCTAAACAAATCTGTTTTCTCTTCTTTTTATCTGTTTTTGCTTTAACAGTCATTTTCTATTTATTTTCTTTAAAGTAATATTGATTCACTTCAAGTAATCTACGAAAGTATAACATTCAAAAATAAAATAAAATAAATGAATAAGATAATATAAACATTTCTTATTTAACAAATAATATATATACGATAATATAGATAATATCTGTGTATAAAGTATATTGTTACTATTTGTGGCTATTTCAATTTCCAGTTTCTTAAATGAAATGGCAACACTGTTCCTGTCAGCAAGCAACTATCAGAAAACTCATGTCGAAATTTGAACCAGCTGGGTCTTTTGGTTTTTGTTTGATTTCCATTAATAGCAGAGTACTTTGTGATTTGAGAAGAAAATGGAAAAAAGTGAATTTCCATGAAAATCCATGAATTGGGACACGAATTGCTCCATCATTCGCCCTATTCTCCGGATTTAGGCCCGAGTGACTATTTCAAGTATCCAAAACTGAAGGAATGGTTCGACGGAAAGAGATTTGACTCCAACGAAAAAATCATCCCACAAGCAAATCTATTTTGATGTCCTCGACAAATCTTATTTTTGGGTATTGATAAAAAAATTGAAGAAACGTTGGATCAAGTGTCTAGAGCTCAAAGAAGACTACGTTGAAAAATAAAATAATTTTTTATCCAAAAACCTGTGTTTCATTCAAAAAGTCATAAACCTATTGACCTGCCCTATATTAAATATAAATAAATAATGTGTATAAAGATAAAATAGAAATATAGAGAAACACACTTAACTTTGAAAAAGTGCTATTGGCATTAAAAAATATTTAATTTTTTCAATAAAATTGACATTAAGCTAAGAGTAGAGAAACTAGGGAGCGATTCAATTCTTTTTAAATCTCCTTGGAAAAAGTTACCAATTAAAACGAAGTTTTCACCAAAATGATCCCAAAAAGCATGAAAATATATCAATTAAAATTAGGAGTTTGAATTGCACAAAAACAAATAATAATTATTATTTTAAATAAATATAAATTATAAATTGATATAATTTAAATAATAATTCCTCGGTTTGAAGAATGCAGGGATCTAAAATAACGTATATATTAAGATTGAATATTTTTTGATCATTCCCCAATTAACATATTATTTCTTCACGACCTAGAAGAAAATTTATTTGTTTTTAGAGAATATCCTTATCCACTTTTCGTTATTTTCCTTTTATGAAGTCAAGTACAAGCATTAGTAAAAGAAAAAGAAGAGAACTCTCTTTATGTATCTAAGTTAATGGTTTGGAATCAAAATATTTGCTCATTAAATCGCATTTCAACGAGGAGTGTTGTTTTCTAACGTGCGTCGACTGGCTCTTTGCCATTCACCGCCCCTACATCCCTCCTCAGCAATTGTATTTGAAAATAATCCCTAATCCATTTACAAGTTTAAATATTCACCTTCAACTTTATATTTTTGTAATTATGTAATGATTTTAGGAATGTTTATGCTTATAAATAATTTTGTTTAGTTGACAAACGTGGTAAATAAAAATAAATTCATAAAAAAAAATTGTAATTAGAAAAACGTATTTATTTAAATATAAATATGGATTTTATTTATAATTTTTATAAAAAATAAAAGTACATATATATATATATATATATATATATATATATATATATAGAGAGAGAGAGAGAGAGAGAGAGAGAGAGTATTGCGATCGGTCAAAAATTCGAATTCAATTTTCAAAGGAAATACTCGTTATATGGTCACATGAGTTTAAAAAAAAACATAAATCTATAAATTGGTCGATCTCCCTGTGAATGTCTGTGTATGTGAGTATGGGA
This sequence comes from Labia minor, assembly GCA_963082975.1. Classification (NCBI taxonomy): domain Eukaryota; kingdom Metazoa; phylum Arthropoda; class Insecta; order Dermaptera; family Spongiphoridae; genus Labia; species Labia minor. The sequence continues at coordinate 46,585,022 of OY720344.1, forward strand.
ATTATCTAGCTGAAAAACGAAAAGGTGTGCAAAACTGAAATTTCTACCAAGGATGTTAAAATAACTTTCTTGCTAAAATCGAATAACTGAAAGTGCCACTTTACATCATTGATTTAATACATTTATTTTTTTCATATAGATAAATTTGATTATACTTACACCCTTATAAATTTTTTTAAATATGACTAAAAAAATTGTTTAGTTTGGTCAATCATTTTTTGTTCATTTTTACATATTCAAAATATAAAACAACTGTAAGAAATGATATATTCAAAAAGAGGATTAAAGGTAATTCTTTTTTAATCTGGATTTTCATGCTACAATAAGTATTCAGTAAATAATTCTAATATATTGTTAAAAATTATACTTGTATTATCCATTTGATAAAAATATATCTATTGTGTTTGTTCATGGATTACTAACAAGAGAAGTAAGAGGGGAAGGAGAGCTTATTGAGTAGAGTGTACTTCATGCACAAATATAATCTCTCTTCATGCTTTCACTGCTTATATGATTAATATATAAGGATGAATGAACTAAGACCAGTTAGCCAGCCGTCCGAGCCGATTAAGTCAACTAGTCCAGTGTCCGTCCAATCGAATCAACGAGATTAGATTCTTTGAATGGAAATCCAGTGTTTAATACTATGATGATCACTTGAACAAGAATTGATCTATTAGAAATTTTTTTTATTTTATGTATTATAAGAATTATAAAAAAATAAAATATTATATTAAATATATTAACTAATATTTAATGTTAAACTTTAAAAAAAATTAAAATTTTAAATTATACTTTAACACTTACTTAATTTTTACCGACCGACGATAGTAAGGTTTACCAATTCTAATTCTTCAATTTTACTAGCTCAAAATTAATTTGACTTGAGTTATGATATACGACTAGCGCCAGTTATGATATCGGCGTTAATTATCATATCGCAAGTTATGACAATTATGTCTTTTCCTTACCCGCTAGGATGGTGGGTAATTAAAAGGTAGAATAAAAGGCAAAATTTAATCAAAGAAAGAAAAATATATTTATTTGTGAACTAGATTCAAGTTACAATCATTAAATGATTGAAAGGGAAAAATAAGTATCGGGGAATCACGAAAACATCTCTACTGCATTCTGTCTAACTCTACAACTGACTATTACTGCAACTACCCGTCCGTCTCAACAACAGCTTATTTATAATAATTTAAGTTAAGGGGTAGGTGATAGGGAGGGGTTAGTTTCAGGGGCGTAAAATAAGAAGAACATTTGTGGAGAAATTATTCCATCTTTCCAAAAGGTCAAGTTTAATAATCAAATTTATTATATATGTGAGTTTCAAACTATTTCAATACAGGTATGAATAGTTTTTATTATTACTACCTGTTTCCAAGCTTCTTTTGTAATATTTTTTTAGAGAGCACCATTGGGTCGATTTGACAATTTTTGAAATCGAATTTTAAGATTAAAGGTTGATTGACAGTTTATGAGTTATGCCAATATTTCTATTATACTTATTCTAATTGTTAAGCACGTACGAGATAATATGTAAATGGGTACGTGCAGACATATAACTTTTGTGATAATAAGAATAATTTTAATTATGATATATATTCTATTTTTCATATATTTTATCCAATTAGACAAAATAATTCAAGTATTAGGTTAACAGGACGATTTAAATAATAATAAGAGTTTTAGAAAATGCAATTAAAGATATCATAGAAAGATGAAAAATCTAATAATCAACATAAAGATTACCAGATTATATTAATTTTAATTAATATCATTATATTTATTTAATTTTAATGAAATAATAAAACTTAAACGAAATGATTATAATTCATTTTAATATCGAGATAAATAAATAATTAATTAATTTAAAAAAAAATATTTGTTCATTTAGTTTGTTATCTGATGTTGCTGGTTGATGTTAACTTTATTTAATTTATCTATTTATTCTAGTCTCTAGTCCGAGGTGACCTCTTTAAAGTCATTCCAATATCATTAGATTTTATTTATTTATTCTAATTTAGCAGAGAATGACGATTTAACAGCCATTGCATTTATTACTTATTTATTGAATAATTTAAAGTCTATTTATTTCTATTTATTTATTTACTAATTGAATTATCAAAAATGGATTAAAAAAGTAATTTCAAAATTTGGCTATTGAAGGTAAATGATTAGGTGTACATGAGGGGTAGAACGTTATATTAATAATATAAAACAATTTTATTACTTATTAAATAAATTATAAGTTGTAACGGACTCATTTTGTAGATCTAAACGCACCTTGCCATAAGCATTTTCTGAGCAATATTAATTTAATAAAATAAAATAATTTAATAAAATATTAAAATAATAAAAATTAATAAATTTGTAAAAAAATATATAATACTTAAAAAAAAAAAAATTCGGGAGTGTCCTCCCCTAGACTTTCCCGCATATAAATAGGTAATTAGGTTATTATTATTATGTTTTAACAACAATAAAAATAAACAAACTAATTAATTTAAATTATAAAGTAAAATGGTTTAACACTATTATATATATTTATAATTTACACCTAACGCTACTTGTATAGGTAAAATGTCACTTCCGGTAGTCAGGTCATATCGAAATCTCGAAGTCGAAATTTTTGACGATTCCAATACTTCCCTTATACGAAGTATGCGGGAAAGTAAAAAAATGTGCCTTTGCGAGTTTCAAACTGAGGAAGTCATAAGATAGCACGCTCGCTATGAATGATTCTTCTTTTCAAATGTCTATTTAGGATATATATAGAGGTCAAATTATCACCAGCAGTGCCTCTATGATCTAGCATTTTAACTAAACTATTTTTAGGTAAATACCACCCCTGGACACACCTTACCAATTAGCGGGGTTTGATAATAAAATAAAAACCTTCTTTGAGACCTACCTGAATATGCATAAAAAATTTCATAAGAATCGGTCCAGCCGTTTCAGGAGTAGAATTTCAAAGTTTTGTGACACGAGAATTTTATATATAAGACAAGATAAGATAAGATATAATATATAGTAAGGGGAAGTATTGCGATCGTGCAAAAATTCGATTTTGAGTTTTCAACGGAAACACACGTTTTGAGGTCCCATGAGTCCAAAAAACATAGTCCCGCAAAATGGACACTGTGTGTGTGTGTGTGTATGTGTCTGTGTGTATGTGATCACTCTAGCTCAGAAACGAGAAGCTGCCCGAAACTGAAACTCTGTATTTAGAATAGGTATATACCCGGGATGTTACATCATCTTTTTAGTTAAATTCAGTTGACCGGAAGTGCCACTTTACATCATTGATTTTACACTTTTTGCGGTTTTCTCCAAAACGGCTTTAACGGTTTTGATTAAACTCGCTATATCGATGTTAAATTAAGTGATCTATAATATGAGTTTGGGGTTATCCACGTGAAAATTCTCTGAGGGGTTGGTAAGGGTGGTAAGTGAAAATTGTGTGATGCGCGCACTCGCACCAGATTTTTTCTAGACACATTCAAATTAATATATTTGAAAGTGAATTATAATTAATATATACGTATATATATATATATATATATATATATATATATATATATGAAAATTAAATGAACACATTTTAAAATAATATCACTAATAATGGTCCATTTTAAATAATATAAAATTTTATTAATTTCATAAAATTGAATTTAATAAAAAACTATTATTAGAATTGTAAATTAAAATTTAATAAAAGATATATTTCTAAAGTCCATGTAACAAATGAGAAGAATAATTTAGATAACATCCTGTTCTGTTTAAATATCATTTTAACTTTTCTTACTTCCAATGGCTTCAAATTAAATTAATTAATATTAAAAATACAGAAGGGAACAAATATAGTATCAAAAACTTCAAATAAAGTCTAAATTTCAATTGGTTATTAAATTGCAAAAAGCAAGTTATAAATGTTTTCATTTATGTAATTCTTCTCCCTTTTCTTACGATTAAACAACGTTTTCTCTCCATTCCCTTTTCTTCTTTCTCTCCCATTTCTAAAGTAACAAGATGTCTCTTCATCTTTTATCCATTACAATAGAATAGATTTTAATAAAATCATAAAAGAAACATTTTCATTTCTATATCTATATCTTGATGTATTATAAAACAACCAGGCATTTTATCTTCAATAAGCTGTTTCCGTCTCTTGTTTTGCATTTCCATTTTGATTCACATTCCCTCACCCTTTCCATTCTCTCACATCACCCATCCAAACCTACTTTCTCCCTCCCTACTATCCCTTTAAACTAATTAGAAAGTAAATCAACTTTTGCATATTCATAAATAGACAAAGAGGAAAAAGGAACATAGGAGATGAAGAAGAAGTGGAAGAAGATGATGATCATCATGATGTTGGGTGGAGCAAGTGAACTGAACATTAAAAAAAAAAATAAATATTGTCAAGAAAAGTAAAATTGAGGGACTAGAAGAGAATGTTTCAATCAAACAAAGACTGACGACTAATACAAATGGATGAGAAACGTGAGTTGGTTAATTAGGAAACTTAATTCATTTCGACTTGTGCAATTATGATCACAGAAAAGAGAGAAAGAGAGAGAAGGATGAAAAAGGAGGAATAACGGCTGGTGAGGTGAGACGGACTTTCATATCTTTCATCTTCAATTATTTTCTCATTTAAAATTGGAAATAAAAGACGATTATTTTATGAAATCTTTGAGAATATTTTTCAACTACTATTTTGATCATCATTATTTTTTTAATCATAAGATTTTATAAATAAATAATTATATAGTAAGTTATGATTTAGTAAATATAAAAGTTATTTTAAGTCCCCTTAATTTGATTAGGTAATTTTTGCACAAATATTTATGTATATCATAATGTGATTATTGACGTTCAATAATAACAATATATATTAATTATAATTAAATAATATAATTTTGAGAGTTATAGACAAAATTCATCAATTATAAAAAAATAATTTAATGATTAAACCATTTTTGGAGAAATTGATTAGCAAGATTCTAGATATTTGAAAATTTGGTGCTTCTTAGAATTTAAGAACCGAAAAAATGAATAATAAAGAAATAGCAAGATTGCATAACGAGGAATCTATACACACCAAACAGAGCAAGAATCATAGAGATTGCAAGATGGGCAGGACGAATGAGTGACTGGACTGTATATATATATATATATATATATATATATTCATGAAATTTAAAATGGTAATGGTTTAAAAAACGGGAAGCTTCAGAGATTGGGATGAAACTTTGCCAGTGGATTCCTTTTTTAATTCTAAAGAAACTTTCCTTATGCAATATTTCTCGGCCTCTTCTAGTTTACGAAATAAAAATTATTGAAATTTGATAGATAAACTAGTTATGATTGAGCAGCCATTTAGTATTGTTTTATTTACTAATTCACTAATTATTCATTTATTCACTAATTTTCGGTTCGATTTGGATATAAAAAAATTATTTAATTAATTAATTTTTTAATTTTCATATATCCAAACCGAACTGAAAAAAACCAAAAATTAGTAAAGTCCTCTGCTGGCCAAATGTATAATACATGGTAGCTAAATAGAGTGTCAATGCATTTATATGCAAATTTTAATAATTTTTATCTGAGAAACTATAAGTGACCGAACCATTTGCTAATTTAATTTAGTCACTTGGAATTAAAAAAGAACTCCACCCAAGTAAGTTTTCTACATATCACTGAAGCTTCCCGTTTTATAAACTATTACCTTTAAAATTATTTTTACAGATAAAAAGTGAAGGGTATATTTAAAAATAATAATATATTCTATATAGATATTAGATGAATAGTCGCCTTTAAACTCATTAATATTTTAAATACCATAAAATACATTATCGAATATAATTTAATTTTGTGATGTTTAAAAATTTGAAATAAGGGCAGTATAAGATGTTTATTCATCGTTTGAATATGATCCTCAATTTATGTTCTTCCTTTGCCCAATCAATTCACACTCTATATTTTGTTTTTAGGCTATTTATATTTTCATGTTTCTTAAAAAGCAATTAATTTTGTTATATTCTTTCTCTTTTTATTCTGTTTTAAGATGAAAATAATATGCTAATAACGAATGCAAAATGAATGTCTGAGGGTGGGTGTGATAGGCCCGGGTGGGAGGGAGATGAATGGTAGGGGCTTGTTGGTTTATTTTGGTAAATTTCAGTTTGCCTTGCGGTGTCGGTCAAATGCATTAATCATAACGTAGACGACTTGCAAGACGCTTACCGAATATTAAAATAGAGTGCTATTTGAGAGGTTTTATGGGTTGGGCCGTAAGTGAACAGGGGAAAAAATTGGGAGGGGTAGTTGGGGGAGATGAAGGTGTGATGTTGTGATGAAGTGAGAGAAAGTAGGAGACGGATTTAATAAAAAAAACAAAATAAAAACATGAAAGAAGATAAAGTAACTGATTATAAGAAGCGGATTTATTTAATTTTTATTTTGAATCAGCAAGAGAGTCCAGGTCATAAAATTAATCCTTACGATTTAATTAAATATATTTAAATAAGTTATCACAAAATATTTGTAAAAATAATAAACATAAAAAAAAGAAGAATATACCTATATATAGAGGGTAGGTACCTTGCAGAATTGAATTGGCCGCTACACAACGAGCTTTTCGTGCCCACTTTAATATCGCTCCCAGAGCTTCTTATCAAGACCTCAGTTTATTATTACATGGGTCAATACATTTCAGGGAACTGAAAATGTCGAACCGAATCGATCAAATATCAGAAGATCTAGGAGAACAGGTGAAAACATCGAGGCAGTGAGGAGGTCGTATTTGCAATATCCTCGGCATTCAAAGGTAGGAGGTGCGAGTGCCCGGAGAATTACTGTTCGTTCTGTGAAAAGGATTCTTCATGATGACCTTCACTTTCATCCATAAAAGTTTACTCTGCAAGAACTCTGAACCTGATTTTATGACCCTGCAAAATGCATGCAAAGAATTTCTTGAAAGTTTGCCTGATGACGTTATTGTGTTTTTTAGTACTTTCATTTTTCTGGCTGTGCCAACAGACAAAATATGCGCTACAGGAGTGATGTCAATCACACAGAACTTTATGAGAGACCACTTAATTACATGGTGTGGTTTGTCGCGAGGAGGAATTGGTCCTTATTTTTTGAGGAAAATGCCGTTGCAGTTAGAGTTAGAGTTACTAGTTGAGCAGTTACTTTATGTGCATATACTCCAAAACTTTTTTCTCCCAAATCTTATTAAGAGAGATTTAGGTGATACCTGGTTCAAGAAAGATGGGACCAAGTAATGGGGATTTTGCGGAAACACTTGTCTGGGCATACAGGCAGTCTCTTTCCAATCCGGATCCTATGTTGGAAAGAGTTTGCCAAAGTTTTAAGAATGGAGAAAATCAGGGCGTCACCAACAATATTTAAAACAATTTGAAAAAAAAAAATTCCAGAAGATAGGTGTCTAAAAGAAATAAATCAATAACTATAATCAATTCTGATTTATTAACTCTCTAAATCAGCAAGTTAAGCTGCCCCACCCTGTGTTTAATACTAGATTATAATATCAAGATGTCTTTTTCAAAGGATTTTTTTATTTTCAATTGTATATGTTTATGTATATGTATATGAAAAAAGGGAAGAGTTTAGAAAGCAAATTCCTGTTAACTTTAATCCGATTCCCTTGATGTCTTTAATTTAATTTTTTTTTTGTCATTTTTCTATACAAACTCAATTTACTTCAGATGAACGCTAATGTGTATATATACAGGATGTTTTGCAAATATTTGGCGTTTTAATATATTTTAAATAAAACTTATCTTAAATTCAGGGTTAATAGAAAATATTCACATAAAAATTTCGAAAAGAATAATGGACTTTTTCTCCAAAATAACTATTATCAAATAAAAAAAAACAATATATTAGACATAAAATATCAGAGAATTTCTAAATTTACTTTTTGACAATTTCCGAAATGTAGTGATAAAATATTTATGTTTTTGTTAAGTGAGTTGGATATTAATAAGGGGCACAGAGCTTTACTTTTACATTATCTTGAAAAATTAGGAATTAAGGGTCACCCAATGTCTGCAGAAAGTGATTAATGAAGCCTAGAAATTTAGTATTTTATACATTTTAAGCGTTTTTATAATTTCTATCTATGTAAAACTAAAAAATAAATAAACATAAATTATAATATAATATATTTAAAAAATAATTGATTTTTAAGGAAAAGCTATAATTTTAAAAAAAATGCCATAAATCAAGTATAGTTAGTTCTCTCGTTCAACCTTTGTATTATGTAATTTAAGTTTAGTATTTATTAATGTAATCATTTGGACAGTTTGACCATGCATGAAAATTTAGTTGCCCTCCCTATGTATATAAATGTGGGTAGATAGACATGTATGTATATACTAATATATACTATATAATCTACGCACACCTACTTTTGTATCACCCCAAATCGACCGCCTCCTTTTATCCTCAGCACCCACTCATCACCTCACCCCGTAGAATTTACCCTCTCCTACTAAATTTGTCTATACGATATTTATCTAATCACTGATCTGGAATATTTTCTACCTACTCACTTTTTTTTATAATCATGGCGACAAAAAAAAATAATGTAATAAAATTATTTAAGCGAAAAAGGGCGACAAGGGATGACCAGTATACAGAAGAGAATTAAAAAGGGGTTGGGATTGTGACTGGTGGACTGGGAAGATGATTCAACGTGAACAAGTATGTATATTAACACATTAAAAAAATTAATTCTTCCATTGAATTATAATTAAATTTTAATAATTTATCATTTTTGTCCTGAATAATAAAAAAAAAACCTAAATAAATTAGATGTGTTTTTTTAGTCTCAAAAATACATATTATTAAATTCTATTTATTCTTATTCATTTAGGTTATAGAATTTATATAAAAATGTTTTTCTTTATGAATTTGACTAATCTCTAATCTTATTTTTATTCTATTAAATGAAAAATATTATAAGCAAATAAAAAATAATTGGAGGCATTCTAGAGTATATATGAATGTACATAGGTATACATGGAATTGTGTTTTGTATCGATATTTACATAAATCAAATTATGTAATTGTAATGAATAGAGAATGTGTGAGAATTTGTCATTGGTTGTTGTTCGATTGGTCTATTGTTAATAGTGAAATCAAATACAGATACAAATCAACCCCAATCAGTTATATCAGAATCAACAAGGTTTGTATTTATTATATTTAGGTGAAGATGCCAATCTCCTTTGCAAATCAGCAATGAAGGATAAATTCACGCCTCCAATGATTCGACAATTTAGTATTCCATTCATATCAATCAATCAATCTAGAAATGTCGAATATACAATCGATCTATCCTATAGATGACATTGAATTTTCTTTTAAATATTATTTATTATTAGATAAATTTGAGTGTTTTTTTTTAAATAAATGCCTGTTTTTTTTATTTTGTAATGTAGAATAAATAATATACTTAATTTAAAAAAAAATATCAATTTTAGATGGCTATATGAATATGATTAGAGATTTTATATATTAAATATTTTATAATACATATTACTAATTTTTATTCAATATTTGATGTCCCGGGCACCTCAGAAACAAAGGCTATTTGTGCCTTAAAGAAATCATCCATCATATATGATTAATCACATTCTTCTCCAAACAATCCTTTCAGGGAGAATTTCATTCTCTTCGCCGAGGCACAGCCAGGCAAACAGTAATTTACTGAATCCTGACCGATTTCATTGTGTCAGACTTAACGCTCCCATGGTAGATCACTTAGAAAGATTGAATTCTTTCTTTCAGTCTAAAATCTATCTATTCAATAAATAAATAAACAATAAATATAATATCAATTTTAAAATAAAAATAAATAAATAAAAATCGCCACTTAAATAAGGAACTGTAAAGTGATCCCCAATTGAACTTGACTAGAATGTAATAATAAATAATGACAAGAATAAACTATTCAATCAATAATAACAAAAAAAACATAAAAATCTATATATACAAATAGTTAATAAATAAATAATGAAAAAAAAAAATAATTTCATTTTGATCCCCTATCCAGAAACTTTAACAAATTCTCAAAATTTTTAGACTTTCCTATATATTTTATTTTTATAGTTAAATATTATTTTTTCGTTAAATAAAAATAAATTCTATTGTTTTATAATAATATTGGGCCAAAATGGGAACCTACAATTAGTGGTTATAGTCCTGAACTACCGAACTTGAGGTCGAGGGTTCTAACTTTACCAAGTTCATTATTATTTATAATTTAATATTTAATATTAAATATTAATTTATAATAAATGTGAATGCTGTCTAATATGGAAATAGCTCTCAAACTACAATAAATTTAATACAAAAATGCTAAAATAATTTCATACAATAAAGAGATTTTATTTCAACGAGAAGCTCTCTTATTTTAATGAGACCTTATGACTAACTATTTTACCTGGTATTTTGTTTTTGATTTTGTTTTATTTTTAAGTCTCTCTCTCTTTCTTTCTCTATATTTAATAATTTCAAATCATGTTTATAATACCTCTCACAATCAGTGTCTTTGGGGATATGAGCACAAAAAATGAGACCTAGTTAATATAATGTAATACTAATAAAAAATTTTCAGTATTATTAAAAATTCTAAATTTATTAAATGAAAAGTTATTAAACAAAATAATTACATATATATATATATATATATATAAGTTTATGAAATTAAATATGAAAAGAATAATAAAATGTTTTATTAGAATTGTCTTTGATCTATAATATAATGCATATGATTCTTGAAAAATTATATCATAAATCAAATAAAAATAAATTATAATGAATCAAAAGTGAAATGAGTAAAAAACAAAAACAAATTCAGATATTTAATTTCAATATAGGTATAAAATTTTATAAAGATTATTCTGTTCTCATATTTCAATTTTGTTATTGTTTTTATTTCATAATATTGTATATCATGTTATTATATCTATATATAGATATTAGTATAATATATATTGATAAATATTTAAAACATATTTTTTCAATTTTTCATCGACTATTATTTTCATTAATATCATTTTATAATAATTTTTATTTTATTATTCTTCTTTAACACATCTTTTTTTTGTATTTTCACCATCATCCATCCACAAGAGAATTTAATCCAATTGTTCCCAAAACCAGCCCAGTCATCCATCAAAAGATCAAATAAATGATCGTTTGATCATTAATTTTTCCTGGATTTTTTATATAATATATATATTATGTGGATAAACATAAAGGGAAATGAATGGAAGAGAAGGAATTGAAGATATAGGGAAATATACGATGAAAAATGAAATAATATATAGGACTTAGAATTCAGGAGTTTTTAATTTTGCAAAATATCTATTAATTTGTTAAATATATAAAAATTATTTTCTAAATAAATAGTGATTACCCTGTAAATTGAATCATTATAATATGTATAAAGAATCTTCAGAACTTATATATATATGATATATATGATTCAATTGATAAAAGTTATTAAAGTCATTTAAAAGAATAAGCTCTCCTTTCCCCTCCTTTATATGAAAACCATTTAAGAAATTTTTTCTTTTATTTATTTATTTTATTTCAATTTGTTGTTACTAGAGAGAAAAGATTATCGCCTTACCGTGCTCGGAGGGGTGCAGCCTTCTGGTTAAGAGTGGGACCCAGTTCAGAGAGAGAGTGAAAGAGCGAGAGAAGAGAGAGTGGTTCTACAGCATACTCCAGGGAACAACAACACCAGGATAAATTCCTGAAACAAAAAAAACAACAAATATATGGATAAGGATCAATTTAATCTTATTTATTTGATATGAGTGGGCTGAAGAGGATGGGAGTTAAATCTATAGATAAATAGTGTTAAACAGAAAGAGAAACACACCTGATGGCATACATACACGAATTCATTCGGGGTAGCTAAATAAATATCTGAATTCTAATATCAATAATTCAAACATTCGATTCTTTTTAATGTCCATAACCAACTCTCGACTTTCCATTGAATATCTTCCATTTGTTTTTAATGAAAATAAATTTGTACTAAACTTTCTTCTCATTCGCGTTAGATATTTTTAAATTTTTTTACTTGAACTTTGAGTATATTATTATAAAATAAATATGTTTTAAGATGAAATTTAATTTTATTATTTATTTTTCATATATATATATATATATATATATATATATAAATTTATTTGTTGTTGAGAAAAGATCCTGAATAAAGATCCTAGGAAGAGGCAGGTCTTATTAAGTCGATTGCCGCCCAGATGTGGTAGAGATTTTGTATGATCCAACACTTAACCCTCTCTCTCTCTCTTCCTATTGGGAAAAACTCATATATTCCAAAAAAGCAGCAATGTATGAGTTCAAAATATTTTTTGAAATAGGAATTGTAAAGCTCTAAATATTATAATAATTAATTTTAATAATAATCCATTTTTTTTAAATTAAGCTAATATATAAATATATCCAGATATTTTTTATTATAAAAACAAATATTTTGGTTTTTTATTTATCTTTGAGGACGCAAACATTATTTTCCTGATTATGAGACCTATCATTAATTTTGACCCACTCACTTCACATTTAAACGTAAATAAATGACAAGTCGGATTCTCAGTCTCGGATGAGTGTTATTTAGATAATTAATTGTATGTGCAGAGGATTCTTCTAAGCCATTAACTCTGAGGTCATTCGGTGTTACAAATGCAATGGTTATAAATATTTCTAGGGTCGTTCAGAGTTAGTTTTGGGACCTCTAAGACCAAAAATCAATCTCCAAGATTGTGTTTATCAAGTGTTAAAATATATATATTTTATAAAATTAGAATAAAATAATGTGAACCAAAGAATTATATTTGAAATTTACCATTATTATATAATTGTAATAAAATTTTATTGGAATTACTTTTTGTTTTGTTATTTTATAATATAATAATATGTGTGTATAAAAAATTGAAACGAACAAAACATGTATAACATGGGTATGAGAATGATTTTTAATAAATAATCATAATAATAAACTATAAAATTTTATTCTTTCCTTTAATGGAAAATTTCAGATGATTTGAAAGAATATATTGAAAGTATCCAACAAATCAGATGACAATCTAAATATTGGAAAGATAAAAAAAATGCGATATAGTAGCAGAGGGTGGGAAAGGGGGATAAAACTAAAAGTGGTCCATTGACGACGAGTTCAAACATCTGCGCTTGGCATATTTTGGCCACCGGCTGCTTCGAATTTCTCCCTCTCACCCTTTCACTCCAACCATCTCTTTCTCTCTCCCTTAGTTTCTTCTTCGCGTCTTCTCTTGTATATTTCGATATATCTATCTATCTATCTATATATATATATAGATAGATAGAAAGATATAGATATATATCCATATAGATGTGGGCACGTAGTATACTTGAATCCCCGGGACGACACCCTAATGTGCCAAGAAGAGGATGATGATGACACTGCAACGTTATATGACTTGCCTTCAATATCACGTACGAGCAACCATATTCGGATAAGATCCGCTATCATAGAAAATTTCATCTCCAGAATTCAAATTTCCTGTTCTCCCTCCATCATACTCTATTCTCCTACCCCACTATAAATAAATAAATTAAATAGATACAATTATAATTTTTCATTTGTTTTATTAATCAAAAGTTTAGTATTTTTCTGTTACAGTCATAGCTATGTAAATTTACAAATATCTATTTATATTGAGAGTTTAGCTGAAAGTTATTTTGTTCTTCGACCTTCACTAGAAGAACAAAATAACTTTAAATATACTTTAATCAATATTGCCCATATTCTAACTCCTCCTCCCTTTTAATTGAGATATTCATTGAGATTTACTTCCATTTAGAGGTGTTATATTTCAAAATGACCACAAAGTAAAATCTCAAGACCACGAGACTATACAGCATTAGATATTAGATTTGAAAAACCCTCATCATCAACAACCAGAATCTAACAATTTTTTTGATTCATGAAAATTCATTTATTTTTTATTATTATTTATTTTTTAAGAGAATAGTAAATTGTTCTACAATTATTTTCAATTTATTTATAAATTCTTTTAAAAACTTATTATATATCTAAAATAAAATAATGTTTATGGAAGCTTAAGATAGGTAAAAAATATGGAGATAATTTAATAAACATCTCATTCAATTCTAATGATGAAAAAAATTTCCTTAAATCTTTATTACTGAGTTTTATTTTGTTTTTATATAATAATTCCGTCCACCCACACTTTTTCCACCTCTTTCCATTCGCTAAGCTTTATTATGTTGATTAAGGAGCTTTAAATATTTATTACAAGAGAGAGGAGTTTAATTTTATATTTTACATAACCTAACTTTTAACTAAATAATAATAAAAAAAACCGGGTAGATTTTTATACTCCAGGGATTTCAACCACGAGTCCTTTTCCATCATCATCATCATCATCTTGTGAGCGGCTCGTTGAGAGAAGTCCAATAATATACGGTGTGGATTTCCAACCCCTTCGTTGTGTGGGATGGTTGAGTGGTAAAAGGCCCTGACTGTGTGTCATATTCGGGGCTGACGAATGTTCGTAATGTTCGTAATGTTGAGATCGATGTGGAAAAATTGAAATGGCCTTTCTGCTGCTGGGTTTCGGTCTCTTTTCCCTCTCCTTCTTTTTTCGATCCGTTTTCATGACCACTCCATTGACATTTTCGCTTCTGGTTTAAAGGATTTGCACACACTGGGCTATAAAAGACTAGCCAATAGGTTCCAATCTCTTTGCCAGTTACTTTGCGCGCCACTTGATATGGTATTGTAAAAACGAGTGAAGGAGGGCGGGAGAAAAAAGAGGGAGATAGAAACAGAAGGTAAAGAACCAGACCAAATTTTTTTCAAAAAAATCTTCATTTTATTTCTTTTATTTCAATACATTCAATATTATATTTAAGAAAAAAATATTAGCTCCAGAAATCAAGAATTGAGAAGTATAAATGCATATAACCTTTGTCTTATATGACATTATGAAATATTGTATGTATTTTAATAAATTAATTTTCTATAAGTTTATATATAGATTATATTTTTACTTTAATTTGCAAAATATTTCATTCTATTATTACTATTATTATTATTAAAGTTGGTAGAAAAACCGAAGCCTTTACGCTTTCAGATCACAAGAACTCATTTCTGACATTTTTATAATTTATGTAAATAAGTATGTGGATGCATTTACTATGTGCTAGACTTTTGAAGAACCTCATAATGTTTATTTATTTAATTAAAGAGATTATATACAACCCAGTATATCTCTATCCTCTCCTTATTTGGGGTAGAGGATTTACAAAAAAAAAATAAAAAAAACAAAAACAAAAACAAAAACAAAGAAAAATTTAACATAACAGAAATTAAATTATTTTTAAAAATAAAATAAATAATAAAATAATGTTTATGAAAATTTTTTAAGCTTTTTGTTTATAGAATTAATTAAAATTTAACCTTTCCTAATAGTAAATAAGCAGAAATATCAATTGGAAAATTGTATTCTATCCTGCTGATCAACATTTTAAGAAACCATGTATTACTATTAAGGTGTTTGCATAATAGGCGACCAGATCCTGATATAATGCTTGACTGCGGGTGATAAAATGTTGACAAGCTTGTTGTCTCAGAACATCTTGAATCTCAAATTATGTGCAAGCGACCTTGTTTTTTGATTAATTCATCTATTTATTCTATCATTTATTTATAATTACTCTATAATATATTATACTATATTAATAAAATTTATTTTAGATTTAGATAAATTTGAAAGAGAGAGAGAGAGAGATTATTAAAGATTAATCTGATATATAAAAAAAACCTTTGATTTTTGAACATCCTATGAAAAGACTACGGTTATTAAGCTAATGGGGTAGAGTCGGTATATGATCCGTACAGCCGATCTTCTCAATCTTTATTTTCCTACAAATTCCAAGTAGCTTTCCAATTTTAGTCACGTAGGGTGGAAGGACTTGGTTCCTTTAGATCTCAGGAAGAGAAAAATTCCTTTACAGGCTCGGAACTTGAACCTGGGTCCAAAAACTTGAAAGGTAAGCTTGTGTTCCCAGAGTCCATAAAACCTTGATCTGATGGATATCCAATAAAAAATTTAATTATTATAATATTTATTTCAGAAGAGTCTTTAATTGATTTAATTATTGATAAAATTATTTCAAAAAATTTAATTAATCTATATATAAAAATAATTTAGTGATAGAGATTTATAAAAAACAGTCATTCCTTTTATTTAACTGATTCTTGTTCATTCACTTAATATAATGTTATTAAATGAATTCATTTGTTCTAATCAACTGTTTTAAAACTTTATGTTTCAACTAAAATTGTCGTTTATTCATCTCCACAGTCAATCCAATTAAAGTTATGCAGAAAAGAAAAAAAAAGTTTTTTCAGATCTTGTTAAAGAATAAATTACCCTTATTATCTGTATACAAGTAATATTATTATTAATTTTAATGTTAGAAATAAAAATCATAATCATTTATAATTTTACAATGTAAATGAATAATAATAATCCTCAATTTTTTTTTGGCCTGAATAAAATAGCGTTGATTTGATCGGATAGAAACAAATGCTTTCTTAATTAATTTTTAATATTTTCAATTATGAATAAATCATTTTTTAGGGTAGCGGATGAAGAGAGAAGTAAACGTACAGGCGTGAACGCGGGTTGAAACGAGAGGAAGATTTAGAAACAGGTTGAGCGTTTTTCTTCCCCACTCGTTGATTTAACAAGCAAGAGAATTTTAAATCACACATAAATTAATTTGCAAATTATACAGACGGCATTGCAATGTTATGTAAAATAAAATTAAAGAATCATAATAAATAAATCAATGAAATTGATAATTAGAGAATAAAATTTATAGAAAAATATTATAAGAGTTTGTATTATTTTTAATAAAATAATAATAAAATTTCACAGAGTTTAGATAAAACAAAACAGCTGATGGTTGCCTGCTGACAGGAGTAGTGTTGCCGTTTCATTTAAAAAAAGGAAAATTCAAAAATTGATTTGCCCTCGTATCATTTGGAAAAATTTCAGGTAAGCACTGAAGCCAGAGATTTTTCCAGAAGCGACACAATATAACAAAAGTAATTATTATTATCAAATATATAAATATATATAATTTCAAAAAAATTGACTCAAATCTCACAATTAAACTAGAAAATAACCCGGAAATAATTTTTCATATAAAAAGAAAACTCTTACACGGAAACGAATATATATACTATATAACAATATTTTAATAATATTATTTTTATTAAATTTTTATATTATAAAATACTTTATACAATGAAAGGAATTTTTCTCTAAATTTAAACATACACAGCATCATATGCTCCTAAAATTTTTTAAAACTGGCTCTGGTATCAATAATCTCAAATTATTATATCGATATTCTAAATAATGAAAATAATTATTTGGTCATTTTCGTTAATTATTCTTTCAGATTTAATATAAAACACAAACATCATTTTATAGTTATAGATTTAAGTAGAATAGTTGAAAACAAAATAGAATTTAACGCCAGTGAATCTTCTTGGCAAATGTTCCTTTTAAAACATAAAATCCGGCCATTTTGTGGGGTAAAGTTTTGTCATTTAATTTAAACACAATCCACAATGACCATTTGAACTTGAAGATAAAACCCAAATGCCAAAAAGCTTTGTATCTAATGAAGTAGATTACAAAAGGAGAGGTTTATACATTTGCACATAGAAACTCAGGCGCCTCCCCCTCTACTCTCTGTCTCTCCTCGATTTTATCACCTCAACCCAACAACCATCATCCAAAAAGTCACCCACTTTTATTGTTAAGATTATCTTTGTAAATGTGCACATAAATGGAAACTGATATTTTTGTCAACAATATATAAAAATTTGATTATGTTTTTATTAAAAATTTCGATATATTTTTATAAAATAAAATTATCTCATTTGATTTATATCAAAATTTAAGGTTAGATTGTTTTATCAAAGATTAAATTTTTAATTATTTCAATCATAATTAAAAATATGAAATATATTCAAACATGAGATAATATTTTTATGTTAAGAATTCAAGAATAAAAGTCTTAGTATAATTCATTATTTGAATATAACAAATTTAAGATAATAATTTATTCCTTATTACTTTTATTCATTAGTAAGAAGAGTTTCATAATATATATTTATAGTGAATATAGAAAAATTATATTTTCTGCGAGTTTTAGAAGGCAAAACCGCACATTTGGAATGAAAATGTTTTGATGAAAGGAATGGCAGTGGATTTTCCCAATCCTGGGACAGATTTTAAAATTTTTAAAGCCCAATTAAAAACCTGTTTTGTAAATCAAAAAGTTCAAATTTTTTCCCAAGAATAATTGACTTTTCACAACCATAAACAATTGGTAACCATGCTTGTTTTTTGCCTACCAGCTAACATAATAATGTTTTCTTGTATAAAATAAAAATTGTATAAATATTGAATTCGGTACCGTCAAAGAGATATGGACATAGATAGATGGACATTATTACCTTTTGTATAATAATTTAAGGAAAATGGTTCAATTACAAAAATGATTTGATCTAATTATATTACCAATTATTATTTTAAATAAACTAGATGATTAAATTGGTTTCACCAGATTAAAAAAAAGTAAAATTAATTTCCTATTCCATATCCGTCTACTTTCATTTTTAGAATCTCTAATAAAATAATTAAAACAGAAATATAATTTATATTGAATTCTATTCAACATTTCCATCCTATGTATCTATTATAAATTCATGCATAATAGATTATCCAATGAGTTGATATATAAATTATTCCTAGATTAACATTCAATTCCCTCCAAGTAATTATATACTAAGCTATTTATTAAAATTTGTATTTTATTTAAAATAAAATGATATCTTATTTTTATTTCAGAGAATCAGATAAAAATTATATTTTTATTAAATTTGAAATATATATAAATTTGAATTCTTTTGAATATATATAAATTATTGTTGAAATGCATAATTTTATTTATTTTATATATAGTACTATTATATATTATTATACTATTTTATCATAATAATTATAATTTTATTTTAAAACATTTAAAACTCCTCTTGAGCTGTATTAAAATAATTCCGGTTATTTTATTAGGATGTTTATTTGAATAATAACATTCAATTTGTTTGTTACATATTTATTCTAAATTAATTTTTAGTAAAGAAACATTTTCATTTGTAAAATTATATTGTATAATTTTTTTTTATATTTTTTATTCTCAAACGTATAATAGTGTACTACATATTTATATCTCTTATATTAATTATATTTTTTGCTTTTATATACCTTTATATTTAATATAGTATGATAAATTTTATGAGAAATAATAAATTAAAATGATAAAATATTACAATGTATATACATATATGAGTAGTATATCAAAGTGTGTATATTAAAATATTGAATAATAATAAAGAATAAGATATTGAGGAAGTTGTTTTTTATTATATGATTTTAAATTTAAAATAATAATAATAATAATAATTACCATATTATTATTATTATAAAGGGATTTATAATATGCAAATTGATCTTACACTTTTGGTAGAGGTTACAAGATGTTGTTTGTTGGTTCGATATCTCAACAACCTCAACTACCCTCCCCCACATTTCCTTTCATTTGTCCCCTAGTCCCTTGAATGCATTTTTTTTCCTTTTGTTTTTAAAAGACAAAAGAAAAACATCTGTAGGGTGTAACAAAACGATTAATGATGAAGTTGGCGCTCTCGTTCTTTTTGGACATCAACTGCATCTGGGTACCGTCACAGGCAACGACTACGTTTATTTTTTTTTACCCCATCAACCTCATTCCACTACCCTCCAACCAAATGATGTATATTTAATATTTATTCATCCCCTTCAATCCGCTAGGGAATCTCTCTATTTTGACGCTTTCGTCTAAATGGATTTTCTGTTAATGGTGTGTGGGTGGAAGGCTTAAAAAAATACATATATTTTCGTATTTATCTATCTATCTATCTATCCATCCATATATCTATATACACCAGTGTTTTGTATTAATACAAATGGAAAATAAATGTGTTGAAAAAAAATATAAATAGAATAGAAATAGGGTGGAATCATTTATATAACATTATAGAAATATATATTCTTAAATCTATTTAGAAATCAATTTTTCATAAAAAAAATTTTCCCATCTCAGCTTAATCAAGAAATCATTAATAATATTAACTTTCTTATAAATAGTAATCATTTATTTGAAAAATAATTATTAAATAATATTAAAGTGTTCTTGTTCTAGTACTTGAAATATATTTTTGATTATCAGATGCCATCTAAACTTTTATTTAAAAAAAAAATTGAAAAATATATTTACAAATTCAGTGGTTTTCCTTTTAAGTAAATAGAGGGAGAGAGTTTATGTCTCCAAATTATATAATCTTTTTTTTTATTATTTATTTACCACCCCAAATGGATATGTGACTTGATTTTAATTTTTAGATAAGTCATTTACAAGTAAAAAATATATGATGTTATAATAAAAAAAATTAATGATTAACCAAATGAAATAAAAATAATGCTCAAAATAACAAAAACTTTTCAAAGCTAATTCATTAATTAAAATTAACAAAAAAAAAAAGAGAAAATATTTATTTTGGAAAAATCATCAGAAAAAAAGGATAATATACACTCACATGCACATATATATAGGTATATACAGAGATATGCTGTCAAAATGATAAATTTGTATTTTCATTCTCGAGTATTTAATTAATAAGTATATTTAATCATAATTCATCATTTTCATTTTATATGGGAAATGAGGCTTAAGGGAATTTAGGATTTTTTTTATTTTATTTATTTTTATTATTTTTTAAGAGTAAATGGATTTTTATTTTTTTTTTATTTGCTCATTTAAAATCAAATTAATTCACCACTTGATTTCTAAACAATTTTTTTATATCCTTACGAGAGAGGATGAAAAAATATTACCCATTTTTTTAATTGAGTTACCACATTGACTCTGAATCAACGATATATTTAAAAAAAATTCAAATTTTTAATGAATTTAAAATATTCAAATTTCGATAAGATAATAATTTTGTTTGAAACCAGGCCTTTGGTGACGTCCAAAAGCCTCCCGACTCTTCTCCCACCACAATTAATGCTTAATTAAGGCATGATAGATATATAAATCGGGCGCGGGGGAGAATGCTATGACGAAAGATCTCTGTCACCGGAGATATTGAGAGTGTTTGAGTTTGTATATTTATTGTAAAAATATATATAAACCATTTTTTATAAAATCTATAAACTTTTATTGAAAAGCCCAAAGAAGAACTCTTCCTGTTGCTCTCTCGAGAAAATTTACCCTAGAAACCGAACCGATCCCCTCCACAGCCTCTACATTATATTGGGCGCTCGTCCGTGATCAAAATATTTCTACATATATGGATTATAAAAATTTTAAATCGTTAAATACATCTTTTTGTATTGGATGACACTTGATATTGAAACAGATATTTCCAATACTAATAAATTCATTATACTGAATTAATTATTTGTAGTTTTATATAGAAGAAAAAAAATATTTTACATATATAAGCTGTATTTTTAGTAGGATTTATGTCTTGCAATGACCAAGTCGACTTAAAAACTGTTAGCCTTTGGATCGAATATCCCGTCGAAGCAAAAATATTTTTATTTCATTTCCAAATAATTTTTAATAATTTAAATAGGGGTTTAAAAGTATTAATTAGGGATTGATTTTTACAACATTTTTTTATATTATTTTTCATATTTATTTTTTAGATAAAAGAAATAGATTTATATTTTGATGTTTCTGATATGTTTAGATAATGCTTTTAAACGACTTAAATATTTCTTATACAATTCACTCCTACTACTATATAATAATAAGTTCAATGGAGTGGAAATTGTACTAAATCTTTTCTTTTTCAGTCATAAAATTTGTAACTTTCTTCATTCTTATCTTTAGTATTAAATAAAGAATATTACTATACAAATGTAATCATTCTTGTAAATTATGTTTCCTTTGGGAACGCCCTGAATATTTACTCTCTCTAAATTCTCTAAAAAGACTATAAATATATAAGACTATAAGTATATAAATAAATATATCTGCTAAACTTTATAAAGAATACTTTTAGTTATAAAGTTAATATCTTTGAAGTCACTTTCTATTTCCAAAATGATGACATAACCCAATGTTATTTTTTTAACCTAATAAAAATCAAAAGAAATATTACTAATAAAATTATTAATAAAGTTATTTGTTCATTTTTTTCATTTTTAGAAAAGAAAGAAGTTGAATTCAATATTATAACAATGAAGGGTAGTTTTTTTTATCTCTAAAGCAGAGGGAGGCTACCGAAAAAGAGCGTTCCACAAATCCTTACACAACAACCAACTACAAAAGCTTTGTATTCTCCTTCATTGAAAAAGAAAATATTTGTCTTCAAATTCGACTTTTGTATACTATAAAAAAAATTAAATATAACACATTATATATATTATAAAAGAATATGATTTAAAGAGTAACATCATCAACACAGTCACTTGTTGAAAGATTCAACAGTTTGACCAAAATTAAATTTTATTATTTTTATCCAGTAGAGCTAATATCATTCTGTTATTATTATTAAATACATTATTTAATACTTTTTTCCATTATAATATTAATAATGCAGAGGGGAGTGGATTTCTGGGATCAAACTTTTTGTGTTTCAATTTATTAATTTCAGTAGTGTTTATATATTATTTCATCATCAGTATAGATTAAATATTATCACAAATTTAAATTAATTGCATGGGCTTAGCTTATTTAATTGAAAAATATATTTTTTTTTATAATTGGGACATAAACAATGATTTTCATTCACATTCATTCGAGACAACAATTGAGTATAGATATTCTAGTATTTAATTTTAAATTTGTTTATTTAAGATAACATTATTCATTATATATCTATTATATTATTTCTAACAACCCTTTTTGAGGTAATAGAATACAGACAAAACACATACAACTGAACAAAATTATGTCATATATTCCTATAGTGACTTATGCAAATTTATACATATTTACATTATGGATATTTTAAACTAATCTAATAACATAGTTTTTATTTTCTTTACTCTCCAATTAAATAGAAAAGGAAAGTAAGGAAACTATTTCTATTTATTGTTAATCCATGATCAGAAGAAGGAATGTGTAATTGTTCAATGAACGGAAAACTTGCCGATGTCTGTCTCTTTTCAAACACCTTGTGAAGATATTGGAAATCTATAAAACTATTAGTCCTTGTAAAAAATCAGGATTTTGAATTTTATTTTTGAAGAGAGAAAAATCATTAATCGTTGCAATATCAAAATAAAATATTATTGATAGTGAAGAAGTATGGAGGAAATATTTTCTAAATTGAATTCTTCTCTGAAATGGCGGGATTTCCAGTTCGTCAGCTTCATTTTTAATTCTTCTTACCAAATTTCATTGGGCCATTTATTATAAAATAAATTATAATTTATTTTACAAGAAATAATAATTTCAATAATAGATTCACTAATATCCATAGATAAATTCACCCATATTAAATACAAAAAATAAAATTTATATGAAATTCGTAAAAACTAAAAATAAATAATAAGTGCTTACATATATTTTGATCAGCATCATCTATTAGTGAAGTTGCGAAACAAACTAACTTAACTAGTAAATTCGACGGTTTTTTTACTTTCCCGCATACTTCGTATAAGGGAAGTATTGGAATCTTAAAAAAATTTCGACTTCGAGATTTTGATAGATCTTGACGTTTTAGACCTCCCTGAGTCGGAAAATACCATTTTTGGAATTATGTCTGTGTGTGTGTATGTATGTATGTATGTATGTATGTATGTATGTATGTATGTATGTATGTATGTATGTATGTATGTATGTATGTAATGTCTGTAAGCAAATTTACTCAAAAACTAATCAAGCTAGGACTTCGAAATTTGGTACACCGATATTATTCACAGTTTGTAGATTTCTATCAAAATTTCGTCAAAATCGGTTAACCGGAAGTGGTACTTTACCTACAATGGTTGCGTTTACCTTTCAAGTAAAGTACCAGTTTGCTTCGAGATATTTGCTTCATATTTTGTATATAGATTTAAAAATATGAAAAAAATTCAGATACCAAATTTCATCATGATCTGACTACCGGAAGTGACATTTTACCTATACAAGTAGCGTTTCCTTTTTACCGACCGACGATAGTAAGAGAGGTATTGTTTTCACACCAAATTTCACCTGTGGATATTTTTAGGTACATATCTCCACGAATCATGCATTTTCTTAACAGAAAAAAGTATTTTTAGCATGATGTCTGTCCGTCCGTCCGCTGTGTGTCCGTAGAGATGTGTACAGCTTGAACGGCTCAACGGATTTTGATGAAATTTGGTATATTTACTTAATGCATCAGTATGATGAATGGATCAACTTTTGGTACAAATCCGGAAACCGGAAGTGCTAGTATTGCCGATCGAAGAGAGGAAGTGAAGGGTTATTTTCATATCAAATTTCACGTGAAGGCATATCTCCACGTGTTATGCACTTTGTATTGGTTTTATCCTCGAGAAAAATCATCTTCATTAGTTTTTTCTTAATTTAAAATTATATGACGTCACCCAGCACTTCATGACGTCACAACCAGCCCTTATATATTATAAATAAAATAAAATTAAAAATATTTATATTATATCCATATCTGTTTTTTTTTTACATTTAAAATATCAGTTAACCGGAAGTAGCACTTTATTACATTCTAAATATTCATTCACAACTCTTTATACCTATTTATATGCGGGAAAGTCTAGGGGAGGACACTCCCGCTTATTATGATATTTATCTACATAAAATAACAGTTTTCTTTGCTCTATCATATCCTAATTGTCGGTTTTGGTTTCAACGATTTAAAAATGTCAATCTCAAAGAACGGCCTGGAGGAGCAAAAAGTTCGAAGACAATGAATTGAAAGACCAGCTCAAACCCTCAAATAATTTTCAGGTAGATTAACAGTTGATGAATCAACAGTTTCGAGACTTATACATGCAATGAGAAAGATTCAAAAGGAGGGAAAATGACTTAAATGAATTGACTGAAAATACCATTTCGAAACATTTTCAACATCGCATTTCCAACAATGAGACGGAATTGTTGTGTTAAAGTTAGGTAAATTAGATTTTATAAATTGGATAACCATTAGATATACTCTTAAGTTATTTAGTTATTAATAAGATAAGATAAGAATTGACTATAAAAACCAATTTGTTTTTAGGTAAGAATATATTATTGTATCTATTGTAAATATTTAAAAAAATTTTCTAATACAGATAAAATAATAATAAAATGTTTTTATCAAACAAATCTGTCTATAGTCCATTTGATTAAACCTACCATCTTATAAATTGGTTTTTATAGTCAATTCTTATCTTATCTTATTAATATCTAAATAACTTAAGAGTATATCTAATGGTTTTCCAATTTAAAAAATCTAATTTACATAACCTTAACACAACAATTCTGTTTCATTGTTGTGATACAAACTTAGAAATATTAAATTAATATAATTAATATTATTTATTTATCAATATTAATTAATAATATTAATTATTTATAAATAATTCATATTCATAATAATAATAAATTCTGATACCAACTTAGGAATATTAAAATAATATAATTATTATTTTACATATATATATATATATATATATATATATATATATATATATATATACCTATATATTTATTTAGGTTCTAGAAACCACACTTTATTATATAAATAAAAGAACAAGTAATGATCCATCTTATCAAATGTTTTTTTTTTATTTTTAAATTATTAAAATTTTGATAATTTTGTTCATTTAAAATAATAATTATAAATAACAAAAGATACTATAATACATAGTATGTATAATAGAATCATATCAATTTATTTTAAATTCATTATCATATTATTTTGTTATATAATGCCTGCTTGTTAGTTAAATGAAGCCTTGAAGGGATCATTTCAAACCATTTTCATATTATAATATAAATAACATGAATTTTCATGTTATCTTAACATTCGAATTTATTTGACATGGGATTTATATTTTGTATTCTGATCTTTTTTTCACTTTAAAAAGACATTTATTCAGAAAAATTGGTACAATATATAAATAATATTTTCCATCATTTTCTACTACTCTTTTTATTTTTTGTTGTTAGTTTGGCAGTGATCTAATCATCGATCCATTTGACATGTCAGCCAAACCATGCTGCATAAAGTGGTAATCAGAAGGCACTATGTATGGTAAATACGCTGGGTGCGATAGAATTTCCCATTTGAGCTGCAACCTTTTCACAACTATCCTTCACAACTACAAGAGGATGACTTTATGTCTAATACTCGCAATTGTTGGTCTTTTTTGCAACAAGACGACGTTCAATTTGTTCAGGTGACGTCGGCAGACATCTGCAGTTACAGTTTCATTAAGATTTAACACTACACCTTGCTGATCCCACCATATGCACAACAAGACTTTATGACCATGAATTCCATTTTCGGTGTCAATGTCGATGAATTCTGGACTAACCAATGACTCTGAAACTGTTCTTTTTGTCTACCAACTTAGGAATATTAATATAATATAATTATTATTTTACATATATATATATATAAAATATGTATATTGAATCGTTACATAATTTATCTATCTAAACAAGAATAGCAGATGATAAATCCTGTCACAAATGATGCGTCAAAGTATATTTTGGTAGTGGAAAAAAGTGGAAGTGGAAAATCGATTTAAAGTCTTATCTTATAATTTAAATCTAAAATGATTTTCACAAAAATTGGCTTTAGGACTTTTTTGAGGGGATTTTAAACGGATAACGGCGGAAATATTCACAACATAGGGGTGGAAAGAAATCCGGTTGCCTAAAAAAATCGTGAAGAATTAAGCCCCCTTCTATCTTCTCTTGATCTTGTTCTGTAGGTATCTTTTGATATATGTGCACCTTAAATTTATCGTTTTTCTTTATTAGAGATATCAATATCATATAATATCTTCAATTATTAGAAACTTTTTTTATTTAATCTTTGAAATATTTAATGATTCATCATTTATGAACTGATCATAAAAGAAAATTTATTTTCTTTAAATTTTACTTTTATTAATAAATTATTTCTCATTTGTATTTATACCAAAAAAATTTTCTTAATAGAGTTTTAAACAGATGATAATGACATTATTAAATTTATTAAATTTCCCAAATTAAACAAGAAATTATGATAATAAGATGGATACTATTACATATTACATAATTTTTAATTGATATTTAACTTTATATTGCTTTTAGTTCAATATTAAAGATATATTATACACACTTTAACTTAAAAACAAATAAATTTACTTAAAAGTATATATAAATAAAAAATTAATAAAAAAAGACTGTAGAGTTGAACCAGAATATAATATTATCATCATATTTTATTTTAAAAATAATCTATCAAAAGAAAAGATATGGCCATTTTCAGAATTATCTGGTCATTTGTTTGTTTAAGGTTCTAATTTTTCATTATAAATTTCCATATTATTTAATAAAAATTAAATTAGCAATCAATCATAATGCTTTTGTAAATAATTATACTATATTTGTTTAAAAAATTGTACATTTTTGAAAAAATAAAAAAAAAAGAAGCATCGTTGATGAAAAATGAATTATAAAAAAAAACAATCAATAATTTCTATTTAATCATTTGTTTAATTATTGATTTTTTTTCACTAGAATGGAGGATCTGTTTAAATCCCAAAAGTTGATTCTTTTTTTTTATTTTTTTCGATTCAAATTGAAATGAGCTTCAAAATGGGCAAAGAATCAAGTATTTAATATCAATTTACCAGCGGGGAAGAGCAGAGATAGAATAGATGGAAAAAAAACGAGAAGAGAAATGGAAGTAAATGGGAGCTCATAAGAGAGTGAGGCAGAGGGACAGGAACAGGCAGACGAAGAGAGATGAAGAGGGTTGATCAGTGAGAAAGGAGAAGAGAGAATCCGAATGTTGTCGTCGTCGTAACCCAAAATGAACCCCTTGGATAGAAAAATCTTTAAAAAAAAACGCACCGGCTGCTCCCGTGATGAATGGGGCAATTTTTAGAGCAATATAAGAAAAGGAGGGGGTGGAGTACAGGTCCACGGCATTGATTGGAGCCCATTCGCCCCTCGGCAGCACGAGAAATGGGTTACACCTATTGAATCATTCACTCCCCTGCCTGTTTTTTATATTTATTTCCCCAAACTTTGGAGGAGGGAGAGCGGGTGGGTTATTAAGTTACGTTCTGGAATTCCTAAAATACTTCACTTTAATCGTTTCTCCTTTATGCATACACCCTTCCCAAATATACTAATTTATATATATATTTTATAACCAATATATATGAGTATATGTAAAACATTTAAAGTGCAGTGTATTTGATATAAAAACAGATAACGAAAGTGTTTTATAGGAAGACTTCACTTTTTGATCGTTTGTTTTAGTTAGTTATTAGATAGCCATCGGCCTTTCCATTAGCCGAAAGAGAGAGGAACAAAACCAATAAAGAATTGAAATTATATATAGATTTAAAACAAAAATAAAAAAAAAATTGATCGAGAAATCAACGGCAATTTATTAGTATTGGATTCTTTAACGAGAATTGAATTGACAAACATGCAAGTACGATTAATTAAAATAATAGTGAGTGGTTCATTTTATTTAGATAAATATATTCATATAATAGAATAGTATAGGATAAGATATATCAGAACTAGTTACTTAAAATTTACAAAAGTGCAAGAAATGTTAGATAGATTTTATATTAACATATTAAATCTCTTTAAATTTTGTTTTTTAAAATAATAAAATAATATTAAAATACATATTATTATTTATGAAATAATATAATAGTAGTAATAATAATAACAATAAAACTATAGTTTGCTTTTTAAAATACTAATTGACATCAATGAAAATATAGTACATAATGTTGTCCTCCTATTAAATATAATAATAAAACCATATTCATTCTATTTTAAACTAAATTATATATATTTTTGCTCTAAATGTTCTAGATCAGTGTTTCGTAACTTGGTGCCCATGCCCCACAGGGGGGCAATTGTACTCGATATGAGTTTAACCCTTTTTAATATTAAAAATTATGTATATGTTACATAGGGAGCATACGAATTTTAGAAGGGGACATGGCACAAAAAAAGTTAGGAATAGAACTCTAGTGACCTCATCAACAGTTTATAATTGACATTTTATGATTTCTGGATGATATTGATATGGCATAATTAATCATTCTGAATCTCGATTGATGAAACGTACATAAGATAAATGCATTTATTGATGCATTTTACTTGTCATTAAGAATAACGCTATATATATATTCTTACTTACAATAATATTAATAGTATTAATATTATATATTATTTTTATAGGTAATAATTATTATTACTTTATTATTTACTTTTAGTCTACTTTTTACTAATTAGTTAGTTTTTCTAGACTAATCTAGAATAACTCCAAGTTATTCTGAAAAACTGAAATTCTCTTCCCTTATATAACAACTTTTGTGATATTTTCAAAAATAACATTAAAGAATGTTTTAAATTTCAACACTTAATTTTTAAAATAAAATTTCTAACATTTATAGATGTTTTTGTATTTTGAAAATTATATTGAATTTCTATTCAAAATGTTCTTTTGATCGAAATAATCATTGTGAAATCGTCATTGAAAATAAAATTAAATAAATTCTGTTATTTGAAAGAGCAACTTTTTTAATACCATTTCATCAAATTATTTATAATAGAAGGGTGAAGTAGAAGAAAAGTTCAGTGATTTCCTCTCATCCCCAGACATTTTCTAATTATTAATTGTTTTAGGGAAGAAGGAAGAGGGCTTTCCAATCCCCTATAGCCATTTAATCTTTCAGAGAATTAAAGCTTAAGGCGTTGTTATTTGATTTCCTGTCACTTGAGAGAAATATTCATAATTAGAGTAATAAATTAAGAACGAGGCAAATGCTCATGATCTATCTTCTAGGCCTTAATTACTAAGGTGAAACAGCATATTTCCCTACTTAATAATAGGCTCCATATGATTTAAAATATATATATATATATAGTAGAGATAGTAATAGAATTTATTTTTGATTATATTATGAATTGGAAAATAATAATCATTTTAAGTCAAGCAATCTCGGTGATTAATGCACCACTTCAGGTTCTACAAAGATTAATTAATTTGCATAATTGAGGAAAACTAAATTTAAAGTTATAACATTTGTGATATTTACCGACCGACGATAGTAAGGGAAGTATTGTTTTCACACCAAATTTCACATGTGGAGATTTTTACATATCTCCACGAATCATGCATTTTCTTAACAGAAAAAAGTATTTTTAGCATGATGTCTGTCCGTATAGATGTGTACAGCCTGAACGGCTGAACGGATTTTGATGAAATTTGGTATATTTACTTAATGCATCAGTGGGATGAATTGATCAACTTTTGGTGCAAATCCGGAAACCGGAAGGGGTAGTATTAGCGATCGACGATAGGAAGGGAAGGGTTATTTTCACACCAAATTTCACATGAGGAGATTTTTTTATATATCACCACGAATCATGCACTTTGTATTGGTTTTATCCTCGGGAAAATCATATTTATTAGTTTTTTCTTGATTTAAAATTATATGACGTCATCCAGCCATTCATGACGTCACAGCCTGGTCTTGCATATATATTATAAATAAAATAAAATTAAAAATGTTTATATTTATTATTTATGTATCCATATCTGTTTTTATTACATTAATAGATATATTAAAATTATTTGAAATTGTTTCTGTAGCTGCTAATTAATTTACTTCAAACCGTCGGTCGGTTCGGACCTGGCCACAGGTCAACTTATTTTATAATAATAAGACCTAACTAAACTTTAGCAGTAAAATTTCCTAAAATTTATATACAAAAAAAAAATAATATAAATAATATCTTAAATTTTATAGATTTTTATTATTAAATTTAAGAAGGAATAGTTTTGTAAATATTTTTAAACTTTCATTTATGTAAATTATAAATTCCTGACCCATTAATAAGAAATTATATTGGAAAAAACTTTTAATTATACAAATAAATAATTATTTAATTTTATGTAGAATAGATTTATTATATTATATTAGATCCCGGCTAAGAATTTAAGAAAATGTTTGTATATTTATCAATAAATAAATATTCATTTAAAGTGGTTGTAAAAGAGCAACCTCTACTTTAAATATAAAATATATAAATATTTCGGTCAAACTCTTCAAAAAGAATATGAAATTACTTGGGACTAATAGATAGTCACCAGTCTAAATCAAGAAATTATGGAGAATTATGAAAATAAATTGGTTAACCAAAAAACAAACAATAAGGACCTGAATTGAAAATACAAAAATATATAAACATATAGATAAATAATTGAAAAAATTAAAATCTATTTAGAATAGAGACTAATATGTCAGTTTCTATGTAAATTCTCTCACCATTCCACCAAACCAGTCATCGTCCCTCACCATTCCCACTACGAACACACCACTTCTACTCTAAAATAAACGAGTCCAATGGGAGCGAAACAGCCAAAGGTAAAAAAAAATCGAAATTATATAATTCATGACTTTACTGTTAGATATGTGTATATATGTATGCATGACTGTATCTGTATGTGTCTGTTTTTGCACCCTCTATTTTTTTATTTCAATTTGTATTCCAAAGATAAATTGTATAATCCTTTTAGGCGAATTGAAATCGCACCTTTTGGACTTTTGCTGTTGTTATTCTATAACAAATAATTTATTAGTTTATATATTTATCTAAAAATTGGATATTTTAAGCGGTTTTATTTTTATTTTGTTTCGCTAAAAATATACAAAAACAATATATGTGTATATATAAAAATTAATAGATATATATCTTACCATTTATTTTATAATAATAAATAGATTATGTTTTTTTTCATAATAAATAAATAATATGTAGTGTTAATTTTATAAATAATAAGAATAATCATAAATATGTATACAAATAAATAATAATATTTTAAAATATTCATTTTTATAAAACATAAATATAAACATAAATAATTAAATTTAATCTAAATATACAAAGTGTTTTTTAGTTTAAAAGGATGATTTTTAAAAATAATAACCAAATTTAGAAACGGTTATTTTCCACATTTCCCTTCTCTTTTATCATCGTCCCTTATCCCCTCACCCAAATAATGGTATGTGCGCATCCAATGGACCACACTGCTCAACGTAAAGCTACATAAATGCCATGCCTCACCACTACAACACTCTGTTAAAATCGTTAAATATTAATTTGTTCAAATGTAATATAGAGAATGAGTGAGAAAAAGAGATAGAAAGATATATATATATATATATAGAGAGAGAGAGGGAGAGAAAAAAAACATAAATAAATAAATAAAAATAAACATTGAAATGGAAAATTGTCATTTTGGGCTTTTGGAATTGTAATTGGATTAACTGCAAATGGATCGTATATTCTATTTAGCAAAATGGATCAACAAATAAAATATGACAAATATTTATAAGAAAAATATATATTTTGTATACTTTTCATTAGAACATTACAGATAAAGATAAATTGGTATACATACTTACTAATATAATAGGTATTATAATTGGGTCTTAGGGAAATTTGATATGAAAATTATCGGTTAAGTTTACTTTAAACGAAAGGCTTTAGTATATACTAATATATTATTTACTTATTCATACTGGAACATATATTGGAAATATAATAAAATATAATTTATAGTAATTAATGTTTAGCTTATAATTATTATTAATTAGTTGTGAAGATATTTTAAAATAATAAAATCAAAATTAATTATTTTTTGGGACAGGTAGTAATATAATTTATTTAAATGGTAAGAAGAGTAGGTGGGGAAAATGATACCTGCATATCTTTTTGTAAGAAAATATACTTATTTACTTAATACCACATTATATTTAAAAAAAATTGGTAATTTTTAAATATTCTTGTTGAATATATTAAATTAATAATTTTTATCATAAATATTCTCTTTTTTTTTCTTTTTTATACGGAATAATACTACTCTTATCATGATTTAAAAGTATTATATTTGATGAATAGGCTATATATTTTAATTCTCAATTTGTGTTTCACATTACATCAACGGCCCTCGAGAGAGAAAGAGAGGAAGATATTTATCTAAAAGTTATCTTCTTCAAAGGAGATTCAATTTAAAAAAGCGATCTCTTTGAATTTTGATAGCAGCAGATGAACCAGATAAGACTTAAGAACGTTACATGTAATAAATAGGATGAAACAGCCCTTACAACCTTCCTGCTCCCCCTTATCCACCGTCTAAACCAGAATCCACTTACTTTAGCGTTGCTTTTCACTAAGAAATTATATTTACAAATGTTAATTTGGAAAAGCAACTAAATAAATTAGCTTTACGAGGATGGATAGATGTTGAGAACTTATTCAGTCTATCCCCACTGCCTTTCCACAACCATCCTAACCAGTACTCTCTCTCTCTCTCTAACTCTTATTAAATATTGAAATTACTTATTGAAGGAAATAGGGGGAAAGTCAACATTTGTGTAATGAGGTATCAAATGAAGATAAAATGAAGGATGAGTAGGGAAAGGAGGAAGAGGGGGAAACGTTTCGATTGTCAAAATCAACACTAAAGTATATATTCAAGATATTGATCAAATGAATGTTATTTTTTATAATAGAACATTATAATAATATTTCTATAATTTCATAAAGATTAATAAAGGAAATTGGTTAAAAACAAAGACATTTGCGTAATGAGGAGTCAAATAAAATTGAATATATGTTTTTAATTACTTTCTAGATATTTGGGAATTAGAGCCATCCATTTTTTTTAGTATGCATTTTAGAAATTTTATAAAAAAAACATTAAAAATATAAATACTGTTTTAGTTTTACTGTTTCAAAATATAAATAAACAACAATAAAGACATTTGGATCATAATCGTCTACTCGTACATGTCAGCAATTTTCAACATATGGAGAGCGAGGGGGGGGAGGCGAGAATATCCAAGGAATAATATTATTTTAAAAGATTGATTAACTGACTAGAAATGAAAACACACATACACATATACATACTCTGTCAGTTTCTATTAAATCGATCTCTATTATTATATTATTTTAACATAATACACTAAAAATAAATAAAATTCAATTTAACATCAGCTGCCTCCACTATCAGTTGCTGGTTCTATACATGAGGAAGGCAACGGGAAACCACCGCATTAACATTCCCAAGAAAAATTATCAAGACTGGGCAGCTTCTAAGGCTATCCTAATCATGATGATAGCCAAATTCCAGAAGCGAGACGCCACCTTAAGAAGAAGAATATATATATTTATATACGAATATTTATATAGTTATTTTATTTTTTAATTTTTATCTCTCTGAATTGCTTATTTATTATTTGTTTATTTGATATATTTTGTATTATTTAATAATATTTACTTTTACTACTATAATTTTTTAATTTTATATGATAGTCAAGTTTGTTCATTTTCGTTTTGACTAAACAGGAATGAATTGAAATGTTGAATCTTCACATGCATTATTATTTCATTACATGATGGAAAGAAAAAAATAATCATTTTTTTCTTTAGAATGATTTGTTCTTTTAATATTTATTTTTTTAATTTAATATTTTATTAAGCAAATTACACTCATTATTCAGAAATACAAATATATAAAAATAAGTATACATATTTATATTTATTTTAATTCTAAATAAAAAATAATTGCAACTTATTTTGTGGTATGTAAGGCGGGAGAATTATCTAAGAGAAAATATTATTTAAAACAATACCTCTCTTACTATCGTCGGTCGGTAAAAATTGATTAACAGTTTCAAAGGAAAGGACACATACACATAGACAAAAACCCTTGTTTTGGAAGTTGGTTAAAAATAAACTAAAAATGGAATCCAAAGCACTCTATATACATTGTGGCAAACATTTTTTGAAAGCGGTGGGTGATGAAAATAATAATTGAAAACTCGGCCACGAATAAATAAAAGAAGTCCATGGACTAAGTTATATTATTTTAATATAATATTTAATGTACTACTATACCCAATAAACATTATATATATATATATATATATATATATATACTATTTGGCATTTTATTTCATCATTTATAATTTAATTATAAATTTTGGCATTTTTGAACAAGAGGACAGGTAGAGACAAATTTCGATATATATAAAATGAGATGAGTTTTATTTAAAATTAAGATCTAGTAAAAACAAAATAAACAAGACCTACTATAAAAAAATTAAAATTTTTTTTTAAAAGAAAAGAAATGATGATTTAGCCATTTTGTCTTTCCTCTCTTTACTCTTTGTCTTCTCGTCTTTCTTCAAGATGATAGATTTCATTTTCACTGCTTTAATGGCCGAATCTAATGGTCGCAAATTCCTCGTCACTCCATCTTCATGAAAAGAGAGATGGTGAGAAGGTGTGTATGTCTGTGTGTGCCGGTGACGATGCTCATCCCCTTCCCCCAAAGGTCGTTTTCGACGTGCGTGCTCGACTATCCAAAGGAGAGATGCTCTACGTGAGCTCACCAGACGATGCATCAACATTAAGTGGCCAAAAAGGATGAAGGGGAGTCGGGAAGGAGAAATGGACTGGACCGGAAGGGTCGAGTACTCATGTGGAGGGGTAGAGAGGGTTCATACACGATGGATGACTCCCTGACGCTGTCACTGTCCACCAATGCCGAAAGAACAGTACTACCAAGGGCTACGGAGGGTCAAAGAGGAGGGGACTCTTTTGTAACATACTTGACTCAAGCACTGTCCAGACAAGTTGTTGTGCACTCTGTCTTAAGAACTTCCCCCTCTTCACAAAAACAAAATAACAAAAAAAACTCTTAATTGATATTTCACTCTTCAATTTTTCATCCAAATCAATCAAATAGAGTTTTTTTTCTTAATGGGAATATAAAATAAAGAAAACTGCTTGAAGAGGTCGAAGTTACTCAAGGGAGACTTTTTAATTGATAATTTATATATATTATTTATAACAACATTATATTTTAAATGTATTCATGAAAAGATCTAACAAAATCATTAATAATAAAAAAAAATGTATTTGTAAAGAGGAAAGAGGGATTTTTAATCCCTTCTAAGCCGCCATTCCATCCCTAAACTCAGCCCTTGGAGAATGTCAAAGATGAATGGAAAAAATGATAAACCTCTCTATTTATTAAAATATCCTGTCATGGTTGGTTATAGCAAACATTGACAAAAAATTTTAGCTTGTCAAAGTTTGATTTCATATATTTCAAACAAAGAATAATAGTATGAAAGTGCATTATTTACAAAAAGTATTAGTGAAATTAGATTTGTAGTGAGAAGGGATCATTTTCAGTGAAAAATAGAGTTTCGATTTGGATGTAGGACCAAAAAAAAACAGTCTCGCAAGTTATGAGGTGTGGGACAGAGAGATGGCTGGCCTTTGCAATCGATATTTTCCCAAGACGCGATTTTCCCAAAACAACGGCCGTCGAGTCTCGGCGGCCGTCTTTAATTGAGAAGTGTTGTTTTCCACGGCTTTATTTATCTTCGCACCTGCTACCACGAACCGAATCCCTCGCTTAATGCAAACGGTATTAATTCACTATCGATTCCATTACAAATCTCAATTCCACTTACTCCTCATCCCTCTCTTCTTAATTCAGCTATCCATCTCTTAACCATTCACTACCCGCTGCGACACTCATAAACCAAAACTGCTCACCCGACTACCCTCCCCCTTCCCACACGATCACAATATCATTTCCCCCCAAAAAAATCTCCAATTGTCTTTCTTCTTACTTAGAATTCAAGTTGGAAACAAATGAAGATTCTTACCTATCAAGATTTAATTCAATTTTTTTTCCTTTCTCTTTTTTTCTCTTCATTGTATTTTTAGAATTGAATTATTGAAAATAATTGATCGATTTTAACAGATTGGAAATTTAAACAAATAGATTAAATAAAATATTAACATTATAAATAATTTAAATAAAATTACACTAGTAATTTTTAATTTATTATCAATATATATAGGTAGATAATAGAAATAATATATATATATATAATATAAAAGATAGAGAAATTATCTACACACAATAACGTCTATTGGTTAATGTATTAAAATATTATATTAGTTAGTTTTGATTAATTAGGTCAAACAAAATTTAATAAATATATAAAATTGATTATAATCATAAAATTATTCATATTATTTTCAAATGTGTTCATATAAAATAGGATTGTGAAGTTATATTTAAAAATATATTATAATATACTCAAATATTTATTTTATTATATATTAATATAATATTAACACATTATATTATTATTTAAATATTTTGTTTTAAAATAGAAAACTATTTAAATTATAAATATATATATTATAAGAAGATAAGTAAATAAATATTAATATATTCATGTAAATATCTTATCTTCATGATACGGAAATTCATTTACAGTTCACTTCCTTATTACTACTATTATAGTAACTATAAGAGATACAAAATTGGTCAAATTAGTCAACAATTTTTATATCAAGAGACTATTTAAATAAAAATCAGTAGTTATCAAAATGAAACCTTAATTTTCTTTAAAAAAAAACCTCTGGTTTATGATCATCCTATATTGTATTCATTGCCAACAAACTTTCAAATGTGAAAAAAAATATTTTATGGACACTGTACCTCTGTAATTATAATATATATAATAACAAATTATTTCCCCTTTAGTTTTTATTATCAAAAAATATATATTTTTTAGTTAATGATTAAAAATTTAAAAAAATCAGACTTTCGTATTAGGTAGAAAAAAAAAACAATAAATAAAAAAAAATAAAAATAAAAAAAGTGATACGACAAAAAAATGTGGAAGTAAATAATTTATTTCAAGTGAAAATTCACATCTGTGCCGGGGCATCATTCTCTGGATTCTCATTTAGGGTGTTTAAATATTTAGGCCAACCTTCCAACCCCTTTGAAACAAAAAAAAAGACAGCATATTGACAATATACTTAGCAACAGCTATCTAAAGTCTTTTAGATATTTCTTAATTAATAATAAAGGGCAAGGATAAAGGAAAATCAATGACTTTCATGTTGAAGATACATATACATATTTAATACCTATATGTATTTGTATAATAATTCTCTAATAAAGAAATAATTCATAAATAATTATATTTAAAAAACCTCTGACTTTTGTAAATCCTATGCAAGGACAACGACTATTAAGTCAGTTATAATAACTAGGTGTCCTATTATCAGTAGAACGCGCCCTATCAACCATTACATTGGTTTTCTTGGTCGGAGGCTTATCTTTTATCAAGTAACTTCATAATTTTTAACTCGGAGGCTGGATTGACTCCATCCCATAGACCCCAGCTAGAGAAATTCCTTTGGCAGGACTTGGAACGAGAATGTGAGCCAACGATGCTGTCCCCTACACTAGAGAAATATATTTATATATGATAAATAATTATTATTATACATATAATCATAATATTACATTGAATAGATGTTTTATTATTTATAAAAATCTTTTTAAAAGCTTATTAATATTTACTATATAATATAGAAATTTCATAAAACATATGTTTAAAGATTTTCGTAATTTTTGTGAATTATTTAAATGTGAAATTTCAATACAATGGCATAAATAAAAATAATTTTATTATTAAGTTATTTACAATTATTTAAGGAAAAGATATACTTTCAATATCGTATTTCTATATTCTTTATATTCGTATCAATATGTCCTAAAGGAGAAATAGAGAGGGAGAGAAAAATGGAGATAAAAGGATTTTATGTAAAATCAATTCCTATGAATATAAACTATCTAAATATAACATTTCCTAAAACTAAAAGAAATTTGAGATGGTTTATAAAATAACAAACAAAGCGAGCATTCTATTTTGATGAATAACTAAGGAACTAACTAGAACAACAAATATTATAAAAGTATAAACATAGCAGATTATCTATCTAATCTTATTATGCTAGCTAAAATTGTATGTATATATGTATATATATTTGTAAATGAAGAAACCGCTCGAACGATTTTTTTTGAAATTCACACCATAGATTGTATTTATAAAGAAAAATCGAGTTTTATTAATCACATCTCTGGGAAAAATCATCTTCATTAGTTTTTTCTTAATTTAAACGTCACCCAGCCCTTCATGACGTCACAGCCATGGAGAGAACATTTGGAATAAAAGTTGTCGCCTATTATTTTTTATTTCAATATTTTTAATGTTTATACAATAATTTTTATTTTATAATCTATAAAATAATTTAATTATTTTAAAAAACGACGATCTTCCATTACAATTTTTTTTACATTTTCTACTGATGGATTGTGAATCCATTCTCATCTTATAACTGAAATTTTGTCGAATAGAAATAGGCTATATTTCTTGGATTAATTTTTAAGATAATTAAAAATTTAATTTTATCAAATAAATATCTAATTATTCTCAGGTAAATTTATGTATTTCTTAATATTATTGTTATAGTTGTAATTTTTTTAAGTAATTTCTTTTTATTTTAATTTTTATAATTAAGCTAAATATCATTTAATATTTTTTAAAGGTATTAATTTAAATAAATACATATGTTTTAAATTTTTTTTCATAATCATTACATAGTATAAAACAAAGTCGATCTCTCTGTCCCTATAAACGCTTCAATCTTTAAAACAGGGCAACGGATTTTGATGTTGTTTTTAATAGATCATTTTTTTAACTTAATTACCGAGCCGGGGCTCGGGGTCCCGGTACTTAATATTATCAGCCAAACCCAATAATAATGAATTTTTTTTAAATTTAATTACCGAACGGAAGCTCGGGGTCCCGGTTCTCTATTTCTATATATCAAACAAATGAGGATGTTCATTTTCATCGGTTTGAGAAAACAATGAAATTCCTTAAAAACTATGCAACCAACTTTACTTAGAAAAGTTTCAATTGTCAGATCTTCAGGGGATCTATTTAAATCAACTGATGACTTCGAATTTAAAAAGATTTAAATTCTAAAGTTTATTTTATAAAATATTAATTTTTTTATCAACAAAATATAATTAGCGTATAAAAAATACTTGGAACGCCACGCTATTACTCGACCCTTTAACAAATTTATACAATTTTTTAATTATTTATTAGAATAA
Source organism: Labia minor (assembly GCA_963082975.1). NCBI lineage: Eukaryota > Metazoa > Arthropoda > Insecta > Dermaptera > Spongiphoridae > Labia > Labia minor. The sequence goes on from OY720344.1 coordinate 46,625,508, forward strand.
ATTTAATGTTTTTCTTTAAAATGGTACAAATTAACTCGATTTCCATTTCAAGATAAAAATAATATACTTGATAAAATTTTTAATCCTATATTATATATATATGTAACAAAGTCACTGCTATATAGTACCCTTTAGTCACCGCCATCTGTTAGTGATATTGTTTGTATTATTTATAAGAATCAACTAACTAATTTTAGAATGGATTAAAGACGAATATAAATTGTAATAGGATAAGTTTTAATTAGAATTATTAGTTAATAATTTATATTTGGCATTTGTAAGAATTATCTGGAAGAATCAACTTTAGAATCGATTTCTTTACAGGTAATTTATATTTCTAATATTGTAAATAATCAATGTAAAAAAAAATTAATATTGAATAAAATTCTTTACAGAGAACGAAATCGATTTAGTTACCAGAATCCCTGAACATACTTATAAATCGATTCTTTTCAAGATTGGAAACATGCCTTCTGATATAAAGATTCACATCGTTAAGGAATTTGAAGAAGGAAAATTGGTGAATAAAATCAAGACCATAAAATTTCTGGGCAGTGATGAAATATATGCATTCCCAACGGAGAGCCAGCATGAAAGTGAACATCAGGACCTCTTTCAGCTAAGTACAGTGAAATTAGGATGTAAGAGTATGTTAAAACAGGGAAATTTCAGAAACATAAATATTGCATTGTCAGAAAAATTAAAAAAAAGATATTTAGATGAAAAAGATAATTTTATATTTGATGGATATATGCTGGAAGAAGTTTTTGTTGAAAATATAGAAAAATCTAATCCATTAGAGATGAAACTGGATTATAATTATGTGAATATAAATATATATCAAAGAAACCATATAGAAGTTCTTTGCCTGATCAGAAGGAAATTGAAAAACAAGTAGAGAGGTTACAGGAGGCAGGTCTTATAGAAGAATCATCTTCCCCTTTTGCTGCTCCTGTAACAATGGCATACAAGAAGGATGAAGCTGGAAGAAAAAGGTTGTGTTGCGATTTCAGGGAATTGAATAAGTTAGTTGTACCAGAGAGTCAACCGTTTTTAAGAATAGAAGATATAATGGTAAAAGCAGGCGATTGTTCATGGTTTTCTGCGTTGGACATAAACTCGGCTTTCTGGTCAATTCCTGTAAGAAATAAGGATAGAGAAAAATTAGGGTTTGTCACACAAAAGGGCCATTGGCAGTGGAATGTTTTACCTTTCGGATTAAGAATCTCAAGTAGTGTGTTTCAAAGGATACTCTCAAACTTATTAAGAAGAAATAAATTAGACAGTTTTTGTGTTAACTACATTGACGATATATTAATCTTTTCAAATACATTTGAGGAACACATGAAACATATTGAGTTAGTATTGGATATGATTAAAAGAGAAGGATTCAAATTAAAATTAATAAAATGCATATTTGCAAAGAATTCTGTTAAATATTTAGGACATATTATAGAAAAAGGGAGAATAATGCCTTACAAGGACAATCTCATAGCAATACAAAAATTTGAAACACCTAAAAGTAAGAAAAACATAAGACAATTTTTAGGAAAGGTAAATTTTTATTATAAATACATTGAAAATGCTGTGAAACTCCTGGAACCATTACATAATCTACTAAGAAAAAATGTTAATTTCAAATGGGATTGTAAATGTGAGGAATCTTTTAAATTAATAAAAGAGTATTTATGTTCGAGTCCCATATTAAAAATATATGATGAAAAAAAAGAGGTGTTCATATACACGGATGCAAGTGGAGAAGGTTTAGGCGCCGTCTTTAAACAGCCTGATGATGATGGTTTTCTACATCCAGTTGCATATTTCTCTAAAAAGTTGAGTAATGGCCAAAAGAAAAGAAAAGCTATTTATCTAGAGTGTTTGGCTATTAAGGAAGCAATTGTTTACTGGCAACACTGGTTAATAGGAAGAAAATTTAATATAATCTCAGATCATAAACCTTTGGAGACTTTGCGTGTGAAAGCTAGAACAGATGAACCTCTTGGGGATCTTATGCATTATTTGTCTCAGTATGATTTCAAAATCATGTATGCACCAGGATCCTCAAATGTGGAAGCAGACTCTTTGTCTCGAAATCCAGTGTTAGAAAGTTTTGAGAATGAAGAGGATGTCTTAGAAGTAGTGAATTTAGTGACAATGAATGAGATTATAGATGATCAGAAATTAAATGAGCATGAAATAAAAAAGTCAATTGACATAAATTATAAAGGTAATATTTACTTTAAATGTACAAAGGCAAATCTTAGAATATATATATCAGAGAGATTAGGTTTGGAATTGTGCAAGAAAGTTCACAAAATTTATGGACATATTGGAGTAAAACAAATGATAAAGATAATAAGACCACAATATTATTTTAAAAAAATGGATAAAATGATTAATAATATATGTAAAAATTGTGAAATTTGCATTTTAAATAAGTCAAGAAAGGGCAGAGTTATTGGTTTATTGTCACAACTAGGCCCAGCTAAAGAACCATATGAAATAGTTTCAATGGACACAATAGGAGGATTTGCCGGAAATGGATCTAAAAAAAAATATCTCCACTTATTGATTGATCATTTAACCAGATATATTTATGCAGTACCATCGGAGACACAATCAGCACGGGATTATATAAGATTAATTAAAAAAATAGAAAAGCCTAACAAAATAAAATTATTATTATGCGATCAATATAGTGCAATAAATTCTAGAGAATTTAAAAACTTTGTAAAAATCGAAGACATAAATATAGTTTTTACGGATGTAGATTGCCCGGAATCAAATGGAATGGTTGAACGTGTAAATCAGACGATTGTGAATAGAATAAGATGTAAAATAAATGAAGGAAATAAAAGATCTTGGGTGATTGTATTAAATGAGTGCATTGAGGAATATAACAAAACAATTCATACAGTGACAGGTTTTGCTCCAAAATATCTATTATATGGAATAAAATCAGAAATAACACCAGATAGTTTAGCGAGAGTAAGTAGTGTAAAAGAAGATAGAGAAGAAGCTATTAAAAACTCTTTAGTTAGTTTTCAAAAAAATAAAATTAATATTGACAAGAGGAGAAAGGAATTAAAATTTAAAAAAGGTGATTTAGTGTACATTGAAACAGGAAATAAGATAAACAGAAGAAAGTTGGATCAAATACGAATGGGTCCATTTCATGTGATAGGACAATTTTCAAACTCAATATATGAAATAGACTGTAAGAAAAAAGGAAAGGATTCCACATTAATTCATGTAAATAAGTTAATACCTTATAAATTGTAAAAAAAAAAAAAAAAAAAAAAAAAAAAAAAAAAAAAAAAAAAAAAATTAATTAATTTTTTTTTGTGAGGATGGGGGAGATGTAACAAAGTCACTGCTATATAGTACCCTTTAGTCACCGCCATCTGTTAGTGATATTGTTTGTATTATTTATAAGAATCAACTAACTAATTTTAGAATGGATTAAAGACGAATATAAATTGTAATAGGATAAGTTTTAATTAGAATTATTAGTTAATAATTTATATTTGGCATTTGTAAGAATTATCTGGAAGAATCAACTTTAGAATCGATTTCTTTACAGGTAATTTATATTTCTAATATTGTAAATAATCAATGTAAAAAAAAATTAATATTGAATAAAATTCTTTACAGAGAACGAAATCGATTTAGTTACCAGAATCCCTGAACATACTTATATATATATATATATATATATATATATATATGTATATATATATATATATGTATATCTTCAGTTATAAATTTTTTTGAATATCTAATAGACTGTTTTGACCAAGAACTACTGCTAATAATTTAAATTTTGAAATTATATTACCCTATATACTCTTTATATATAATAATATATATATTAGCAAATTATTTATTAATTATTCTTTAAGTTTATTAACGAGACAACTCACCATTTCTACCTTGATATCCTTCAAATATATATATATAATTTTTTCTTTTTATTTAGAATAATCAAATATAATTTAAATTATCTAATATAATTTCTTGTAACAGTTTTTTCTTTAATATTACTATTTTTTAATAAGAGAAAATTAACAAAATACAGATCTATTTGTCTTCATAAAAATTATCTATTGAGTGAATTTAAAAAAAACCGTTAAGAGGATAAAAAATCTCAAAAATATACAAATATATATAATTTTTGCTAGTATAAGACAATATTTATATTTATATATAGGCATTTATAAGATAATATAATATTTATTTATTTAATGTTGAAACAATTATTAATTTTCATGTTTTATTGAGTTATATTCATTTATATATGGTAAATATAGGATATATGGTAAAATATGATGTTTGTTGGTGGTTCTTAAATTAAATTTCCTTGAATAATAATAAAATTCTCATTCTCTATCTATATATATAAAAAAAGGTTTTTGTCTGCACATTGCTCAGAATTTAAAAATTTTTGCATATCTTCGCGTTTCATGACCTCTAGAATCCAAAAGTGACTTTAGAATTTTTCACGTCTGTCTGTCTGTCTGTCTGTCTGTCTGTCGGTCTGTCTGTCCGGAAAATTACTATTTTATAGACTCAGAATTGGCTGAACCGATTTCTTTGAAATTACATCACAATATTCTTATATACCTCTAGAGTAACATAGGCTATAAATTTTATTAATATCTTATCAATAACCGCAGAAATTAATTTTTTAAAGTTTATATAATTCTCCGTGTTGTTCATTCAAGAGCAGCTCGCGGCTCACTGTCGGCCTAGCGGAATCATTTCAAACAATGAATTATCATAGCGATTCCCAATCGAAGAATTATTATAATATTTCGCTTTTTATTTTAAATTCTAATATACAAATATCAATTCAATTAAATAATTTATTCTAAAAGTTCTCAATTTAATTAAAATATTTATTAGATCATATTTTTATCTTAAATTATTTTTTATTTAATTGAATATTTCTTCTTTTCTATAATATATATATAATAATATATAAATTTTATCATTGAATAATAAAAAAAAATATTATTTAACCTGAATTAAAATGACTGAATTATATTATCTTTGTTTTTTATTTTAATTTAATTACTCTATTATTAATTAACTATATATATATATATATATTATATAAAAATTAAAATATGATGATATAAAGTTGTTTTAAATTTTTGACATTTTTAAATTGGGTATATTTTTTAAATTTATTAAAATGTCTTTTTTATTTATTATGTTTAAAAGATTCATTTTTATTATGTGATATTAATAAAAAATAACGATGCTCTGTGCAAGTCGAATCATGTTGCACATAATTAAATAACAATTGCCAAACAAAGAATATAATATTTTTTTAAATTCTTATATTTAAATATCATTTCAATTAAATAATTTATTCTAAAAGGTCTCATTTTAATGCAATTTATAATTTTCTTCTAATTCAGATTTAGGACAAATCGTACAACATTATATCAAATCTCGCTAAGAACATTCAATATTGTACACAAATTATTCAGAGTATTGGCTAAGCGTATCACTCACAATCAGTTTATATTGAAATTTATATAAATTAACAAAGTAAAAATTTTTATTTGTTTAAATTTTATTATAATGAATCAAAAAAAATTAAACATGATTAAGAGAAGCAAAAAACTTAACAGAAAATAACTGTTGGATGGAGGTCGGGCATGACAGAAACTGTAAGCGAAATCTTCATATTGCGACGAATAATTTTCAAATCCCCTAGCACCACAGAATTTAAGTTTCTTTTAAGGAAAATAACTATGATCTAAAAAAATTAATAAATGAACTTAATAATAAAAAAAACAAATAAATCAATTAATTTAAATTAATACTATTAATGAATGTATATATTGGTAATTTATCTATAGTTTTATACCGTTAATTTTTATAAATTGTTTCAAGTCTCTAACTTTGCATTTTCTCAAGTTTCATTATAATTAAAAATATTCAATAATAATCTGACAATGAAAATAAAATATCAAAATGTAATGATCAAGAAATATTATACTATTATAACAGAGAAAATACTTAAGAACCATAGGCGGAGGAAATATTAGGAGATATCATTGCGGGTTCAGGCCAAATCGATCAACATTAATTAAGATATTTTCATTATGACAGATATTAGGAAAAAAACCGTGAATTCAATATTTCTGTTCACTAATTATTTGTAGACTTTAGTAAAACATACGCATGACTCAATAGATCCGGATAAACTTTTTCAAATTTTCAATCTTCAAATTTCTCTTGAAGGTAGTAAAGAAAGAATAAGATGCGGAAATCAATTGTAAAATATTAGGTTACTCAGACGACTTAAATATAATAGGAGATTCGGCAATTGCAATTACAGATAGCGAGGAAAATTTAATGGAGGTTTGAAATTAATAGTGATAAGAAAAAATATTTAGTAACAAAGAGGAAGAGTATTAACATACAAAATCTTAAGATACAAAATGTAGAATTTGAATATGTATAAAAATTGAATGTAATCACGAAGGATAATAATATTTGAGAAGAATTTAAATCGGGGTTGCAATCGGGAAACGCCTGTTATCTGCAATAAAGAGGCTTATCTCTTCAAAATTATTATCAAAGGGAATATATAAAAAGATTATTTTGCCTGTTGCATTATATGGGTGGGAGGCATGGTCTATGACCCTTGGAGATGAGAGTAGATTCAGAGTATTTGAGAATAGGATTCTTCCCTGCATTTATTGGCCAAAGAAAGATGAGGTCACCGGGTATGAGGGAGACTGTATAACAAGAAATTGCATGGCCTCTCTGCATCTTCAGAAATAGCTAGGGTTATAAAAGGGAAAAAGCTGCGATAGGCAGGGCACGTGGCTAGAATGGGAGAGGAAAAAGATATTGGTGGGAAGACCGATTGGAAAACGTCCGCTTGGAAAACCAATGACGCGTAGGAAGGGACGTAAGAGAGATGGAACAAGGGCTCAGGATAGGGACACTTGGAGAAATGTGGTTGCTAAGAACTTTAGAGTATCTTTGAGCCACATAGGTAGATAGATATAACATATACAATAATAATATATATAATTAATATAGTGATTAAATTAAAATATATTTTTTAAATAAGAACACAAAAAGAAATGAATGTTTTATGTAATATACTGATTGAAACAAAATGGATGAAAACCTTTTAATACTTTCAACCACCAAATACTATGTACAACTCGGGGGTACAGGGGGCGGAGCCCCCGTCTAGGTGTGAAGAGCGCCGAAGGCGCTCTGAGCAGCTAGTATTAAATAAATAACTAAAATATTATATATATAAAATCTCTGTCAATAATGAATTTATAATTTCAAATTCAAACATGAAGGATCAGATGAAAGAGTTATGAAATTGGAAAGATGAAAGTGGAAGGGGAGAATATGAAGCAGTGAGAAGAGAAAGGGGAGATTTAGATGAATTAATTTGCTAGTTTGGCCGTTAGAATCAACCCTTCACCCTATAGCATATTGTTTGTCCCCCTCCCCTCTTCCACTCTCTCTCTGTCTTTTAAACTCAAAAACTTTTTAATGAGACCATCGACTTTATCTCTCTGTCGCTCATTAGCCTTGCCTCAAACCATTTTTCCTTTACACGAACTCTTAATCTCATTTTACGTTATCTATACATTACAATTTTAAAATTTTATTTATAAATTAGATTTGATAAGCTTTATTTTTGTTTAAATCACATATTTATTTTATTCAATTATAAGCACATATCCAAATTTGTTATAATTTCACAAAATCGGTCGTAAATATATTTTTTTTCTTTTTCTCTCTTGTCGCTCTAGGCTAAACTTTCGTGTTAGATCTCAGGAACCACATAATGAGTAACCTCTTCTTTCAATTGTCTTTATCTTGAGCCTTCTCTATTCAATTCCTATCTTTGTCCAATTTTCTCAATTCTTTTTTTAATAAGCATGACCATCGCATTTTGGTATACTCACCTATTGGAAAAGATTATGGATAACAGTCGTCCTCAATTAGTTTTCTAAAAAAATAAATGACCATGGTCCATTTATTAGGTAATGATATTTCTTAAGAGAAAAATTAGTAAATATTGAAAGTTTCACTTATATTTAAATATACTAGTATTTAATTATAGATTTAATTTTTCATTGTTTTCCCAACACTAATATTTAACAATAGTGATACGATAAATTTGTGTGATGCGCATTTATAGAGTTATTTTTTTAAAAAGTAGATTAAAGAAATGTATTAGAACTTATAATGCCTCAGGATAATTCATGAAATAAATTAAGGCAGGTAAAGGGAAAGGGCATACCTATATACACGTAAGGATTAAATTGAAGCAATGAATACGACAAAAAGACTTCTTTTTTTCGTAGAGAAAAGAGATACTGCACCCATTTATATATCTAGTATTATATGAAAAAGAAAGGAAGAGAAACACATTTGTAGCATCTGTCCCTTACCTATAAAAATACGTTCTTTGTTTAGGTAGAAATGTGCGAGTGCTATTTTATGAAATATGTGGTTCAATTCTGAAAAATGGCCAGTAGAAGAAAGAAAACATGCTTGGTTGATAGTTAATATCATACTTATTTCATTTTTACTTTTATATGGTAAATAAATTTAACCAAACAGTCATTAAACACATTTCTTTTTTAAAAAATTACATAAAAGAAACAAATGTACGAACTGTAAATTAATTTAAATCATCATAGTATTTTAGAACACCAAAACACAACATCTGAATAAAATTCTTGAAATATTGAAAAATTTAACATAATTAACTAAAATTTAGTTACTAAATGGAATGTAATTTTAGAATTTATAATATGCGATCAAAAAACAAAAAAAAATACTGTTTTATTTTTAAGATTTAAAAAAGTATATATTTTTAAGTATCTATATAAGATTTAAAATTCTTAGAAAGTCAAAAAAATTAAGATTAATAATTTTGAAAGAAGATTTGACAAATTGTTTTTTTTTTCTTCTCATGTTTAGAATGAATGTTTTGCAAAGTAATGGTGGAATTATTATTTTTAAAATGTTACAAAACATATTGGAAAAAACATAAATAAAAGATGTGGTTATTAATCATTCTGGTAGATCATTTCCTTTCGTTATAAATATCATACTCATTATACTCATAAAGTAAAGATAAATAAATTAAAAACAGGTCATATGTAAATAAATTAACAGTTGCTCGTTTCGCCTATAGTATGTATATACGGAGATATCAAGTAAATTATATACGAACGCACAATACATGTATATATTTATACAGGTGATGTTAATTAAAAGATTAAAAAGGTACAATGTGGTCACCGGGAAGGATGTTCTTTAGTGGTTGTTTTTAAATAATTGAATATGTATATATGATGTTGTGTGATATGTTGCAAATGGGGAAAACTGTTATAAATAAAAGAAAAACCAACGTAATCCAAAGGATTAGTTCTTTTTACTTTACAAATACCCTATAGCTATAGATAAATAATAGATAAAGAGTACAAATGTGTAAGTTTACAGCAGATGGAGAAATAATAAATACAGAAGAAAAATAAAATCGTTTATTTAAATGTTAAGTTTATTTACTCTTATTTATTTATTTTATAATGCTTTTAGCTTTTTTATATATAAACAGTAAATAAATGCTGTTCTGAATTCAGAGAAATTTCAGTTTTAAATTTTGAAAAAATAGAATGTACGAGGGCAGGTGAACAAGTCCGTGACTTTTTGAATGAAACACAGGTCAAGGATAAAAAATTATTTTATTTTTCAACGTAGTCTTCTTTGAGCTCTATACACTTCCAATTTGTATACACTCCAATACACTCCAATTTTTTTAACCCTTCCAAAAAGTAAGATTTGTCGAGGGTATCAAAATAGATTTACTTGTGAGATTTCATCGTTGGAGTCAAATCTCCTTCCGCCGAGCCATTTCTTCAGGTTTGAAAGAAAGAAATAATCACTCGGGGTTAAATCCGGAGAATAGGGCGGATGAGGGAGCAATTCGTATCACAATTCATGGATTTTCATGGTAATTCACTTTTTTCCATTTTCTTCTCAAACCACCAGTTTCCTGCAGTGTTGCCATTTCATTCTAATTCTCACGGATTTATTGACCTACTCTAATGCATTATCACCATCAAAATTTAATAATTATTCATCCATTTCAAATTTCCACTTTTCATCCACTTTAAAATTATTATTTTAAATTCTGAATAATTTGTAGCAATTAAATCCTAGATATTTCTCTTTTCGAATTTAATATTATGATTCCTCGACCTCAATTTTAAAAGTCACATCTTCAATCTACACAAGCTTAATTATCAAAAATCGTATTCTCCTACTCTGTATATTTATTAGAATTTAGAAACTTTTAATTAAATTAAATACTTCCTAGTTTGGTAAAAAAAAAACATTTCGCAATCACTCCAAGTCAATTGTTAAATCTAATTTCATCCGTTTAAGAGAAAAAGGTCATAAAACATCTTCTTATATAAAAGATAATTAAACTTTTATGGGAAAACTATCTTTTAAAATGGATAATAAAATCAATAGTTAAGTGAATATTACTTTTTTCATTTAAAAAAAAAAAATTAAATAAGAAATTATCTTTAAAGATAAATTAAAATTTGGAATATTCATTCTATTTTTATATCGAAGTGTACAAATATATATTAATTGTAATCGCTTCAGTCTATAAACTCACAATTTCTCCCGACATATGGGAATGTAAAGTAATATGTTATTTAGATTCTTCAGATCATGAAACGTAAAGATATGTAAAATATTTTAAATTTTAAGCAGTTTGCATATCTAAACCTTTCAATACATTTGTAATATAAAATAAACATTTTTTATTTAATATGTGTATTTAACCGTATAAATAGATTTCCATGAAACTAAAGAGATGAAAAATTACTTACAATATTCTCTTTCAAAGTGTAAATAATGCAGAACTCACCTGAAAAATAAGAAAAGAAAATTAATTTGAATTTTGTATTTAGATTTAAAAAAATGGAAGGTAAACTCAAATTAAAATTTGATAAGTACGATATAAATTTTATTTTTTTTTTAAATTGTGAAAATAATTAAAGAGAATCAGAGGAATTACTAGTATGAAATAGTATTTGAGATGAGGTTTTATATTTTTTTAAATCAGAAGAAATGTTTATGAAAATTTTATTTCCAAATTGATTAAACAGTCTATATATATATATGTCAACTTATTTTGAAATAAAATAAAAATAAATCAAGGAATAAATCGAAATAATGGATAAAAAACAAAAAGTCTTAATTGTAGTGTTGTTAGAACAATATAATTCATTTTATTTCACTGTAACTAATATATGTTACATATTTCGTCATAATTACTGGAAATGTTTAAATGTCAATAATGATGAAAACTCAACATATTTTTAGCAACACTGCATTTTCGTTTCTAATTTTTGCTGTATCTAATATATATTTAAAAATAATAGATTTTATTTTTGATTCATTAAATTTATTCTCTATTTGTTATTTGTTATTTAAAATACATATTATATCAATTTATATTTAGAAATATTTTGATATTTAGTTTCCAAAATATATATTTAAAAACTAATTACTAATATAACTTTAATTATAGATTTATTTTTTTAGTTATTAATTAATGGGTGTATCCGCTTGATACATCGACTATAGAGGCTTGTAAGACCTAAAAAATAATAGAAAGCTATTGTTCCTGAAAATTGAAAGTGGGAGGAAATGGAAGGGGATGAATCCTTAATATATATTAATTTTGCTCGAAGGCTAAAAAGAGGAATTAATATAATATTGCGATAGTTACCTCTTCTCTTCTATCGCACCTTGAACATTAAGTGGACTGTATTAGAGGTCTATGTTTAATATATTAAGAATTTGGAATTGAAAAAAGCTCGCTAAATAAACACTGTAATTAACTTTTATAATATTTAATTAAATTAAAATTAGGTTCAATTAAAAACGGATTAATTATATTTAGGGTCACCTAAATATTTTTTTTTTTTATCAACTTAAATCTAAATTTTCAATCTAAAATTAATATAGTTCAAAGTGTTCATAAGTGCACTTATCTGACCACCGGGAATTGAATTAAATGGGGGTTTACGCTGCCGTTCGCTGCCTGGATGTCTTCTCTGCTGGTTTCGCAATTGATCCAACGATCAATTGGCTTTGGACCCTCCTCGAGTTTCCAACGGGATGAATGGACCAGCACGGATCCAAAGGTAGAGATGATCCCCTCAGGAATCACTGGGTTTGCCCCCTCGGAACAAACTCTGGAGCACAGGACCGGCGGCTGCAATCTGTAGCCTCGTCGACGACCCCAAAAGCACCGCGTTCGAGTTGTAAATTCGAACGGGTCGAATAAGGCGTCGGTGGGCCAAAAAGCCCCAGTAAGCAGTGGACGAGCAGATAAAAAAAACAGGCCGCAGCGACAGACAAAGGCAATAGCACTCGGGCGACAGGGACAACAGCAGCGGGGCTTCAGAGAGCTCGGCCTGTCTTTTTATATGTAGATAGTAAGGGAGGGGGGTGGTCAACCTCATGAATTTATGACAATAACAATTAAATATTTAAAACTATAAATTAAATTAACTTAAACATATTAAACTACATTATATAATTAATTAACACTAATATTTATAAATATTAAATTAATTACTATTTAAACTTAGTCAGAGGGCGGGAATTCAAATTTATTTGAATTCAGGTTCCATGCGGAAACATCACTCCCCCCCTTGACGGACTGTCAAAATCTATTTAAATTTACGCTATCGGGTAGCAATGTAATTTTGTTGATCGAAAGGTTATATTCTCCCCTCTCGGTCTTTATTTTAACCCCCTGTACCAAATTGTCCTTTCCTCGAAAGGTTTTAATGATTTTCCCCAGTTTCCATTGCAAGGGGGACACGCCGGAATCGGGTATCAATACCAATCTATTACGCAAATCACTAGGGTTCTCCCGAAACCACTTTTTACGAGATTGCCGATTGGTTGAATAACTTTGCCTAGGATCACGCCTAGAGCCAGGTAGCCTATTTTCCCCTACCCTTTCCCCATTGGACCCTTGTTGATATGAATTAATATATTTACAAGGGCCCATTAGAACCCACCCCAGGTGGGTGTCTTGCGCTTTTGGTAAATCCCTTCTAAATACTTTCGTTTTCGATTTCATTAGAAGGGGATATATTTCTGCTCCGAGAATTATATCAATGCCTGCAGGTATGTTAAATTCTGGGTCGGCTAATTTATTACCTGCCGGCAGTGTGAAAGGGGGGATCCTTACCTGTTGTATTGGCTGTTCACTTGTTAATTTTTCCAAAACAAGAGGTGCTATTTTATAATTTTGCGATGTACAGAAATGAGGGCTTAAAGTGAGCTGAACCTTCCCTTTTACTCTCATTGACCGGCCACTCAAATTGAATAGACTTGTAGAGGTCTTTTCAATTTTATGACCGAGTCGTTTCGCCATTGAAAGCGAAACACAGCTTACCTGTGCCCCACTATCTAATAGACACCTAGCCTTTATCAATTTTCCCTCGGTGTCTATTATCTGTACCTGCGCAGTTGCCAATAGTGATGGATTAAATAAATTATTGTTACACTCCGCATTCGACTGCATTATATGCGTTTGTAACGCATCTACCTTTAAATTAATTGCTTTATGATTATGCAACATTTTATTTAATCTTTTATTGCAATGAGCGCAAGGAGGTTTAAAACAGTCTGCCGCAGAATGTTTTAATCCTAGACAATTGAAGCATCGCTTCAATTCCCTAATTTTTCTCTTGCGCTCGTCATGGGATAATTTTTGAAATTTATGACACTCTTTCAAAGAGTGTTTTTTATCACATATGCTGCAATTGAATGGGAGCCCGCCCGTTGCATGAAAAATGCCTGCTTTTTTAAAATTTTGTTTTTCCCTTCCCTGATCTATTGTTTTATTGCCCTTTTCAATACTCAGGCCTGGCTGAGCTCCTAGGCAAGAATTATACCTCCTTTCTAAAAAGGCCAATATCTTTTTAATGCTCGGCAGTTCGAAATTATTATTTTCATAATACCATGCCCGCTTTGTTTCGTAGTCAACTTTCTCTAGAAGAGAGAAAGTCCAAAGAGGGTCACAGTCATCTAATTGTATTTTCAACGCCTCAAGATTGTTTAAAACGTTCTGAAACGTTGAAAATACTTTGAATAAACTATTAGCCGAATGTGAAGTGGCTTTAGGGATATCCATAATCCGCCCAATAAACCGGTACACGATTTCCGATTCCCTATTGTATCTATTATTGAGGGTGTCCCATACAATTTTGTAATTCTCACCCTTCATTGGATACATGCCCACGCATTATAAAGCCTCCCCTTGCAAGGCTCCTTTTAAATAGTTTAATTTCTCGAGAGAGGATATCTCCGTTCGATCTCCTACTACTGATAAAAAGGTGTTTTTAAAACCCTCCCAATGCTCAATTTTTCCCGAGAATTTTGGAATCTCTAATTGAGGCAGACTTGGCTTTGCCGTAATTTTAGGCCTATCGCAAGTCTGCCTACGAGCCTCTAGCTCGTTTTTAATCTGCCTAATTTTTAATAACAGGCCACTCGACATGTCCAGAATCCGATTAATCATTTCAGTTGTTTCTTCATCTCCCAATGAAGCATCTGAGAGAACATCTGAGTTCACCTCGTTGATGCTTACATTGGAAGATTCCAACTGAACCAACCGAACTTCTAAAACATCCGAGTCGGCCTTACCTATATCCCCCAAGGCGGAAGCGATGGTGTGCACAGAACCTGCACATATATTTAATTTTCTGTTTAATAATTTAAATGCCCTCGACATTTTAAAATTTTTATTTAATTTTAATTAATCTCCCTGAGAGACTAAAATTATTTATATAACTATTAAAAGATCCTTTAAAATATTAATTTTAAACGAACCTTTTAAAACTTTAGCGACCTTTTTTCAAACAAAGGACAAAGAAAATGAATGGAAAGGAAATTTGCTATTGCAAGGGTCAGGTAACAAAATATTCCAACTGAATATAATGTTTATGGCAATTCTATTTCAAGAACAAATGCTTTCTTTTTAAACTAATATAAAATTATTTATATTAAATTAAAACCAGATAAAATCTTCAATTTTATCCGGCTAAAGAAGGACCAAAAAATTTAATGATGTATCCGCTTGATACATCGACTATAGAGGCTTGTAAGACCTAAAAAATAATAGAAAGCTATTGTTCCTGAAAATTGAAAGTGGGAGGAAATGGAAGGGGATGAATCCTTAATATATATTAATTTTGCTCGAAGGCTAAAAAGAGGAATTAATATAATATTGCGATAGTTACCTCTTCTCTTCTATCGCACCTTGAACATTAAGTGGACTGTATTAGAGGTCTATGTTTAATATATTAAGAATTTGGAATTGAAAAAAGCTCGCTAAATAAACACTGTAATTAACTTTTATAATCTTTAATTAAATTAAAATTAGGTTCAATTAAAAACGGATTAATTATATTTAGGGTCACCTAAATATTTTTTTTTTTTTATCAACTTAAATCTAAATTTTCAATCTAAAATTAATATAGTTCAAAGTGTTCATAAGTGCACTTATCTGACCACCGGGAATTGAATTAAATGGGGGTTTACGCTGCCGTTCGCTGCCTGGATGTCTTCTCTGCTGGTTTCGCAATTGATCCAACGATCAATTGGCTTTGGACCCTCCTCGAGTTTCCAACGGGATGAATGGACCAGCACGGATCCAAAGGTAGAGATGATCCCCTCAGGAATCACTGGGTTTGCCCCCTCGGAACAAACTCTGGAGCACAGGACCGGCGGCTGCAATCTGTAGCCTCGTCGACGACCCCAAAAGCACCGCGTTCGAGTTGTAAATTCGAACGGGTCGAATAAGGCGTCGGTGGGCCAAAAAGCCCCAGTAAGCAGTGGACGAGCAGATAAAAAAAACAGGCCGCAGCGACAGACAAAGGCAATAGCACTCGGGCGACAGGGACAACAGCAGCGGGGCTTCAGAGAGCTCGGCCTGTCTTTTTATATGTAGATAGTAAGGGAGGGGGGTGGTCAACCTCATGAATTTATGACAATAACAATTAAATATTTAAAACTATAAATTAAATTAACTTAAACATATTAAACTACATTATATAATTAATTAACACTAATATTTATAAATATTAAATTAATTACTATTTAAACTTAGTCAGAGGGCGGGAATTCAAATTTATTTGAATTCAGGTTCCATGCGGAAACAATGGGTAAATTATAAAAATTATTTCTTACCTTGATTCTAACTTCTAGAATTATATATTAAAAAAACATGATTGATTTATAATTATATTTATTTTTAACTCAAAAAAATCAATTAATCTAACATTATTAAATATATTATTGGGTTAATACAAATATAATAGTATTCAATCCCGCATTAATAATACCTATAGATTATATATATATATATCCAATTCCTCTTTACTAAAAATTAATTAGAATTTCTTATTCGCTTAAGATGTTAATAACTTCCTCTTTCCCCTACTATGATAACATACCTAACGTATCTATCTATGACCCTAAAGACAGACAAGACTTTTACAAATGTCTTCTACGTGACCGATATAAATTCATTATTCCCCTTTCATTCGTATGTCGGTGTCCTCTTACGAAGTAAAAGAAAAGACCATTGTGTCCAAAAAGAATCTAATACATAAATTTGAAAAATTTTTCCATTTATTCTTTTTATCGAACAAAAAACACACCTGAATATAGATAACAGGCACAATAAATTTCGTTTTTATCCTTCAGAAAGAATCTTTAAAGTTGTTTGAAAAAGTCCTTGACAAAAAAAAAACAACAAAAAACTAGAAATAAGTTTAGTGAAATAATTTTATTTTATAAATATATATATAAAAGTTATTTATTTATTTATTTATTTTTGTTTTAAACTCCTATTCAAAATTGTCAACGAAAAGTTTTTTATTTTGCCTTAGTGCCCTCTTTATGTTGATAAATTATATAAAATTTTTGTATTAAAAATAGAAGTCTTATTTATAAAGAATAAATTTATATTCTAAACTGGGAGAACTTCTTACTTAACTTATAAAAAATTCATTTATTTTTTTCGTTATAATACAATAATTGAATAAAGTATTGATATACTAAAAATAGAGAATTATAACAAATTTTTTATACAATAAATGTTTAATTCATGAATGAAAATTCTATTAAATTTGGAGAAAACTTAAAGTTTAATATAATTATGTTCGTTCCCTCACATCACACACCTTCCCCAGAACTCCTACCTTATAGACATTAGCCTATGAATTAAATGAAAGCTTAATCATAATTATAATAATAAAATAAATAGGAGCAAGGATGATTAAGAGAGATATGCAAATAGACAATCAATAAACATAAAGAAAGGATTATCAGGAGACACAAACAGGCAGATAGCCAAATCAAATTTATAAAATCAATTCCCCCAAATAGATAATAAGTAGGAAGTCAAAAAGGCTAAGAGTTTAACCCACAAATAATTAAATAATTATTGAAACAATAAGAGTAACCTCTGAACACCCCTTTGAACATTATGTAACATGGAAGATTCCATCTCCCATGACTGCCCACCACTCTCAAAAAGGGTTCCCTCTCCATGCCGGACTTACCCTATATATATGTAAATTAACATGTAAGACAGCAGTATCATACAGAATATACAAGTATTAGATAAAGTGTTGTACGAAGTATTATATGATGTATTATACTCAGTTTAGATCATCCTAAGTCAGATGACAAATTGCTCATTGTATTAAAATTATACCTTCAAATAAAACTCTTCGAAACTTTACCTAGTCTTGTATTTGATTTCTGAGTGGTTTCTGTAATTAACGATATTCGTTAATTAAAGAATCATACACCAGACTAAAATCATAACTATATGATTGACATTTTTTTTTATCGACCTTATTTTAATTTTCTTAACAATGCTCCATTGATTTTTTAACTACACATGATCGACCATTTGCCCAAACCATGTCTAGCTGTGATATCCCATTATAAAAAAATATTATTTTTAATTATTCTATAATTAAAAATTGTAATTATATTAAAAAAGTATTCACTTGAATTTATTTTGTTAATTGTAGTAGAATCTATTTTAAGGCTAAAGTTTAAGATGGTAATTTCCAATAGAAGATTAATTTATTTATAATTTAAAATTACGTGATATCATCATCAATCAATAGTACAATTAACATTGGAGGTTTTAACGCCATGTCTCTGAATAATAGATGATGGGAAGCACATCAGATTGTATTGCTGAGAAAGGTAGAAAGAGAGAGAGGGAGAGGGAGAGGGAGAGAGCCGTCAACGGCCCTTAAGAGAGTAGATCGGTGGTGTTGAATGAGCACACAAGGTCGACGAATAACTCCCTAAAGGGACACATCCCGAATTCTATGCTAAAGATGTCGATATGGCTTGTGTGAACTTAGTTGAGTGGGAGGCGAGGCGGGCATGAATATTAGCATAACATTAACATAATTCTTGGATGAAAAGGGTCTCTTGAGGATCGCACCTTTGCAAAACGTAGGATCCTAACCACCATCTATTGGACAAACAATGGTTTCATTCTAATCCCTTTCATTTTATGTATGAAGTTATAATACTCTAGTATTAATTTCCCAAGTATCTGGTTAATATGTTGAAATAATAATGATTAGTATAAATTATCTTAATATAAAAAAAAAAAAATTAACAAATCATTTGATAATTGAATAGGATGCATAAAGAGAAAATATCCTGAAAAACAATGCCACCATAAACGATTAAAATTTAAATAATGGCAAATGACCTGAAAAATTAATTTTTTCAATTATTTAAACTATTTAAAGTTTAACTTGTTTATTATTGTTATTTTGTAATAATCATCCATGATAACAACAAAAAGAACAACACGTAAATAGAACAAACAGGGTTAAAATAATAAACAGGTATTGTATACCATTCTACTTTCAAAACCCATACAAAAAAGCATACTATCAATATAAGCATTAATAATAACAATAAAATTCCGCTATATCCCATTCCATTCTATAAACCGAATTGCACTCCCATAACCCTTTAGATAATAATAAAATTAAATAAAATTATAAATTGATAATAAAACTGAAGTGGAAAAAAAAATATTTATTCTCAGAATTTATTAAACCAATATTACTATATTATATTATTTGTTTATCAAAAACAAAAATGAAAATTATTACATTTTAGTATAATATTAATATAAATACATAAATAAACAATAAATATTATAAGCTATAAATGAATATTTCTATATTTTGTATACTTGATAAGAGATTCTTCTATTTTCTGAAACATTAATGATTTTTCAACAATTGGAAAGATCAGTATAAAAGGAAAATTGATAAGTAGATATGTCAAAAGAAGAGAACAAATCGCTGTTCCAATGTTTATTCAAAAATATTTTATTTATTTTTTTAAAAAAATAAAAATGAAAGCACAAGAAAAAATCTTGCGACAAAGAGAAAGGGAATCTTTATATTCTAAAGGTGATAAAAGATCTCTTTGTAATAAGACAAGCCTGATCTTGATCATCTTCTGGCAGCAAAGGGTATGATTAAATAACAAACACGTACTGAGTCTAAAATGTCATTTGAATAGAGTATGAGGCGATGGGGATGTTGAGGGATGGTGATGTTGGGGGGTGGAGGAAGGCTTTTAATTCAATGTCGCTGATGCGTTGCGACATTCATTTTAATACAGGCAAAGGAAAAAGAGTGGCAGAGTTGTGGTGGAGGTGAGTGATGGAGAAGAGGGAGACGTTGGCAGAGGTGTGAAAGGGGAGGGTTTGGAAACTTTATATTTTTCCCCTTTCTATCTTTCTTTCTAATTTATTAATATATTCAGGAAATTTCAAATCTGTTTCAATCCCTTCTATCTCCTATATATATATCTATATATAAACATATATACACAAACAGGCTGCTCTAAATTTAATGAATTTAAACTGTCGGAAAGTAAATCTTTCTGTCAATCCGTTATCATTTGTATTTATATTTTAATTACAAAACTGAAATAAATTATGATGAATAATCAAAAATTCACATATCATGTTTATTTTTTTCCCATCTTTAATCAATTTATATATTATAGTATATTTAAAAATATTTTTTTACTATCTCGCCAGATTTTCGATGTCGAGATTTTGATGTTTTTATACGTTTTGTAGGTTTCTCAATCATTTTCACTAACAATAAGGTTGAGAAATGTGTGTATATATGTGTGTGTCTATGTAAACAAGATTACGCAAAAACGGTTTGAGCTAGAATCATGAAATTTGGTATATGGGCATTATTCAAAATTCGTAGTTTTCTATTAACTTTTGATAAATGTAGCTCATCCGGAAGTGGGTCATTTCCATATTATGTATAACGTTATTATTAATAATAATTTTCATATAAATATGAATAATGTCTCTAAAGTCGCATTAAACCACTGTGATATTTTTATTTGAATATTTATTGACACCTGATATTAATTACTTTAATTAAAGAATATCAATATAAAAATAATTATTTTTGTAAATAAAACTACAGATTTATCCTTCAAAAATCTTCTAATACTTCAATTTCATAAAAAACCTATGTTCAATTTAAAAGATTAGAAAGAAACTAATATGTCTATATACAAAGATATATACGATTCAATTTTCGCTAGTACAATAAGATTGTAGAGATAGATAGGTAATAGGTTTTTTTTATTTATTTATTTATTATTTTTATAAAATGGATAAATTAAACGGAAGAATGTTAGGAATTGAGTTCAATCTACCTACATATAAAAATATTTATAACATAAAATATCAATATTAATTTTTTAGTTTATCGGAAGAAACCCAAAATAATAAATAAATAAATGTACCGAAACAATAATAATTGAAATCGACAGGCAAAATACTTTATTTATTTGAGTGCGTGACAAAATCCAATTTGTGTGCATTTCAGTTAGTTCTTTTTATTGTTTGCCAATAGGCAACCAGTCAGTCCCAGTTGACTTTCTTTTTAGTAAAAAAAGAGATCAATGAATGATAGAGTAGTAAAACGAAAGGGTTGGGGTTAGAAATGAAAAATTGATCATTTTTTTTTCTTTCACTCTAATTTTTCTTTTATTTCTATTGATTACTTAAATTAACCATTAATGGAGATAATTTGTTTAAATTATATTTGATTTCGATTATCAAACGTTATAACTATAAATTCTAACTTCGAAATATATCTAATTAACATTAAATATAAGAATTAATAACTTTTGATTGATTGAACCTAATAAATCAAACAAATTAATAAATATCAATTTATTAATTAAATATTTAAATTGTTTCTATGTTATTAAAATATCAATCGTGTAAGAGAAGGGCATTTTACTTACTAAAAGAGACTACTTACTAACTAATCTACAATGAAGGTATAACTAAGATACAATCATTAATCATTAAAGATCTTTCTATCTCTGTGACTCTACGCAACTCGAAAGTTCTTGGCCGCAGCAACCACACCCCTCCAAGTATTCAAGTATTCCTATTCTGAGCCACAACCTTCCAGTCCCTATCCTCTCCCAACTCTCTCACATCCTTTCCCAGATTATCCACCCACCGTGTCCTTGGTCTTCCAAGAGGACGTTTCCCACTAGGTCTTCCTACCAATATTTTTTTTCCAATTCTAGCCATGTGTCCTGCCCACCGTACCCTTCTCGATTTTATAATTCTAACTATATGTGGAGAAGCATAGAGGTCATGCAATTCCTCGTTATGCAGTCTCCGCCATTCACAAGTGACCTCATCTTTCTTTGGCCCATAAATGCTTCGCAGAATCTTATTCTCAAATACTCTAAATCTACTCTCGTCACCTAAGGTCATAGACCATGCCTCACATCCATATAAGACAACCGGTAAAATAATTGTTTTATATATTTTAACTTGTATCCACATTGATAATAATTTTGATGCGATAAGCCCCTTTATTGCATGATAACAGGCGATTCCCGATTGTAACCTCGCTTTAAACTCATCTCGAATATTATTATCTTTCGTTATCATAGAACCTAAGTATTTAAATTTTTCTACATTTTCCAATTCTATATCTTGTATATTAAGATTTTGTGTGTGTTAATACTATTCCTCTCTGTTACTAAATACTTTGTCTTAGCATTATTAATTTCTAGTCCCACCTCTTTTCCTGCTTTAATTAATTTTTATACACTATCTACAATTGCAATTGCCGAATCTCTTATTATATTTAAGTCGTCTGCGTAACCTAACACTTGAATTTTTTTGTTTAATTCGATTCTCTCCGTTTGACCTCTCCCCAATTTGTCTAATTACATATTCCAGAACTAAATTAAATAAAATTGGTGATAATGGGTCTCCTTGTTTTAACCCATTTCGAATTTCGAAAGTTTCTGACAATTGATTCCTGAATGTTACTCTTCCTTTACTACCCACAAGAAAAATTTGAATCATACGATCTAGTTTTTTTTTAGAATTCCCATTAAGATCAAATCATTAAATTATCCTTTTCAAAAAAAAAAAAAATTATTGACTAATGGGAACCACTCTAATATGATCACATCGACAAAAAAAAAAATGAAAATTATATATAGGAATATATATATGAAATTGAAATTGGTATGATTGGAAGTTTTAATTTCTTACAAAGCCGCTATTCATAGAAATTTATACTATTTTAATTTTCAATTCATATTAATCAAAATAAATCATGAATACATACCAATAATATCTTTTATATTATACATATATAATTGCTCATTTTATATAATAATTATTATTTATTCAAAAAGTTATATAATAAATAAATATAATTTTCAATTCTATTTTATAATCTTCGATTATAAATGCATAGCATATCATATGTGAGTATTAACACAATTTTAATTATAAAATTATTTATTCAATTTAATTTACGATGATACTCTGATCTTTTTGATTAATTTGTTTAATTAGCATTGATTCATATTCACTGAATGCTGATTTCAATGATTACAGTGTATAGAATATATATTTAAATTAGAACCTAATAAATTATATATATATATATTGATAATCTAAATAATATGCAGATATTCATTTTATCAAATGCATATAAATATATATTTAATATATAATGATTGTATAGGTTGGAGGAGGTAGGGACATTTAAAAATTAATCATATTCTTATGAATTTTATATAAAAGATTATATAAAAGTATATAAAAATAATATAATGTTTATATTCATTTAATATATATAAATAATAATTTAATTTTGTTTAATTTTCTCATTTTAGAACCAATTAATTATTATTATTTTTGCTTTTTGTGGGAGTGGGAGGTTTTCTGATTTACTCAATTCTATTCTGGAGAAAGTATATGGAGAATATTTATTAACATAAATGATAGGTATCTATTGAAGAAGTATTATTTCCTTGAATTTTAAGAAAGAAAAGAAATAACGATAAATTTCAATTTCAAAATCTAATTTTAACAGTATTCATAAATCTAAAAAAAATTAATCTATTAATAAATAAATCTAGTAAATTAATTAATAAAAAAAATATATATATTTTATTATTATTTCACAATTTTTTGATTTTTTTTTCAATCAATTTAATAATTTAAATGATTTCTATTATTGTTTGAATATTATTTCAAATAAAATACCATTATATGAAATACAGAATGCGATCCATGTTTTACACGTTTAAACCTATTTTATATTTCAAAATAATATTTTATTCCTTCTATAACGATTCCATTTCATTTTAAACTGACTAGAATCAAATCGTGTCCTATTGAATCCTTACTGGTTGTTTTTTTAAATTTTAAATACACCCCAAGTACGTTTAAATTATTAGAGAATATTCATTCGTATTTTCAATATTATTTCTGTAAAAGCGATAATATTTCCATTATTTCGTTGATTCTAAAGCAAAATACATTTTCATAATTGGTTTATAGAAAGATACAAGATTATGTATAGTTATATAGATAGGAAAAGTAAATAACTTTAATAAATATTAGATGGGATTGCAAATCGCCTTCTCTTTGTCGATAAATGAGAGTGAGAGAGACAACGATATTTAATTTAGATTGCATGACCGATCTCTCTTCTCTCCCTATTAGAAGGACAGACCCCTTCACTCGAGATCCAATCATAATTTATTTAGTTTTGATACCAATTGCAGACCTATTAAAGGTGAGTTCAGAAGGCCTCTTGAAAGCAAACAACCCAGGGGAATAAAAACAATAGCACAACATTCAACTTACCAAAAATAACAACAACTAACTAATCAAAAATAAAGCAAACCAAACAATACTGGCTTGAAATTTCACTTTTACTATTGATTCATTGCTTTTGTATTATATTTTCTTCAATATTTAATTTTTACATCGACGGTATTATACTTAAAAAATTATGAACTTCGATAAAATTGAATTATGTTTATTGATCGTAAAAAACTTATATCGAAACACAAAAAGAATAACAAATACAAAAATTACAAACCTATAATAATAATAAACAACAGACAGTATGCTTCAAATTTCAACATTTTAAGATAAAAATATTTAAATGAAATTATGAATTATTGATAATAATTTATATTAAAATTGCTGAAATATTTTTAAATTTTAGTAAAATATTTTTAATAATATTTCAATCTAGCCTTTAATTAAAAATAATTTAAACCTTTTGTTCATATAATATATGAAATTTAAAAGGTACATAAATATGCAAATATATTATTTTTAAAACTAAATTCAGTTAAAAACATATTTATATATTTCCAATCAATACTTTTATATAGACAATACATAGAAGTTTCCAAGCATTAAAAAAAAGTGATTCTCTTTCATGTCTACTTGTTGCGGTGGGATGTTAAAACATTAAAATGAAAAAAAAAACATCCGCCATATTTTCCAATCATTGCCTCTTGTGATTATCACTCAATTCGGTCAATATTTAAACTAAGCTTTATACTATGTGAAAGTACTTAGAGAATTTAAGTTTTAATTTAAATAATTAATTCACTGGTTATTTTATTAGAATTTATAGCAATACTTAAGTATTTTAAATTTGTTTTTACCGACCGACGATAGTAAGGTAGGTATTGTTTCCACATGTGGAGATTTGTAAAAATCTCCACGAATCATGCATTTTGTTGACAGAAAAAGGTATTTTTAGCATGATATCTGTCCGACCGTCTTCTGCCCATTGTGTGTTCGTATAGACGTGTATAGCTTGAACAGTTCAACGGATTTTGATAAAATTTGGTATATTTACTTAATGCATCAGTAACATGAATTCATCAACTTTTGGTGTATATCCGGAAAACGGAAGTGGTAGTTTACAAAATATTAATTTTATATTCATTGTCCCAAACTACTATATTTGACTTAAAATATAGTAGTAATTAATTATGAAGTAGTTAAACTAAAAATAAAAACCAAGATAATATAATTTAGTCATTTTAATTCAAGTTATAAAAATATATTTTTTTTGATACTTTATACATATATACATATATGGTATATGTTTGCAAAATAATACTTTATATAAAAAAAAAACTTTTTTAAAAAACCACGTTTTTAACGCACTAAAAAGAAGAAAATAATTTTTCTGAAACCCCATAGGTACTGACATTACAAACAAGAGATATGATTTGAAGAAAATTTTCTATAACGTAAAACGTGGGGCGCAAATAATAATAAATTTTTTAAATGCAATATAATTTCTTTGATTAATTTATTTCAATATCCATGGATTTATATTTTAAGTTTTATATTTTTTACCAGACTTTTTGTAAAAGGGAATATTATTAGTAATCCAACAGAATACTTTTATTAATGTAAATTTTTTTTGGAAAATTAATTCCTTAATATTAAATAAACATCTTCAATTTACACTTTAGAAATTTTATTAACATAAATATTAAATATTTGCTAGAAGTTTTGCAGTAGCAAAATTTAGTTTTAGATTTCTTCAAGTTAAATTTCTTATATTATTTACCAGAATATTGTTAGGATGTCATTTTTTATCAGAATTTTTTAAAAGTGAATATTATTAGTAATCTAAAGGTAATCTTTTCATAAATTAAATTTACCTCTTTTAAAAATTTCGATAAGTTATAAGCTTTACTTTTTGAAGCTAATTAAAATATGAATTCATTTATCCTATTAATTTGTACCTAATAACATTTATTTATAAATTTTTATACGATACAGAATATTTTAGCCATAGTTGCGCCCCACGTTTTACGTTATAGAAAATTTTCTTCAAATCATATCTCTTGTTTGTAATGTCAGTACCTATGGGGTTTCAGAAAAATTATTTTCTTCTTTTTAGTGCGTTAAAAACGTGGTTTTTTAAAAAAGTTTTTTTTTTTATATAAAGTATTATTTTCTACTTTTTAGTCTTCATATATTGCAATCGATTTCACTTGACCTATACTACTTTTAAGTTTTTTGATTGACTTTAATAGTCATGAAATACTATTATCCTGAAAGTAATAAATTTAAATTGAATTCTAAAGAGAAATTTTTAAATTTGTCATATTTTAATTCTTTATTGCCTAAAACTCATCATAAATTTAAATTTTGTTTTCTAAATTACAGTACAAAACATTAATATACCTTCTTTCAAATTTATTTACATTTTAAATATTATACATATTATATTATTCTTTTAACGGGATTTTAACGGTTTTTTTCAAATTTAAATATTTACACTTTTTGTTTTGATTTTCCCATACAAAATTATATTCATTAATTATGCTCTAATTAAACACTTGCAAGCTACGAATGTGTTATTTTATTGTATTGTCATCCAGAATACATTACTCTGAAAAGTTTCAGAGCGATTGGATGACTGGAAGTGGTCGAAATTTCGATTGCAAGATTTGACCCGAACAGATAAATAAACAAACAAACAAACAAGAAAGCAAGCTAAGAAAAACGTGGTAAAATACACTCAGTTAGCAAGAGTGCTAATGATGACTTGGTGAGATGCAGAGAGCAAATGATAGCTGAAGGAAATTGAGGGTGGCGTTTAAGTCGAAAAAAGGTGTGTCGAAACAGGCAACCAATCAGAAGACCCGTTAAGTAAAAATAAGAAGAGGGGAGTTTGAACCTTTTTTCTACCTCCCTATTATATTTTTTCAATATTTTGATTTTATTAATTTTTTATCTCTCTTTGTAAAGACGAAATTATAACTTTAAAATGATTTTAAATGTAATCAATCAAAAGTCAGAAATTATAATTTAAAAAAATCAAAATTCTTCATAAAAAAAAAATGGCTTTTTATTTTTTCTAATACATTTACCGTGTATATAATATATAGAGATTCTTTATTTCATTAGATTGAATATTATTTATTAGTAATTCATTTAATAAATATCTAATCGTTATTTGAAATTTATTTAATTATTATTTTAGAATTTATGATGCTTAATCCAAATTTAATTCGCAGCATGGAACATACGATCAGGACTGTCATTTAGTTGGAGGGGAGCGACCTGAACATTTTTTCAAACTTCTTATTTAAACGGATTTTAATATTTTGATTATTATTATTAATTAATGTATTATATTTGCATCCCGCCTCGTTTTTGTATTAGATATTGTATCAATATTTTTTATATTTAAAATATTTTAAAATTTTTTAATTAATTTCGAAAGAAAATTAAAAATATATTTATACAATTTTTGCTAGTATAATAAAATAAGATCTAATGAAATATATTTATTTTTATCGTCAATTCACAATGTGTCATTTATT
Organism: Labia minor; assembly: GCA_963082975.1. NCBI lineage: Eukaryota > Metazoa > Arthropoda > Insecta > Dermaptera > Spongiphoridae > Labia > Labia minor. Next base: position 46,653,372 of record OY720344.1, read on the forward strand.
ATATTATTAATTTGTGAAATGATTACAAATTTTATGTAAAATCCATTCTCTATTCGTTTAGATCAAAAATAATATATTTAATATTTAATATATTGAATATATTTAATACATACTAGAATCAACTCTTGAATATTTTTTTAAACAAGCGGACTATGGACATCTGTATTATTTATTTTTAATGTTTTGACAAAGTCCCTTTTGTTGTTTTCTTCTTTTGTATTATGTATTGAGAAAGGTAAGTTTTGGAAAGGGCATTTTGTTGTATTATTATTGTTTCTCCTTTTTAAGTTAACAAAATACAAATATTCATTAATTATGCTCTAATTAAACACTTGCAAGCTACGAATGTGTTATTTTATTGTATTGTCATCCAGAATACATAACTCTGAAAAGTTTCAGAGCGATTGGATGACTGGAAGTGGTCGAAATTTCGATTGCAAGATTTGACGCGAACAGATAAACAAACAAGAAAGCAAGCTAAGAAAAACGTGGTAATAATTTATTTCGTCGGTCGGTTCTGAGCCTGGTCACAGCTCATATTTTTTCAATTAATGATAAATTTAATATTATTATTGTTATTATTATTATCAATAAACTTTTTCTCATTCATTCAAAATTGACAAAATTTATGTTTCTTTTAATACAGGAAGTTGTTTGACATGTAATTATTATAATTAATTTTCAATGAATTTTAACTTTCAAATTGTATTTTTTTTTATCTTCCAAAAATGAATGATTATATAAACACAATAATTTGTTAAATATAAGTGGGATACTATATTGTACATATATATCAACTCTATAAAATATGTAGTTACTATTAATCAATGGATATGTTTAAAACGAAATATACGTATAATAGAATAACAAGCCTGTGTTATGGGAATAGTTGATTGTTGACTGGATGAATTGTATCCTTTGTTCTCTTTCTCTTTCTCACTTGTTCAGATGCTTCAGCCGTGTAATTAAAAACAGAAGAGAATAAATTCTATTAGCATACATTTTGTAATGCTATTCATAAAACAAGAACATTTTTGAATCTGGGTTTAGATGTTGATGAATACAAAGAACTGAATAGAAGCTTAAATTAAAATGTTTAATTATTTATTATAATATAAATAAATTATATACTAAATATAAAGAGATATTTATACTATAGTATATAAATATCTGTGAGTGTGAATGAGAAAGATTACTGTTGTAACCATATTTTTCATAATTAAATTCAAGACTAATTAGATGACAGATTAATGGATTTGGGATCATTATAGCATTTTTAATGATGATATCAAATTCAATTAAAATTTGAATTCAAAGTATAATTATAAATATTAAAAAGTAATAAAAACTACTCAAGATTGGTATAAGCATGTCAATAAATTGTCTTCATAATGGCTATGGCAGTGCAAGTATTAGTAGTTGGACACAAACAAATAAGATCTAAGGATCTAAGTAAATCAGCAAATTGCTTGTTCATGATTTGTCTTTGTATATAATTCAGATATCAAAAGGGCTCATTCAATTTCAATTTAGACCCTAGCATCTCCTGAATATATTAATAAACATTAATAAATTATGTTGGAATTAGCAAAAGGGACAAAGTTAATTTAAAACGCAATCTGAATTTAACTGAAATGTTTTTTCTTTATATATATTTTGATATATCTTTTTAACATTAAATAATTATCTAAAAATGTTAAAAAATTAAAATTCAAAGTTTCTTGGTTGGGAGTAAAGGCCATTCCTCATGAGAGGGTGAACATGGATGCTACAAATGGGCTACCTAGGAAATGCCTAATCTCCTGTTGTTTTGTTCAACTTGTTGTTGTTGATAATGTTACTCGTTGGAATGCAGCTCTTATCCCACTTGTGTAACTTGAGTCATAGACACTCATAACACACAGGTTGACTAAAATTACCCATCCAGTAAGGTGTGACCAGAAAGAGGATGCAGAGGTCAGGGGGCTCCACCCTCCCTCTCCAAAGAGGAGAGCAAGATTGAATTTCGAAATTAAATTTACCCTCCGATTAATATGCATCGCTTTTGGATATTTCGTCCTTTAATATTGTCACTGACTTGAATATTAATAAAAACTTATGAAACTCATTTCGTATTACTTCAAGTAGAATTTGTACAAAATTAATCTTTCATAGTATAATTCAATTATCATATTTAATATTTTAATTTTTATCTATTGTTTTTTATTCATTCAATCCTTAAAGTTTAAGTATTATAATAAATAAATAAATCAAATAAAAATAATTGATAGATTTTGTTCTGCTGATATAATTAGAATTGTCAAAAGAAAATCGATTTTGTTTATTTTTAGATAAAATTTTTATTATACTATATATAAATAATTCTGGATTATGATGGGTGATTGAGTTATTTACTATAAATATAAATATATATACATTTACAAAAGAGATTCCAACACGCAAAACTCTCATTCAGTATTTAAAAACAAATCTATCATTGATGAATTAGTCTTTTATTGAAACTGTTCAATATAGAAAAAAATGACCGATAGGAATACAATTTTAAATTATACAGTGGAATAAAATTATTATATTTCTTAGTATTTTTTTCTCTATTTACATCTAGTTGATTATATATGGATAGTTATTTAGTTAAAGTTTTTTTAGTTCATAATGATAAGTAAAATGATCTGATAAATAACACTGAATTGATTATCTTTTAACCCAAAAATTAATCTTAAAATTATTAATATAAAACTTAAATTTCAAAAAATAAAATAATAATATTTATTAGTTCATCAATAAAATGTTAAATTAGCAATCTTACCCGCATTATATAAATCTAAAATCTAAACCACGAAAAAACATTTTCTTTCAAAAATCCCTTTCCACCCTTGAAAATATTATGTACTCTAATAAATAATTAAAATTCTTTTTAATAGAAGTTTTTAACGAAAAAATATAAAATAATAAAATAAATCATATAATAAAAAAATAAATAATTAAGTTTTATTTTTAATATATTAATTACTAAATTATATGAAAATGCAAGAATGGGAACTATTGATAATCTATTGTGTTGATATATATACATGTTCTTACACCAGATGTTTTTTACTGTTATATATTTTCTTTTCAATTTAATTTGATTCATTTGACATGTGTGTTTTTATTTTATTTTTGTTTTTGGCTATTTTCCTCGATTGGTTCATTATTTCTACCCTATTAGTTAGAGGCCCAATCAATACATCCCCAACCCCTTTTTTAACCCTCAATATACAGTTGACTGATTCTCAACGACATGTTCACTTATGACATCTTTTATTTTTACAATTTTTTTTTTTATTTCTTTATTTAATATATCTATATAATATAAAGTAATAAATCAAATAAAATTGATTAGTCTAATATTTATTAACTTTTTTTAGTTATATGAAAAAAAGAGAAAATACATTAATCGTTTCATAAAATTAAGAATATGAATATAGTTTTATTTATTAAAATTAGAGTAAAATTTTAGTATGACTATAATTTTCTCCTTTCTTTTCTCTTTTTATCTTTATAGGTTGACAGAAGCATAATCCAGGAGCAGTCATTTGACAAATGTTATATTTTTAAATTAACTTTCGTGTTTTAAATCTTTTAAATAAACTTATGACTTATTTTTCTCTCAAGTTAATTTTTCTTGAATATTATAATTGAAAGTGAAGTCAGAAGCACAGACACACACACTGAAATTTACTTCAACCTTTACTTTATGTAACCAAGCTCTTACTTTAAAGCATATTCTAAACCAGTAGTCACTAAACTTTTATCATTTCTTGGTTTTAAAAGAGAAAAATAAACATTTCATATCTAAACTTAACAGAATAAAAAAAAAAACATAATTAGTTAAAATAATAATATATTTTTAATACCAAATTACAAGAGGAATCATGAATTATTTACCCTTTGGTTGTCTAATAATGTGTGTGTTTGAGAGAAAGAGAGAGAATTTGTCTAAATTTATTTAATAAATGAAAAAAATAAATAATAGAAGAAAAATATAACTATATTATATTACTAAGTCACATGCTTAACTAAAAACAGTTCAAGTGTTCCGCTCCTATTTCTATTCTAAATTAATTGCTTCAAATATTATTTTAGCATATTGTCCTTGATTTACCTACAGTACAATTTCCTATTGGTTTCCCTCTATACGAACTTTTTTGTGGTTTTTCTTGACTCATCTCGGCCATCGCAGTTTGCTCGATTTATTACTTTAATGTATGAGTATAGTTACAGAGAGAGGAGTAAGCTATTGTTACATTTATTATTATATCCCTTTATGATGTGATAATTTTTCGGTCCATAAATTTTTTGAAGAATTTTATTTTCAAATACCTTGAATCTATTTTATACTCTCTCTCTCTCTTTATATATATATATTAATAAGAGGGGATAATAATTATCTACATAAATCTCTAATAATATATAATCTTTGGAAATAAATAATAATTAAATAAAAAAATAATAATAAAAACAAATAAACCAAAGTCAATAGCTTTATCATGAGAATGGAACGTTAAATGTTGAATAATAGTCATTCAATCATAATCGAAATACCTTCAGTTGTGGATAATAATATTTGGATGATCCCACCGGACGCCATTAAATATCCCATTGGATGACATTCAATAGATTTATACACAGGGTGTCTAATAAAAAATTCTAAATTATTTTGGACGAAATACTTGGTAAAAAAATAAAATCAATTATTTTGTCTGGAATCATTCAATTATTAATTCCATTTTCAAAATTCATTTTTCTTAATAGATACATTCGAACAATGATAATAACAATAAAATAAATTAAATTAGAAAATGCATAAGTAGAACTTGGACATACATATTATAATTTTAGAACAGACTTAATAATTTTATTAAATAAATAAACCTTATCAATTTTTTATTTTGTATTTAAGTTTTTTTTTATTTAATCAAAAACGGTTTATTTTGAGTCAACCTATACATATCTATATATATAAAAAAAGGTTTTTGTCTGCACATTGCTCAGAATTTAAAAATTTTTGCATATCTTCGCGTTTCATGACCTCTAGAATCCAAAAGTGACTTTAGAATTTTTCACGTCTGTCTGTCTGTCTGTCTGTCTGTCTGTCTGTCTGTCTGTCTGTCTGTCCGGAAAATTACTATTTTATAGACTCAGAATTGGCTGAACCGATTTCTTTGAAATTACATCACAATATTCTTATATACCTCTAGAGTAACATAGGCTATAAATTTTATTAATATCTTATCAATAACCGCAGAAATTAATTTTTTAAAGTTTATATAATTCTCCGTGTTGTTCATTCAAGAGCAGCTCGCGGCTCACTGTCGGCCTAGCGGAATCATTTCAAACAATGAATTATCATAGAGATTCCCAATCGAAGAATTATTATAATATTTCCCTTTTTATTTTAAATTCTAATATACAAATATCAATTCAATTAAATAATTTATTCTAAAAGTTCTCAATTTAATTAAAATATTTATTAGATCATATTTTTATCTTAAATTATTTTTTATTTAATTGAATATTTCTTCTTTTCTATAATATATATATAATAATATATAAATTTTATCATTGAATAATAAAAAAAAATATTATTTAACCTGAATTAAAATGACTGAATTATATTATCTTTGTTTTTTATTTTAATTTAATTACTCTATTATTAATTAACTATATATATATATATATATTATATAAAAATTAAAATATGATGATATAAAGTTGTTTTAAATTTTTGACATTTTTAAATTGGGTATATTTTTTAAATTTATTAAAATGTCTTTTTTATTTATTATGTTTAAAAGATTCATTTTTATTATGTGATATTAATAAAAAATAACGATGCTCTGTGCAAGTCGAATCATGTTGCACATAATTAAATAACAATTGCCAAACAAAGAATATAATATTTTTTTAAATTCTTATATTTAAATATCATTTCAATTAAATAATTTATTCTAAAAGGTCTCATTTTAATTAATTTAATAAAATATTTAAATCACCATTCAATTTTTTATTAATAGGCTTCTTTTTTATTTTTAATTTTTAATAAATTCTCTTTTTTTGATATGATATTAATAAAAAATAATATTAAATTGTATATATAAATATAAAAATTAGAATATTTGAATTTTTTTAAATTTTAACACATGTAATCAATCATATGCATTAAGAATGGAAAATTTTTAAAATCAACTTGCTATTAAATTCAGAAAAAAAATACTGATATATAGAATATATAGACTATTCGAATATAATTTAAAACTCTTTCTCTCCTTCTATTTTAAATTAAAAAAACGGAGTTTTAAGAAATTTAGATGCCATATGCAACATGGGTGGGTAAATGAATTGGGCTGGAAGAGGAGGCAATTTATAATTTTCTTCTAATTCAGATTTAGGACAAATCGTACAACATTATATCAAATCTCGCTAAGAACATTCAATATTTTTGTACACAAAATATTCAGAGTATTGGCTAAGCGTATCACTCACAATCAGTTTATATTGAAATTTATATAAATTAACAAAGTAAAAATTTTTATTTGTTTAAATTTTATTATAATGAATCAAATAAAATTAAATATATAGATCACATGATTAAGAGAAGCAAAAAACTGTTGGATGGAGGTCGGACATGACAGAAACTGTAAGCGAAATCTTCATATTGCGACGAATAATTTTCAAATCCCCTAGCACCACAGAATTTAAGTTTCTTTTAAGGAAAATAACTATGATCTAAAAAAATTAATAAATGAACTTAATAATAAAAAAAAACAAATAAATCAATTAATTTAAATTAATACTATTAATGAATGTATATATTGGTCATTTATCTATAGTTTTATACCGTTAATTTTTATAAATTGTCTCAAGTCTCTATTTTTGCATTTTCTCAAGTTTCATTATAATTAAAAATATTCAATAATAATCTAGCAATGAAAATAAAATACCAAAATGTAATGATCAAGAAATATTATACTCTATTATAACATATACAATACTTATAAACTATAGGCGGAGGAAATATTAGGAGATATCATTGCGGGTTCAGGCCAAATCGACCAACATTAATTAAGATATTTTCATTATGACAGATATTAGGAACAAAACCGCGAATTCAATATTTCTGTTCACTAATTATTTGTAGACTTTAGTAAAACATACACATAACTCAATAGATCCGGATAAACTTTTTCAAATTTTCAATCTTCAAATTTCTCTTGAAGGTAGTAAAGAAAGAATAAGATGCGGAAATCAATTGTAAAATATTAGGTTACTCAGACGACTTAAATATAATAGGAGATTCGGCAATTGCAATTACAGATAGCGAGGAAAATTTAATGGAGGTTTGAAATTAATAGTGATAAGAAAAAATATTTAGTAACAAAGAGGAAGAGTATTAACATACAAAATCTTAAGATACAAAATGTAGAATTTGAATATGTATAAAAATTGAATGTAATCACGAAGGATAATAATATTTGAGAAGAATTTAAATCGGGGTTGCAATCGGGAAACGCCTGTTATCTGCAATAAAGAGGCTTATCTCTTCAAAATTATTATCAAAGGGAATATATAAAAAGATTATTTTGCCTGTTGCATTATATGGGTGGGAGGCATGGTCTATGACCCTTGGAGATGAGAGTAGATTCAGAGTATTTGAGAATAGGATTCTTCCCTGCATTTATTGGCCAAAGAAAGATGAGGTCACCGGGTATGAGGGAGACTGTATAACAAGAAATTGCATGGCCTCTCTGCATCTTCAGAAATAGTTAGGGTTATAAAAGGGAAAAAGCTGCGATAGGCAGGGCACGTGGCAAGAATGGGAGAGGAAAAAGATATTGGTGGGAAGACCGATTGGAAAACGTCCGCTTGGAAAACCAATGACGCGTAGGAAGGGACGTAAGAGAGATGGAATAAGGGCTCAGGATAGGGACACTTGGAGAAATGTGGTTGTTGCGGCTAAGAACTTTAGAGTATCTTTGAGCCACATAGGTAGATAGATATAACATATACAATAATAATATATATAATTAATATAGTGATTAAATTAAAATATATTTTTTAAATAAGAACACAAAAAGAAATGAATGTTTTATGTAATATACTGATTGAAACAAAATGGATGAAAACCTTTTAATACTTTCAACCACCAAATACTATGTACAACTCGGGGGTACAGGGGGCGGAGCCCCCGTCTAGGTGTGAAGAGCGCCGAAGGCGCTCTGAGCAGCTAGTACATTTATAAATTCCCTGACCTCATCCTATCTCCATTATGACTCACTCACCAATAATGATGATTATTCAATCGATTGATATTGATATTAAATCTTTTTTTTTTTGTTGTTTGTAAATTCGGGGTTTAAAAGATGGTTGAAGTAGCAATTATAACGATGGGTTTAGAAGAAATTTATATATAGGTATAAATTAGAAAATTTATAGAGATTTTAATCTATTTCTATAAAAAATAAAATAAAAAATAAATCCAAGAATTGAATACAGAAAAAAAATATTTGATAATTTAATTAGAATATTCAATTTTATTGAAAATTACTTGGGATCTTCCACCCGGTTATGCATAAAATATTTTTTAATCAATTAATTTCTTTTTAATATAAAAATATTTAATATTATATTTTATTTAAAATTATTGTGATATTTTTCCCAAACTGAAATTAAAAAAAAAAATGGAAAAAAATAAATTGTTTCAATGAAAAAATTTAAGTATATAATGTTTATAAATAAGAGTAGATTTTATAATAAAATTGAATAAAGAATTACCTTCAAAGTGCTTAAATTATTATCATAATTAAGGATAATGATATTCGACAATAGAGATAAACTTAAGTAAAGAAGGATGAGTGATTTTTGGTTATTAAATTGGAAAATGACCTGTTGTTCTCTGACTTCTAAACTTGTTAATTCAAATATATTTTATAATTAAGAAATGAATGAAGAAACGATGAACTCCATTTAAACAAAAATTTCATTTTCGAAATGGTAATGAAGTTACTATATAAATTCAAGTAAAATAATATGTATATGAGTAAGGTGTCAAATCAAATTAAACTTATTTTTATATTTAATTAAGTATATATAAGAAATTAAGAATAAATAAAAGGAAAAGATTAATTTCATTTAATGAATTGCATTCTTTTAAGATAAATTACATGATTATAAAATTAATATAAAAGTTAAATATAAAAGTTTTAGATTTGCGACTATACAATATATAGAATATTTAAAGAAAAGGTTAATTATATATAAAGATTTTGTGTTTGTGCATTATTTAAATTAACATTTCTTTTCCTATTTTAAGGTTTTCTAGAAATTCAAATACATTGTTTTAAGAATTTTGCGTGTCCGTCCAGGAATATTGTGATTCTATTAATTATCTATAAATTAATTGGATAGTAGATTATTATGAATTATGAGTATATCTACCATTCATCTTTTCTTATCTTCTCTAAACCTTCGTAATTGTATATAATCTATAAATCATCAATAATTATATATATTCAAAAAAACCTAGAAATTAATTTTTGTAGAACAAGAGAGGTCTAAATTTATTTAAGGAAACGATACTTTAATGCCCCCTTCGGTTCTTTTCCAATTAACTCTATCAAATCTCAGAAAAAGTATACCATATAATAATACAAATTAAATATAATAATAAAAATATGCCTTATAATATATTTATACATTTTTATATTAATATGAATCTAATATCATTTAACTTAATTTAAAAAGTTATTTAATTTTAATTAATTTAATGAAATTTTTAGATTTTATTTAATATTATAGTAGAAGTAGAATATATTATAGTTAATGTTTTTATAACTATTTTCATTTTAAAGAAAAATCAATTTTTAAAAAATTGTACAGATAAATTATCATCATATATAGTATAGATATTTAAGTATATATATAGTATTTTATTAGTAAAATATAGATTAAACACACAGAAAATGATCTTTTAAAATATTTTACTCAGAAGGTCTTTAGATAGCTAACGTTTCTACAAAATATATGATTTGTCAAAAGAAAATCTGAACTATAATAACTATAATAATATATGATGGTTCTTTTTGGCAAATGGCTTCGAAGTTTTATTCGTTCCGAAATAAATATATTGGTATATATATTAAGAAATTAAGATTTCTTTAGTTTAGGGGAAAGAGAGAGGGAGAGAAAGCAGAGGGAGTGAAAGGGCGGATAATGATTATCGTTTTGTGGGGTTGAAACATAAAGGTAGGGGGTCTCCCTTTCTTTAATATCGTATCTCAATCACTTTTTGTTCGGTTGTGTTTTATAGAGTGCGTGTGCAACTGCACATTTATACAAACCACGGCTGTTATCCATTAACTTAGGGCTTTTTAGTGAAGGAACAGGAAGAAAACAACATAGAAGGAAGAAAAAAGTGGTATTCGATGAGGGTTGTGGAATGAGGAATCAATACCAAGAAAGAAAAGACGAAGGACATGCATGCAAGTCGACAAAGGGAAAGAGAGAGAGAGAGAGAGAAAGAAAGAAAGAAGAAAGAAAAAAAAGGGGAAAAAGTCCAGTAGATCATAGAAGAAAGGGGAAGTTACCCCTTGGTAGAATTAAATCAACCCTCAAAAACTGAAAAAAGGCATTAAAATGAAGATACAGGGTAAAAAATATTTATTTATTTTCCCTTAATTCCGTTTTTTGAACTCTGTTGGGTATCTTTTACACGTCAAAAACGGGTCTTTTGCTACCCACTTTATAAGAAAATCTTGAAAATTTCAAAGCGGGCTTGAAGTCACCATGGAAATAATAATGGAAGCTTTAGTTTTCGAAATCAACTAGGGAAATACAACACAGGCTAGTCATTTATTCGACAGCTTATTAAAAAGAGATCAACCAAGATGCCAATTTAAAGCAGTATATTTCAAAAATAAGATGTATAATTTTTTACATTAAAAATAAGGAGGGTTGTAAGGGTTTGCTTGTTACTGGAATAGTATTCAATTCATGGGTCTTGCAAGAGAATTTTTCTCTACCTATTTCGAAGTTGTACTGATCATACATCATATCTATCCCACTTAGACAGCACCTAAATTCAATTTGATAGGTTGACAGATCCAAGGACTGCAGTCTCAAAAAGTGAGTGTGTTTTATTTACTTATCATACATATATTATACAAAAATAACAATAGTTTCAATTTCAAATTAGTTTATGAATTACTTTAATTTCATCAAGAATATGTATAATAAACGACTTTGAACAGCCAAAGAATAAAACAAACTTATCTTTACAAATAAATAATAATTTATAATGTTAAAATATGAACATGATTGTTACTACCTCTTTAATCCATATATATATATATATAAATACATACATAAATAAATTTATCTCGTACCTATTTATACTTATATAGGTAAATATAGTTGCATAATTGTACATATTATATAAATATTTGTTTAAAGCGGGTGATTTGCCTTTAATATTTGCAAAACAAAGAGTCAAATAGATCATTGACATTTATATAGCCTATTGATATTTTAGAGGTAAATAAAATCTTAGAAAGGCAATAAAGTTTTTCATTTCTTTTTCAATTCTTTCTCTCTTTCTCAATCCAATTGATCAATAAATATTTTTATTAGCATTATTATTGACATGATGTTTTTTCCCCTCTTTAATATATTATATAGAATGACAAGTCACAATGAATTTTGTTCCAAGAATCAGAAATAACAAATAAAAATATTATAATTTAAATATCTTGATCTAGAATATTATTGGTACAACTAATATATCTTAAAAGACCTTTACTTGCAAGTTTAATAAAATATGAAAGGAAATGATATAAAATTAATTTTATTTACCTACACACATTACAATTTACGATGTTATTTTTTGGAAACCAATCAATTATTACGATAATAGAGTCATTTAAATGTAACTAAAGGTAAATATTTTGACAGTATAATTAATTGAAGTTTTTTGTTTTTTTTTATAAACTTATAAAATTATTTTTATAGTAAGAAGTATTTTGTCAATCCATTTGTATTGTATAGAAACAACACACGGATAAGTTAAAACAATTTAGAACTTATTTGTTTAAATTAAGAGAATTATATATAATTGTTGTTAAACGGTTAAAAGTTTTTTTTAACAAATTCTATTTTTTCCATCCAACCTGTTTTCACATTCTTATAACAAATTTAAAATTAATTAAACAAAATAATCACATTAAATTTAAACATTTAAAATAAACCAGGATTAACATTTATAGTAATATTTTTTAACGCCATTTGAAATTATATGCCTAATAACAATTTTTACAAATTCATTTCTTTCTGGAAAGACAGACACCAGCAACAATTAATGTATATTTATATAAACACAGAATCTCTTCATAAAAATGATCAATTTGTCTTATATGTATTAAAACTTGATCTAAATGGTTTCATAAATAAGACTCAACGGTGGTGAATCACAATCTCAGAAGGTAAGTTATCACTTGTATCGATTTTTTAATCTATTAATTAGTACTGATATAAGTATACGAGGGGCATTAGTCCATGAATTTTTGAATGAAACAAAGGTTTTTGGATAAATTATTCTATTTCTCAATGTAGTCTCCTTTGAGCTCAATACACTTTTTACAACGTTTCTCCAATTTTTGTATCCCTTCCAAAAAATAAGATTTCTAGAGGACATCAAAATAGATGTGTTTGTGAGATGATTTCATGGCTGGAGTCAAATCTCTTTCCGCCGAGCCATTTCTTCACGTTTAGAATCAAGAAATAGTCACTCGGGGCTAAATGATGAGAATAGGGCGGATGAGGGAGCAATTCGTGTCCCAATTCATGGATTTTCATGAAAATTCACTTTTTTACATTTTCTTCTCAAATCACGAGATGGTCTGCTATTAATGGATGGAAAATTAAAACTAAAAGACCCAGATAGTTCACATTTCTATAGGAGTCAGCTGATGGTTGCCTGCTGACAGGGGTAGTGTTGCCATTTCATTTAAGAGATGGGAAATTCAAAGAATCATGGACTTATTGACTTACAACAACATTAGAATTTGTATTTTTCAAACTATGATCACATCAAACTACTTGGATTTGTATTATAAAAGTGTCTCCATTTCATTATATATTTTTTTAAATAAATCAAATATGGCTTATATAATTTAGTCATTCTTTTTATGTCACCTTCTTTTACAATTATGCAATTATAAATCAATTTAGACGAAGTAGCATTTATAAGTTAAAGAAACGTGTTAAAAATCTTTTAATGAAAGAAATTCCACCATTTACCATGAATAAAGATGAATCAATACTATAAACTTAATTAATTCAATTTTAATCAACATTTTCATTATTTTATTGTGAAATTACTTATTTTTATTTTTTTATTTTTGCTTATATGACATTTTTTATTCGCATAACTATGTATTTCTTATTAATACACACACACAAATATATATACATTTAAGATAATTATATATTTATTTATATAAAACAAATCTACCCCAAATCAATAAATTTTTTTTAGTAGTTGTCTTATTTGATACTGGAAGGCGATAACGAGCTATTTTTAAGTTAAAGAGAGTGCGAAAGTAATAGAGAAAGAGAGAGACTTTTCCAATTCAATCTTGGTAGTCTCGAATGACTTGACGGAAACAACTTGAGCTGCCTCAAACTTCCGCCTCCCTTTTTTCAACCACCCCTTCTACACCCCCACCTCTTCGCAGCCTCTTTTGGCCTCTGTATACTCAAAAAAAAGAATAAAGAAAAAAATTGAGTAAAAGAAAGAAAGCAAAAAAAAGGAAGTAAAAAAAAATCCATCGGCTTTAACTTTTCTTATGATTATTGCTGACGTTACATTCAATATTGAGAAATCGCTTTGCAACATAATGCAATAAATAAAAGATTCTTTGAATGAGGGTTTGTGTAGAATGGAGAGGGAAGTCTGTGTGGACGGATTTAGAGTAAAAATAGAGGAAGGGTAAAATAGATTGAAGAAAGAGCTTCGAAAAATACATAAGTAGACAGAAAAATTTATATATCGTAACTAGAAAAAACATTATCAGTATTAGTTAATATACTAAAGGAAACATTAATTAATTACTAAAATTGAATATATAATGAATTGGCTAATATAATATTATTGTAATAAAATAAAGAACCTATGAAAATAAATATATTTTTTATCAGGGAAAAATTAAGTACAAAAACGTATTTCAGACAAGATCGAAAATTTAGAAGCAAAATGGGGTAAAAATTATGCAACTATTATCTTGTTCAAAATAAATCACTACTATGGTATCTAAAATTTTAAATGGGTCTACATATACATTTTAGATAAAATTCAATAATCTTTTCGAATGATACATTTTAAGAGTATTTGACCCCTCCATTCCTTTTCATCTTAGTACTAAAATATACTATTTCTATGCAAATTTTATAATATCCAAATTTTCTCACCCTATCTAATAAAGTGACCAAAAAATCTAGCAATGGTTATTTAAATTAATAACTTTCCCCCTTCCCTTAAAAAATTTCATTATCTCTTCCTAGATAGTATATAAGAAAACAACATTTTGCCTTGACTTGATAATTGACCCAATAAAAATCCTATTTTATGAAACTTATTCCAGAGATACAAGATTCGGTGTGCGTGGTCGTGACGACGAGGAAGGAGGGAGAATCATTTAGGCGACCCACCCATCCACAGTCTAGGCACTGAATTATAGCTTGTATAGCATGAACCCTCGTTAAAGCGACGTCTCATTAGACTTAACCCTTTCGCTCGTTCGTTCGTTGGTTCACTTAAACTCAGACCCACCCCACCCTTTCACTCCCCACCACCCAAAACCCTCTCCTTTACATTTACTTTCAGTACATATTGGTGGATTTAGGAAAGCTAGGAGGGGGATGCTCTCTCAAACGACCCAACCCATAGAAATGGAATGGCAATGGATGGGTGGATGAATATAGAGTGGAGTGGGGATACATACGCGTGGAGTTGGGGAAAGTTGAGCGATGGTTAAAATTAGCGAAGCAAATGAAATAACACGCATCACCTAACGTTGTTGTGAGGTCGGGGATGAGGGGTCGAGGTGGAAGATGAGGATAATTGGAAGTTATTTGAACGCTGCTTTTTTTTTTAAAAAAAAAGAAAAAAAATGATTTAAAAAATAATAAATGAAATTTCTATTTATCCTGCTAAACTACGAAATATTTTATTTATTAAAAATTGAATTTGAAGATTTATTAAATGAAGATTAATTTATAGAATACAACAATAATAATGATTATTTATTTATAATGAACTTAATATATAGAATGATATAATAGATAATAAATTTGAAGAAATTAAAATTTATTAGTGTTTATTATTATTACGGTAAGGTTTGAGCAACTTTTAAAATTTAACTATTTTTAAGAATTGTTTTGAATTTTAAATTAAATTAAAAACAAAAAAATAATCGTCAAGTTTTTATTTTAATCAATTATTTTTACTAATTTATTATTTTTATATTTTTGTAATTTCTGCTTAATATGTAGGTCAATAAATAATCCTAATTAAGTTAATGTATTATTCAATATTAAAGTTAAAATTTGATATGTGAGGTATGTTGACTAGAAAATTTATTAAACATTTTATGATCTGTAGTTCTCGTTTAGTATAAACACTAATAAACTATCTAAACGATCTATTTTGCATGATAAATTAAAAAAAACAACAACAAAGAAATAGATATAGGGGTGTTTTAAAAGTACTATTATAAAGTGTTATAAAATTAAAATTTATAAAAAATAAAATATTAAAACTTAGAATAATAAAATTTATTTCCTATTTGATCTAGATAAGTATAATAAAAGTCAAATATAATATTTTATTCGTATAATATATATATTACTTTCAATGTTAACTTTATCTTATATGTCTCTATACTAACATAATATATATTCCGTAGTTTTATTAACAATTTTATATCCAAGTAGTTATTTAGTAGAGAATTTTGTTCTTTGAATAATATTTTAAATAAAATCAAGACGAAATTTCATTAAATCATATTAAAATGAGACAGTCTGTTGAAGCAAACCCATTCCTTTAATAAATCCTCTAAATTTCTTGTCAATTGTACTATTATTCAAATATTTAAACTAAAAATTAATAATTTTCTTTGAAGTTTTTTATAATAAAATATCAATTATTCTCCTTTTTTTATAAATAAGCTCTAAATTACATTACCCTTCCCAAACAACACTTGAATTTGAATTTGAATATCATTTCTCATTCAAAATTATATTAAAATATGCCAATTTTCAATAATTATTTAGTTAAATTGCTGAATAGTGGTTGGTTTATTGTATGAGAAGAGAGGGAGAGAGGAGTGTGAGCATGGGCAGTAGGAATGAGGTAGATTATAATGAGAGGGAGTATAGAGCATCATCATCATCATCAGCATCATTTCACTAAATCTCTGATTATATAATATATTTAATTAATATGTAATTGAAAATGTGAAATGAATGAATGAGAGTGTTCGTTCCATAATTAACTCCACAGACCAGGGTGATCATTAATGTATTATGACTACCTTTACATAATTTATATCGAAATAACAGTAGACCAAAAGAGATAGTAGGAAGGGATTGGAAGTGGCTTGCGGAAATTTAGACCAGTATGGAAAATCTAAAAGGGAGAGAGTGAGAAGATAGAAAATAAATAAATTAAATATATTAATTATGAATTTAGTATACTAAATCTAAAATGAAATATTATTACAATAAATATCCTATTATATTTGCATACCAAAAATAAATATAATAAATATATTTATTTTATTGTTTATTTCTCATTATTTATATTAATTTTTTGATAAATTGATATACACAATTTGATAGGTATTATTTATTATGAAAACTTTTGTAAACATTCCTTAACAAACTGATGTCCGAAAAGAAGTGGATTTATTCATCTTGAAACTAAACAATACCTTCCTTCCTATCGACGGTCGGTAAAAAAGGATTTATATATAAATAGAATATATCTATCTATCTAATCTTATTATGTTAGCTAAAATTCTTTGTTTGTATATATGTGTAGAAATGTGGAAGGGGTTGGATCGTTGTAAGATAATCAGAAATGACGTCACAGCCAGCGCATGTGAGATATATCTCTATTCTTTTATTATAAATAAAATAAAATAAAAAATCTTTATATTATATCCATATTTGTTTTTTTATTGCATTAATAGACACATTTAAATTATTTGAAATTGTTTCACAACGTTTAGAAGATTCAATTTCGTCAACCAACGCCTTCGTAAATAATCTGTATAATTTGAGTCTATATCGTCAAAATTTCCCGACAGAAAAACTTAATTTCTGTAGTTATTGAATATATATCGAAAATATAGAGGTATGTAATTTCATCGAAATCGGTTCAGCCAATTTTGACTCCTTAACGACAAAATTTCCAGACAGACAGTCATGAAAAATTCTAAAGTCACTCTTGGATTCCAGAGGTCATGAAGATATGCAAAAATTTTAAATTCACAGAAATGTGCAGAGAAAAACTTTTTATCTATATATACATATAAATAAATCAAATTTACGAATATATATATATTTTATATCAACAGGTGTACTTTTCTGTCTTTCAGTGCATTAATACATATGTTTAATGAGTATATGTTTTATTAGTCATTTAAGCTCTTTTAAATTATTGGAACGGTGACTCGGTGAATCAGGTATTAATATTAATAGCCAAACCCGGTAATAAAGAATCATTTTTTTTATTGACCGAGTGGCGGCTCGGTGAACCAGGAATTATTATTGAGGACCCCAAGTTCCACTCATTTTAATCAGATTGATCTATATCTATCTATCGATCTCTATATCTATATCTATATATATATATTAATATTAATAGCCAAACCCGATCGATAGATAGATATTATATATACATTTATAAATGAAATTCTAAAAAGATATCTTTTTCATTTAGGGAAAGTTCGAAAACAAATCAAAAGAGACCAGGTGGATGCATAAGTGACTTAAGGGGAATGGGGTAGATGAATAAAATTTATTCGGCTGACAGACACTAAGATTTAATAAGAAGATATCTATGATATATGAACTTACGAACTGGGTGAAAGAAAAAAAAACACAATCAAATTAAAAAAGTATTGATTAACAAAGTTTGAGAAAAATAAAATAAAAAAATATTTAAATAAATGGAATTCAAAGAGCTTTTAATATATATCAATTCTAAGTATGGTTACTTCCTTTAAATATACTAAATTAAATCAAATTTGCATTTTTCAAAAACACTTTTGCATAAACAAAAACAAAAAGTTCAATTATTCATTGATTAAATCTAAAAATTAGTATATATTTCAAGAATATTATTTTCGTGGATTTAAAATTGAAAAATTTATATAAAAAACCTTGAACTCGCATTAAAAAAAAAATTAATTTGCTGATTATTAAAAAAATATTAATAAAGTCAAAATACATTCCGAGAAAGACTAAAATGGTCAAAAAAGAAAAACAAATTAGTAATCGTCAGAGTAAATAATAACGATATAATACGATAAATGTAAAAATATAGGGGAATTTTGGAAAACCATAAATCAATATAGAAGGAATACAAGAGAAAACATAGAAATCCCTTTGGAAAATCTTAAAAGTCACTTTCTGGAGCTATTAGAAGGAAGCCTGAAAAGAAAAAGAATACATTTCGAAACAGAGGAAACACACGAGGAGAGAAAATTGTAATTAACCTTTATAATTTTTATATTTTTTTCGTCTAATAGGTTTTGTAGAATTTTTATGAGAAAAAACCAGATTATCATTAATAAAAATTCAAATTTTATTTAAAAATAAAAACAATAAAAATATTTTCTTTTACGAGTCATAATTTATAAGAGAATGATTCTTTCGATTAGTGCGAGAGACATAGCAGTAGAATGAAATGAAACCCTCTTAAGATGTCAGAATCTCTTTTTTGTAAAAGTAAGCCCCCTCCGACAAATTTCATTATAATACTTTTAACGAAAATATTATTTTCTCTTCAAATCTCGGGGAAAGGTTTTCTAATTGGAATTAGGACGGTGGGGGTGTAGAACGGGTGAAAAGGTGAAGGCGTGGGGACTGAAAAAGAGAAAGAAGATAGGATGGGGATGAGATGGAGGGGGTGTATGCAGATTCTTTAATTTATTACTCATTTCCTACGGGAATAAATCTCATTTTATTACTCGTTTCTCGCTATTGTAAGATGAAAAAGACATTTGGATTCACTCTTCATGAAATTTAATTGTTATTACAATTAATTACATACTGGCGGCTTGGTAAACCCCTTATGCCCGTTGCTCTCTCACTCTCTCGCATGCATATTAAAATATTACTAGATGGCTGTTTATACATATTTGTATGTGTGTTGAATAATTTTTAAAGAGTTTAAGAAAATAATAAAAATTATAATTCTAATCAAGAAAAGAACTCATATATGGTCAGGAATATATAATCAAGATCTTAATAAAATGAGAAAGAGAGATAAATAGAATACATTGTTTATTTTTTGCCTATTTGTAATAAATAACTGGAAAAAGTAAAATATTCTTGTTAACAATAAATTACAATACTATCAATTTCAATTATATAAAAGGTAAATATTTTGGGCATGTAATGAAAATAATAAATAAAGTAAAAATTATTAAAATATTATTTGAAAATTTAAAATTTTTAAATTTTTATCAAAAACTTTGTTTTTAATGAAAATTCATAATTTAGTTCAATTTCACAAATATTTGTGCTTCATATTATGTTATATATTACATAAATATATATATATGTACCTATATAATTAGGTTTAGGGGCCTAATATATTTAAATTTCAATAAACAATTCTTCTATTTTTCATAGTATAATTATAACTTATTAGTGTGATTAATATGATAAACACATACAGTATAAAATTTAATTTTTCTTCATATTAATTTTTAATAATAATTTATTCACACGAAATTAGCTAATAAGGATATATACAAATCCATGTTAAATTTTTATGATATTCTAATGTAATATTATAATATTATGGTTATTATTAATGATCTATAATCAAATGAAATGATAATTATGTTAATTTATAGCGTAATGTTCCTATAATTTATTATTTCATGAATATTTGTTTGTGGAACTGGAAACTGGATGCAATGGATGGATTAATTACTATTATAGAAGCAAAATGAGAGAGAGAGAGAGAGAAGCAGTTAGTTGATCCTGTTTCTAGTTTATAGACCTGTCAAATTTTATAAATCTATAGATTAGATTATGAATATTGGATCAAACAACCATCAAAGACAATTTGTAATATATAATAATTTATGTGGTTAAAAGTGAAATTTGTATTTTTAGAGTATTTAAAAAAGTAAAATTATTCATCTGTTGATTTAAAATTGAAATATTGTTATGTAATAAAAATAAATTTTTTCAATGAAATTTTAAAAGAATTCATGTAGATTTAATTTATTTTTATATTTTTATATTTATATAATATAATATAATTTAACATTATTTATCAATTTCAATAATAAAATTTATTTAAACCAATCGATTTAGATTAAATTATTAATGGATTTCTTCCTAATTTTCTAGTGAAAATAAAAATAATAGATTAATAATAATAATAATAATTTGTAAATATTATATTGAATTTTAAAGCTTATAAAAAGAAGACTAATATTATATAAAAAGATGAATTATTAGTTTTACTTAATTTTAGAGGAAAATATATAAATATAGATAAATATAGATAATTAAGAATATACAATATTTTAAAATTAAAATTGTACTTACAAGATGGAATAGAATTCAGTAATGTGTGGAAGTCGGACTCACCTAAAACAAATGAAAATATTAAAGAAATCAAATTATAATATTAAAACAAAAATGTTTGTTTTTAAATTAAATTTATAGAGATTACTAATAAAAAATTATTTTAAGCAATTTGTTTTGTTTTTACTTGACTATTCTTGGGATTTATAATAAAATTAGTATTTCCATTAAAATTTAATTCAATAGTAAACTCATCAATATTATAAACAAACAACTTTTCATGTTAAAAACCCAAGTTTAATATTATTAAAGTAAGAATCAAAAACAACTGAATCCTGTTTTTGTTTTTCCCAGGGTGATGTATTACATGTTGGAAATTTGTGTCAGCAACCTTTCAAAATGCCATTAGTCCTCTGATTATTAAAGAGTATAAAACCTATCTAGATCTATCTATCTGGGACCGAGATAAAATGAGAGGATATTTTTCCCTAACCTCCCAATCCCTCCTCTCTTTTATCAACTCCAACCAATCTCAGTACAGACGCCTATAATTATTGTTTGTTTTCATTTGGTCACTAATTATTCGCGAAATTGCGGTGTGACTTTCAAACAAGATGAATGACCGACGTCTGCCGGCGACACACCGGCTTTAAAGTGAGCCACGACATTTGCAATAAATCCTCTCTCCACCCTAAACTCACCCGGCTGACTACCCCCCCCCCCCCCTCTCCACCCCAATACACTACGCCGACTCAACATTCCATTTTCATATAACACATTCAAAGCCAAAATATGCGATTCAGCGTACCAACCGATAGGTACTATCGATGGTTGAAATGGAAAAAAAAAAATAAAAGAATAAATAAATATAACGCCAGGAGTTTCATTCCATATTAATGAAATTTTATTAAGTCAATGACCTGTCCTGAGGGGTTTAATATAAAATTATTTTTTATTGATATTTTAAATAAACTCTAGTTTTTATATTATTTGAATATATATATATTACAATAGATATTAAAAATGTTTCTCTTTAATTTGGAGTGAAATTTAAATTATATTTTATTTTAAGAAAAAAAAACTTTATTGTTAAATATGCATATATTAGATTCTATATTAAATTCTTCGTTACCTCTCAAGATATTTCACTAAAAACAAATATTTTTTTTTTAAATTAATAATAATACTTGAGTTTATTAATAGAATATAGATGTAAATAATTCAACTTAGACTTTAATGAATCTTAACAATATAATAAAAGAATCACTATTATCAACTTATATGATATTTTCATTTATGATTTTATCTTGAATGGATTCCAAATAAAATCACATTTTAATTTATTGTAACAAGTGAACAATTTAAATGAATAAGTAAAATTTGCTTGAATTAACTTATATCATGAATCCGCTGTCATTCATTTCAAGGGACCTTTGATCAAGTAATCGAAGAGGGGAAGACTATTCAATTAAAGATAGATAACTAATAATATATGTATATATATATATATATATATCTTATATATATATATTTATATTATATTATTGAAATTTAGAGTAAAAATAAGATTTAAAAATACAGTGTCTATATACAATTATATATGTAAAGCTATGCTTACTGCGACATCATTATATCTAAGTAGTTTTCAATGTAACTAAAAATAAGTTTTTCTTAATAAAATTATAATTATATTTATGATTGGATATTTAACTTTATAATGTGTAAATATTGTAAACTACTGTTTAATTAACGAATAATTTAATTCTTTTAATAGGTATTTATTTGTAATTTAAATATTTTTAATTAATGTAAATAATGTTTAATAATTTTAATATATTTTGTATATTCTTTTAACAGAATAAAATTTCGAAAATAAAACATCTTTACAAATTAAATTATTTATAGAATAGTAAAAAAAAAAAAAATATAATGTCTCAGAAATATTTTTTCGCACAAATTGTAAAAATAAATGAAAAAGACTTCATTTTGAGATGCATATTCTTAGACAAGAACACATGGTACTTATTACCAGAGGAAAATACTTGCATAATAAACCATCCGATTATGTTAAAACACAAAATTATAAAAGGTGCATTGGCAGCCATTAACAAAATAAACGGATTTCGAACTGTTACATTGAAATTGGAAGAGGACATTCAAAAAGAATACCTCGATGAAATAGGTAACTTTTGTTTTAATGAATTGCCATTAGAGGAGGATTTCCTCTTTTAAATGTACGATCAACTCAACCTTTAACAGATGAATTAGAAGATCGAATAAAATTTTTAGAAGATCAGCTGAAATTAAACTCAGTGAAAGAAGAATCAAAATTATAATAAGTTGACCTGTGGCCAGGTCCGAACCGACCGACGGTTTGAAATAAATTAATTTCCAGCTACAGAAACAATTTCAAATAATTTTCATATATCTATTAATGTAATAAAAAACAGATATGGATACATAAATAATAAATATAAACATTTTTAATTTTATTTTATTTATAATATATATGCAAGACCAGGCTGTGACGTCATGCATGGCTGGATGACGTCATATAATTTTAAATCAAGAAAAAACTAATAAATATGATTTTTTTCGAGGATAAAACCAATACAAAATGCATGATTCGTGGTGATATATAAAAAAATCTCCTTTGGTGTGAAAATAACCCTTTCCTTCCTATCGTCGATCGCTAATACTACCACTTCCGGTTTCCCGAATTGCACCAAAAGTTGATCAATTCATCCCACTGATGCATTAAGTAAATATACCAAATTTCATCAAAATCGGTTGAGCCGTTCAGGCTGTACACATCTATACGGACGGACAGACGGACAGACGGACAGACATCATGCTAAAAATACTTTTTTCTGTTTAGAAAATGCATGATTCGTGGAGATATGTAAAAATCTCCACATGTGAAATTTGGTGTGAAAACAATACCTCCCTTACTATTGTCGGTCGGTAAAAATAAAATTAGTAAATTTTAACTTAAAAAATATTATTTATGTACAATCATTTCCTAAGATATTATAAAAAATCTGGAATATCTTCGCACACACACAAACAGAGACATTTTTCTCAACCTTCGTGAAAATGACTCAGGTGCCTTCAAAACGTATAAAAACATCGAAATTCTCCGTGATCTGGAGATATAGTAAAAATATAAATTTATTATATTCGAACTATTAAAATAATTATTATTTAAATTTAAAAGATATGAATAAACACATAATAATAATAAAAATATGTATTATACATTAAAATATGTAATTAAATATAAACGTTATCAAAGAATGAAAATTCACAAATGTTAACTTATTAATAAATATTATTATAATTGGTTTTTGATTATATTTTAATAGGAGATTAATAAACAAATAATAAGAATAAAGATTTCAAATTACACTAATTATAAAACATATTTTGTTAATATTTTGGTATAATAAACAATTAAGATGTATTTAGGTCATTAATTAATAAATTAATTTTTTAATTAATTAATTTATTTGTGATTTAAAATGGTTTTGTCCCTGAAATGGCCAACCGTCGTGTATAATGTTTAAGAACGTGTAGTGGCAGTCGACTGGTGAGCTGCCGAGGTGCCGGCCTTGTCTAGGAGTGGTGGGGAACAGGTGAGTAGGGAGCAGGTGGGAGGCCGGTGGGAGGCCGGTGGGAGGAGAGCAGACAATGCACGAACCAAGCAGTTTGGATGGTCTCTGGTGGGGAGGCTGCCGAAGGGGAGAGCGGCTAGAGGAGGGGAGAGCGCGCAGATATTTTTCATTTTAGGAAAACAAAAACAATTTCTATTATTTTTAACTTATTAATTAATTCATGATTATCACTAAAAAACAAAAGTAATATTAATTAAACTATTTTATTATATAAGGATCGTTTCGATTTTCCAAACTATTATATCAAAATATTTATTAAATAATTATTTAGTCACTGTTTAATAGGAATTAAAGTATTATAATATTATATACTGTATTATTTCTTCAATATACTGAACAGATCTAGAGGTATGAAAAATCTATATATATAAAAGGCAATGTCTGTGTGTGTGTGTGTGTCTGTCAAATACTCAAAAACTACCCGTCCGATTACGGTGAAACTTTCAGGGATTGTTGTGGGCATCCCAGGGAAGGTTTTAGTGCAGTTAAATCCAAAATTAATTTATCCAAAATTAATTTAATTAGTAATATTTTGGTAAAAGTCTGTAGTGTCACAAAACTATCAACAGATGGCGCTACATAAAAACTTAAACACACACACACACACATTCAAATATTTTTAATTTAAATGTATATATGTGACGTCACAGTTACCGCCTTTTAGATATATATCTATTCTTAAAATAAAATTAAAAATATTTATATTATATTCATATATATGTAAAATAATAATTATATTATTTTAATATTCCTATAAGTTGGTATCACAATTTATTATTATTATGAATTATTTATAAGTAATTAATATTATTAATTGGTATTAATAAATAAATAATATTAATTATATTAACTTAATACTAGCTGCTCCGAGCGCCTTCGGTACTCTTCACACCTAGACGGGGGCTCCGCCCCCTGTACCCCCGAGTGATACATACTATTTGGTTGAAAGTCTGTATGTAAAAGGTTTTCATCCATTTTGTTTCAATCAGTATAAGTAGATAAGACATGTATTTGTTTTCTTGTAAAATATATTTTAATTTAATCAGTAAATTAATTATATATTATTATTGTATATGTTATATTTATCTAACTCTGTGTCTCTACAGTTTTCGAAAGTTCTTAGCCGCAGCATCCACATTTCTCTAAGCGTCCCTATCCTGAGCTACAACCAAATCCTACCCTGTCCCATCTCTCCCATGCCCCTTCCTTCATTGTCCACCCACCTTGGTCCTTGGTCTTCTACCGGATGTTTCCCAATCGGTTTCTCCCAATTTCTAGTTTCTCCAATTCCAACCACGTCCCCTACCCATCCCAGCCTTCTTGAATTTATAACCTTAACTATATCTGGACATTATTTCTCGTTATGCCATCTCCGCCATCCCCTGTGACCTCATTTTGGCCTATAAATGCTGCAAACAATATTAATCTCACAAATACTCCAAATCTACTCTCGTCTCCCAGAGTCATCGATAGGGTGACCAAACGTCCCGTCTTTAGGTGCTCTGTCTCAAAAATGTCTTCGGGACACCCTACTGTTTTTTCAATATTTAGGACATTTCGTAATTTTTTTTTCAAAATTTTTTAAATTTAGTTCTAAAAAAAAGGTATACCGTTTGTCCCGGTTTGGTGTTTTCGAAATATGGTCACTCTAGTCATCGATCAACATGAAAAATACTTGTTTTATATATTTTAATTTTGATCCTCTTTGATGAGATAAGCCCCTTTACTGCATAATAACAGGCGTTACTCAATTACAACGTCGATTTAAATTCTTCTCGAATATTATTATCTTTCGTAATTAGAGATCTTAAGTATTTAAATAATTATACTTTTTCAAATTCTACATTTTGTATGTTAATTGTATGTAAGTCGTATCCGTATCATAATTCTTGAATTTTTTTGTTTAATTACATTTCGGTTGATTTTTCCCCAATTTCTCTAATCATGTCTCCTCTTCCAGTCCAATTCATTTACCTATCAATGTTGCTTAAGGAATTTAAATTTCTTAATTTGGCTAGAACTCTTCATTTTTTAAAATTTTAAATAGAGGGAGAGAGAGAGGTTTTAATTATATATATATATATCTGTTTCTATGACAGCAAAAAAGTAAACAAATTACATTCATACAAACTCTCCTTTATATATATTTCTGGAAAATGGAACACCCGCAGCTCAGCTCAGAAGTTACCTACGATTCTAATTTCTTTTTTATTTTTCATCATTTGAGGTACCCTTCACCTCAGAAAAATTTGGTTACCTTACTCCTTGTAGTTTAGGCTCTGGAGTTTTTTGCGTACAGACGGACACTATCGTATTAAATATATAGATTTCTAACTTTGTATTACAATAATGAGACGGAATTGTTGTGTGTTAAGGTTAGGTAAATTAGATTTTATAAATTGAAAACCATTAGTTATACTCTTAAGTTATTTAGTTATTAACAAGATGTAAAATAATAATTATATTATTTTAATATTCCTATAAGTTGGTATCACAATTTATTATTATTATGAATTATTTATAAGTAATTAATATTATTAATGTAAAATAAAGAACAAACAGAAATAAGAAAATAAATTTTAATTAATATAATTTATAAAAAAAAATAATGATCATAAACTTAGAATATTAATTATTTAATTAATTAAAATCTACTTAAATAAATGCAAAGAGCCACAAATATATTAGTAAATATATAAATAATAATATGAAATAGTCAATAAATCTTACTTATTATACTAGGAAAATTTGTTGTTGATTAAATTAAAATATATTTTCCAAGAAAACAAATATATGTCTTATCTACTTATACTGATTGAAACAAAATGGATGAAAACCTTTTACATACAGACTTTCAACCAAATACTATGTATCACTCGGGGGTACAGGGGGCGGAGCCCCCGTCTAGGTGTGAAGAGCGCCTGGAAGGCGCTCGGAGCAGCTAGTTATCTATAAAAGGCCCACTCTTTAATTAAACAAGATTCAAATTAATTGTCTTTTACTCATACTATATATAAATATATATTATAATTTCCATTATATATTTTAAATATATATTAAACATTTTCTCTATAACCATATAAAAATTTTATAATCAATATAATTAAAAAATAAAAAACAAATATCCAAGAAATTTCAGAATTGTTAATCACATTTTATGTTTCAATATATTTATAACTTCATAAGAATCGGACTGAAAAACATTATCGAAATAAGTAATTTTAACTATTCTTGATGCTGAAACGAGTATGATAATCGTATAGTAGAATATCAATTAGAATATGGAAATTTTGAATATATCTCTTTAATATTTAATTTTTAAAAAGTGATCAGATGATTTTATTTAGCTTTTCTTTAATAAATCAAAATTCAAATACTTTTTTTCGATAAAAATATATAATTGAAAAAAGTTTTTTTTTGCATTTATTCAATTGTATTAAATATCTAAGTTATACTTCTTTTTCTATTGTCTATATTTAGGTATAAAAACTAATTTTCAGCGAATTTGATTAAAGGAGTTTGCAGATGAAACATAAAACCAGAATATCTAATTATTTCTATAATAATAAATCACAATATGAATGCCTTAATGAGATAAATTAATGCCTCTAAATGTTCACAATAACGGTATAACCCTTTCTTCATCCCCTTATGGAGGTTTTCAATTAATTATTAATTATTAATTAAATTAGTCGAAAGACCTATGCAAAGGATCGAATAAATTTACAGTCTATTTATCATTTAATTTTTATTAACTTTTATTTTTAACTTTTATTCATTCTAAAAACTAACTATAGTTTTCAAGTAGGAAGTGTCTAGGTTGTGTGAATTCGCAAGAAGGCATAATGAGAATACCTTGGTAGGAAGATAAAGAGGTGGTGGAGTTACTCAGGAGTGAGATGGCGGATTAAACTATTAACGGGAAAGTTTGTAAACTCTTGCCGTGACAGTTGCTCTACTAGAGAGTAGTATAAAGTTCTTCCTTCCTTAAGCAAACAAACTAATAATCTCAGATGCGAACTGACCGCGTATGGTAAAATGATCAAAGATTTTAAAATTATATTGGCATTATGAGTTTTTTTATGATAATCAAATTAAATTTTTATCACAGTTAGTTGTATATTTTTTTTTCACATGTGTTTTCTAACTCATTAATCTTTTCCCTAAAAAAAATTAATTCTCAAAATAAAAAATAAATTTTTCTGGTTTAGATTAAAAGAAATTATAATCAATACCAATATATATATATATATAAGTATAAAAATCCCTTTTTAATAAGGAAATATCATTAAGATGCTATTAATAAACATTTAAAACAAATATTGACATTCCCAGGTTCGTCAATTTTAGAACAATTAACTAAAAAGAAGACAATCTAATGGAAATAGGATCATTTGATGAATTGGATAGATTGTCATGTATTTGAACTTTTCAAAACTCGTAAATTATTGAGTTGTTCGAACAGTAGAGAAGGGTTGCTAGGAAAGAGTAATAGTTATTCTGTTGTATGTAAAGAAGAATGTAAGATCATTCTTCGGGATGGAGGGGTCAGAGAGACATCATCTCTAAGTAATTCGACAGAACCAGGATCATACATCGAGCCGATATAGAGAAGATGTAGAATTGGACCCAGAGAACGCCACTTGGAGGATCTCCTTGCCCTGAATTAACATTGTACAGCTAAGTGATCGACCCTTTGACATTTGCAATTACTAAGAAATATAAAGTTTGATATATCAATAACATTAAAAATATTAACTTTATTTTATAGTTAATTTCTAAGATATAATTTCTCAAAATACTTATTATAATAATATTAATTTCTTTCATCATTACATGTTAATTTTATTATAATTTAATATTTTATTTTAATCTGAATGAATTCAAATTAACCTCTTCCCTAATCAACCTTTGCTGGATTCACCCAATTATTTTCTTTTAACACGTTCCCGCCGGCATATACCACCGGTGGCACTCATAAAATAAATAGACAAATTATGGACCCAGCGGGAACGTGTTAATAATGAGGAGAGTGCTACCTTTAATTAAATTAAAGATCAATTTTATATATTTTTAGCCCATTGTTTTTAATAACCCAACCCACACTAAAGTAAGCCTCCAATATACCACAATTTATACATATATATATATATATATATATATATTAAATTTAAATTGTTTAACTTGTTGAGTGTTTTTACTATTTAAATAAATGCTGCCTTTGATCAACCATAACGAATGAAAAAAAAATTAAACCTTATAAGATATTTTATTTGAAAATTAATTTTATCCTCCTTAAAAGAAAATTAATTAGATTAAAAACAAATAAAAGTATTTAATAAATAAATTTCATTCCTTCCCATCTCAAGATGAAGTATCTTGACTTGGTTTATAATCAACAGATGTAGAGAATAACATTTAAATGAATTACATTTTGGAAACTATTTGGCGCGCTAATAAAATTCCAAAGTAAGCGGATAAGCGAAACGTCGTTTCTTGAAATTTATCACTTCCCTTTCTCTTTTTCTTGCATTTCTTCTCAAAATAACATTCGACTTGGAAATAAATTCTTACCCCATTCCTCTACTCTTCTTCCGTTTCTTCAACGACATACTTCCACAGTCTGGGGGGTGTCTTCTAAGCCTTTGACTTGTCACTCCCACCACTAAACTCTTACGACTCTAATGACCTAAATTGCTTTGTATGATCCCAGACCTTCATTAACTCGGTTCTTCTTACAATATTAAGTCCCCTTGAACAAATTCCCAGGAGAAGGTTAAACAATTTACGCGACTGATTAAACACTTGAGGGTGAATCTTGAGTTATTTTATTCCCATTCAGGTTATGAAAAAGAGACGAAATCTTTTTGAAATCTTTTGATGTACACAATTGAATATATTCATATAACTTAAAATGATTCATTTTACTAATTCTATTAATTTCACTAAAATAAATCGTAATCATTAGATTAAAGGAATCTTAAACCAAATTCAAATCTCTAATTCGATGTCAATTCTTATTTTCATTGGAAAATTAAATTAAATAATATATTATGTTTGGTAAGCTAAAATTAATTGGTTTTTAGAGCTTTATAGTAGATGTCGGTTGTGAACAAGAACCTTCTGATGTCGTAGAAACTGAAATGCACCTATAGCAAATATTTAATATAAATAAAGGTATACCTACAATCAAAAACTCTAAACTTCACTGAGTATTTTATTAAAAATTATTCTTTTTAAGTTAATTTTTAGTTTATCTAAATTAGTAAAATGTTGCAATTCATATCTAAGGTCATATTATAAATAATATCTTCTTCTTCTTATCTTTTCCTTCTTCTTAGCCTAGTTTTCCGTCGGCTATAGTTCATTTTCATTTGGATACGACAGTAAGATAATCCCAACTGGCTTATTGCCTTTGTTTGATAATTTTGAGTATATGAAAATGGGGGTAGGAATAAGATTTAGGATGTGAATAGAAGATGTGTGTATGGCATGTGCTCCCTAAAAAAAGAAAGAGAGATATACATGAGCTCATGTAGGGCAATAGGGTCACCACTCACTGAAGCAGTTCTTCCTCCTTCTGGGATCGAGGGAGTACTCTCTACACCAGCGATGGGCAACTGCCGGCCCGCGGGCCTAATCCGGCCCGTTACGATGTTAAAGTTGGCCCGCGGCATAAATGAAAAATTGTGCAAGCAGTGTGACGAGATTGCGGTGTAGAAAAACTTTGCGCAAAGATGATGATTGTGAATGCCAGACAAAGACAAAAGACATTTAAAGGGTGAGATGGAGAACTTCGCAAGCTAAACGTGCATTTCAATCGTGTGCAACCTGATACTTTGAGCGACTTTGAGAGACGAACGCGGCGACTGCGGTCGCGGACGCACACGTGCACACAGGTGGTTGAAAAGTTAAAACTATTTTAGTGTTTCATGAGCCACGGGTAGGTGCGTACGTGCATCGTGGTTGTTTATTAGTGTGTTGTGAGCTAGAGAACAATTCGAACAATATTTCCTTAGATTTTGGACTTTTATAAGGTATTCCAGAAAAGATAGCAAATTATTTTTTTTTGTAATGAATAGAATTTTAATTTATTACAGCCCATAAAATGAGCCAATTAAAGAAGAGAAAAATTGATGGCGAAGGCCGCAGTTTTAATGATAATTGGACCTTCAAATATTTAATTACAAATATACAAGATAAAGACGTATGTTTGGTTTGTAATAAAACTATTTCCGTTTTTAAGGAATATAATTTAAAACGGCACTTTTCAACAAATCATTTCGACAAATATAAATTATTTTCGCCAGAGCAAATGAAAGTTGAAGTAAGTCTACCATTTGCTTTTAATGTCGATGATGCACCATCCAGTATTCAACTAGAACTGATAAATTTACAATCAAGTGCACTATTAAAAAATCAATTTACTGAAAAATCAGTACCGGAATTTTATGCTTCGTTAAATCCGGAAATTTTCAAAAATATTCTGGATCATGCACAAAAATATCTCGCGTTCTTTGGATCAACTTACCTGTGCGAAAGTACATTTTCGTTAATGAAACATACAAAAAGTAAAATCAGATCGAGAATAACAATGAAAATTTGGACGCAGTTCTTCGAATTGCTACTAGCGAATTAGATCCTAAGTATAAGGTAATAATAGATTAGGAACATTCTAAATTTAATCCATCACATTGAAGATTGAGGAAAGTTTATTGTAATCATTGCAATAATAAAAGTGTTAATTGCAAATTTTTATTTTTATTTATACTTTATTCCCATTGTGGTAAATATGTATTTATTATTATATGTATTTATTATTATTCTACTCTGTTAATTGTTTTTCTATTCAAATAATTTCACATTTTTTAATTAGATAACTAATTTTTGGTAGCCCTTAATTTGCAGTGCCGTATTTCTAATGCCCCCGAATTTTCATTGTTTTTCACGAAAAATGTTCATAGTTTTATTTATATAGTATATATAAAGTATTATATATATATATATATATATATAGTATATTAAATCGCTCGATTTGATCAGGCCCGCATTGTCAGAGGAAAATTGAAAATTGGCCCTATGCTGAAAAAAGTTGCCCACCCCTGCTCTACACGTTACCTCATTTCATAAATAATATATTAATTATTATAATAATATTTGACTGATTGTATAATATATTCATATTTATCATATATATTATTTATTTAATATTAATAAATGAATAATTTTAAAATAAATATATACATATACTAAATATAGTAAATTATTTATTACAATATAAAAGATTTTGTCTTTTCGATTTTGTAATGTAATTTAATGATTTCCGCACTTAGATTAATGGTAAATGAGTATAGGATAGGTGTTTTATTTTCACGTAATTCTTCCCTATTCAACGATCATTGTAATCCATCTGATTATTTATGACCCACTCACCATAAAAATAAAATGTTTTAATTTGTCCATCAAACAATCATTATATGTATATAGTATATAGAAGGAAGTTTGATGACTAAAAAATGAATTATGTATTTTATTATGTACCTATCTATCTCTGTGGTCTTCAAAATACGATAAAATAATTTACTATAAAATACAATAAAATACTCGTACAAAGTTCTCGACCGGGGCAACCACATTCTTCCAGTCGTTCCTGAGCTGCCTTCATCCGACTCCTATTCTTTCCTCCAATACGTCAATATTTATATTATTTGTTCACTGCATCTTTAATCTACTAATCAAACGTCCCATTCCCATTTGGTCTCCTCAATCAAATTAATTGTTTAATAAACTACGATTTATTATCATATTCTATATTTTAACTTGTACCTAACATTCCCTTCCAAAATCCAAATTTCAGATATCTGTCTAATGGTCTATACATTGTTCAATTTCACATTATATAATTATATAATTTTTATATTTTTATATTAAATAAAGAGAAAATGGACTTGATATAGATAGACAAGATAGATAAACATTATTTCTTTAAAAAAAGTTCGAAGTTTCTTTCTATTCTTAATGAAAAGTGTTGTTTACAAATATTGAACAATTGATAACAAATATTGTCTAATCCGAAAACGGATTATTTTACAAATGTTACCAAAAGGCTTTAATATTTACCATTAAATTTCGAACAAATTTCGAATGAGGTTTATTTCTTTCTAAATTTAAAAGATAATTTTCTTTAAATCCATCAGATATATATACATATATAGTAAAGTAATATATCAAAATAATTAAGTTTACTATTGAAGAAATAAGCTTTGTTTATCTATTCGAATTGACATTTGCGTGTAATTGAGAGGGAGAGGGAAAGAAAGATTTATAACTTTGACAAGCACGAAAACATTTATTAGGATTGCATGAGTTGTTGATGTCATTCAATTTACCCCTTCACCTCTTTTCCTCCACATAAATACAATTCCAGAAACCAACTATCTCTCGGTTTCTTGGGATTTCCTTTAATATTAGAAAATAATTTGATTTATCAAATTAAATAAGAATATTGAACTAGAATTTATTATCTTCCTCTCTAATTACATTCTTCACCTATATTAAATAAGATCTGCTTAATATTGTTATATTTATGATAATCTCCAAGAAATACTTTGTAATTTGTAAATATATATATAGAGAGAGCAGGGCCGGCAGGGTTTTGTGGGGCCTCGGGAAAATCCTCTTCCACAAAAAGGAAGAAATGATACATTAACATAATTTTATCAATTTATTGAATGAAATCTTTATTTCTTCAAAATATTCAATAATATCTATACATACATAAAAAACGATAAACATAATGTTTTATTTCTATTTCATACAAACTTTTTTTATTGCTAGTTCCTCTATAATATCGTCAAAATTTATCTGTTTTGCTACCTTCTGTACTATTGACAACATAGCCACCCCCTCTAACCTATCTTGTTGCATAGTCGATCTTAGATAATTTTTTATTAACTTAAATTTGGATAAACTGCGTTCGGCGGAAGCTATTGAAACAGGCGTTGTTAGCATAATTCTCAATGTTATATATGTGTTGGAATATACATCGTCTATATTATCTCTGCAAATTTGTTTCAGGCAATCTAATGGAGTTGTATTCTCTTGAATAATGTGTGAAAAGAATTGTAACTCATTAAATAAACTGTAACCATCAATATCAGCCTTTTCGCCATCTTGAAGAAATGTATGAAGATCGTTGCAATATTTTTTTAATTCGTCGTCGTTTATATTTTTTAAATTTCCAATGTTGTGTAAAAAATCAAATACATCATTATAACGAGTATAATGTTCAAATCTTTCATCCAAAGTAACAATAGTTTAGCCTACAATTTTTAAAAAATAGTCCTTAATTTAGAAAAGAAATTAATGGCTCGTTCAGACGATTTGCAACAATCCCCAAGAATTAAATTTAAATTATGAGAAGTACACGGCAAATATAATGCCCGAAAATTTTCTTCCTTAATTAACGCTTGGACACCTCGAATTTTTCCTTTCTTGTTGCTACCGTTATCATATGATTGACCTCGGCAATTTGACAACAATAAATCCTGTTTCGTAAATCCATTCTTAATAGGCTCGGTTAAACCCTTACCAGTTGTATCATTGACAACTATAAAAGCAATAAAATGTTCGACAATTTCAACATTTTCATCTTGTTGATCTACGATACGAATTATAACAGACATTTGCTCCAAGTGACTAATGTCAGGAGTACAATCTAGAATAAGCGCATAAAACTTAGCTTTTTTAATTTTGTTTATTATAGTTTTCCTTACTTTAAAAGCAAGAGCACAAATAATTTCGTTTTGAAATGTATGGTTGAGGAAAAGCTTACGATTGTTTTTATTTATAGAACTGTTGATATGTTCATTTAAAACTGCATCAAATTTAGCAAGTATATAATTCTATCAACCCGAGAAAATTTCCGTTTCGGGCTTCATAAAGTTTATCCGAATTTCCACGAAAAGCCAGATTTCTACTAGTTAAAAAAATAATTATTTCTACTATTCTTTTCAAAACATTTTTAAATCTTTCAATTTCGTATTCTCTTATTTTTATAATGTCTGGTCAATTAAATTTTCGTGTTTCATAGCATATTCTAACAAATTCAGTTTCATGGTACATTCGTAATGGCGTTGAGATGTTTCGTGTTCCTTTAGTCGATCACCTACATGTTTCCAGTCATTAAAACCATTTATAAGATAATTATTCTGAGTCCTATTATGAAATAACTGGCAAACGAAATAATTTGTTATTTCAGAATGAACGAACCATTTTCTTTGAACAACTTCTCCATTAGGTAACAATCTATTAAAATATTTTTTAACTTTATCTGCTGGAGAATTTGCCATTTTGTCACTATTCAATTTACGTTTAACGATTTCTACACGCAATTTGTCATTTATTAAATCGGGCCAATTGGAAATTTCGAAAATATTTAATTTCGTAGAATTCTGTTCCGTAGATGTTGAAGTTGAAGGTTGATCTTCCGTTATTGCATCACTTAACTCCTCTTTATTCCCGTTTGAGCCAGCTTCATCTGCATCTGGATTATTCTTCGTTTCTTCATGATTTTCATTTTCGTTTTGCACAATGGGTGTGTCTGCAGGTGTAAGTTGTTGCACTGGTATCAAAAATTTTTCTAGTGCGCCCGATTAAATTAACTTAATTGACTCTTCTTTCTTTCGTTTAAGTTCTATCTTTATTTTACCAGGAATATAATGTCTTTATAAATTCCTATTTTTTTTTCAAATCCTACAAATATTAATAAATCAAAATTACTATATGAATTGATAAATTAAAGATATTTATTTTCAATTGTTCCTCATAAAAAATATATAAACACTTTAATCTAATAAATAATTAAACATGTATTGAATTACATAATTCATTTCCTTCTTCTTAATTCTTAAATAAACTTATTAATTAAATGAAAAAATAGTATATTTTATATAAACTTATATAAAATTTTCTATAATTTTCGTTTTTTGTAAATAAGATGCAAAAAATGATAATTTTTTAGATTTAGAAAAACCGAGTAAAAATTTAATTCAATTTTTTTCATTTTTGAATTTTTTATATAAGTATAATAATAATAATATAATATTCAAAATGTAATTATTTTAGTGAAATATTAGATCCAATTTGAGACCCAATCTTTTAAAATTTATTCGATTAAAAGTAATTTAGAATGAAAACTTTGGAAAAGACGCCTTGTAAAGTTAGTACACATACCAATATTAATAAAAATAATAAATTAACAATAGTATGTGATAATTCAATTAACGAAAAATAATAGAATAAGATAAATAAATATTTTTTTTCGTTTTGATTGATTTTTATTAGGGTATGTTGAATATTTACATAAGTCACACACATACACAAAGTAAATGGAAAAAATAAAATAAATGTGTGTGTGTGTGTGTGTGTGTGTGTGTTAGAGAATAATTAATTTTAGAGATATGGTTTGTTGCAGATAATTCATTCATTCACATTGTATGCTTTTTGTATCATAATTTGGGGTTGAGTGCCCTTTTTTTATTTAACCAAACATTCTAAGAGAAAATCTCCCCGTTTCTCACGAGGCGTTTGACCGGAGATTAATTTGTGTGTGGTGCGTTGGATTTGCATAATAAATCATACAAAATTCCCTTTCCATCCAATTCAAATGGGTTAAGTTCCGGTTGGTGGTGGTTTCCCCAAAGGGAGAATATAACTAGAGGCCAGTGTCCAAGTAAATGGCCTTAATTAGTCGTGGGTGACCTTTCAGATCTCTGCCGTGTTTCAAGCGGCTGTATAACATCAAATCAACTCATTTGAAAGAAGAATTTAGATGAGAGATGAACTTGTCGCATAGAATGTTTTATAAAGGTATCTTTAAACACTAATGAGCAAATAAAAAATATCATATATTATGAATAATAAATTAATCTCTATATATATTGTTAAACGTCTATTCACTACCTAATACTGCATTTACTACTAATCTTAGGGTATTAGGGGAATTGTAAAAACTTAAGAAATATGAAAATAAACATTTTTTTATAGGAAAAGCATTCCTTATATTTATATCCAGTATTTTGGTTTTGGTAGGCAAAATCACAGGATGTGATAATGGAACAATGTTGAGGGTCATGAATTTTCTCAATACCCGGGTCTTATTTTATTATCAAGTCGTTTACATCAATTAGGTGTCCTATGATCAGTAGAACGGGTCCCATCAACCTTTACCTTGATTTTCTTGATCGGAGACGCTATAAAGTAGCTTTCCCAATTTTGATCCCGGTGGCTGGGTTGACTCCGTCCCACCTAGAGAAATTCCCTTGCCGGCCCGGATCTTGAACCCGGAACCACAAGAATGTGAGGCAGCTTCGCTACCTTCCACCCTCTTACGCCTTTTATAATTGTTAAAATCCAATTAAATAAAATTTTAGTGGAATTGCTTTGAAATTCTAAAAAGCTTAAATTTCTTTCAGGAACAAATCAGTTTTCACAATACCCTGCCCATTGGTAACCATGCTGATTTCTTACCTAAAAGAGATGTCAAAATGTTTTCTCCTATACTCTAGATACCAATAGATAAAGTTAATAATTTCTATTCTAAATTTATTCTTAAAATACTCATTAAAAAAGTAGTACAGTTATATAATGTTAATTCAATTGAATTAAATTTAAATGTTTATTTAGGTAGAAATAAAAAATAATTAATAATAATAAAAATACAATTTAAATATTTATGTATACATGTACATAAATAATATTACAATAATATTATTAATTATATATTTTAATATTATAAAAAATTCTAGGTCATTGAATTTTATAGATATTATTCATAAATTATTTTTTAAAAAAATCATCTTTATCAATTCTATGGATATATTATAAATACAAAAATTAATAAATAATAATTAAAATAAAAATGAGAATAGATGTATTCCACCATGATACAATAATTTGATTTAATTAACCATTATCTTCTAATGAGAATTATTATTCATAATCGATTTATAATGAACTATAATGTTAAGGTGGATAAATACCCAAGAGTTTTTATTATTGAAATTTTTAATTTTTGTAAATATAAAAAAAATCTAAAATACCTTTGATATATATATATACTAGCTGCTCCGACCGCCTTCCAGGCGCTCTTCACACCTAGACGGGGGCTCCGCCCCCTGTACCCCCGAGTGATACATGGTATTTGGTTGAAAGTCTGTATGTAAAAGGTTTTCATCCATTTTGTTTCAATCAGTATAAGTAGATAAGACATATATTTGTTTTCTTGGAAAATATATTTTAATTTAATCAACAACAAATTTTCCTAGTATAATAAGTAAGATTTATTGACTATTTCATATTATTATTTATATATTTACTAATATATTTGTGGCTCTTTGCATTTATTTAAGTAGATTTTAATTAATTAAATAATTAATATTCTAAGTTTATGAACATTATTTTTTTTTATAAATTATATTAATTAAAATTTATTTTCTTATTTCTGTTTGTTCTTTATTTTACATATATATGTACAAAACACAAAACAATAACACAGACAGACACACAGACATTGCCTTTTATATATATAGATTAAAACCTTCCCTGGGATGCCCACAACAATCCCTGAAAGTTTCACCGTAATCGGACGGGTAGTTTTTGAGTATTTGACAGACACACAGACACACAGACATTGCCTTTTATATATATAGATGAATATAATATAAATATTTTTAAATTTATTTTAAGAATAGATATATATCTAAAAGGCGGTAACTGTGACGTCACATATATACATTTAAATTAAAAAAAACTAATGAAGATGATTTTTTCCAGATATGTGTGTGATCAATAAAACTAAATTTTTCTTTATTAAAACCTTCCCTGGGATGCCCACAACAATCCCTCAAAGTTTCACCGTAATCGGACGGGTAGTTTTTGAGTATTTGACAGACACACAGACACACAGACATTGCCTTTTATATATATATATAGATATAATTTTAAATGGTAATATTAAATATATATACATTTTTTTTATAAAATACAAAAAGAAAATTGATTAAAATCTATAAAAAAATGTATCTTAATTCATTTGTTATTTTTTCTAATCTTATATGAATGTTATTATTTAGTGTTGCGTGTTTCTTAGAAATAAAAATCCATTACCATAACTTCTAATGAAAATTATTATTCGTATTTTATTTGTTGCATTTTTTCAATTTGTTTATGTTATTGTTTTGATTTCGTATTAGAGTTTTAGTTTATGAGGCTGGTAGGTAGATCACATAATCTATATACAATATACCTATAAGGAGGTATATATAGATAAGAATGTAAGAATATCATATAACTTAAAATGCAATTATATGAATAGGATTAGACAACAAATGAATATATTTATCTAATATTTAAAAAATTAATTTAATTAAATTAAAAAATTTCAAATATGTGTAAGTTATTGTTACTAAATTTATATTATTTTATTTTGAATTAAAATTAATATAAATTAAATTAAATTAATTCAAAATAATTGAAATCTCTTGTTATCCTTTTAAGTAAAAGATGAATTCAATTTATATATAAAGAAACACTTTACATTAATATAAATTTTATGTTTAAAAAAATCAAATAATGAGCAGGAAATCATTGAAATCCATTTTCATACATTTATGTATCCTAAATAAATATATTATATAAAAAACACCGGTTCGACTGCCTCTCTCTCCTTCTCTCTTTCTATTAATTATTCGATTTGAATTCAGGATATCCATTCTCGCTTCAAAATTCATTTTATTATTATTTATGAAGGATTGTATTATTTTTTTATTTATTTTCAACCAATAAATCATTGATTATTTATATCCCAATTGATATCATACTTAACCCATCTAGTGTATGAGAGCATTTCAAAAATAAAATAAAAATATTAAAAAAAGAGAATCTAGCCTACACATTATATATATATATATATATATATATATATATATAGAAACAGATTTTTAATCAAGATTATATATAGTTTGGGCAATAAAAATCAGACACATCTCAACGAGAGATAATAGAATCGTGATTGGTTTTCAATTTAAATATTGGTTAGATATGAAAATTTTAATTAATTAAATTGAGATTAACTCGCATTGATCTGACGAGTTTGCAAATATACATCAGTTTTCAAAGTGAAATAACACAAATTTTGAGTAATTATATTAAAATAATAATCAATATACAAATAATTTTAATAAATTCAAAAAACTTATAACAATACATTAATAAGTTAAATAGTTTAAGTTTTTGAAAATAGAAAAGTTGCATAAACAATCGTTATAAATTTACATAGGATTTTCTCAAAAAATTTAAAAATAGACCTTTAAATATCTACAAAAACATAATAATAAATATAAATATAAAATAATCATTATCATACTAAATAACTTCAAGTTGTCTAAAAAATCCTATTTTAATAAAGAATTGATAATATTGAAAGTTAAAAAATAATTAAATAATTAAAACAAAGCTAAAAATTAAAAGTTGATGCGATAAGTTGTAGTTGAAAAATTGAAATTTTATATTCATTTTTGAATTTATCAACTTAACTCCAAAACTTGATATATTTTTTCCAATAACACCGAAGGGTATCAATCGGAATCGAATGGTGTTTAAATGGTTTAAGTTGGTTGCACAGATTTAATGACTCCACCAAAATTGTTTTACTCTTATAAACTTATAGATTAGATTGAAAAATAAGGCATTGCTTATTTCACTCTTATATGCCGCTGCTTTTATTTATGTTTACATCTTGATAGTGATAATTTTTTTACTTTCCCGCATACTTCGTATAAGGGAAGTATTGGAATCGTCATCGACTTCGAGATTTCGATAGATCTTGACGTTTTAGACCTCCCTAAGTCGGAAAATACCATTTTTCGAATTATGACTGTGTGTGTGTATGTATGGATGTATGGATGTATGTAATTTTTGTCAGTGAGCAAATTTATTCAGAAACTAATCAAGCTAGGACACCGATATTATTCACAGTTTGTAGATTTCTATCAAATTTTCGTCAAAATCGGTTAACCGGAAGTGGTACTTTACCTACACTGGTTGCGTTTACCTTTCAAGTAAAGTACCAGTTTGCTTCGAGATATTTTCTTCCTATTTTGTATATAGATTTAAAAATATGAAAAAAATTCAGATACCAAATTTCATCATGATCTGACTACCGGAAGTGACATTTTACCTATACAAGTAGCGTTAGGTGTAAATTATAAATATCATATATATAATAGTGTTAAGCCATTTTACTTTATAATTTAAATTAATTAGTTTGTTTATTTTTATTGTTGTTAAAACATAATAATAATAACCTAATTACCTATTTATATGCGGGAAGGGGAGGACACTCGAGATTTTTTTATATGTTAAAGTTCATAAATCAATAGAAAATTTAAAAATATCCATATTTAAAATATTTATTTTAATTTACCTAAAATATTTGTTTTCTTGCAAAATACTCAAATATGTATTATACAACTTTTTATCAAATAAAAAAAAATATTATTAAATTATTTTTATTTTTTTAAATTTTAGAATGTGTTTTATGAAATTACTATTTGTGGTTATATAAAACTACCACAATTTCATTAAATAAATTTTAAACAAAAATACTTTACAAAAAAAATAATGAATAGATAAATGATTTAAAATTTTGAATATGATATATCTTTTATAAATTTTTAGTAATAATTTGAAAGTCAATAACTAAAATGACTTAATTTTGTTATTATTAATAATCAAAAACTTTTATTTTCCCTTTAATATTTATTTTTTTAAATCCAATTTAATATTCAGTATAATGAATTCTTCATTCCCTTTTTCTCACTTCTTTCATCTCACCCTCTTAATAAATATAATTAACCCTTAACAAATACACAATTCTTATAAAAGATTTGAAATTTCCTTTGCTCGTCATCTCATTCCTACCCCCATTCTTCTCTCCATCCCTATACTTACCGCCCGAACAAAATCCCGCCCTTTATCCTCACACTTTACCCGTTGTCCTCATTCCGCCAATCTTTCCCTTTACTCAAACCAAAGTAGAAACTTTTCAACGTTGAAAAATTGCAAGTTATTCGTGAAATTTTAATCTCATTTATTCAAGTTGATTATTTTCTATAAAGAATTTCCCCCGGGGCCCTTTATTCAACAAGTCCACCTTTTCCTCATAGCCTTTAGCACATTCACCCCCACACATACCACCACCATCCACCTCACAACGAATGGCTCTAAGACATTCGAGTTTAGATAACTTAATTAAGAACTTCAAGTTAAAATAAAATAAAATTAAAAATTAATAAAAAAATAAAAATAAAATAAAATATATACGATATGTTTACATAAGGATTAATGCAATTTTGTAATATAAAAAAAAATATTAGATTATATTTAAATTTAAATAAAATTAAAAAGATAATTTGATTGTTTTTATTTACTTTGGTTGCTACATTTTTAATAATATTTATTAATAAAAGTTTCAATTTCATTATCTCCACCCTCTTTATTTTTATTTCTGGTTCTCTAGCTGGTAAAATTTCAAACAGTTTTAGAATTAAAATGTTTAAAATTAAAGAAAACTTTTAAAAGATATTTAATAATTTATAAATATTTTTAAACAATTTCAAGTATCTTTCCAATATATAATGTCCAATATTCTTTAACTACATAATATAAATGCATATTTCCTAACAGTCAAGTAAATTTAAAATATTCATAAATGATAAAATGAAATATTTATTGATTTAAAATGAATTTCATTTATAATTTAATAATATATAATTTTATTTAATGTAAAATTTTTTAGAGAGATTAAAACAATATGCTATGTCATACAGATACATAACATTTATATAAAAATATAATTATATAGATATAGATTAAAAATTACAGATAAATATTGTCAATTCTTATCATTGTCAATTACTACAAAGTAATTTCAATTCGTAATTGAGAGATTAATTTCATGTTTATTATAATTTAAGGTGCGTGTAACTAAATATTTTATTTATATGAAACACTTTTGACACTTTATGACATTATTTAACATGAAAATTCTCCTATACAAAATATATTATTAATATATTTTTACTATGCAATACAAAATTAAAACTTTATTTTTAAAGATTTTTTTTTTACTTGGAGAAATTTATAGTTAAGGCAGAATTCGTTAATACAGCATGAGCTTCAC
Source organism: Labia minor (assembly GCA_963082975.1). Taxonomy (NCBI): domain Eukaryota; kingdom Metazoa; phylum Arthropoda; class Insecta; order Dermaptera; family Spongiphoridae; genus Labia; species Labia minor. Next base: position 46,697,157 of record OY720344.1, read on the forward strand.
TTCAATGAGAAAGTTTTTTGACTTTGAGTAAACACATGAATGAATTGAAATTTTTAATCTTGACACATTTTATTTCAATATTAATTTCTTTCTAATCTATTTTTACTCGTATATTTTATAGACACCGGATAAAAAAAAAATTAAAAATCCTTGCTTTAATTGATTATTTAATTAAATTATTAAAGCTTTGGTGGTTGTTTTTATTTATAACGGAATTTTGTAAATTAAACCACATATTGATATTTGTTATTGTAAATTTATTCAAAAAATACAAACATATACACAACGATTGCTACTTCTGCAATCGTTATCAAGCGACTGCACTGTTCGAGTGGTCCAGTGACAAGTGACCAATGATCCTTAATATAAGACCTAAGTCACCAACCAGATGGCGCTCGGAACGTGCTTACAAATTCAAAATTACAGGAGAAAAAATAATTATAAGAGTAGCAATCGAAACGTTGTGTATATGTTTGTATTTTTTGAATAAATTTACAATAACAAATATCCATATGTGGTTTAATTTACAAAATTTCGTTATGATTATTTAATTATTTGTTCTCATTATTATATTACTAATCTAGTGTACTACACACACTAGTGTATGTTTAAATTTCTTACAAATATATGATTCAAATCTAATAAAAAAGGATAAAAGTTTTTTTTTTCTTCAATTCATCTATGTAATTAAATTTTCCTGTTTAAAATTTGTCAATCAATGAGAATAAATTGATATTTATCGATATTAAAAAAAAATGTCGATTTATCTACGAATAAAGTTAGAATCTTTCGGGTAATTTTATTTTTATATCCTTTATTTCACAACTCTTACCCACCACCCAAACACCACCCCTATCGACTCAACCCATTCCCTCAATTTCTACTCTCTTCACCCTTACCTCTTTTTCTCATCCTCTTTAAAAGAAAAAAGTTTTCCTTATGCTGAATTTATCTTCTCCACTCCATCTTATCTTCCCCTGTCTCTATTATATTCTTCCTGGGTATTGATTTGAATACGGCCAAATGGAATATGTTGATTTTTCACTTGGGAGTTTTTTATGGGGTGGAAATTAAAAAAAAAAGAATAAAGAGATAAAAAAAGTTTTTTTCAATGGATTTATTTTTTTTGCTTCTTATTCAATCATATTAAATAAAGAACTTATACTAGTATATTTATTTGGTATTCTTTCTCGCCCTCTTTTTTTTTATAAAAATAAAAATCTTTCATATTCACTCTTTTTCTAATCCGATCATGATAGAGGTGTGGATAGTTGGGAATAAAGAAAATCCTATCACTTTTTGTTACATTTATTCTAAATGATTTTCCTTTTTTTCTTTTTTGTGTTTTGGATTTCCATAAATTAATCAAAGCCATCGATTTATTTAACTGAGAGCTAAATTAATCTATTATTGGTGTAAATAAAACTAATTAAATAATTATGATTTTATGATCAATATATATATGTTGCATAATGTAATATGTAAACACAATCCAAATAATTTAAATAAATAATTCATCTACATTAGTATATCTCTACCTCATTTCATTTGTGATATGAAAATTAGCTGGAGTGTCTCCACTCGACTATCTCGCAATTTGAATTGGATTAAATAACATAATATATTATATTTAATTAAATTTAATTAATTATAAATTATTATAATTATTAATTATATTTATTAAACCAGCGCATGTTTGGCTCTTTGTTGATGGCATCACGTCACGGGTTGGCGAGTGATTTGCCGTGTTTAAAAATTAATTCTGGTACTTTCAGCGATTCAATTAAGATGAAATTCTATATATAGCAGTTTTATACAATTATTAATCATGTGAAAAATTATCAAACATATATCTTTATTTTTACGGACACTTTAGAGGAAAAAAATCAAAACGTTGTATGTAATGACCCTCTTCCGGTTGAGCTACATTTCTCAAAAGTTGATAGAAAACTACGAATTTTGATTAATGCCCATGAACCAAATTTCATGATTCTAGCTCAAACCATTTTTGCGTAATCTCTAGTCTACATACATACAACACACAATCGCACTCACACACGGTGTGGGATGATTATGTTGAAAAATAACCTGAATTTACAATCAATACACTGTTTTTGAGCTATAATTTGTCTCTTACATATTGAATGACTCTCGTATATATATAAAACATGAACAAAGAATAATAATAATAAAAAAAACTTAATACTTTTTATTAAGCCATATATACTTAATAGTTTATTATAATTATTGTTGTTTTTTTACTATAGATCAAAGCTTAATATAACTTTGTTCGAGTTCAATGATGCAAATGTTAGAATAACAGTTCTCCCTCACAATCCTCATTCTCCGTATAGTCACCCCTTCCCAGGGTTACTTCAAGCCCTACACCTCGGATAGAATTAACGTGTACCAGTGGTGGTCCAGGTTAATTTGTTTCAGAACAGCGCCAAAGTTGCACTTGCTCTAATCTACATTTCCCATTCTCTTACTCTTTTGATATATATATATATATATATATATATATATATATTATAAGTCTCTATTTCAGCTAAACGCAATTTGTGCCTGAGGTCAACGCCAAAGGTGTTGGATTTATGGCAAGCCATGTTCCACTTACCCCCTCCCCATTTGATTTCCCTCTTTTTTCTTTCTGACTTAATTAGATCTTTACTGAAATATTTTTTTTCAACTTAATATTAAATTACATTCATCATATTAGTTGCAATTTTATTTAATTAAAATATATTTTTCCTTAATCCAAAAATTCTGTAAAAATTAAATTAAAACAATTGAAAATATTTAAAATTATTATTGATTATTTTTAATATTTGAAAAAAAGAAATTTGATAGGCCTATTTTTTCCTCGCACATGGCCAGATTAATTAATAAATATAGGTAATTTAAGGCAAAAATATATAGAATTTACATTTATATTAAAATACAAAAGTGTATATAATATTAAATATTAAAATATTTTTTAAATTTTTTTTTAATACCCTTTTTTAACCAACTGTATAAAAATTGCAGAACCAATTTAATAAAATTAAATTATATTTTAAAAGTATATAAGATAAAATATTCGTTTTGTTATTTAATCATAGCCATTAAAATAATTATTTTAGTAATTAAGAAGAGACATCATTAACATTAAAAATATTCCATTAAACATTATTAAAATGAAATATTCTGTTAATGGTAATTAGTATTGAGTACTTTCTAAAATTTAATTTATAGCATCATTCAAATAAATTAGTATAAAAACTATCATTCGAAAATTTGAATATTTTACGTAAAACTATTACAATAATATGAAACTCATTTTTTTCTTAGCTTTAAGCTATTGAAAAAAAGAAATAAACAAATAAGACATTTACATCTCAGCCACATCTAAATATAATATATTAAATAAAAGTAAACGTTATATTATTTGTAATATGGGGACTTAATACCAGTCAAAAGACAAAATATGAAAATTCATCAAACAAGGGTTCAAGAGGAATTATTTAATATAAAGCCTATAATTAAATTCATTTTAATTATAGAGTAGACTTTCATACTTATAAATTAATTCATATATATAATATTTAACGATTAAATAGAATAATTTAATTAAATAAACTAATATTTCTCTCATTATAAAATCAAAGAATATAATAATAAACTCATTAGGTATTATACGATTTAAAATCCCTAATTAATCAATTGATTTATTTAAAGTAAATATATTATTAAATTAAAGTAAATATGTAGTTGTAATCAATTTCAATTATACTTGATCTGAAAAGTATTTTATTGTTATTTTTATCAGTCTATATATATATCTTTAGATATTTTTCTATACATTTCATGTGAGAATGCAACTTTCAGCTTTTGCGAGTTTAATTGAATTGGCTTTAATTCTAAAACGTGTGCTTTGTATTGGGAAGGGAGTATGAGAGAAAGAAAGAGAGTAAAGCGAAGATAAGGCTTTTCGCCCGCCACCACAAGGTGAACAAACGTACATAATAGTAAACGAGTATACCTAACTTTTCCTTTCTCAAGAGAAGGAAGTGAAGGAGGGAATGCGAGAGTTGGATTCTAACCATCATCGCCAACGATAGTTAGTAAGTTAAAAGGAACATATGCTCACTTAGAACAACCCCCACCATAATGGTTGTTATCTGTAAAATCGATACTGGAAATATCATCATCCTTTTTCTTTATTTAAGTATGGGAATTTACTTAACTTATGAAAATGTGCACGTTTGAGGATTTTTCATAATTTGAAGAAGTTGTAAAATAGATAGAAGAAATTTTTTCAAAATTAATCGAATTTAAGAATATTAATCAATTTTGAGAGTTTCAAATTCTACTTAACATTAACAGTTCATTACTTTTGATGTTCAATTAAAAGTTCTTCCATTTTTCTATTACTATTTTCTTAATTATTAATTTTTGTCGGTCATCAAAGTATTTAAATTATACACATTTTATTAACTTCATTTTTTTTGTCTGTCTGTAATGTTCAAAATTTGTAATTGGATTTAGCCCACTTCTAGTTGAGTGATTTCGCTCAAATTTGAAACGTATATTGAATGTCGATGACACTGCAACAATCAAAAATAAAAATTTTGAATTTTTAAAAAATGCGGATTTTTAAAATTTTTGTGAGTTTAATTATATTTACTTAAAGATAACACACTAGAATTCAACCAGAATAACTATAGGCACATTAAATTTACACAAAAATATAAAAAACTTAAATAAAAAAACTTTTAAATATACACGCTTTTTAATCAAAAATCCCCTAAAAAATAGAAAAGAAAATATTAATTAAACCTTGAATATTATCCTTTACAGATGCCCAATAAAAAAGCGTGGGCGCATATGAATATAAGTAGTAGGTAAAGAAGTTAATATTATTATATACACCACACGCTTCTTTGTTAAGTTGACGTAGATTCGAAGGTTTATTTGGTTTATATTATTTTTAGGAAATATTTTAAAATAAATATTATATCTTTTTAAAATTAAATAAGGATAAATCAATTTGACATTACATTAAAAACAAACAAAATTCTTATTTTTTTTCAAATCTTTTTCTCTGTATTTATTTTTCATGATAAATTAATTAAAATGCATTTAATATGTGTAATTATTTTTCATAAAATTAAAAATAATGACCTTTTATATATTTTTATCGACCGACGATAGTAAGGGAGGTATTGTTTTCACAACAAATTTCACATGTGTAGATTTTTACATATCTCCAAGAATCATGCATTTTCTTAACAGAAAAAAGTATTTTTAGCATGATGTCTGTCCGTCCGTCCGTTTGTCCGTCTGTCCGTCTGTCCGTCCGTATAGATGTCTACAGCCTGAACGGCTCAACGGATTTTGATGAAATTTGGTATATTTACTTAATGCATCAGTGGGATGAATTGATCAACTTTTGGTGCAAATCCGGAAACCGGAAGTGGTAGTATTAGCGATCGACGATAGGAAGGGAAGGGTTATTTTCACACCTAATTTCACATGAGGTGATTTTTTTACATATCACCACGAATGTATTGGTTTTATCCTCGGGAAAAATCATCTTCATTATGTTTTTCTTAATTTAAAATTATATGACGTCACCCAGCCCTTCATGACGTCACAGCCTTCTTATTATGATCACGGGCAACGCCGGCTACCTCAGATATATATTATAAATAAAATAAAATTAAAAATATTTATGTTATATGCCTATCTGTTTTTTATTACATTAATAGATATATTATAATTATTTGGAATTGTTTCTGTAGCTGGAAATTAATTTATTTCAAACCGTCGGTCGGTACGGACCTGGCCACAGGTCAACTTATTATAATAAATTAAGGATGGTTAATCAAATTTTAATAAATTATAAAAAGATATATGTGAATGTTAATTACACATACAAAACATCATTATGGAAAATTAAAAAAAAGAAATCTTAATAAATATTATATCTCAGTTCATAAAATAATAATTCCAATATTCGTTTATAATTTTTAACACCATATTTACATATTTTTGAAATGTGTTTATTTATTTAATTAAATAAAATTATTAATATCTCTAAGTATTATGTAAATAATAAATTTCAAAAATGAATTTGTAATTTTTTCAGACGAACAATAAGATTAACAACAAATGGTCAATATAAAAAGATGGGAATCAGCAAAACCAAAGATTTATTTTTTGTGAAATTTTAATCTACTCTATTCTTCTATTATTTTTATTTTTGTTAATGAATGTTAAAAATGAACATAATCTTTTGTAATGTAGCTATTCTTTATTAATTTAATTATTTGCAAAATTCAAATGTAGTTCTTTGGTAATAGTAAATAAAGTTGGACCCATTGGATTAAAGAAAATTTAAAGTTTACATTATGTGTATCACACACAAAGAAGAAACCTTTGTTAAACCTTGTTTATTGATTAAATTGACAACATTATATGATTTATGTTTTGTTTATTTCTTACTATTTGAAAAAATAATTTTGTATATAAAACTTCAGAACATAAAATATAGTTTATTAAGTGTTTTTTACATAAATAACTTAATCAATTTCGTTTGATATATTTGAAATTTGTTAAAGTAATATTAAAAAACAAAAACCCAAGATTATAGAATATTTCTACATATAGAGACGAAAGAGAGTGAAGAAGAGATACACTTTGCTTTTACAAAATATTTTATCAAACGAGAAGCATTAAATGTATATATAAATATAGGATATATAAATGTATATTGCTTATATGAAAAATTTAGCTTCAGTTTTGCTTTGAGTTAAAATCATGATTATAATATATATATATATAAAATATATTTATTGGTTGTCCCTATAAAATTGTCTCTTCCCCACTCATAAAAATTCCCCTGTGAATTGAAGTTTAAGCTTTCCCTCAAACCGGTGGTGAGTGGCGGGTATTTGGATGGGGGTGACGACGAGAGGAAAATATTGATTACAATATTCAAAAGGACACACACAGTGGGGGTTAAGGTGGATGCCAAGAGATCAAAGTAATATAATATAGATGTCTTTTGTATGGAATCCGTCTTTTTCAGTTCAAGGAAGAAGAAGAGGAAAAAAAATGAGAGAAGAGAGGAAAAGAGAGATAGCAAGAGATGAGGAACGAAAGAAAAGAGGACATCCCATTTTTTCTTTTATGACATTTTTGACAGCAATTTGCATTCATTACTTATGCATTTATTTTTTAAGTTTTATTTTATATATCTAAACAAAAAATTATTTAAATTAGTTATTATTAAATGGTTATAGGGACTATAAAATATTTCTATTAATATTTTAAAATATAAAGTTAATTTTTTTTTTTATTGACATTTGCGATTCAAGTCCATTTTAGTCAGCATTCATATTTATTTGAAATTCATTATTAATTCTTAAAATTTAAGTGAACTTTCGATCCCTCAACCTGAAGAATTATATACCCAAATAGTTTGATTTAAATGAAATTACTAAAGATAATTTTTCAAAATTTATTTCAAGTTTAATTTTAAAAATTTTAAACTTATTATTTAATTATTTAATTTGTATCTTCCTCTTTTAATCAATATATTATCAGTGTTAATTTTCAATTATATATGCTCCGGATAATTAAAAAATGATAGAACGTTGTAAAAATAAGCTGAAATATTCCGTTTAATTGGCTGTTGATTCAAAGCCTTTGTTCCTATCATCAGTCGATTGCCAACAATCCATTCTTTGATGGGAAACTGTAATTATGTCAAATGTATACATTATACAATATGCAAAAGTAGTTAGAACAAAATCGAATGTGGGATTAATGTCCCCTCCCTTTCTGACCTTGAGTACCCATCCATTTTTACTATTTAATTTTAAAAAATCAAGTAAAAGATAAGTATATTTACAAATGATTTAAATATTCCATCAATTCATTGATTTTTCCATGTAAAACCAAAAATTTTTCTTTTTATCTATAATATAATTTTTTTTTATATCCCTATTTCAATTTTTAATTTTAAATATTTGATACTTTAGCATAACTCTGTTTTTAATTTAGTACAATATTCACATAGCTATTTATTTTGGTGGTAATGTTGTGAATATATTTATTTTTTTTTTACTTTAATATCATATATAAAAGATGATATGAATTTGCAAGTTGTAAAAATATTTAACGGGAGTGATAAATGATGGAACAACCCCTGGAGAGTGCCTAAAGGTGATATTTTTTTTAAAGGAGTTTTTACCAATCATTGAAAAGAGTGCCAGGCGATCATTTTTCTTGCCCAAAAGAGTGAGACGTGGTTGGGATAGGGGAGGGGAAGGGAAAGATGGCTGAATGGGTGGTGCAATTGGAGAGAGTGAGAGGGTTGAATTATGACACGGGATCCTCGACGGGACGTGACGAAGGGTGCAGCTCTCTTGGACTGAAATCCTGACAGACACGTTTCGGAACATTTATAAGAAATAAAAAGAAAAAAAAAAAGAAACAGCGAAAAAGAAAAAATATATAAAAGAACAGTACAAATGATAGTACTTGACTTTTTTTTATAGTCGAAAATCTTAAGCTATTTAAACTTTACATTATAATATACATAATATATATATCTAATATTTTTATTATAAATTGATTTCTTGTTTTGTTATAATATTAAAATTTTTAAATATCATTTTTTTATTATCAGCCAAATGTTACATCTTTTCCACTATATTGAACAGTAATATCTATCTAACTCTGTGGCTCCACGGAACTCGAAAGTTCTTGGACACAGCAACCACATTCCTCCAAGTAACCCTATCCTTAACTACACACTTCCAACTTCTATTTTCTCCCATCTATATCAAGACATTTCCAACATTATCAACCCACCGCGTTGTTATATTAATAATAAAAATGTTATTATATCTTAAAATATTATAATATAAACGAAATAAAATACTAGTATTTGTCTTAAATTCAACGTAAAATAACTTTTCTCATTTATTTATTTAAATATTTCAAATACGCATAAAATACCAACCCTTAACATTAATTTAATTACATACTCAGATATTGCATATCTAATAAATACTGATAATTTACTTTTTTTGATAAAATATTGACTTAGTAAATATTCGAATATCCAGTTATTATTGTTGTTGTTGTTTAAATTGGGTAATAAAGAGTTAAATAAAATTGTTTGTATAACAAAATACCAAGCAAATATCGTTATTAAAATTTGCTAAATAGAGAAAGTTGAGTTTTTATTAAACATTTTGAAAAATATGGAAAACAATTTAAGAAGAATTTTTAGAATTAGTTACTATTAAATATATTATACAATATTTATAAATGTGTTACTACGGCTAAATAAATATAATAATAATAATAATAATAATAATAATTTATTTATTTTCCTCTGAGGCGCTATTTAACTCGTAAGAATTTAAATCAAAATCATCACCTTCCTATTCCTAACTTCTCATTTCTTGTTCACCGGTTTTCAACAACCCTCACGTTGATTTTTTCTCACTCATTTAAGTTACATCTCTCATTAATTTTTGGATCTACAATTTACCTTACTCTCTCTACATCCGTGATCTCTTTTAGAACTAAAAAGATATATATTTTCAAATAGCTTGAAATTATCCTCGTTCTCTAAAGTTATGGATCACGTCTTACACTATTAAAAATAAATAAATAAAAATAATAATAAAAAATTAAATATACATTTTTTTGAAATATCTTAAAATGTTCCGCTTTAAATCAAAATAACTTTTAAATTCTCTTTTTCTCTTTTTATCCTCGTCCAACCCTCATTCTATTCATTCACGCAGTCAGTCTTCCAGTCTGTCAAGTTAAATACATAAAAGATAGGCTAATTACTTTTGATATAAAGTTAAAGGACTTCAATTACTCAAATTTCAATCAAGTTGAATAGAGGACTGAGTTCTTACTATATATATATATATATATATATATAAATAAAATAAAAATAAAACCTACCCCGCCTCGAATTTACTTGAAAAAGACTTCTTTTCATAAACAAGTTGAAGTTGAAGTAGAGGGGAGGAAAAGAGAATGTAGTGGGGAGTGAAATGAGTGTATATGAGGATTGAGAGGGAAGAAGGGGTAGGGGTGGATCTATTCATGAATACTTATTTATGGTAATCGAATGCCTTTTGAATGTTTTAACGATTTCTTTTCAAAAAATAAATAAATAATAAAAAAACTTTAATTTATAATCCACGAATCAATAATCTACAATTGAAATTTACCTATATATATATTTCATATATAACTAGTATTATTTTAGCTTTTAGTTCATCCCCACCTCATTTATATATTTCAAAATGTTTTATCAAAAAATGGATAAGAAAAAAAGAAAAATTAAGAAAAATGGAAACTAGATATTATTCACTTATCTTGAGGGCAATTTTTTTTTTAATGACAACAAAATATTTTGATAAACGAGAAAGATATTCTAAAAAAATAAATGAAAAGAGGAAAAGAGGGAGAGTTGAAAATATGTGTAAATATGGATATCTATCTTTCAAGGGGGTGGGTTTTAAATCCATACGCTTGAGGGAAAAAGTTATTTTTATCTAAATGACACCAAGATCAACCCAAATAATTCTGCAGATGACATATGAAATGTTTCCAATTAAGAAATATATATATATATATATAAAGGGCAAAAATTAACGAAGCTAATGTGAGGTTTGTAGGAAGTTGGTTTAGGAGAAAATGCAAATATATTAATATATTTTAAATTTACACACACACATTTTTATTATTATATATTATTTATCTTTAATTCTATTTATAATTATTAATTAAGTTTTATTTTTTATTGTTTAATTTTCATAAAAAAAATTATTGAAAAATTTAAAAAAAATAATGGATTTTTTTTTCCCCAACCTATTATATAATAGTCTTTTTTTATAGGTTACCTAGTCCATCTATTAACATTTTCAAGCACTATGTGATCGGTGTATTAGCCACCACAGGTCCATTCTCTTTCTGTAATATTAAGTTTCCTCTTTCTTCTATCTCTCCCTACTTCATCATCACTTTTATCCCTTTTAAATGTCATCCTTTCCCCTCTTCTTCCTCATCTTGGCGAAAATTATTCCATTTGATTTTTCACGCTCGTCTTCATTTTCACTTCCTCAACATCCGCCACTCCTCGGCCCTTTTCCAACATTGTCTTCTTCTCTGTTTCTAATTAATTTACAATTTAAACACCCTAAATGGGGAGATCGAGGGAGAAGGGGGTGACCGTGCTGTATTTTTACTTTCATGTTCTTTTATCTTTTATACCGGGCGTGAAAAAAATTAATAATAATAATCATGATCATCATTTTAATTAGATTGAAAGTTTATTTTAACAAAAACAAAAATAAAAATAATTCTTTGTACATTAATTAACTAATTACATTAGCTATATATATAGATATATAAAATGAAGAATGTCATTTAAACAATCCCAAACTCTTTCTTTGATCATGATAAAACAAATTTTTGGTGAGATATTTTCTAAAATCACTGAGTTAATTTAATTTAAACATTATATTTGAATATTTGACTGATTTACATAATAAAAAGGGCAAGTTGGATCATTTTCTAGTTTATTTTGTATAACATTATTAATATACATATTGTTTATATTAAAATAGGTATAAAGTTAAAAGAGAAAAAAAAAGATTGAAATTTAATAATTAGCAAAAAATAATTTAAATAATTTAAGACCTTAAAAAAATAACATTCATATTCACATTCTCATTCCCTTTCTTTTTCACTTTTCATTTTTTTATAACCACCCTAAACCAAAAACAAACATATTTAAATTTATTTATTTATCTAAGCATTGATAAATTAAGAATACCAAAAATTATTAATCATCAAATGATATAAATGGTATATTTTTATATTTAAAATTAAAATAAAATATTAATTTAGATTTTGAAAAAATTAATAAGTATTTATTTTATTATTAAACCATTTGTATATTTTTTTCTTATGTAAATATATATTTGTGTATATATAGAAAGTTGTAGAGTTAGAAGGAATTATTTGCTAAATAAAAAGTTTATGAGTTATCTGAGTCTGGTTTAATTTATTCAAATGCACCTATTCAGATTAGATAAATATATTTAGTACACGTATATAATTATATATATATATATATATATATATATAAAGAGAGAGAGATAGATATGTAAAGAGACAGAGAGAAAGAGAGAAAGAGCGAGAAAGGTGTTTTGTAGTGGAAACTTTAATTGGAAAAGCTACTTAGAGGAAAGCTAATGAAAATGTTCGGAAACAAGTATTAAAGTCTTAGGAGGAGAAATGCAAAGAACAAGCAAAGGGTGAGGGATATTGGGTGGAAGGGGGGGTGCAGTGGAATGAGAAGAAAGAGAGTCACACGTTTTAGAGCCATCAGCTGACAACTCGATTACGCCTTGAGGCAAGGCAACGATGCCAGATGAATATTGAACATATTGGAATTAAGAATCAGTTAAGGGTGTGGGTGGGTTTGGGGTACATGAACCAAAGGGTGGGCTAATACAAATTGGATCTTCTATGCTCTACTGACATATACGGGCACATATACATACAAATTTATATATAAAAAAGGGGAGAAACGCGCGAGAACAAATTGCTTATGAAATTATTATTGGAAATTTTTATTTAATAAATTCTCGAAGAAGATTTTCTCTTTCTTCCAATTGGTTGTTTTTTCGCCCTCATTCTTTTCTGGATCAAAGCGTGCGTTTCAAGTAGAGAATATTAAAATTATTTTTTCAAAAATAAAATAAAAATTCTTAAAGATTTAATAATAATCTTTGAAGAATTTAAATTTGTCAGGTATACTAATTTTTTCACTTATGTAGAGTAGTTAAGTATACATTTATTAACATCATATATCGTATCCTAGACAGGATATCAATTTTAGCGCTCTGAGCTATAAACCAATTAGCACCCTAAGGTCTAGGCATTAAAATTCTTAAATATGATTTTTTAATATTTCATTGCTGTTATAAATTAAATTATTTTGTTAAATGAAGTAAACATGCATTTCATTTTTAATTTAAGTTCATGGCGTCCCTTAAGTTACGGTGCCCCTGGGCTGTGGCCCAAATAGCCTAAAGAGTTAGTATGACCCTGCTCCTAAGGAAATAAAAATAAATACGAATCATAAATTGAGTTACATAACTTGGTAGTAGCAACCATTTATCCAATCATACTTATTCTAGGCAGTTCCATCCCATTCCTTTTCTCTCTTAATTCTCTCATAATAACTCATTAGTAAATAATTTCCCATCGAATTCTTGAGCTAACCACCAATGGTTTTCCACAGTTAGTTGTCTCAAAATTAAACTTTTTCACTAAAATTCCAATTCTCATTATTTTATCAATTCCTTGTAGGTCTTAATTTTACAAAGTATAATAATAGTATTATAATACACACATGAAACAATAAACGTTTGTTCACATTCTAAGCTTAAAATAAAAATTATTTTCTAATCTAAAATATATCTAAGAATATATTGCAAAACAGGTTTTAAAGTAATTATCTTATTTAACTAGTATTCATTTTAAAATTAATACTTATAATTAAAAAATAAATTAAATTAAACTCACTAATCAGATGAAATCAGTAGTATGGAATAGTAGTAGGTTTGGTCAAACTCACCTGAAACAAAAAAAAACAAAAAAAACATTAATATTATTGCAAATTAAAAAAATCCATTTTATATATTTCTATATTTTTCAATGCATATTTAATAAAATAATTATTATATACTATTTAATAAATTATAAAAAAATTAAATTAAATATAACTACATTTCTCTAAATATAGATAGAACTTGACACTTCCAGCTCCAAATATATTAATACAATATTTGACAATTTTTTAAAAAATCGTTCCTCTATTGAAAAACCATAATACTGGTCGTTTTATATTTTGAACTTAATAATCATTTTAGAGCATATTTCTCTTCTTCTTCTTAATCTTATTAAAGGCTTTAACCTGTTTTTCAGAAAAAGTCCCGCACTTTATCGATGAATCTTTTTTTGGTTTTCCCCTATTTCTATGACCTACTGTCGAATTTTTATTTAACTTTGTATAAGTTATAATAAATTGTAGTTTATTAGTACTTTTATTTTACTGAATCGAAATATAATAAATGATTTGCGTAAAAAATGCCAAATATAATTTGAATTATTATTTAGTATATTTGGATAAAATAATTAATAAAGTATATGCCATTACTTTTATTCCAATATGATTTATTAAATTTTGTTGTGAAAGTTGATGAAGGAAATAATTAGAAGAATAAACATATTGAAGATGTAGAGGAATACTGATTGCATAATTAATGCCAATTCTAATTTCATTGATAGTATTAGTCATTTTCAAGCAATGTAAGCTGATAAGAACATAAGATGTGCTTGGGTTGTAATAAAAGCAGATTGAGAGTGGATGGATGAACAAATCAAGGGTTGGTGTTGGGGTAGTCGATGCTGAGGAGAGACTAAAACTGCCCGTGTCGGTTTAATTAAACATTTGAACGTTCTAGAAATGGAAAAGGCCACTAATGATTGCAATGCATTAGAAGCTACAACCACGCTTCAGCCTTTATACAAATTAATCAAATTCAATTTTATTCAAGTGAGTAAGAAAGAGAAAGAGAATATAAAGAGTTATAGAATTGAAGGGCGGGAATTATACACCTACTCATAAATATATATATATATATATATATATATATTGTCTTTATGAGTGAAGAAATATTTCAATCTGACAATAGAACAAATTGAAATTAAAGTAATAAATCAAAAAATTAAGACAGATATAAGGGTGAAGAGAGTTGTCTAAGTAATAAATGATTAACATTTAGCATTTAATAATCCTAATTACTCAAATAATATGGATAACAAAAATAATTCATTTGAAAATGAAAGTATTAGTATAATTTAAATTATGTATTACATTTGTATGAGAGATATTTTAAAGTAATTAAAAAAATATAATGTAAACGTTGAATTTGAATATTAAATAAATTATTATAAGGCTTAGACTAAATTTCATTCATTCATATTTAATATCTAATTTCCTTAATGTCATGTACCATGCCTCATTATTATTAACCAATTATTTTAGTAATAAAATGACAATAAATATATTATTAATATATACTATTTTTTATTTATTTATTTAAGCCTGTTTATGATACATATTTTTTTAAAAATAACAATTATTTATCAGGCCCATTTTGTGCAAGACCTCTTTTTCAAATTTCTATTCGTAATATCGTCGTACTGAATCTTACTTGTTTTTCTATTTCCTTCGATAAGTCACTGTCACTACCTTTGTCCAACTTTCGTCGTTTATGTGACCTACCCATTTCCATTTTAATTTCCTTATTTCTATTGATATGTTGTGTAATTGTGTTTTTTTCCTATATATATTCAATCTTAACCCTGTAATTTCTTTTAATATAATTTAATTCAGTAATCGACCATGTTTGCGCTCCATATATAGGCATTATAAATTTTTTAAAAAATTTTATTTTGGGAATTAGGTTAATATTTGTATTTTTAAAATGAATTTAAGTGAACAAAATTTTTTTCCAATATCCAAAATTTCTTAATATCAATATATATATAATAGGTACCACAGGGTGAGAGGCATCATAGTTGGCTCGAGTTCAAGTCCTGGGCCTGGCAAGGCAATTTTTCTAATTAGAGTCTATAGGACAGAGTCAACCCAGCCTCTGGGATCAAAATTGAAAAGCTACTTTATAAAAAGTAGCGCCTCATCATAGGACACCTAATTAATATATAACCGACTTGATAGGCATACAAAAATCAGAGGTTTATATACAGGGTGGACCAAAAAAACATTTGAATCGAGCGCTGCTTCGAATTGCGGGGGAAAGAGGGGAGCGGGGCGTTACTAAACGCGAGAGCGGCTAGTTGGAATTCAGTGCCATGGCGTCGTTCAGCGGAGCACAACGCGCGTTTTGCGTACGCGAGTACTATCGCAACAACGATTCTGCGACTGAAGCGCGACGAAAATTTTGTACACAGTACGAAATAAAAATCATCAACTTGTGCAATTAATAATTGGGTACAGAGGTTCGAGGAGACGGGTTCAACATTAAATCAACCACCATCCGGCTGACCTAGGACGTCGAGAGAGCCCGTAAACAGAGTGCCTACGAGCATCTGTTAGAGAACAACCTGGCCTCTCTACTCGAAAGCGGTCTAGTGTTTTAAATGTGTCCAGGACATCTTTAAATCGTATTCTTCACAAGGATTTACATTTACACCCGTATAAAATTCAAATTGTACAGCAATTAAGGCCAAATGACTACATTCAGAGACTGCAGTTTGCCAACGAAATGCTTGCGAGGTTTACGAGCTTCAATAACATCTTTTTTCAGACGAGGCACATTTTCACCTAACTGGGCATGTGAACAGGCAAAATTGCAGATACTGGAGTGATGCTAACCCTCAAATGAAGCCCTTACACTCGCCCAAAGTTACTGTATGGGCCGCTTTATCAGCCAGTGGAATTATTGGTCCGTATTTTTATGAGGATCAGAGAAGCCGTCCCGTTACCGTCAACACACAGCGATACATTGCCATGCTACAGAACTTTTTTCCTCCAGCATTATAGCACTACTATGGTTTTAATCAACGAACATGGTTTCAACAAGATGGGGCTACATGTCACACCTCCAACGACTCAATAGCAGCGGTTCGTGAAATTTTTGGGCAAAAAGTCATATCCAAAAGAGGTGACATTAACTCGCCACCCCGCAGCCCGGATTTGTCACCAATGGACTTTTTCCTTTGGGGATACCTCAAAAGTAAAGTTTTTAATAACAACCCTCAGTCTATTGAAGAAATAAAAAGAATATATATGCGAGGAAATTCAGAACATTTCTCCAAACATTTGTCGGGCGGTGATGGAAAATCTCCGCACTAGGTTACAGGGGTGCCAAACTAAACAAGGGGCACATTTGGACGACGTTATTTTTAAAAAATAAAACCCTGATTTTTGTACTTTTATAATAAATAAACATATTTTCTCTCATATCTCTTTTTGTATTTTTTATAACCATTTGAAATGTTACCGGCCTTTTGGTCCACCCTGTATATATATATATATATATATATATATATACAGGTATATATATATATATATATATATATATATATACAGGTATATATATATATATATATATGTTGGTTTAGGTTTCCGTGAATGTTATTGTTTTTATTATTATCAGGGATATAATCACGTATTTTCACGTAAAACTATCTCACAAAAATCAGGGATATAATCACGTATTTTCACGTAAAACAATCTCACAAAAATACGTGATTATATCCCTGATAAATCTGATAATATATATATATATATATATTAGCCATCATTCGAATACGAGTCGTAAGTCTTTCCCTCCTTTTCACTGTTCCATATCAATATATGCATTTAAGGAATAATTGAAATATAATATTTAGGATGATATATAAATAATTATTTTGAATTTTAAATATCGACGCTCCATGGTTAAATAAATATTTTATTAAATATATTGGTGAAATTTTTTATTAATGTTCATGTGATGGTAATTATTAAAGGGGATCGAAAAATAATTTTTTTCTACCAAGTGATGAGCAGCTGTTTGGAATTTCTATTGAATATCTAATTTACTTCAAGTTTCGAAATGCAAAAAAAAAATGAAAAAATAAATTCCCAAGCCTGTTTTTACCTATTTAATGGATGGAGGGAAAGAGAAAGGGGGTTGATGTGGTGTTGGGATCCCATAAGACTAATTGCCGTCTTGCACGTTGTTTGTAGGTAATTAATCCAAGAGTAGGGTTTGGTTAATAATTTACCACCCCCCTCCATATCGGTCACCCGCTTAAGAGTTCCATCTTCCAAACATCTATTGGTCCCTTCGCAACTCTGCTTTGTTGAGGAAAGGAAGTCGGAGCGTTTTTTTTGTTATCAGAAACAGGAAAAGTAATTATTCATCATTATATTCTCTTCTCTTTCTTTTTATTCCACCAAGGATCGTTATTTACCTCTAACCTTTAAAACATATCCAACTCTATACTGCTATACTATACCTATATATATATATATATACATTCCATTATTTTTTTCTAAATTGATTAAAAATAAGTTGACCTGTGGCCAGGTCCGGACCGACCGACGGTTTGAAGTAAATTAATTTCCAGCTACAGAAACAATTTCAAATAATTTTAATATATCTATTAATGTAATAAAAAACAGATATGGATACATAAATAATAAATATAAACATTTTTAATTTTATTTTATTTATAATATATATATGTAAGACCAGTCATATATGAATGGCTGGATGACGTCGCATAATTTTAAATTAAGAAAAAACTAATAAAGATGTTTTTTTCGAGGATAAAACCAATACAAAGTGCATGATTCGTGGTGATATGTAAAAAATCTCCTCATGTGAAATTTGGTGTGAAAATAACCCTTCCCTTCCTATCGTCGATCGCTAATACTACCACTTCCGGTTTCCGGATTTGCACCAAAAGTTGATCAATTCATCATACTGATGCATTAAGTAAATATACCAAATTTCATCAAAATCTGTTCAGCCGTTCAGGCTGTACACATCTATACGGACGGACAGACGGACAGACGGACGGACGGACAGACATCATGCTAAAAATACTTTTTCTGTTAAGAAAATGCATGATTCGTGGAGATATGTAAAAATCTCCTCATGTGAAATTTGGTGTGAAAACAATACCTCCCTTACTATCGTGGGTCGGTAAAAATATATAAAAGGTCATTTTACCGACCGACGATAGTAAGGGAGGTATTGTTTTCACACCAAATTTCACATGTGGAGATTTTTACATATCTCCACGAATCATGCATTTTCTTACTATCCCTTACTATCGTCGGTCGGTAAAAATATATTCTATAACATAATACATTATTAGTTCAATAAATTATTACTTATTTTAATGTTTTATTTTCCTATTTAATATTTTTTATTAATTTTTAATTAATTAAATGTCATTGCTTATATGTATATATTAAAAATAGCGATTAAAAATGAACAAATATTTGGAGGGTAGCATAACTAATTGTCATTGATTTGTTTTAAAATTCTACAATAATCTTCAAAAATAAATAAACACATTATACTTATTTTTACGTATATTTATATTTTATTGGATAAAAGTTGGTTAGCGCTTGGTGTCTTTTAAAACCTCTCCAATAGATTAAATATTTATTCTTTAATCAGAGAGAGATAGAGATATTCATATATATACAGAGAGAGAGAGAGAGAGAGAGAGAGGAAAAGGAAATAGAAAAAAGAGTGAGATGATTGGACAAGCAAGAGGTAGAAAGCAAGGCATATATACTATATATCAAAAAAACACCAACAATCTCATCATTTATTCATCCTATGTTTAAATTTTAATATTTATCGATTATTATATTTTCTTTTTTTTAAGTATCCTCATAAAGAGAACATAATAATAATAATAATAATAATAATAATAATATTTCATTATTCATAAACACATTTTATTAATAATAATTTGAATTATTATTGCTCAACTAATTTATAAAATCTTTAGAAAAAGGTTTTGTAACAATATTAAAATTTGAAATTTAGTGTTTTCATTCAAATTTTTATCAGTTTTGGTTTTACATTAATATTATGGATCATTCAATTTAAGGCACTAATAAATATATAATTATAATAAAATTTAGGAATATATGAAAAATTTATTTTAAAATGATTATGTATTAGTTATTTTTTAAAATTATAATTAGTAAAATATTATTATAGAAATAAATGTTAAAAATATTAAAACTATAAAAGAACCAACTGTCAAAATGAGTATAGTCATATACAAGTCTACCTTCATTTTACTTAACTGGATATATTATAGACACTTTTTTCCATGACATAGAGGTAAATATAATTCTAAATAAAAACAAGACATTATTATATATATATATATATATATATATATATATATATATATATATATATATATATACAGTAAGTTTGTATGTGATTATGTGGGTGAGGGTACAGGGGACGTGGATGGAGTCGTTCAAGTGTTGTTAATTAACTTGGCTTATCAACTAGTAAATGCATGTCACTTTAATTGGTTTGAGTTTAATCGCCCCAAACCACTCCATCCCTTCCCAATCCGCAATCTTCTCACTAATCCACCCCATTGACTCTCTCTTCTTGTACATTTTTTCCATTGACCTATATATGTACATAAAAAATGATTTTTTTTTTGCATAAAATATGAAACATTTAGTCGTTAGCGTCAGTTTATCCACCCCGCTTTCAATTCTTATACCTATATATATATATATATATATATATATATATATATATTTATATATATATATAGGTATGTGTATGCCATCTACAAAATATACGACTTTTCTCCAATTATCCATTTTTTTCGTTTTTTGCCAATTCCACATTCTCTCTTCTCCCCTCCCTCTTCTCTCTCTCTCTCTTTTCACTTACTATTAAACACCCTTCATCTAGTGAAATTGTCATTGCATCATCGTCATCAGTATCGATCCATTTATTAAAGAGTTGAACAAAAAAAAAATAATCCCGCTTGGTTTGGAATTAGATTTTTTTTTGTAAAACTACGAGCATATCAAACTCGATTAAAATTATCACATTTATGTACAGACACCCCCAAGAGAGAGAAAAAGGTAGTTTTGGGTGAATGGAAGGGAAGGGTATTGAAATAAAAACGGATTTCCCTCCCTTTCTGTGTGATATCTATTACATGAGTGTTTTATGTAGAAAATATTTCACTACACTTTACAAGATGAAAGGTCCGTAAATGTTTTTTTTTTTTTACTAATTGCTAACTTTTTTAAAGAGAAGAGGAAAAAATAAAGCAGGCATGCACGACTCCTTTTATGATGTGATTAAAAATATTGGATTTGTTAGTGACCGCTTATTCTACGTATCCATTTCGTTTTCAGTTCCCTTCAAACCCTACAACCCCTTTATTCCTCAGAGAAAATGAATATAATTACACCTCTACAAAGGAAAATATAATTTATACTGGATATATAATATATTTAAAAATAATTTTTAATGAAACCTTCACTTTGTTCGTCTATCTTTATTTATAATTCAATTTTTTTTTCTTTTTATGTTTACATGTATTTATATATATATATATTGTAATAATTCAATTTTTCAAAATATATGCATATTGTCTGTTAGTTCTTGAACTCTATTAAAACGATAACTGATTAAAGGAAAAATTTTTGATTTTCTATCATTTAATAATAAATTTAATATTATAAATAATAATGAAATAAAAAATAAATACTCAGAAATAATAACTAAATCACAAAATAATAGCGAGACGATTAAGCAAGAGGATCTTGTTACTTTAAGGGAGTTTTAGATTTTTAATGGTTTTGCAAAGATTCGGCGCCAAGACAATTCGGCGACAGTCTCCTTTATCCATTAACCCTTTTTTCGTTTGAATTATTGCTGTTTTATTATTTATTTTTTTTTTTACTTTTTATATTTACTTAGCATTTAAATACAGACTGCCAGCCAAAAGTTAAATTGAACTAAATTTGCGATAAATAGTGGTTCTATATATTATATATTTATTTATTTTTAGGTAAAGATGCGTTTACGAATTCAACGAATTTTAATGAATAAAATAAAATAAAATTATTATCCTCCTCTTGGCATTAGAATTCAAAATTTACACTAAAATGCATTTATATACACCGAGGAATAATATTCGAAATCATATAGTTGATCATAACTTATATAAATCAAATAGTAAACTTATAATAATCATAATAATCATTTATTATTCAAGAAAGAAAAAAAATAAATATGAAATGAATAAGTTGCTTTTTACAACTATAACTAAATATAAAAATTGCCGCCCCAAGATAAGTGCCGCCCGGTGCGGACCGCACCCACCGCACCCCTCTAGGTACGCCACTGCTTAAATCTAAGGTTATAATTCTCAATAATATATCATCCAGATAATTATTTGACAGAGGTATTATTTATTTATTGTTATTTATTTTATTTTTTGTATGTTTTGATCTAAAGTACGAAAATAATAACGAAAAAAAAATATTATTGATTTATAAATGTACAAATATAGATAAATATTCATCATGAAAAACAGAACCTAGTTCAAATATACAATTTTAATTTAATTATAATTTTGAACACAAAAATGATTTAATTCATTTTATAAAATTATTTATACAAAAAGAGATACAATAATACAATTTAGACTTGTAGTCAAATTTCAATTAAAGTATGGTTTGAAATTGACAATATTTATTTATATATTTTTTTGGTAATTTAATTTATTTTTTGATAAGTATTTATTTAAAAAAAAATTAAAATTAATTTAATATAAATAAAAAATATATGTATATATGAAATTCAAAACGTAATTCTAAAAACAAATTAATTTGAGAATTAATATTCAACATTTGATTTAGATTATTTATAGATAGATAACCATAAATAAAATGATATTAAATAGAAATATAATGCAATCTGAAAATAAAATATATTTCAAAATATATTACAGAAATAATTTTATCAAAAAAATAATTAAAAATAAAACTTTTAATTGTATATAGAAATGTTAAATATCTATATATTTAATACGATAGTGTCCGTCTGTACGCAAAAAACTCCAGAGCCTAAACTACAAGGAGTAAGGTAACCAAATTTTTCTGAGGTGAAGGGTACCTCAAATGATGAAAAATAAAAAAGAAATTAGAATCTTAGGTAACTCCTGAGCTGAGCTGCGGGTGTTCCATTTTCCAGAAATATATATAAAGGAGAGTATTTGTATGTACGTAATTTGTTTACTTTTTTGTTGTCATAGAAACAGATATATATATATATATATATAATTAGAACCTCTCTCTCTCCCTCTATTTAAAATTTTAAAAAATTTCTTAAGACAGGTAAATAAATTGGACTGGAGGAGGAGACATGTGATTAGAGAAATTGGGGAAAAATCAACCGAAATGTAATTAAACAAAAAAATTCAAGAATTATGCTACGGATACGACTTACATACAATTAACATACAAAATGTAGAATTTGAAAAAGTATAAATATTTAAATACTTAAGATCTCTAATCACGAAGGATAATAATATTCGAGAAGAATTTAAATCGACGTTGTAATTGAGTAACGCCTGTTATTATGCAGTAAAGGGGCTTATCTCATCAAAGAGGATCAAAATTAAAATATATTAAACAATTATTTTTCATGTTGATCGATGACTAGGGGGTGACCATATTTCGAAAACACCAAACCGGGACAAACGGCATACCTTTTTTTAGAACTAAATTGAAAAAATTTTGAAAAAAAAATTACGAAATGTCCTAAATATTGAAAAAACAGTAGGGTGTCCCGAAGACATTTTTGGGACAGAGCACCTAAAGACGGGACGTTTGGTCAGACTATCGATGACTCTGGGAGACGAGAGTAGATTTGGAGTATTTGTGAGATTAATATTGTTCGCAGCATTTATAGGCCAAAAGAAGATGAGGTCACAGGGGGATGGCGGAGATGGCATAACGAGAAATAATGTCCAGATGTAGATAAGGTTATAAAATCAAGAAGGCAGGGATGGGAAGGGGACGTGGTTGGAATTGGAGAAACCGATTGGGAAACATCCGGTGGAAGACCAAGGACCAAGGTGGGTGGACAATGAAGGAAGGGACATGGGAGAGATGGGACAGGGTAGGATTTGGTTGTAGCTCAGGATAGGGGCGCTTAGAGAAATGTAGATGCTGCGGCTAACAACTTTCGAAAACTGTAGAGACACAGAGTTAGATAAATATAACATATACAATAATAATATATAATTAATTTACTGATTAAATTAAAATATATTTTACAAGAAAACAAATACATGTCTTATCTACTTATACTGATTGAAACAAAATGGATGAAAACCTTTTACATACAGACTTTCAACCAAATACTATGTATCACTCGGGGGTACAGGGGGCGGAGCCCCCGTCTAGGTGTGAAGAGCGCCGTAGGCGCTCGGAGCAGCTAGTATTTATTTAAAACAATATCGTGCTTTTATAATTTGAGGTCGAGAAAAAAAAAACTAGCAATTTTCATTTAGATTTAAGATTAGAAATAATATAATAATATTCTAATGCTGGCTAAAATGGACTTAGATCTTAATAGTCAATTGAAAAAATTATTTTAACTAAAATCATAACTATATATAATTAAAAGTAAATATTTTCTATTTACTTGAAAAAATTATAAAAATAAAATTTATTTATAATTTAATTTATTTTCTTTTTTTTTAATATATTTTATTTTTCTCCGGATTTTCAACTTAACTTAACAAATTGAATTGAATATAAAAACCTAGTATTAATATTATATATTACTCACTTCTGGTTCTTTTGTTCGTAAATTCATCTAAGTAAAAAAAAAGTCGAGTCTGATGTCTTTTGTTAGGCGTTTTCCTTTTTTTCCTCTCTTCTCAACTATATATATATATATATATATATATATATATACTTTATAAGGTAGTAAATTGGATTATAAATTCAATGCCTCGTTGCTTACGCTATCTTCTTAAAAAACACTCTTTTTAAAAAACTTGTGACGGAAAATAAAAACGGATTATAACAAAAAAATAAAAACTTTTATAATGTTAAAAAATGGATCAAGCATATATAAATGAAATTATTATTATATTTAAAAAAAAGTAAATAAATAAATAGATAAATAAAGTATAATATATATATATATAAAATACGTTTTATATATGTATATAGTATAAAGTACTTTAGGGTTATCTAAAGATTTGGTTGGTTGAGGGGGGTGCAATTTCATGGATATGTTAGTCCTTTGATATTAATACAAATAAGAGTTATTGGGAAAGAGAATAAAAAGAAAGACTAGGATTTTTTCCTGAATGGGATGAAAAAAGAATGTCGTCGTCGTAGCTTGGAGGCCCAAATAAAAACCATGAATACAAATCTGTGTTCGAATGCCTTCAACGGCAACTTTATTTGTTTTCGCTTCGACTTTGCGTTTCAATTCAAAAGATTCCGAGCCTAGAAGAGAATCTTCCCCACCCATCCTCCTCACTCTTCAACTTCTTCCTTTCACTCGACTCCTCCTCATTGGGTGGAGCAACACACGCATACCATCCTCATGGGGATGGGTTTGTGGCAACAACCTCAACGTCCGATGTTCTCTCCTACCTCCTCGAATGCCAAGTGGAATGATAGACGTGCAATTGAAATAAGACCTCCCCAAGGGCGATTTAGTCGTCGCTTCGACTTGAATGGGACTCGCCGTTCGCGTCTTACCCTTCTCACTCTCAACTTACCCCATTTTAAAAATCCTTTCCTATATATTCTTTTTGACTGATCACACACCTATTCTAGGAAGTTATTTATCATCTGACTTATTGGTGTGACAAAAATGAAATAAAATAATAATCGCCGAATCAATTCAATCAATAAAATAGATTTGATCGAATGAATTAAAGCACAGCATATAAAATTCAAAATTTTAACCTTAAACTTTCTTGGTGAATTATAGATATAAAAAAATCCTATATTGTGTATTTGATACAATGAGAAAACAAATATTTTAATCCAATGAAAAAGAAGCCATTTTGAAAATTTATCATTTAAACCAGTGGTTCCCAAAATGGGGCGTAATCACCATCGGGGACAATTTGACTGTCCTGGAGGGCATTGGGAATTAGCTGGAGTGTCTCCACTCGACTATCTTGACTAATTTGAATTGGATTAAATAACATAATATATTATATTTAAATTAAATTTAATTAATTATAAATTATAAATTAAAATTAATGAATAATATTTATTAAACCAGCGTATGTTTGGCTCTTTGTTGAGGGCACCACGTCACGTGTTGGCGCGTGAGATTTGCAGTGTTAAAAAATTAATTCTGGTACTTTGAGCGATTCAATCAAGCTGAAATTTTATATATAGCAGTTTTATACACTTTTTAATCATGTGAAAAATTATCAAACATATATCTTTATTTTTACGGTCACTTTAGAGGAAAAAAATCAAAACGTTGTAAGTAATGACCCTCTTCCGGTTGAGCTACATTTCTCAAAAGTTGATAGAAAACTACGAATTTTGAATAATGCCCGAATACCAAATTTCATGATTCTAGCTCAAACCGTTTTTGCGTAATCTTGTCTACATACATACACACAATCACACACACACACACAGAGACAGACAGACATTTATCTCAACCTTAGTGAAAATGATTCAGGAACCTTCAAAACGTATAAAAACATCAAAATCTCAACATCGAAAATTTTCGTGATCTGGCGGGATAGTAAAAATAGATGAGAATTTACATATCTGTTATTTAAGCTAATTAGTGAACAATTAAACATTTTTAATATTAAAAATTATGCTAATGTAACATGGGAGGACAAGGGACATTTTAAGTTTTTAAAAGCCCCAATGGGGCATGTCATGGGGAACAGTGAATATTAAAGATAATTTTGTTTGACATTGATCGATTTTGAATTTAATCAAAATCTTAATAGCCGTTTTTGAGGAAACTCCAAGAAAGTACAAAATAACTGATATAAAGTGGTACTTCTGGTTAGCATATTTAAACAAATATTTAATTCAGATGTTGGTAAAGTTGGTTAAATTAAACTTATCATTAATTATGATTTTTTAATATGGGGAATATTATCTATTTTAATGTAAAAGATCAAAATAAAAAGATTCTACTTATCTTTTAAAAAGGACACAAGTATCAGATAAATATACATAATAATATCTGTGTGGCATTATATATATATATATATATTGTATAAACAAAGAATGGAAAAGAAAGATGAAAAATTGAGAAAAATAGTTTCACAACATTTCTCATTCATATTTGATTCTCTTTTTCAATATAGATGGAAATTTTGTTGCAATTCAATTTTGATCTTTTATATTATTAAAAAACAGAGTATCAATTTCAAGTTAAAATCAAAACAAAATATTGCATAAGTAGTACTGTAAATGATATATATATATATTATAAATTTTAAAAAATTACTTCTTTTTATTTATTCCAATTGATCTAATATAATAAATATGACAGATACATATTCTGAACAACATTTGGAAGTTAAACCATAAATTCATTCAAAATAAGTATAAAATCAAAATAAATCTTAATTTTATTCTTTACTTAAATTGGAGAATTTTTAAAAGTATACTGTAAATCAAAATTATCTGAAATTTCATTTTTTTTTTCATTGCTTAGGTAAATTATACTCATCGTCATAATTCATAAAATAATAATAAAATTATCTTATATTCTCTTGAGCCTTCATAAATAAAAGAAAAGAAAACTTATGCACCCTTCCCCTCCGGTTCAATTTTTCCCTTTCTTATCATAATTTATTATATATATTATATATTATAATTGTTAAGTGACGTGACCCCACGCAAAGATTTTCTTTTTCTAAAGTTTAAATAGGTATCTAAATATTTTGAAATATTATTATAAGAGGTAGTAGGAGCTGTATTAGAAACATATTAATAATTAAAAAAATAATTAAATATTAGAAATTGCTTAACTGATTATTATTTAAATTTAAAAAATATTGATTATTTTTTTAATATTACTATATAAGTATGCATGTGTTACATTTTATGCAGAAAATTTTATACCCTAAAATTCTCATGTCTCATTTAATTAACTAATTTAGGATTCTTTCTTTTCTAAATATTTCGAAATTTCACTTCATATTTAAAGATAATATTTTATCTGAATTATTTAACGAAAACTGAAAGTTGACAATAAATCAATGAAATTAAATTTAATGGAGCGTTGCTTTGGGAATGGAAGGGTTAGATGACTAAAGATAATGTTCACACTTACCAAATATATTCTTGTTATCGTTTCATCAGAATCGATTTATAAGTTTAAATCAATCTACTACTGATTATAAATAATAATTTTTAGTTATTTTTTATTAATTAATCTATTTTTATTAATTATATAAATAATAGTATTATATGTACTAAATGATATTTTCAACATTCATTTTTATTAGTTGTTTAATTTTATTTATTTAATATTATATAATTAAACAAAAATATTAATATAGTATAGTATTAATA
This sequence comes from Labia minor, assembly GCA_963082975.1. Taxonomy (NCBI): domain Eukaryota; kingdom Metazoa; phylum Arthropoda; class Insecta; order Dermaptera; family Spongiphoridae; genus Labia; species Labia minor. The sequence goes on from OY720344.1 coordinate 46,725,391, forward strand.
TATACTGTTGGAGCATAGTCCAAAATTACTAAAACCCCTCTTTTCCCTTCTTTCCCCTTCCACTTGCTTGGTCGTGTTGGAAGCGAAGAGAGAAGAAATAAGTTGACCTGTGGCCAGGTCCGAACCGACCGATGGTTTGAAATAAATTAATTTCCAGCAACAGAAACAATTTCAAATAATTTTAATATATCTATTAATGTAATAAAAAACAGATAGGCATATAACATAAATAGTTTTAATTTTATTTTATTTATAATATACGTATAGCTGAAGTAGCCGGCGTTGCCCGTGATCATAATACGGAGGCTGTGACGTCATGAAGGGCTGGGTGACGTCATATAATTTTAAATTAAGAAAAACATAATGAAGATGATTTTTTCCGAGGATAAAACCAATACATTCGTGGTGATATGTAAAAAAATCTCCTCACGTGAAATTTGGTGTGAAAATAACCCTTCCCTTCCTATCGTCGATCGCTAATACTATCACTTCCGGTTTCCGGATTTGCACCAAAAGTTGATCAATTTATCCCACTGATGCATTAAGTAATTATACCAAATTTCATCAAAATCCGTTGAGCCGTTCAGGCTGTACAAATCTATACGTACGGACAGACGGACAGACGGACGGACGGACAGACATCATGCTAAAAATACTTTTTTCTGTTAAGAAAATGCATGATTCGTGGAGATATGTAAAAATCTCCACATGTGGAATTTGGTGTGAAAACAATACCTCCCTTACTATGGTCGGTCGGTAAAAATTATAGTTATATATTACAATTGAAGAAGATAACGTGTGTTCCTTTTCAAAAGCAACCTTGCAAATAAGTGAGTAAAATAATTTCCACAAAAAATCCTCTTTAACATCTTAAAGCAAATCCTAAAATACAGTCCACTGCTCAAAAACATATACTATCTAAATATACATTATATCTTATTTTCATAATTAATTTCTAATGATTACTATCAAATGCGTTCGTTACATTATTTTAGAATAAAAATAATTGCTTCTATTTGAAATATAATTAAAATAGAATTAATATGAAGATATTATTTTATAATTTTCCCAACAATTGATTCTATTCATTTGCTAATGGTTTTTGTACTTTGGACATTAAGTGATCTATTTATTTACTTAATAAATCAAAACGTGTAAATTCTTTTATTCTAATTATTAAATAAATGAAAAGTAAATAGGTTAAATGTTCTTTACAATAAACAAAAATATATTAGATATAAACTCTTAAAAATAATCGTGATTTTTTTTTTATTTTGTCTATGAACATATTTTTCTACCCCATGTGAATTGAATATTTTTCAGATTTCCGTTTCATTTAAAGATGAAAGCGATGGGTAAGAAAATGAATAACACAATAAACTTGAAAGAGAAAGAGAACTTTAAAAGGATCCTATCTATTCGATCCTTTCAAAGGAAATATTTACGTTCGAGAGAAAAGATTTCCTTGCAATGTTAATAATAAAAAAAAAAAATGTAAAAAAAGACACGAAAGAAAATTGCTATACATTGCAGATTTTTTTTTTAAGAAATTCAAATTTAAAACACTATATATATTGTAAACAATAGAATATTAACAAAATAAATAGAAAGAATAAAAAATTTATAATAAATGAGGGTTCAAAATAAAAGGAGGCGGTTCAATTAATGAACAACTATTTGTAGGAAAAATATAATAAATCTTGTATATATAGAAATTAGTTAGATTAGTATAAATGTTAAACTATCTTAAATAGAAGGTACAATCATACTAAGATATAGATATTTTTTTTGAAACTTTGACACAACAATGTTTAATAGAATAAACCATTTTATTTTTTGTTTAATTAGTATTAATTCCTTCCATGACTTTGTGTCCTGGTAAAGGATCTTGTCTACACGGTAAAGCCACAAAAATGTAGAAAATATGATTTCCTGGTTCGACAAATAAAGTCAACATTTTTTCAATTATTGTGTAAAAATGATATTTTTTTGATCAATTCTTTCTATTTAACGAATTTATTTATAAAATTTACCAAAATATTACAAAATTAATTCGATTAGAATAAGTAGTAATTTCTAGAGTATATAAATAACAAATTAAAAATTATAAAAAAGTCACATTCTATAATATGAACAAAATTATTATTAATATATTATATCACAGAGGTTCTCAATCTTTTTGAAGTTGGTACCAGAGAAACTTACTACAAAAAGTTCAGGTACCATTAAAATGACTTTGATGCTAAAAACAACTGTACTGTAGCCACCACCACTGGTATATGTAGCACAATTTGAGAAACTAAGTATTATATTATATATTTTTTAAAAATAATTATATTGTAATAATTCATACTATTAAGGATGTTAAATGAGTTTCGCAACAAAATTTAAATTTAAATTTATTTTATATCATTATTTTGTTATATTAATTTTTTGAGAAAATTAATTAATGGTGTATTAGTATTAATAGTAGCAAATATTAATACTTAATATTTTAAATAGATTAAATAGAATGAAATGTAACCTTTTTGGAGAAAAATGATACAAAAAATAAAATAAAATAAAATAAAAAAATTGAAAAAATAGGAAAAAAGGAAAAACAGAGAGAAACATAATTTTAATAACTTGATTATGTTCATTAAATAAGCTGATGGCAATTGGTTGAATCATTTCCTCAAACAGTACATTTCCTGTTACATTTCCTCATCCTGGTAACATCCCTTTCCATCACATTATTAAACCACCTAAATCATCTATTTTATTTTTTCAAATAAATATAGGTATATACTATAGGTATATATATATAACCACAGTCACACTCAATTTTATTATATAGAATTTATCAATGTTTAAAAATGAACATTAATTATCATTTTACTATAAAATAAACAGGTTTATCTCTTGAAGAAAATGGAGAGTAATTTCCGGCCTATTCGAATCATCTCAACCCACAATTTGTCACTCTCACATTTGAAATCAGAGGTATAAAGAGAGAACAAGAGAGAGATTTTAGAAAATATAATTGAAGTTTGCGAATGGTTGATATTTCATTCAAATGCCTGAAGAGAAGCAGAAGAGCAGCAGCAGTCCGAACATACATCCCAGCGAACTCTCATTCCACTTTCCATGAATCCCTTTTCGAATGCCACCTGTAGCTACAGCTGTTAATGATTTCTTTCCCACCCCCAGTCGGGTGGGGCTTGTTTGAAAAGACCTCCACAGAAGGCAGCACTAGCGAACACCTTGAAAGGGGTTGCTGCTGCAACCAAAACCACCACCACCACTAGCAGATAATCGGATTTGCATACTTAACAGGGATGAAACCAGCGTTCAATTAATCCTGCATGTACTATATATATAGTTAAGTTTAAGATTCTTCTCTTACCATAATTAATCTATATTCAATAGTTAAATCGATGTTAGATCTATTTAATAAGTTCAACCATTTTAGATAAAATCTTTTCAATTTACAAAAGAAAAAATATAAAAATGATTCTTAATAAAGCAAGTATATGATAGTTTAAATAATTAGATTTATTTTTAATAAAACCTCATTTTTTTAATGTTTCAACATGTCAATTATAATAATATTAAAATTTCAAAATTATATTAAGTAATGAAGCGGTCGAAAATTTATTTTTAATTATTTTTTAATCTAAATATAAAGATTCAAAGGATAAATAATTGAGTTTAATATTTACTCTAATATTTATTCTATATAAAAATATATAAAAACAATTTTATTTCTTCAGATTTTATATTTAAATTCTTGACTATGTTTTTTCTTAATTAATTTTTATGGAAAAATGATAAAGTTAATAAAAAAACTAATATAACAACTTATGATGATAAAAGATAAATAAACAAACATATCTGACAGATTTCAGAAAAAATTAAAATAATATTAATAATAACAAAATAATAATCAGATTAGTAAATGAATTTACTAACAAAAAAATTAAAATAATAAAAAAATATAATTTTTTTAATAGAACAGATCAATTTTAAATGAACAGGTTAAAAATAAAATTAAATAAAAGTAATACATCTAGGCTTCTGTATTTTTAAAATCATGGTTTTTATCTTAATTCAGACAAGAAATCAAGTTGTCCTAATTCAATAATAAAATTTTAAGATTAAATTAAAATTAAATTGATAATAAAATAGAAAAATAAAAACAATATGAAATCAAAAGAGATCAATAATTATCCAATCTATTCTCATAATAATATAGTATAAAATAAAGGTATAAACTATATAAATATAAATATATTTGTATATGCCACTCACAGAGAGAAAGAGAGAGATTGCAATCCTATCTCTGTCTCGCTACTTCACTTATCTGCCTGTCCGTCTGTCTGTCTATCTATGCAATGGACAGAATTTTTCTGTAATGATAAGCCTCTTGACTAAACGTGACAGATCCAATTCACCCTCTGTCGCGAAAAATGCGGCTCTGGGACACATACCAAAAAAATGTCATTGGAGGGAAAGAGATATCCATAGAGAGAATGGCAGAGGCATTTAATTTGGAATCCATCTTGATTTCTCTTTAAATCATAATATATATATATATATATATATATATATATATAGAGAGAGAGAGAGAGAGAGAAAGAGAGAGATAGTATTAAATATACCTAAATATAAAAGCCAAATGGAACAATAAATCTCATATTGTCAATATAGAATGAGTTTGAAATTACATTCTTGCCAAAATGAAATCAATATTTCATTCTTTAGTAGAATATATAATAAAGAGTTAATTTTTTTTACTTCCAATTGCCAATTGGATAACTTTCTACCAATCATGGTCAAATATATGCTCGTGAGTTCATCAACCCCCTCCGGAATTCAACTCGACCAGCTCCTCTTTATGGTGAATTAAAATATTATCAACCCATTTGGTGTGCCATCTACCTACAAGCCCTTTTAGTCGTCCCCTTCATACTCTAAACAGAATTCGTTCTTTCCCCCAACCTAATCAAATGACCTGTCCGTCAGAATTTACGTGCTTTAATTACTCTCAGATGTTATAGAAATGACAAAATTTCTAAACTGTATAAAATGTCAAAACGTGGAATTTCTCTGTTATATTTTAACTATAAAATATTTAATTTAGTTTAGTCGATAAAGTAGAATACCAAGATTCAATTTTAATATTCAATGAAATATAATATAATATTATGATTTATAATCAATATTCCATTGAAATATGTAGGTGTAAATATTTGAAATTTTAATATAGGTACTTTTAATATTTAATTACTTTTCTTCTATCTTTTGAAAATCTTATGAAAGGACAGTGCCTATCAAGTGTTTGTCACCTATACTGGTTAGAGATGTTGTTTGATCAGTAAAGTAATCCTCTCAATCATTATTTTGATTTTCTTTATTCGAGTCCGCTTCTTCTTATTTCAAGTAGCCAGTAAGAGAAAAATTCCGTTACCAAGCCCGAGGATCGAACCGGAGTCCACAACTCAATTCACTGCCCCACTTTACTTATCATAGTCTTTTCACAACAAAATAATTAATAACTTATTTTTCTTTTTAATAGTATTTATTTGCTCAATTTTAAAAGGATTAACATGTTCTGGTCAAATTAGAAATGATGATATGAAATAGAAACCATTCAATATATTTGATAGCAAACGAATTGGACAGCTCAAGGGGCGAATCTAATCCTTATTTGATCAGGATCCCTTGAAATTTGTATCCCTTAAATTAGATTTCAAATTATTTGATTAATCATACTAGCTAGCTAAAATGGAATAAAAGAGAACGAGAGAGAAATATAGAGGAGTTTGAGGGGGGGGGGAAGGTGAGGTGTTGGGTCATTAGTGTTTGATACTAGAACCAGGTTTCCTTTTGACACGATTTGCATAAGAAAATGATAGGAGTGAGAGCAAATTGCCTTCATTTATATTGTAATCTCCATTAAATAGAGAGAGGATCGATTGAACGGATAATCGATTTTATTTTATCATTATAAAAACCATTAAACATTATAGAATGTCCATTAGATTATAATCATATTTACATAAGGGGTTAAGTGAAATTGATAAATATTAGTCATTTTCTCATAGCAAAATCAAATAATTAATGAAAAAAATGTCCACACGATAAATATCCTATAATTTATTCATTAACTTCCTACGGAAAAATAATAGCTTGAAATTTCACTTAGAAAAATTCATTTGTTAGATGGATTTCCTAACTAAGAAAAGAATCTGTCACAAGTTCTTAAAATCAACATTTCAGATGTCTTTTAGAAGAGCTGTCAGTATAAAGAATGTTTAAAGTGATATTTTATTCTTTCATATAATTTTCATATTTCCTAATATGAAATATAAAAAAGTAGAATTAGATTTATTGGTTTTATTTTTTCCCATGCCTCACTTAGAGGTTTTAGGACGTATACAAATGTAATCTTGTTATTTTTCTGTAATAATTTTAATATTACATTTAAGTAAATATATTTATTTACACATATTTTATTTAAACATATTTCTTTTTACATTTATATTTATATATACAAGTTTTCTTCCTTCGGTGTTTGGTCTTGTTTTATTATATGTCTTGTGTGTGTGTGTATTCATTTTATTATCCCATATATCCATTCTTGACAATTATTTTATCTGTTGTGTTATGTGGGTTTGAGGTGTGGCTTATGACCCTGGGAGAAGAGAGTAGATTTAGAGTATTTAAGAATACGATTCTTAGCAGCATTTATAGGCCAAAGTAAGATGAGGTTACCGGGTATGGTGGAGACTGCACACGAAGAATTGCACGACCTCTATGCACCTCCAGATTTAGGGTTAGGGCACGTGGCTAGAATGGGAGAGGAAAGAATGGAGATAAATATATTATAGTGGGGAGACCTATTGGGAAACGTCCGCTTGGAAGTCCAAGGAGTGAATGGCCAATGTAGGAAGGGACTTGAGAGAGATGGGAGAGGGTAAAAGTTGGATGGTTATGGCTCAGGATAGGGACACTTGGAGAAATGTGGTTGCTGAGGCCAAGAATTTTCGAGTTCTGTAGGACCACAGCGATAGCTAGATATATCCATTAATATATTAATTAATATACCCCTTAATGTTATCCATAGTCTGTCTTAATTATTAGAATATTTCATCCATGTCTATCTCTCTATGTTTAGGTATCCGTCAGTCTCTTCGATTATCCATAAATGTTGTATCATCTCCCTCTCGCTATTAAATTAGTATTAATTATTATAATTTGTAATTAAGTAATTTAATTTTTTTTTTGTTATTTTCTTACATTATTATTATAATATAAACATAGTTTTATTAATTTCTAATCTAATTTATATATTACATTATAGAACTTTTCAATAACAATACTAATAATTTTTATAATAAATATAATAGCAAATTTTTGAATATCATGATATTTGAATGATAGTTTATAAGAAGCTCCGCCCATAAATCTAGAACAAGAATCATTGGGTGAAAGCAGAAGGCGGAGTTGAGAGTATCTGCAGGCAACATACATCTTGTTTATTGCTAGTATAGATATTTCACAAGGTCAAAAGACTATTCACTCCTCCTACTTACAAGTTTTTAGGAAATTTGCCAAAATATATTTAACTGGATAGATATATGTACTTTCTTTCTTTAAAAACTTTTCGATTTTATCTTCAAAAAAAAAAACGAGCGAAGATTAAAAACCTTCCATTTAAAAAAATTAATTTTAGTTAATTAAAAATAAAAGTTTGAAAAGCCACACTCTTCAAGGGACAAAATTTATATATCCTTGGCATCAAAATTCATAAAAACCATAAATTAACAAAAAAAAATGTATACTCTTTAACGAATTCCTGTTTTAAATGGTTTAAATATGTATGAATTTTCTATTAGGTAAAATTGAATAGTAAATCATTTCGCTATATAGATCATAAAAAATTGACTTAATAGAAACATATTAATAGGAATTTTATAGTTTCATTAAATAATCAGTAAAATAATAACAGTACTACTAAGAGCATCAGGTTGCTTTTATTAATTAGATGCTGAGTTATGTAAAAATGAAAAATCAATTTATAATTTTAATTAATGATGACCTCAATATCTGTGTGACGTCAATAGTCTGAAGACGACAATATTGATATAATAAAATAAAAATATATTAATATATTGTGTTTATTTAATATCATTTTCAAACAATGATAATTATATATTTGAGTAAGAATGTGTAATTATTTTAAGTAAGTAAAATTCCCTTCCATGATTGTATATCTTCAAAACACCCATCAATATTATATAATATTATATTATTCTAGTTTATTACTAAACACTAAGAAAATATATCCATTCATCATTTTTGGATCCACCTTTCTAAGACAAAATATTAGTCTAAATTTGAGTTTTCCAACTTTTTCATGCCATGCCCCACAAGAGCTTCTAAAAATTTAGTGTCCCCGTGTTACATATGCATTATTTTTAATTGTTTACTGAGTATTTTAAATGATCGCTCATAAATATTTTTTCATTGTCACAGTCATATTGCCCCCTATGAAGAGTACGTCCCACGTAGGAAATCACTGGTCTAAATAAATAATAGATGCATAAAGCAATTAATAATACTAACAAATTATATTGTACAGCCGATAATAACATAACTGAAATTGATTTTGTGATATTTGAAGGAGAGAAATAAACAAACTTATTTCTCAAATTTTATATGAGATATTTACATCATTAATTTACATTTTCTTTGAATAATTATAGGTAATAATATAAATAATATACAATATTCAGAAATTGAAAAGGAATCTAATCTATCTATCTTATCCTATTATGCTAGTAAAAATTGTTTGTATGTTTGGCCATGGGTTCTCAAAAACCGCTTTAACGATTTTTTTGAAATTCAAACCATAGATAGTATTTATAAAGAAAAATCGAGTTTTATTGATAACATCTCTGGGAAAAATCATCTTCATTAGTTTTTTCTTAATATAAATAGAAATGACGTCACATCCAGTGCCTTATATATTATAATATTATAAATATAAATAAAATTTAATTTTTTCATACATTTTATTTCAATCAGTATATTACATAAAACATTTATTTGTTTTTGTGCTCTTACTTTTAATATATTTTAATTTAATCAGTAAATTAATTATATATATTATTATTGTAAATGTTATATCTATCTATCTCTGTGCTCTACGGTAGTCGAAAATTCTTGCCCGCAACATCAACATTTCTCGAAGTGTCCCTTCATACATTGTGAATCCACCCATAATAATATCTTACTTGAAAATGAAAATCCAATTATGAGATGAAATTAAAATTATTTATTCATATAATCTTAAAAATTAAAAGAGGTAATAATATTCACAATGTGAATGTTTACAGTGTTTTATAAATAATTTAAAAAGGCCAATATTATAAAAAAAAAATTAAAAATATTAACAAATATAAATATAAATATAACATAAAAAATAAAAACATAAACATTCTTTGAAAGACAACACGTAGATATCAAATTTTAAAAAATTAATTTCTGAGATATGCAAGAATATTGTGATGTAATTTCATCGAAATCGATTCAGCCAATTTTGAGTCTATAACGTCAAAATTTCCCGACAGAAAGACTTAATTTCTGCGGTAATTGAATATATATTGATAAAAATAGAGGTATGTAAGAATATAGTGATGTAATTTCATCGAAATCGGTTCAGCCAATTTTGAGTCTGTACGTTTAAGGGGTGTATGTTTTATGACTAATTTTTTTTAAATTTATGTTCTTTTAAATTATTTGAATGGCGATTCGGTGAATCAGGTATTAATATTTTTAGCCAAACCCAATTGGAATAAATTAAAAAATCGTATAAATTTGTTAAAGGGACGAGCGATAGCTCGGTGTCCCAGGTATATATTTTATATCAACAGACCTACTTTTCTGTTTGTATTTGAATGGCGAATCGGTGAATCAGATATTAATATTACCAGCCAAACCCAATTATAATGAATTATTTTTTTTTAATTTAATTACCGAGCGGAGGTTCGATGTCGGTACTTAAAAACTAATAAAATTAGGATTCAAGTACTTTGACTTATTTTATTTATACTCAATTCAAAATAAAATTCAATAATTTTCAATAATAATTTAAAAGAATTACAAAAAAAAAAAATGCAAAAAATACAAAAAATCCATTTACTTAGTTCTTTTTTATTATTGTTATGTATTTATTATATCTATATCTGTTTTAAATTAAAATGACTAACTTAATTATATAAATATTTTCTAATTAACACCTTAAAGAGTATCTGAAATTTATATAAAAGGGGATTATTATTATTATCATGTTCTTCATCGATTTAACGTCTAAATAATTCATTAAATAGAAATGTTATTTTATTAAGTCTCGTAGATAATAGTGAAACCAGTTATTGTCTATTGCCTATTTATAGTTTAATTAATCTATTATTATGACCGATTTTTCTTTTCCATACAATAGAAAAGTAAATTTTAATTGTTTTGCAAAACTTTCATTTTAATCGCATTTGATTAATTAATTAAAAAAAATCAACTTCCTATACAAAATGAGTTAATTTACCGATATAGAATATAGAATAAAAAGTTTAATATTTAATTCAAATTTTTAATATTATAATAATTATGGCAAATTTATTTAACTTTTAAAATTAAGACAGTGTTTTTACCAATTCAATAAAAATTCAACAAATAAACAATTGAAATTTGCCCTATAAAATATTATAATTTTTTCAGGTGGGATAATAGATAAAAATAAATTTCGATATTCTGTTTTTTTAAAAATTATTATTTATAATAAAAACAAGAGAATACAGAATGAAATAGATGAAATATGTATATATACGTAAAATATACATGAAATATATATATATATATATATATATATATATATATATATTTCATATATATATATTATCAAATTCATTTTTTTTATTTTTCTACTTTATCCTCTTTTTTCGGCTATAATGAGGTTTTGATTTTTTTCCAATTTTTTTTTCTCTTTATTTCGTGATGATATACTGGATGTATTCGGATGCCTTAGAGCGGTTAATGCTTCCAAACATCATTTAAGACACTATAAAGCTTTCTTTTGCCGCGCTTTTACTTGCTCCAAGTGAAAGAGTAAGGGAGAGGGGGGGGGGGAAATAGAGATCGAGAGAGAGAGGTGATGTTATTGGCGTTTTCCAATTTTGCGCTTCAATAAAAACAAGTATTTCGTGAGTGATTGACCCATTGCGTGAGAAATTCACTCAGGCATAAGATTTAAACACCAAAGGGCGGGAAGGGGTTATTTGGTGGGAATTAGTTGGCCCTTTTCTACAGATTAGATTGGATAATTAAGAAAAAAGTTAAAAAAGATTTCAATCGAATACTAAAAAGTGATTAAATAGCACAAGCAACAAATGTATATAGTATTATTTATATATTATATTTAATATATCTAATAATATTTCTCTTTCAAATATGCTTAATTATTCTTTAGTTTAGTTTTATTTCCAATATTTTCCAGTTATTTTTTATCTTAAATAAACTTAGTTTATGATTAAAATACTATTAAATTAAACTCTCAACTAAGCTTAAAGTTAATGGATAAACTGGTCCTTAGATAAATATCTGTAAAGTTGGAGTTGTGTATTGATAGAGCTTTGAGATAAGAAAAATAATCTATCACAAACTCAGAAGAAAATTTGTATTAATTAAATACGTATATATAAATGATTGTACTTATTAGCACAAATAAAAATAAATTTAAATTAATAATAATACATATTTAATTATTCATTAAATATACACACTTTTACTATTTATTGCTACTTTTTATTTTTTATATATAATTTTATTTTTACTATAACTTGTGCATGAAATATTTATATTCTGTATTTATTTAGCGATATCTTATGAGTATGATTAGCTAAATGATGAATTAATTAATTGATTGAGTAATTGACTTTATTTTCAATATATATTCTCTTTTATTATAATTAGATGCAAATCTTAAGTTTTCTCCATTACAGCTGTTCCTCCAATTGGAGGTTGGACACGAAGAGGTGATTTCTCTTCTCCACAAAATAAAATCATGAAACATCAATCACATTACAGAAAGATCGGGGCTAGTAAAATGAGGGAATTAAAATTAGGAACATGGAATGTACGTAGCTTATATAAACCAGGGGCATACCAAAACTTAGTAATGAAAATTAAAAAATATGATTTAGATATAATTGCCTTACAGGAAATGAGGTGGGTGGAAGAAGGAAGGATTGATGCTGGACAGTATATTTGCTTATACGGCGGATCTGAAAGGCATCAACTGGGAACGGGATTTATTATTAGAAAACCAGTAGCCACCGCAATTAAAAATATAGAATTCATAAATGATAGGATATCCATTTTAGTACTCAAGGGTAAAATTTATAATATGACGATGAAAAATGTGCATGCACCTACAGAGGATAAAGAGGGGGAAATTAAAGATAAATTTTATGAGGAATTAGAAGCCTTAATAGATCAGGTCCCAAATTATAACAATAAAATAATATTAGGTGATTTTAATGCCAAAATTGGGAAAGAGGAAATATTTAGATATACATAGGAAAAGAGAGCCTCCATGAAACAAGCAACGACAATGGGGTTAGAGTAGTAAGTTTCGGGACCACAAAAGATTTAATAATAAAAAGCACATTTTTTAGACATAGAAATATATTCATAAGGGTACATGGAACTCGCCAGACGGAAAAACATGTAATCAAATTGATCATGTACTGGCAGACAGAAGACGCCAGTCTAATATTCTGGATGTTAGAGTGTATAGAGGGGCAGATTGAGATTCGGATCATTATTTGTTTGTAATAAAATTGAGAGTACGGCTCTCGACGCGCAACACGAAGTTAGGAGAAATTAGTAAAAAACGATACAATTTAGATAATTTTAAAAAACCGAGGAATATAAATTAAAATATCAAATCGAAATCAAAAATAAATTTAATAGTTTGACCCATGAACGGAATGACGAGACGAATGAGCCGGTTGAAATATGGGACAAAATACAATCAAATATTGAAACGGCAGCTTCAAATAGTATAGGTCATAGGTTCTTAAACTTATGTACTCCACGGACCCCCACTTGAAAAAATTTTTTTTGACGGACCCCCATCACAACTTTAGGTACTTTACGTCATTTTATTAATTAATTTCTGGCTTACGATCTCATAAGGACAAGGATATATGATGAATATTTCTAACAGTGATTGGTGAATAACGATTTTTTTGCATATTGTAGAACACATTTTATTAGAAATTATAATATTGAAGAAAGAAAATACAAACATTGTCATAGCAACAAATCTCACAAATTATAATGGGTACTTACATTAAATTCATATAAATATTTTATAATTTTTTTCAGAAAATATTAAATAAGAAATATTTTAAAAAATAACTGCATCTATCTCATTAAATATAACTTACATATTTAATGAGATGTATGCAGTTGTTTTCTTGAAACAAGAATCTCAATATCTGGCTTAATATTGGAAACTTTTAATCTAAGATCCGGCTCTACATTTAATTTGTTTCTATATTTAGACTTAATATAAAATAGTACCGAAAAAGCTTGTTCGCATAAATATGTTGTGCAGAATGGAATCAAGTGTTGAAGTGCTTTATTTGCAAGCGCAGGATAATCTGACCTGAGAAGTAACCAAAAGTTGCTCAATTCAGTTTTGTTAAATTTTAGTTTATAAGTTGTATCACATGATAATTCCACGAGAATATCTTGTTCAGGTGCAGATAAATGTTTAGCATTTGTAATTTCCATATTAAATGGATCTCTGATCCAGTTATTGCAAGGATCAGGAGTAGAAAAATACTTCCTGAAGTTGCTTTTCAAAGTAATTAAATGTTCAACAAATAATTGACGCGTTTGATTAAGCAATTTTTCACTGGAGCTTTCTATGAAATCATTGAGAGTTGGAAAAGACTCATATACACCGTTCTGGATGCGTTTCGACCACAAGTCGATTTTTTTAATCATTGCTTCTATTTTATCTTCAACTTTAAATATATTTACAACAGTACCTTGCAGGCTCAAATTAAGTTCGTTCAATTTTGTAAAAATATCAGTCAAGTAAGCCACCTTAGCTAACCAGATAAAATCATTGAAACATTCGGTCAGTTCAAAATGCGCATCTATTAAAAACAATCGTATTTCATCTCGAAGCTCAAAAAGGCGAATGAGTACTTTCCCGCGGGACAACCAACGTACATCTGTATGTAATAATAAATGTGTATGTTGACTACCCATTTCCTCACACAAAATTTTAAAAACTCTGGAATTAAGTGGACGAGCCTTAATGAAATTGACAATTTTAACTACTTCGTCTAATGTTCTTTTCAAATCTGGTGACATATTTTTGGCTGCTAATGATTCTCTGTGAATGCAGCAATGATTCCAAACAACCTGAGACGCAACATTTTTAATAAGAGCAATCAATCCAGTTCTTGTACCTGACATTGCACGAGCACCATCAGTGCAAATTCCAACACATTTTGGCCACTCTATTTCATTTTCGGTTATAAAATTATTCAAACTGTTAAATATGTCATTAGCTGTCGTTCGTGAAGGTAGTGAATCACAAAACAATACATCTTCTTGTATTTGATTTTCAAACTCATATCTAATGAAAGCTAACAAATTGGCATTATTAGTGACATCAGTACTTTCATCCAATTGTAATGAGTAATAGTGACTTTTGCGCACTCTCGATATTAATTCTTCTTTTATATTACATGACATGTCTTCAATCCTATTCTTAACCGTATCATTTGATAATGAAATCAAATTTATATCGTTTGCTGCTTTAGTTCCTAACATTATATTTGTAATTACTTTTGTAGCAGGAAGAATTAATTGCTCTGCTATATTATGCGGCTTTCCTGCTTTAGCAATAAGTAGAGCTACTTCATATGATGCCATTACTGCTTTCTTACTCATACCACCAGATCCCGTCTTTACCATCAATTTCTGACTTGAATTAAGTTCTTCTTTTTTCATTTTAAAAAATTCGATAGACTTACTAACATGCTCGCTGTGCTTTGTTTGTAAATGACGTCTGAGATTAGCAGGTTTCATACTTTCATTGGATAAACTTTCCTGACATAGAACGCAGACTGGTCTTTCCACATCATTGTTGCAAATATAAGTAAATCCAAATGATAAATAATCATCCGAATATTTTCTAGTTTTGCGTTTCTTGGTAGAGTTTGCTGTTGATGCCTCATCATCTGATTCTTTCCGTTTCTGTGTTGAACCAGTTTGTAGCCAACGATCCATTTTATGGAGTAATTTATTAACATTGAACTACAATAATATAAATATAATATAAATATAATATAAATATAACGAATTATTATTTACTAGCTATGTTTTAATATGATTTTAAATGAATGTTTTAATATCATTTTAAATGAATGTTTTAAATCATTTTAATAAATGTTTTAAATCATTTTAAATAAATGATTTAATATCATTTTAAATGAATATTAATTTATATAATAAATATATTTCGTAATTTGATTCTAAAATATTATTAATTTCGTAATTTGATTCTAAAATATTATTAATTTCGTAATTTGATTCTAAAATATTATTTAAATAAATATTTTTTATTCATAAAACTAACTTATACTTACTCTCAAAAACAGCCTTTCTGGGAAATTGCAAAATGTGTTTAGTGTTTTTATAAAATAATGATCATGCAAATTACACTAAAAATTAAAAAAAATTATTAGCTATAATAAACTATTATTAGCTATAATTTAATTATAATTAATTAAATTAATAAAAATAATTTAAAGATACAACTCGTTGAGAAATGAACTTATAATTAACATTAATAAAAATAATTTAAAGATACAACTCGTTGAGAAATGAACTTATAATTAACATTTGCTTTAAAACTGTTTAAAACCCCAGAGTGGACGCTGACAATTTGGGTTTTTCCGGGTAAGACTGTCCCCTCCCCTGGTTTTCCCCAATAACAAAGTGAAAGAAAATTCCCTTATATGCCTCCCCTTCCGAGCCCCTAAGAGGGGTTATTTTAAAGGAACAATCGAAAAATGATTTTAAATGAATGAATGGATGAAAATTCAAATTTTATATATAGTTTTTTATATATGTTTATTTATTCACAAAAAATTAATTGACATAATTATCAATTTAATAAAATAAAATAGTATTATTAATAGTATTAAATTATAGCCGTAATTCTCTAGGACATAGGTTCTTAAACTTATGTACTCCACGGACCCCCACTTGAAAAAATTTTTTTTGACGGACCCCCATCACAACTTTAGGTACTTTACGTCATTTTATTAATTAATTTCTGGCTTACGATCTCATAAGGACAAGGATATATGATGAATATTTCTAACAGTGATTGGTGAATAACGATTTTTTTGCATATTGTAGAACACATTTTATTAGAAATTATAATATTGAAGAAAGAAAATACAAACATTGTCATAGCAACAAATCTCACAAATTATAATGGGTACTTACATTAAATTCATATAAATATTTTATAATTTTTTTCAGAAAATATTAAATAAGAAATATTTTAAAAAATAACTGCATCTATCTCATTAAATATAACTTACATATTTAATGAGATGTATGCAGTTGTTTTCTTGAAACAAGAATCTCAATATCTGGCTTAATATTGGAAACTTTTAATCTAAGATCCGGCTCTACATTTAATTTGTTTCTATATTTAGACTTAATATAAAATAGTACCGAAAAAGCTTGTTCGCATAAATATGTTGTGCAGAATGGAATCAAGTGTTGAAGTGCTTTATTTGCAAGCGCAGGATAATCTGACCTGAGAAGTAACCAAAAGTTGCTCAATTCAGTTTTGTTAAATTTTAGTTTATAAGTTGTATCACATGATAATTCCACGAGAATATCTTGTTCAGGTGCAGATAAATGTTTAGTATTTGTAATTTCCATATTAAATGGATCTCTGATCCAGTTATTGCAAGGATCAGGAGTAGAAAAATACTTCCTGAAGTTGCTTTTCAAAGTAATTAAATGTTCAACAAATAATTGACGCGTTTGATTAAGCAATTTTTCACTGGAGCTTTCTATGAAATCATTGAGAGTTGGAAAAGACTCATATACACCGTTCTGGATGCGTTTCGACCACAAGTCGATTTTTTTAATCATTGCTTCTATTTTATCTTCAACTTTAAATATATTTACAACAGTACCTTGCAGGCTCAAATTAAGTTCGTTCAATTTTGTAAAAATATCAGTCAAGTAAGCCACCTTAGCTAACCAGATAAAATCATTGAAACATTCGGTCAGTTCAAAATGCGCATCTATTAAAAACAATCGTATTTCATCTCGAAGCTCAAAAAGGCGAATGAGTACTTTCCCGCGGGACAACCAACGTACATCTGTATGTAATAATAAATGTGTATGTTGACTACCCATTTCCTCACACAAAATTTTAAAAACTCTGGAATTAAGTGGACGAGCCTTAATGAAATTGACAATTTTAACTACTTCGTCTAATGTTCTTTTCAAATCTGGTGACATATTTTTGGCTGCTAATGATTCTCTGTGAATGC
The DNA here is from genome assembly GCA_963082975.1 of Labia minor. Taxonomy (NCBI): domain Eukaryota; kingdom Metazoa; phylum Arthropoda; class Insecta; order Dermaptera; family Spongiphoridae; genus Labia; species Labia minor. Next base: position 46,743,045 of record OY720344.1, read on the forward strand.
AGCAATGATTCCAAACAACCTGAGACGCAACATTTTTAATAAGAGCAATCAATCCAGTTCTTGTACCTGACATTGCACGAGCACCATCAGTGCAAATTCCAACACATTTTGGCCACTCTATTTCATTTTCGGTTATAAAATTATTCAAACTGTTAAATATGTCATTAGCTGTCGTTCGTGAAGGTAGTGAATCACAAAACAATACATCTTCTTGTATTTGATTTTCAAACTCATATCTAATGAAAGCTAACAAATTGGCATTATTAGTGACATCAGTACTTTCATCCAATTGTAATGAGTAATAGTGACTTTTGCGCACTCTCGATATTAATTCTTCTTTTATATTACATGACATGTCTTCAATCCTATTCTTAACCGTATCATTTGATAATGAAATCAAATTTATATCGTTTGCTGCTTTAGTTCCTAACATTATATTTGTAATTACTTTTGTAGCAGGAAGAATTAATTGCTCTGCTATATTATGCGGCTTTCCTGCTTTAGCAATAAGTAGAGCTACTTCATATGATGCCATTACTGCTTTCTTACTCATACCACCAGATCCCGTCTTTACCATCAATTTCTGACTTGAATTAAGTTCTTCTTTTTTCATTTTAAAAAATTCGATAGACTTACTAACATGCTCGCTGTGCTTTGTTTGTAAATGACGTCTGAGATTAGCAGGTTTCATACTTTCATTGGATAAACTTTCCTGACATAGAACGCAGACTGGTCTTTCCACATCATTGTTGCAAATATAAGTAAATCCAAATGATAAATAATCATCCGAATATTTTCTAGTTTTGCGTTTCTTGGTAGAGTTTGCTGTTGATGCCTCATCATCTGATTCTTTCCGTTTCTGTGTTGAACCAGTTTGTAGCCAACGATCCATTTTATGGAGTAATTTATTAACATTGAACTACAATAATATAAATATAATATAAATATAATATAAATATAACGAATTATTATTTACTAGCTATGTTTTAATATGATTTTAAATGAATGTTTTAATATCATTTTAAATGAATGTTTTAAATCATTTTAATAAATGTTTTAAATCATTTTAAATAAATGATTTAATATCATTTTAAATGAATATTAATTTATATAATAAATATATTTCGTAATTTGATTCTAAAATATTATTAATTTCGTAATTTGATTCTAAAATATTATTAATTTCGTAATTTGATTCTAAAATATTATTAAAATAAATATTTTTTATTCATAAAACTAACTTATACTTACTCTCAAAAACAGCCTTTCTGGGAAATTGCAAAATGTGTTTAGTGTTTTTATAAAATAATGATCATGCAAATTACACTAAAAATTAAAAAAAATTATTAGCTATAATAAACTATTATTAGCTATAATAAACTATTATTAGCTATAATTTAATTATAATTAATTAAATTAATAAAAATAATTTAAAGATACAACTCGTTGAGAAATGAACTTATAATTAACATTTGCTTTAAAACTGTTTAAAACCCCAGAGTGGACGCTGACAATTTGGGTTTTTCCGGGTAAGACTGTCCCCTCCCCTGGTTTTCCCCAATAACAAAGTGAAAGAAAATTCCCTTATATGCCTCCCCTTCCGAGCCCCTAAGAGGGGTTATTTTAAAGGAACAATCGAAAAATGATTTTAAATGAATGAATGGATGAAAATTCAAATTTTATATATAGTTTTTTATATATGTTTATTTATTCACAAAAAATTAATTGACATAATTATCAATTTAATAAAATAAAAAGTATTATTAATAGTATTAAATTATAGCCGTAATTCTCTAGGAGGATATAGTTACACAATGAACTTTAAATATTTATATATGTATATATTTTTACGATGATTTTTTTCCGAGGACCGCGGACCCCCAGTAAAGGCTTCGCGGACCCCCAGGGGTCCGCGGACCACAGTTTAAGAACCACTGGTATAGGTTTTAAAAATAACAAAAAAATAAAATAAACCATGGTTCGATGAGGAATGTTTAGAAGTAATAGAGATTAGGAAAGAAGCCAAAATACAATGGGTTAATAGCAAATGCGAAGTAGATAGATTAAAATATATTAATATCAGGAAAATAGTGCCGAAACATTTTCAAACATGCATTTCACAAGGTGTTTCCATATTTTTGTCCAACCCCTGTATATATATATATATTTCTAAAATTATAGAATTGAATAAATTTACAACTTTAAAAATGACATTACAACAATATTGCAATTTTGCAAACCAGTTCTGGCGGTGTCAATACATCCTCTCCATACAAATCGGTCAATTTTATTCTGGCTTGATCAGCATCTTACCTTTATTATAATAAAAAAGTAAAATATGGCGAAAATACTACTTATTGCTCTCCATATTTAAAAGAGCACAAACTAAAAACTAGTGCATAAAAATTTCTTCAACACAACTTCAGCTCTCATAACATATAATGGTTATACGGCTTAAGTGTGAAGTTAGATGCAAAAAAATACAAATTAACCCTTTGACTGGAAAAGTGAATTTACTTTCTGAACAACCTAATATTATTAGTCTATTTTCTTTTATATAAATATGTATCTTCCTATTTACAAATGCAAATTGATTAAATAACTATATATATATATATATATATATATATATATATGTGTTTAATAATATAAGAAAACGATGAACGAACTAACTATATATTTATTTCTCCTCCCTCTTCCTCTTCTTGTTTCAGAGATAGAAAAGTTACTCTTAAAATAACGTCCGTATCTTTTCTTTATAAGAAAACAGAGAGAGAGAAAATGTAAAACACTGCTTGGGTTAAATGGATGAAAGGGAAAACGAACACATACATACATATGGAGATGGAAGGAAGAAGAGGCAATATCAAAGAAATTATTTTCCAAGCACGTTCAAGAAAAAGGGACAGAAATTGGGAAGTTGGGATGGAAGTGGGCAAGTAGAAGAAATTCTACTAGTAATATTTGAAGATATATATATACACAAACCCTTCTATGTACTCAGCAAATTTTAGTTTTAAACAAATAATAATAATAATAATTGAAAAAGATAATAAAAATAAATATAAAAATGACAAGAAAAAACCAAACTAGGTAATGTTTTTTATTTTAATACTCGGATTCTATTTTTATTTAAATTAATTTAATATTGTACGCCAACACAATTTATTCTTTCAATCTATTCCTTCCTTGTTTCATTCTTAAAACATTTTCGAATTCATGCATTTATAAAAAGACTTGATTGGATTGAAATTTTAAAAATAAATAATTGTCACATTTTGTTAATGTTGTGAAAGGGTGTGTAGTTATTAAAATCACTTTAGTAAATTACAAAGGTGCTTTCGTATGTGATATAGAACATTCTTAAAATTAAAATATTCACTTGCTTATTGTTGGCCATAACTTATTTAATGATAGGCTATGATATGTTTTGTAAAGATCTACTAATCACAGATGGACTGGTCTTGTACTAAGATATTTTTGCTCTATCCGTGAAGATGTGGTCTATAAAGTTCTTTCAACCCTGAAATCACTCTGCTCTACGAACTCTTAAGAACTTTTATTCTATTTTATTTTTCAATACTCTATCATATAGTGACCTAGGGGGAGTTCATTACTCTAATATATATATATATAGTTCCCAAAATTGACTGTATCGTTTCTTAAAAAATAGAGTTTTATAGCCAAGGTACCATTTTTTTGGAACTTAATACCCTTCCAAACATATGTTAAACAGAACCCCAAGAGATCCAATAAAATTGTTGGGATCGACGTTACCAGAATTTATCCAGGCCCATGGATCTTCTTGTTCTTCATAGCTCATATCATGGGCCGAACCAGAAGGTGTTGTATTAAAATTAATCCACTATGAAGTCTATGTCTGTATTCAAAGAGTAAATCCCCATATAATTTTCTATGATTGCATTTGGATAAGATTCAGTCAACCTTTATCCTTCCTGATGATTAGTTCTGAGGGAATTAAGGGTCAAGTTAGCTCTGGTATTACTTCGGCATTGATTTATCCGTGTACAAATCTTATTCCAATGTTGCTAGAAATATTCACCTGTCCTTTAGTTGGATTGGACTAGATCAGAGGTCGCCAATGTGGTCTATATAGAGCTCCAGGGGTCTGTTTAATAAAAAGGAGGTCGATCTGAGTCAGGGGTCGAATAAATATTTAAGCATTGAAATTTCAACATAAATATAATTTTCATCAATATATTGTTACACAATATACTATTACTTGAATAAATGTTTAAAATCATTTAAGTAAATGTATAAACAGAGTATATAATAGAGTTTTATTTTAATTAACAGAAAATTACTTTTAAGGGGGTCAATGGAGATTTCGAAAAATTATATAGAGGTCGATGATAAAAAAAGTTTGGTGATCCATTAGATTATTATTATTATTATTATGATTGAAAAAAAATTATCAGTTCACTTAAAATAATTATATTTTCCAATAAGATGAACATTTAAATTGAATATTCATTTATAATGATATTTATCTGCAGAGGATCTTATGAATATGAATCTTATTCATTGCCACAAACACTACAAGTATTTATTAAATAGTAAACTTTACTAAAATTTTTATTTCACTACAAACTATTAACCATCAGATGGCAGCATCTATCAAAAACGCCTGGCACATATGCAACTAAAAAATATAATTTAATAAACAAGATTAATTTCAGTATATATTAATGAATTAATCTATTTTTGAATAAGTTAAAATAAAATTATAACATTTTCCGATATATTTATTATTAAATTTTTAAATAATATAATTGAATATTTTATCACGAAATAGAATAATAATAATAATTCTAATTGTTTTTTACATATAAAAGATATAGTATATGTTATTATTATTATTATTATATTTGATTACTAAATACGTATTTAAAAATATTACAATTGTAATCCTTGTACTTATATAATATAATTTTGTTGTCAATCAAGTGATGATTTTTTATATAAAAAATAATATTTTTAGCAAAACTTGATAGAATTATAAAATTTTCCTCAGGAAATCGCATATCATCGCCTCGTGAGTGTTTTTTTTCCACCATTTGCCAACGAGATGTGTGGTTGGTTGTTTAGATGGGATGAGCGAATGGATCCCCCATGGGACCATTTCTATTCGGGTCACAGCGGCCATGTAAAGTCGATTTACTCATTTGAGGCTGCTTGGTACGTGAGCCCTTCACTCCTGTCAATCCCTTTGGTTGAAGCATACACCACACTCACACAAAGCCACCTCTACACCCCATAGGGATCTCTTTTATTCGAGTGTAGGTGTTTCATATTTTTTTAAACGATCCTTTTAGGCTTCTTTACGGCTATCAATCCCTGACATTTTATTTCTATTATCCATATCTTTTTCTCCCTATATCCCTTTTCGTTAATCATAACACGATACAGGGACATCAACAACAAGTGTCCTCGAAATAATAAATAGTAGATTCTACCTAAATAGAGAATTATATTACAATTTATCTCACAATAAGTACTAAATATATTGAAAATTCCATCAATTCAATAGCAAATCGTTAAACCATCTTGATTACTTAAATTTAAAAAAAAAATATTAAAATCAAGGTAAATAATTGTATTTTCATAATAATTTTAAAAATAGCTATATATTATATATATTTATTTTGGCTTTTTCTAAAAATAATAAAATTTACTGAAATCAACTTAATAAAATACAATAAAAATAAATAGGCATATTCAGACACCGGTAATATGAAGGGGTGAAAGAAAGGGAGTGAATTAAAATTATTTTATTATATACATTTTCAATTTAACCTTAGAATAGGGAACTACTGGACTTTTTTTGTTTTGGATGTTTATTTTTTTATTTTTTAGATGTTTAAATAATTATACGATTTACTAAAAAATAAAATCACTATTAAAAATGATTCTTTTATCTTTTAACAAGGGCTACTTAATTGTAATTAGAACTTAAAATAAATTACTTTCCTTGTACGATATATAATGATATTAATTTATGTGTAAATCTAATTATTTTTTTCTTTATATCCTTTTAAACTAAACTGCTGGACAAAAGTATTGCATAAAATTTAAAAATGTCTTAAAATGTTGTAATTTGAATTATAAAAACAATTTTTCACTTTAAATTATATATTTATTTTATATTTACTTATAATCGTCGCAAATGAACTTTGACTAAAAGAGAAATAAGAGACTAAACAAATAAATAAATTAATACAACTTCCTAATAAAACACTCATTACCCAGTTAATCTTTTTAGTGCACTTTTCCGGCCCTACAGATTTTGTTATTTAAGTTTTATTTTATTTTTATATTTATATTATATTATATTTATATATTTATATTTATATTATATTATATTATATTTATATTATACTTTTAAAAATTAACATGCCCCGTAAGGGTAATTATTCTGAAGAAACTGGTATTCGAGTGGTAACATTACGCTTAAATCAAACAACGATTGCTAAGAGGCTAGGAATGAATCAAGCCAGTCTCCAGAATTTTAGCACGTCACAGGGAGACTGGTAGCTACGCCCGACGCCCAGTAATGGGTCGCCCTAGAAGTACAAACTGAACAGATGAGAGATTTCTTCAGCTAAATGTCCTACGAAACAGGTCTCTCACTAGTAATCAATTACGGCATTCTATCGCTGTCGTTCGGGACGTCCATATTTCAAGTAGGACAGTTAGAAGAAGGTTAAATGAAGCAAATTGGGCTTCCAGGAGATCCGCAACTGACCCTCTTCTTACCAGAGCCCATAGAGTTGCCAGATTTCAATACTCGCATGAACATGCCAATTGGACATTAGAATATTGGAGACGCATATTATTCACAGACGAATCGAGATTCACTCTATTCTCTCCAGATGGTAGGATGAGAGTATGGAGGCGACAGGGGAGAGGTATGCAGAAGTTAACATCTCCCCAATGGTGAGTTTTGGCGGCGGTGGAATCATGGTTTGGGGGGCATAAGTTCTGATGGCCGTACAGAGTTGCACATTGTTGATGCTGGTACATTAAATGCCCAGAGATATCTTAATGTTATCCAGCAATATGTTGAGCCATTTGCCAGAAGAGTAGGTGATTTTATTTATGCAAGACAACGCCAGATGTCACATTGCTCGAGTTGTACTGCAGTACCTGGAAGACGCTTCAATAAATCGTTTGGTTTCCACACCAAGAAGTCCAGACCTAAATCCTAGAGCATCTTTTGGACACTATTGGAAGACGGCTCAGGCTTCGTCTAGATTGCCCTAGCTCTCTCGCAGAGCTACGTCTAGCGGTTGTTGAAGAGTGGAATGGCATTTCTCAAGAGAACATTCAAAATCTTATTGCTTCAATGCCGAGGAGGGTTAAGGCGGTTATCAAAGCAAGGGGAGGTGTCACTAAATATTGACCAAAAAAAATTAGGAATTTAAAAGTACAAGAACTTTTTTAATCGGTAATTCAAATTTACTATGTTTTTACGTTATTGAGCTTTTTTTTCATTTGTGTTAATAAACAATTTTGTACTAAATTTATTGCTTTTTTCACCACTCTCCATAAACTAGAATTCTTTCACAACGAGTTCACAAAAAAAATATATAATAATAGAAAATTTACACTTAAGGTAATTATATATATAAAAATTTAAAAATAATGACATTTTTTTTTATTAAATAGGTTTCGGTAATTGTTTACAAAATGGGAAACTTTAGGGATTCGGACTAAACTTTGCCAGTGGATTCCTTTTTTAATTCCAAGGAAGCTTTCCTTATGCAATATTTTTCGGTCTCATCTAGTTTACAACAATCCCTGAAGCTTCCCGTTTTGTCAACAATTACCTTGATTTCTAATAATTCATTGGACTTTTACTTTCTCAATTAGATACATTTAAATATAAAGGGGAAAAAATATATACATATTACATATATCCTAAATATATAATAATAAAATTATTATAAATCTACCTCTTCTCTCGCATCCAATCACCTCATTTATAAAGAGGTAGAGAGAGGGAGAGAGATCAATTAATGGAGGAGAGTTTTAATGATGGAGTTCATGTTGTATTCAATTGTATATGTATGAATGCATTTGCAGTGTGCATTAAAAGCACAGACTGATCTATTTGTATCAATAACTGCTTTCTGTTGCACCTGTTCTCATTTCAATTAGAGAGGTCACCAACGATTGAATAGTATCAAGTGAAAACGGATCGTACTTCATTTATAATTATATACATCCACTAATATATATATATATATATATATATATATGCTTTACACTTTAACGAATTATTTAAATTTATGATTGATCAATAACTACATATAACAACTCATTCGCAAATATATTATTAATTTCACACTTAAAATGATTAATGTATAATTATAGTTTAGAAGATAATTATTAAATCGAGGTCATTCTATAAGTATCTCAAATGGAAGGGGAAATGTGATTAGGCATAAAGAAATTGTAAATTCTTATTAATTTATAATTATAAATGACTACATAAACATTAAGATTTTATTTTTAAATGTTAATTTAATATCAATCTCTCGATTTTATAACCTCAACTATATCTGGAGATGCAATTCCTCGTTATATGGTCTCCGCCATTCGCCTGTGAACTCATCCTTCTTTGTCCTATAAATGCCTCGAAGAATCTCAAAAACTCTGAATCTACTCTCGTCTCCCAGGATCATAGACCACGCCAATATAATACCACCGGCAAAATATTTGTTTTATATATTTTAAATTTTATTTTTATATATAATAATTTTAATGAGATAAGCCCCTTTACCCAATTGCAACCTCGATTTAAATTCTTCACGAATATTATTATCCTTTGTGATTAAAGAAAACCTAAGTTTTTAAATTTCCAAATTCTACATTTGCATATTAAGACTTTGTAAGTTAATACTGTTCCTCTTTGTTTCTAAATATTTTTTGTCTTATCACTATTAATTTCAAGCCTCACCTCTATATCAGAATGTATTAATTTTTCTATCGCATCTTTAATTAAATTAATTTATCATAAATATTAATAAAAAAATAAAAATAAATCCTAATTACTTTTTAATATGTGAAACCTGATATTATTTTAAGAATAAACTTATTAAAATTTATCAACATTTATTCTATATATAACTAAATAGAACTTTAAATTAATTTTAAAGCACTTATAAAAGATGTTGAGTGCAGGTTATTCTCCTAAAAAATGAAAAATGAAGACTTCAAATATTAATATAATAATAATTACTTACTAAAATATATATATATTCTTAAAAGAGAATTATTGAATAATAAAATTCTATGATTGCGAAAGTATCAACATCATCAGATTAAAATAATATTCTAAAAGGTTTATTAAGAATACTATACTACCTTTGATATTATTATACCTTCATTAAATAATTCTCTTTCATCAAAAATTATATTACTTTTTTTATATTTCATATATATATGTATATATCACATTTTTATTAAAAGATAATTTCAGAAACAAGTGAATAATTATTTAAAGGGATATTTTTCTTTGATATGATAAAACTGTCATAGCCATGCATACATATTTTGTAGGTATGTACATATACACACATATATTTATAAAAAAACTTTTCATACAAAATTATAAATCTTTATAAATTTGAAATTGCAGAAATAAATATCATAATTCTGAATCAAGAATTCCTTGATTTATTAACTTAAAAATTTTAATCTAGATGTTTTTGTGAATGGAATATTAAATTTCAGGGGTCTTTATATGTCTTGAAATTATAAAAACGAAAAGGGGTGGGTTTTAAACTCCCTGACGACACTTGAGGCTGTAATATCCATGATCCATCACGCAAATAGAAGTAGAGAGACGCTAGGGGAAAACTACCACAGGTTATTGTAGTTGTTGTTAATATCAATCCATAAATTACAATCCCCTACCAGATAATTAATCAACAACAGTCAACTTAAAAAATTCATAATATATTACATAATGGAAAGTGATTGTACGTTTCTATTTTATTTTTACGTTTAATCTTTCCTTTGCTAACCAATTGATATGTGATAATCATTGATAGTGATATTGATATATATGATATTTTGATTTGTCACATTGATGGAATTTCACGGACGGTTTACTACCCAATGGGATCATATTCCAGAATATATAAATACATGTGAATTTTTTTTTAAATTTATTGACGTGATTTATATTACTTCTATTTTTTGCATTATATTTGTTTTAAAATATGATAAAAAAAATTAGGTATTCGATATTTCAAATTTATTATTCAATCCAGATTGTACGAAATATTATTAAATCCCAAAAAGCAATATATAAACTAAATTATATAAGCCTTTAGCGGGAATAATTATTTTAAATATTAGTTTCACAAAAAATCATAATAATCTTTTTTTACTAGTAACCGTGATATGTCATAAATATATTAAATATTTAAAAATAAAATTATACCCCTTCAATTTCAGAACCTCGATTTTATTTTAAAATCAATATATAAAAATCAATTCTTCTTTAGAAATTGATATGATTCTGATTCCAAATCAGAAGCCCTAAAGAAGATTATTGTTATTATGAAGGTTAAAATGGCAAGCTTGTTAGTGCTCAATTCGCTTCTCTGAACAAAGATGTTTGTACCGAACTGATTGAATGATCAAATGAAATGAACATTTTTTTTGCACAGAGTTTCTACCCATTAAGTCAAAATTAACAAATCATAAAATCCGATTGATTAAACAAAAGTTATGAAATTTAACTTTTAATGAGGAATGAAGAAAATATATTATTTTAAATGTATATTTTTATGCTATACAATATTTAAAGACTCTTCAGTTATTTAGTGGTTAGAACGACAGACTACCACACTCGGGTCTAGGGAAATTCAATAATTAATAATTTCTCTTTAAAGCTCTGGATGATTCTCAGGGTCTATCCGTAAATAATAACAATAATTATGCAATATCTATATATTTAATACGATAGTGTCCGTCTGTACGCAAAAAACTCCAGAGCCTAAACTACAAGGAATAAGGTAACCAAATTTTTCTGAGGTGAAGGGTACCTCAAATGATGAAAAATAAAAAAGAAATTAGAATCTTAGGTAACTCCTGAGCTGAGCTGCGGGTGTTCCATTTTCCAGAAATATATATAAAGGAGAGTATTTGTATGTATGTAATTTGTTTACTTTTTTGTTGTCATAGAAACAGATATATATATATATAATTAGAACCTCTCTCTCTCCCTCTATTTAAAATTTTAAAAAATTTCTTAAGCCAGGTAAATGAATTGGACTGGAAGAGGAGACATGTGATTAGAGAAATTGGGGAAAAATCAACCGAAATGTAATTAAACAAAAAAATTCAAGAATTATGATACGGATACGACTTACATACAATTAACATACAAAATGTAGAATTTGAAAAAGTATAAATATTTAAATACTTAAGATCTCACGAAGGATAATAATATTCGAGAAGAATTTAAATCCACGTTGTAATTGAGCAACGCCTGTTATTATGCAGTAAAGGGGCTTATCTCATCAAAGAGGATCAAAATTAAAATATATAAGACAATTATTTTTCATGTTGATCGATGACTAGGGTGACCAATTTCGAAAACACCAAACCGGGACAAACGGTATACCTTTTTTTACTTTCCCGCATACTTCGTATAAGGGAAGTATTGGAATCGTCAAAAATTTCGACTTCGAGATTTCGATAGATCTTGACGTTTTAGACCTACCTGAGTCGGAAAATACCATTTTTCGAATTATGTCTGTGTGTGTGTATGTATGTATGTATGTATGTATGTATGTAATGTCTGTAAGCAAATTTACTCAAAAACTAATCAAGCTAGGACTTCGAAATTTGGTACACCGATATTATTCACAGTTTGTAGATTTCTATCAAAATTTCGTCAAAATCGGTTAACCGGAAGTGGTACTTTACCTACACTGGTTGCGTTTACCTTTCAAGTAAAGTACCAGTTTGCTTCGAGATATTTGCTTCCTATTTTGTATATAGATTTAAAAATATGAAAAAAATTGAGATACCAAATTTCATCATGATCTGACTACCGGAAGTGACATTTTACCTATACAAGTAGCGTTTCTTTTTTACCGACCGACGATAGTAAGGGAGGTATTGTTTTCACACCAAATTTCACCTATGGATATTTTTAGGTACCAAGTTTACACATTCTAAATATTCATCCACAACTCTTTATACCTATTTATATGCGGGAAAGTCTAGGGGAGGACACTCCCGCTTATTTTAGAACTAATTTGAAAAAATTTTGAAAAAAAATTACGAAATGTCCTAAATATTGAAAAAACAGTAGGGTGTCCCGAAGTCTTTTTTGGGACAGAACACCTAAAGACGGGACGTTTGGTCACCCTATCGATGACTCTGGGAGACGATTTGGAGTATTTGTGAGATTAATATTGTTCGCAGCATTTATAGGCCAAAAGAAGATGAGGTCACAGGGGGATGGCGGAGATGGCATAACGAGATATAATGTCCAGATATAGTTAAGGTTATAAAATCAAGAAGGCTGGGATGGGAAGGGGACGTGGTTGGAATTGGAGAAACTAGAAATTGGGAGAAACCGATTGGGAAACATCCGGTGGAAGACCAAGGACCAAGGTGGGTGGACAATGAAGGAAGGGACATGGGATGATAATTAACAAACAAGTGCATCTAAACTTGGCATTGGGATGGATTTGAACCCTTTTTTAGGCAAACAAATAACCGATAGGAACTTGGCCTCCTTTTTAACAGGTATGTTTTGGATTAGATATATTTTACAAGAAAACAAATACATGTCTTATCTACTTATACTGATTGAAACAAAATGGATGAAAATCTTTTACATACAGACTTTCAACCAAATACTATGTATCACTCGGGGGTACAGGGGGCGGAGCCCCCGTCTAGGTGTGAAGAGCGCCGAAGGCGCTCGGAGCAGCTAGTTTTAATTTAATATAATAGTTAAAAGAAACTTTAAACCGATCTTCGTTAGCTTAAACCTAAAGATGTGATTTATAGACCTCAAAGTTAATCTATATTTTTACTCTAAGATTGATGATTTCTCCTTTTACTTTACCTTCAATCTTCTTCAACCTACTCCTAAATCTAAATTCCAAAATCTTTTACCTTATAAAATTACATTACTAGCATATTATATAAATATTTTTATTCATATATATAACTCTATTTTTATTTTTAATTAATTAATCAAGATAAATTATACTTTTATTTAATAATTTTTTTTTTACAAAAAAATAATTTATAATGTTTATACATTAAATGCTGGTATAAAATAAATATACAAATACAAACATTATATTTAGAATATATAGAATTTTATTATGATAAAATAAAATATTCAAATAAAAAATAAAATATACTGAACATATTTGCAATGAACTAATTTATATTATAGCCTGTTAAATATATATATATTTCTTTACTTATATATATGTATATAGGTATATATATGTATAAGCAATTAATATATATAATATGCTATAACCATTATCCAAATGTTATATATACAAAGAGTCCATTATTTAATACATTTTAATTGAAAAAAATTGTTTTTAGTGAGAAGTAAGAGAAAAAAAATAAAAATATAAATGGAAGGTGGTACACGGGAGGAGGAGTATTAAAGTGAGGACACACGTTAAATTGAATTTTTATATCTATATTCGTTCATTTTGTATTTTTATTTATATAACATATAGTTAGTAAAAAACTATAATATTTATAATAAAATTTAAATTGTTTTGAAAACAGTAAAAAACTTATATATATAAAATATAATATGGTCTTTATAGAGATATTCCTATATGCCATATAAGAACTAATTAAATAAGTATTTTATAATAAAATTCCATTATAGAATGTGGTATATATTTTTCGATCAATAAACGATTATACATATATTTTGTGGGATTCTAAGACAATATTCTCAAAATATTATTTTATAATTTGTCTATCATTAAGAAGAGATGTGGTCTGGATAAAATATAATACACTTTATATAACTAAATGTCATATATATGAAATATACATTTGTAATTGTATGATAACAATTGCCAGAGATTAAAACTTTGTAATCTATTTAGAAATTAATGTGTATTTTTCTTAAATAAATAAAGTCAAATGTTAATACTAATTTATTCAATAAAGGCATGTTTTATGTAAAGAATAATCATTTTACATTTCATTTGTTTGTAAATAAAATTGTTTCTTTTGTCATAACATTATTTGTAGAAATATACACCTAAACAAAAAAATAGAAATATATATTTTATTATTTTTCTATTTTTATTTAAAAATTTAGTTAAAAGTATGATATATGCGATGTAAGTATTGCTAAAATCAGAAAAAATCTCAATTAAGTGACGTAATATAAAACATATGTTACCATTTAAAATAAAAAAGTGCGGTTACGTATTGTGAACCACGAAATGTTAATTTAACCAATTCCTAAAATTTTCTCGATAGTAATAGTCTATAAATTAAAATGAACTGCATGTATATCTATAAAGTGATCAAGTGATTACTTTTTGTTACGAAATATCCGTCATTTCTCTAAAATTTCATCTTTTCTTATTAATGTACTAAGAATTTCATTTTCAAATGTGTACTCCGAATCTAACCTCGTTCTTCAAAGTCATGATCCACGTCGATTTTCTAAATTAATTCATTAATTAAAAATAATTCTATAATAAATCGTTTGAAATTCATTTTTTTAAGTATATTTGAAGAGATATAAATAATAAATTACTCAATTTTTCTTACTCGTTGAATCATAAAAGAAATTTTGGTTGTGAGACTTGACTAGATTTTTGTTGTTTATTTCTTTATTTTATAAATACGACTTTTTTTATTCCACAACGAAATAAATTAAAAAAGAAGGACGATAAAGCGAGTTGAGAAAATGTTGAGGAATTATCAACTCATCGTTTTCTTTCATTATTTAATTAAATGAAAAGTCCTCTTCATCTAGAATTAAATTAAAAATAAAAATAAAAAAAAAAAGTTTTAAAAAATGAACTTCTAAATTAACTGAGAATAAAGATTTTTTTTTATTTTCACAGTCAACTTGATGTTGATGAATGGACGATGAAGATCGGTGGAGACAGGTGAAGAGGGGGTTATCTACATTAGAGCTTTAAGTCGTTCTAGTTGTATGCTAATCTGAATTTAGCGTTTCATCTTAGTTATCTGTAGGTTGATGATAAAAGAAGAGAGTAAGACTGAGATAGGAGAGAGAGAGAGTTTTATTTAATTAAATTAAATGGTTGTTTAACTAACGAAGGGTAGGTGGTAAGAGTGGGTGGACTTATGAGTTAACCAAAGGGCTGGGATGGGACTGTTTGACTTACCATATATCATTTATATACAGGGTGTTCACATTTTACCTTCACTCCGCTCCCCTAAGCTAACAATAGATTAACAAATTTTCTCTCGATTTCTCTCACTATATATTATTATTATTACTATTATCATTATATATATTTATAAATATAGATACTCTAAATTAATATTCATACATTTTAACATAACTCTAAACTTTTACAACTTTCTAAATATTGATTTTATTTTTGTTGAATTGAAAATTTATTATCCAGCCTTCAATATATATTTATTATTAATTCCAAATAATATAAAATCATTTTAGAATAGATCAAAACGTATAATTTTAAATTTTCTTTAATATTATGTAATTTGTAATGTCAACCTGACTTAAGAGTTTTGTCATCAATCCTCTCAATTCATTGGAAAACTATAAAATAGTTCAATTGAAATTATAAATAAAAAATTACACAAATCTAGTAAGCATTTATAATATAAAAAATAAATTGTAATTTATTTATAACAATATTATATACTAATTTTTAGAAAAATAGGATCATTAATAATATTATCCGTGCAAAAAATGAAATTCAGACATCATTATATTTATTCATTCAGATTGCATTTTGTTTGAATATCAAATGGTGATTGAAGTAATTAATATGCGTAGTGTCTTTAAATTGGACCGAGTAGATGTGAGTCACCCGGTGGACCAACCAGGATCCCCTTCATGCCACCCTCGTCTACTCATGGATGTTTATCCAGCCAATTGACGAATTAATCACCATCTGTCACCGGACCCAGTGCGATTATGCAGCTTCCCTTTTGCTCCATGAATCACAAACCCATTGACAATGTGAACGTATACCTATATATATATATATATATGGAAAATTTTCAAGTATTAGTTATGTTAAATTGGAATTGAGTAAACTGCTCGCGGTTGCCTAGTTACAACAGCTATGGATTAAAACTACTATGTAATGTCGTACATCCTTCCATCTTCCTATCGATTATTCATTCGCTAGAGGATTTTTTTTACACTCCAATATACTAATTTATTTAAATCGGAGGGTGTTTGTTTTGTCGATGGTTTGATTTTCATTCACTTAAAAGCGGTTTGTTTTTAAAATCAATCATCATGTTATTGAAAACATGAAAAATAAAGAAAAAAATAGGTTACCTAATTTAAACAAAAGTTTTTACTATTCAAAAAATAAATAATGATTTAAATATTTAATATTTTTATAAGTAATTTAAATATATTTTTAGAAAAATATAAAAAGATAAATGAATGAATAATCTTTTGATAATTAATAATTTATTTATTTATATTAATAATAATAATTACTATTATATTGTTTCTAAAAGCTTTGAAATTATTTATTTGAAAAGAAATCCTATTTAATAAATAAATATAGGAATTTTGTTTTTTGAATTTGCCGGGAGTAACACAACAATTGTGCAATTTAAATAATCGATAATCCATTTTCCTGTTATTAAAATATACTATTACTTTAAATGTATTATGAAATAAATAATTATTTATTATAATTATTATATTATAAATTAAATAAAAAGTATTTTTCAGTTAACATCAGCAATAATTTTTTATCATTTCAAACTTTAAGAATGTTTCTGTTTTAACCGGTAAAAATGTAAAGTACGACAGTCATATAATAATTAGACTAAGATGAGATTTTCATCCTTTGGGAGGTGTGTAAGACAGAGATAACAACTATATAACTTTTCTCGTTTATAACTATATTAAATGGAATTAATACGAAGAAGAAACATAAGTTGCATAGTAGCATATACAGATTTATATGAGTATGTACATATATTTTTATTAAACAATATATATATGTATAAGTATAACAAAAATATACATTTATAATATTTATTTAATTGATTATAATTATTATTTATTTGTTTATTTGTATTAATTAAAATACTTGGAATGATTTCCAAGAAAATTTTATATAAAAATGGGAACACTATTATAAGATATTATGTTCATAAGAGCTTTAATGGATATAATGGACTGTTTACTATACCTATCTATTTCTATAAAATCTTTTGATCTCAAGATTAAAATTAATTATAGGTGGAATATTCTTTGGGGGAGGAGATCTAGTTTCTTTAGGGAGAAAGGTGAAAGGATTCTTAATCAAAAGGATGACCGTACGGATTTCGGAAACTTTCTCGTAGACTTTTGAAATAGAAATAGCCCCCCCCCCCCTCTCTTCCCCCGGTTTGCTTTCGCTTCCCTATTTCAGAATAAAACAGGCACATTGAAATAGGTGTCGAATTGAGTCCTATTGAAACTTCAATTAATTAATAATTTACTATGTGTTAGTTATAGTTTGTAAAATTTAAGAGAATCTTAGAAGAAAATGATAATTTAGAAAAATATTAAAGAGAGTAATAATTCAAAAAAAAAATGATAATTTAATTTCATTTAAATTAAATCATTTATATATTTTTTGCATATTACCTATAAGATAATATTTGAGGTAATAGAGATTTAGATTAGAAATATAAATAATATATAATAGATGTTTCTCTATAGAAAAAAATAACTACTTAAATTTTTTTTAGTTTATATACTATTTATACCTTATATAATTTTACATTTATATTCATAAATATATGAAAAGAGATTTTCTCATATCTCTTATCTTAAACAATTTAAAAAAAATAATTATAATAATTTATAAAATAAAATGAAATAGAGTTTCAGAACGTGTCATAAATATTTTAATAAAATATCTTTAGTTTCTTCTACGACATCATAACAAATTCAACTCCACTTATACTCTCTTTACAATTAAATTTCGAGTTATTTTAAGTATATAATCATATATAATTGACAGTGGCGCAACCAGGATTTGATCCTGGGGGGGGTTTTGACTAGCCGCTCCACCTTCCTATGGCGCCCCCCCCCCCCCCCCGGGCTCTCTCAAAGACAAATTTTTCATTAAGATTTTTTTTTATATTAAATATTTAAAAAAGTTTTGTAAATGAAACACTGATTTTACAAAATCTGGCAAAAAAATTTAATTTTGTATTTTATTTACTCGTATTCACAGTTTTAGAAAGAAAATATTTTTTTCCAGCTATAAGTAAATTATTTTAGCTTTCCTCATGAAATAAGGATAGCTTATACGATGATCGGAAAATTTTGAAAATTTTTGCTCCGAGATTCTTTGAGATTTTCACTTTTCAGACGGTTCTGAATCCAAAACTGCAAAAAAAATTTTTTGAACAGGCTCGTTACCGAGATTACGTCTAAACAAAATGAGATATTGTATTGAAATTTGATATTTAGATGTTTTTTTTTTTTGGGAATGATGGGCGGGGATTGGATTGTTGTTGGACAAGATCGGACCATAAGTAAGGGTAGTTTAAAGATGTGTCAAAGCATATTTTATTGATTTTCTCAATAAATACCGATTTTTATGAGAAATATCATACTATCGTATTAAATTTATAGGGAATCGAATTTACTAAAAGTTTCATTATATTCATTTTTACCTAATCTTAATAATAAAGGAGTTATTTATAAAAAACTATTAGGTTGGCCCATAAGTTTTTTCCGCGTCACGCTATGAATGAATCTAACTGCCTATGTTTATATATATAAACATGCAGGCTTATCTCTTAGCCGTTTATGGCATCTTATTTAATCATCCCAGAGCTTTTTCAGAATTCGTTTCGTTGGTGACAAAGTCTCTTTACAATTTTTCTACTATGGAGAGCCAAAAGATCATTTGCGGCAGAAGAGATTTGCACCGTTTACGGGATTGGTGCTTCGACTATTAGGACCGTCCGCAATTGGTTTAAGAAATTTAGAGCTGGCCACCCAGCAACGACGGATATTATCAAGACTGTGCATGCTGAAAATCCACGATACAGTGTGCGCGAGATAGCGGGTGAAACTAACATTCCCAAAACAACGGCACATAAGCATTTAATCAAAATGGGATATGCGAATCGATATGAAGCTTGGGTTGGTTCCACACCAATTGACGGAGACCGGCCTTATAAAGCGCGTCCCTACGTGCGATTTGCTTCTACAGCGACACAAAAGAAATCATTTCTTAAAGAGTCTTGTCACTGGAGACGAGACTTGGATTTTGTATCAAAATGTGGATCGAAAACGGATTTGGTCTAAAGAAAATAGACCTTCAACTGTTGCAAAGTCTGGGCTTCATCCGAAGAAGGTTCTTTTGTGCATTTGATGGGACTGGAAGGGTGTACTGTACTACGAGCTCCTTCCTGAAGGTGATATGATCAATGCTGACAAATATTGCAATCAACTGAATTAACTAAAAACCGCCATAGCAGAAAAACGGCAAGAATTGGCGAACCGACGAGGTGTAGTATTCCATCACGGCAACGCAAGGCCGCTTATTGCGTTGATCGTAAGGCAAATATTATTACAGTTTGATTGGGACGTTCTACCTCATCCTCCATACTCCCCATACCTTCCTCCATCCGATTATTACTTGTTTCTCTCCTTAAAAATCTCTCTCCGTGGTAAATCTTTCAAATCCATAATCGAAATAAAAACGCACCTAAATGAATATTTTGAAAGTAAGCCTCAACTATTTTGGAAAGAGGACATAATCAGGCTTCCTGGGAGATGGAAGAAGGTTATAGAACAGAATGGTTCATACATAACATAATAAATCAACCTTAACCAACAAATATCGTGTATTCATTTCGCATCAAAAAAGCGAAGAAACTTATGGGACACCCCAAGTACTTTAAGATTTCGAAAGCTTTTCGTCCGCCCGTAGTGGCAGGATATTTTGAAAGAAATCATGTAAAAATCCCTTAGAAAAAATCCCTAAATAAAAAATTTCCCTAATTTTTTTGTACTTATTTAATAATGAAAAGCCGAAGAGACTTGAATGAGGTAGTTATGCTTGGTGTCATCACATCTGGTTTTTTAGTGTCCCATTTTTCATGGTTTGCCTTCATTATGGTCAGAAGCTCATCATGCGAGTCGCTGAATCGTTTCCTTGGTGGATCAGGCTTCTTACCAAGAACATTACGACAGATTTCCAAAGAGATAAGGTTATGCTCAATATAGATTTGCTTAATCAGGTGACCCATACTGATGTCTTATAACCTTCCAATGCATTGTTTGTTCGAGGCAAACCCATCAAAGTGGCTTCGTAGATGTTCCAATGTTCCAATGTCGAATTCGGGGTCATAAAAGCCAACCAAAAGTTGTTCACCTAGCCAAGTAAGAAAAAAGATCACGAAGTTTTGCCCTGTTGGTCGTCCAGCAAATGCTTGGTAGGCTACAATGACTTTTGATGGCGGTACCAAAACCAAAGCTGCAAGAGTTCGTAAATGAGTGGAGTTGTCAGGATTATCTATATCATTATAGAGCTTCAAAACTTCTGGCATTGATTTGATGTTTCTATAAATGCATTGAGCAAAATGAAAAAGACAACCTCTGATGATAGTAAATTTCACAAATTGCGTTATATATTCCCTGGTGAAATATACGGTGCAAATGGTGTATTTTGTATTTGGAATCATTAAGCTATTAAAACGTATGCTAATAAACGAAATTTGAGTAAATTCCCTTTATTTTACATACGAATTTGACACCCCTATTTTTTTGGAAAAATCACGTGTCTGGGCCATATGTATGTATTTTTTGACCTATTTTTCCCTACTTTCGGTCCAGGCTCGATTACCTCCTTGGGAGCTCGTGTCTCAGGCAACTGGGTGTCATGCTCACCTTGTAATTAAATTTTCTTAATCACAATTAAAATTAATACAAAAATGAAAAATTTTGTTTTTAGTGATTTTTTCTTTTAGGGATTTTTTAAGTCATGGATATTTTTATTTAGGGAATTTCGGTTTTAAGAATTTTTCTTTTTAGGGATATTTGGTTTTAGGGAGAGAGATTTCTGACTTTTATGGATTTTTTCCTTTAGGGATTTTTACCCGTTTCCATTTTGAAAAAATTAGTCTTCGCTTCATAATTTTTATGAAATATTTAGAATTTGAGTAATATTTGTATTTATTTTATATTTAAATAATAGTCAAATTGGAAAATTTCACAGTCATCTAGTAATCTTATATTAAGTCTTTTGTTTTTTATGTGATTTAGGAGAAATAATAAATAATTTTTTATTTCTTATATTTAATTCTGTACGAAAAAATAAGCAATTTTTATTTTTGTTAAAATTATTTTAAAATAAAATAAACTTACTTATTATACACTAAATTATACTTTATGAATTATTTTTTTTTGCAAATAAAAAGAAGGATTATATTTTTTCTTTTCTATTTGTAATATAGTACATGATATACAGCAATGTATATTTTTTTCTCTCCTGGGGGGGGGGGGTTTGACCCCCAAAACCCCCCCTGGTTGCGCCACTGTAATTGTATATAAAATATGAGTACTTACTTATTCGAAAAAAAAACAGAAATGTAGATCACGAAAGACTTACCTGAAAAAAAAACATTTATTAATATAATAAATTTAAAAGATAAGATAAGAATTAATTAATAAATGTAAATACATAAGCAAAATTGCAGATAATATTTTATTATCTTTTTAGAAACGAAAGATTGAAGTATATCAAGGTAAATATTTTTTTTATATATTTATGATTTTTTTTATTACTATTTTATAAATTAAGTACATCACCAAAAACATCCATTACTAAAATATTTAGATTAAAGCTAATTTCATTTTATGCTTTGAGAATTGCATGCCCCATCAAGATGTCTGCTTGTATCCATGTAATACATTCAAAGGTTTCTGTAGAATTAATTTCTATTATCATTATCAGACAATAGATAGAAACACTACCCTCATGAGTATTATTTAATGCATTATTAATCCAACCATTAAACGGCAATCTTTTAATGACCATTAAATATGAATCATTATGTCTAGTTGATTAAAATTAACATTTTATTTGTGAAAATTTTATTAATAAAATAAATAAATAAACCTCGAAATCATTTATTGCTGTTCACAATTATCATTTTGAAATGGCTCACTAATGTATATATAGATATAATATGTACCAATAAAAATAATAAACTACCAGTTAATATATAAAATTCCATTATTGCAGTTTAAATATTGCAATTTTTTTAATAGATAGATAGATTTTGTTAATAGAAAGACTAAATTGATATTAAAAAACTTTAAAATTTTTTGATCAAAATTAAATTACTTAATTATTAAAATATTTGATTTTTTAACATTCCTTGAAAGCATAGTGCTTATCAATCCGGTTGCCGCCTAAGCGGAGTAGAGGTGTTATATGATCAGCACAACGGATCCTCTCAGCCTTGATATTCTTAATTTTCTTAATCAGAGGAAGTTACTTGTTATTACTATTAGCTTCCCATTTTTGAGCTCATAGGCTATAAGAACTTTTACCAGACCCCTGAAAGGGAAAATTTCCCTTACCAAAAATATTATTATAATATTCAAGTGAATTATATTTTTATTCATTAGTAAAATTTAAAAAAAAATAAAATCGAAATATTAAGTAAGTATATAGAAGTAAACACTTTTATTTGAAATACAGAATAATTGAATGGATAATAGAAAGAGAGAAAACGAGAAACAGAGATAGCAACAAACTGTGTAGAACAATTTGCCTCTCATTAAAGTGAGTACTCGTATTGTAACAAAATAGAATAACACAATTTCTCAGATGAAGTATTGACCACAGATAATGAATTAATGCCCGTTGTTTAATACTAATGGATATTACTAAGAAAACCTTTCATCCTTTCTCTCTCTTTCCCTCCTATTTCTTTAGTAGTTTATACCACTTAAATAGAAATAATAAAATAAATAAATACTAATGAAGCAAAATATAAATAATTTCTTAGTCTATAAGTTTTTTTATTTTCTGAATAATTATTTACAACTACCCTATTAAGGGCATCAATATCGATATATACTATACAAAATATATACAAAATAATTTACATATAGGTATGTGGAAAATTTAAAAAATCCATTAATAGTAATGAAAATAGGTAGGATGATACAAATATTTTATTTGACATTTTTTTTATTAGACGAGCATAGAAACAGTGATCCTGGTTCAGAATAACAACTCATTATTGATTTAACATCCATCCATTTAATATTTAATATTAATTTAACATTTAATATGCAGACACAAAATTAATGTTGTTAATATGTAAGAGTACATTAACGTATATTTGTTCCCTCAAAATCAACAAAATTAAAACAATTTAATATAGAGGTATTTGTCTTAAAAATTGTATATATATATTAGTATTAGATAATAAGAATAATTCGAGATGATAAATAAATTTTAGAAATAATCAGCTTCAATTATTTTGCGATTAATAATAAAATTTGTAAATTAACATTTTCTTTAAAAAAAAAAAAGAATTTTTGTGATGATGGTAAAAAAAGAACGAAATGCGCATAAAGTAAATCTTTCTATGAACTTGAAATCTCATTTAATGATTCAAGTTAGCATTGTTCTTATTTAATTTTTATTTTGAAGTTTAATTTTAGATTACATAATATATTTTCTGATAAATTCATTTGAAGATGTTTTGTTGAAAAATTATTTAATTCTCTTATTAATGTGTTTGTGTCATTTGAGTTTATTTTGTTTCCATGGTTTTCTTTGAAATTTACTTCGGTGTCTTTTGTGAATTGAACGACACCAATCCCAAGGGGTGAACAGTCCGTGAAAAAGCCTCCCTATAATTGGCAATTAGTCTCCTTAAGCCTATCAGCCGCCCTCTCATTAGCCGCTTCTTAAAGAAAGGCTGACGCGATTAACGACAGAAATCAATAAACGGGTTTGAAAAACAAACATCGCATTATAATGAAAAAAACAATTTCTACCAGATATTAAAAAAATAGATTAATAACTTTTACGAACAATTAATATTTATAAAGAAAATAATTAATTCAAATAAAACTGAATTTTATTTTGTTTTCATTGTTGACGATTCCTGAAGTTGAATGAAAGTTAATGATAATATTCATATTTTAATGATAATATAATATAATAATAATATCAAGAGAATTATTTTTAATAAATATTTTTAGTTATAATTTTATTTAGCAGTTTAACAGAATGTTAACGGAATATTCATTTAATTAAATAAATTCAAATAGTTAGGTACATATTGTAAAATTCTAAATTCATACAACTATAAAATGTGAAAATATATTATATAACGATAATATATTATAAACTAAGAGAAATAAGTTTACTAGAATGCAATATATCCTATGGAAAAATATATATTATAATTTTATTTACTTATTCTTTTTATAATACAATCAATCATCAGGAAACGCATGATTTATCAATTATTAAAAAAATAAATATATTAGCGATCTATCAATGAAAATCATATATGTCATGTGTTATGATATGATCATTATATTTCAAAAGTTAAACAGTTAATAATAATAAATTAGCAAATCAAAAACTTAATTAATTTACCGATTACATTCAATAATCATTAGTTTGTTTATATTTAAAATAATCATTTTAAAAGAAACCGAAAATGTAAATAAAAAAATAAAATGTTTAAAATTTAAAAAATTTAATAATTTAACTAGATTGCTTTACTTTTCATCCAATAACAATGCTTCAATCCAATAACAAATCGGCATAAAGTAATAATCAAATTTCTATGATTTTTAATATACTACATTCATTGAATGAAAATAATAATATTTTATAGAATCAAATATTATTTTTATAATTAAAGTTTGTTTACCGAAATATGAATTAGAAAAAATTATCATTCGCAAAATGTCAAGAAAATGTTTATGGTTAACAAATATTAAACCTATGACATCAATTCGACAAAACATTTAATTATTATTCTTATTGGTGGTTTAAACGTACTTCAGCATCAAGAGCCAGGAAGTAATCAAATATCATCAAATATGAATCTATCCAATATTTATATATCCAATTATTTCCACTCAAGTCATCACATCAGAGATATTCAAACCAACTTCTCCGGGGCACAGCCAATCAAACTGTTTATTGCCTTCTGACCTACTCCATTGTATCCAACCTTAGGCATTTATATATAGATACGCCCTCAGACACGACTTAGTAGAAATTTAATGAAACTAATAATAACATATCATAATTGTTTTTTTTATAACTTTCCTTTAAGTTATGCATTATTTATGTAATATGTAAATATATTCACTAAAATTCATAAATGAATAGAAATTATTTTTAAAAATTAACTAATTAAATTAATAACGATGGTATTCAATTTGATTTTTATAATAATATAATGTATATCAATCATTAAAAATGTTTTTAACCCTAGATGTGGGTGGGTGAGAAATTAGTAGAATGTTGACTCAGTTTAACTCACTTTAAAGAATGCTCTTAAAATTTTAATTTAAAAA
The DNA here is from genome assembly GCA_963082975.1 of Labia minor. Lineage (NCBI taxonomy): Eukaryota > Metazoa > Arthropoda > Insecta > Dermaptera > Spongiphoridae > Labia > Labia minor. Next base: position 46,768,870 of record OY720344.1, read on the forward strand.
AAAGAAAGCAAATAATTTTATTTTTTAAAGATTTCATTGACTTTTGGGATCTATGTCCATTTTAGCCTTCTTTCACATTTTATTTGAATTTAATTTTTAATTATTAAATCTAAATGAACAATCGCTCTTTGGCGGACCTGGAATATAACTTAGAAGATAATCTTATAATCAAAAGAAAAAAATTTTTTTTATTGATTTACAAGAAAATTGAACCAGTCATAAGACCGTTTTACAATATTATTTGAACAATGCAAGATAATTAAACTTTGTGTGAGTTTGACACCGCAGCAGTGGTCATAACTAATTCTTTAATAAATTTCTATTTATAACTGGAGGGGGAGTAACACTCATAAAGTTTTTTGCACTAAATCGGCGGGTTTAGTTCGTTTAAGTCGTCTCAAAATTTCATTTTGGATTAAGAGACGAGAAGCCAGGAGATTGGGGTGATTTTTAAGGCGAAGTTCAAGTCTCTCGGACATAGCACTTCGTTCTTCAATAATGGTATTCATATTTAGATCTCGATGAATATCTTTATCGCGACAATACCATAGAGCATTAACAATACGTAACACTTTATTTTGGAAAGTTTGAATTATTTTTATATTTGATTTTGCACTACAACCCCACAACTGAAGTCCATAAGTCCAAACAGGTTTCAAAATTTGTTTATATAGCAGTAGTTTGTTGTGAACCGAGAGTTTAGAATTACTACCAATGAGCCATTCCATTTTAGATCTCACTACGTTTAGATGTTTTCCTTTTATTTTTATATGTTCTTTACACCGAAGTTTGGCATCGAGTGGCATGCCCAGATACTTAGAAGAATTTGCTTGTTGATTATAATAGGCAAAGGTCTTGGTTCATTAAGGTGAATGATGTGTTGGGTCTTTGATTCATTCAACTTGATACGCCACTTGTTAGCCCAGTCCACAATTCTGTCAACAGCCTTTTGTACCCTAACTGTCGCCAAGGCAGTATCAATCCCGGTGGCCAGGATAGCAGTATCGTCTGCAAAAGTTGCGATCTTGATTTCCGAGCTCTTATGGATGTCACAAGTGTAAAGGAGATATAAAATAGGTCCTATAACGCTTCCTTGGGGTACACCTGCTGAGATTTTCCTGAAGCTAGAGTACACATCTTCAAAGCGGACTCGAAAGTATCTATTCCGAAGATAGGACTCTAGAAGATTATTGAATGCCTTTGGAAGAATTTTTTTAGCTTATACACCTTATGCCATACTCTGCGAAAGCCTGTGATACATCGAGAAAGATAGCAGAACAAACCTTTTTCTCTTCATAAGCTTTTTCAATATAATTAATTATTCTATGGACTTGATCTATTGTAGAATGTCTATCTCTAAAATCAAATTGTTGTCCTGAAAAGAGATATTTTTATTCAATAATAGGCTTCAACCGTTTGATCAACAATTTCTCAAATACTTTCGATATCACTGGTAATAGAGAAATTGACCAATATGATGATATTTCTTCAGGCGATTTTCCCGGCTTTAAGTCTAAAGGCAGCGTTGAAAAAATGATTTACCTTGATGACACCTTTATGTGGCATCTCTTTGAGTATTTGGGCACTTAAGAGATCAAACCCAGGGGCCTTTTTAGCATTGAGAGACTCAATTTAAAAGAAAATATTGGCTCTTGATTAAAATATGTTAGTTAGTTACAATATCAAAGTCTTGAAGAAAGTCCTAATACGGGACCGAAACGTTGATTGGTTGAAAAACAAGAGGAAATAGATTTTGAATTAATCACCATTTAAGCTGCTACCATCTACCTCTTTATTCTAATGCTTCAAATTAAATTTTTGAAATTATTCTTTTAATGTTTTTAATTATTGTTATCGGTTATTTTATATCTGACTACTAATTACAATATTGAATTTGTATACTTTCTATGAAAAACGATATTTATTGCAATTTTAACATTTTTAAATAAAATTCTTAACTAATAAAACCTTTTTCATCCTTTTTTACCGACCGACGATAGTAAGGGAGGTATTGTTTTCACACCAAATTTCACATGTGGAGATTTTTACAGATCTCCACGAATCATGCATTTTCTAAACAGAAAAAAGTATTTTTAGCATGATGTCTGTCCGTCCGTCTGTCCGTCTGTCTGTCTGTCCGTCCGTCCGTCCGTATAGATGTGTACAGCCTGAACGGCTCAACCGATTTTGATAAAATTTGGTATATTTACTTAATGCATCAGTGGGATGAATTGATCAACTTTTGGTGCAAATCCGTGAACCGGAAGTGGTAGTATTAGCGATCGACGATAGGAAGGGAAGGGTTATTTTCACACCAAATTTCACATGAGGAGATTTTTTTATATATCACCACGAATCATGCACTTTGTATTGGTTTTATCCTAGGGAAAATCATATTTATTAGTTTTTTCTTGATTTAAAATTATATGACGTCATCCAGCCATTCAAGACGTCACAGCCTGGTCTTACATATAAATATATACATATATTATAAATAAAATAAAATTAAAAATATTTATGTTATATGCCTATATGTTTTTTATTACATTAATAGATATATTAAAATTATTTGAAATTGTTTCTGTAGCTGGAAATTAATTTACTTCAAACCGTCGGTCGGTTCGGACCTGGCCACAGGTCAACTTATTTTATTTAAATTCATAATTTTTATTACTTTATTTAAAGTAAAATAACAATTCATATATTTTATTTATATATTTTTTTATTTATTTACAGATTGGGGTCTTTCTCTTTATGAGGTTTAAATACAAATATATTATGTGGGTAAAATAATGCTGGGAATGCATAATTATATTTTAAATTCAACCCTCCTACCTTCCTCTATGAAAATCCATATCTTAATACCTCCTTTGATCCTAAACTTAATTAAATAATTTTATATCAATATACTTGATATATTTATATATATGTATACCACCAACCTTTTAAATAAATAACTCTCCTCTGCTTGGTAATAAATAATTTAATTTCCTTGAGACTCTTTATATGATGAATTTAAAATAACGTTATCTAGCCATGTTTAGATTAAAAACATTAATTCTGTTTGATTGTCGGTTGTGAAACAAAATGAAATTGCTTCCTGAAGAAGCGCTTTAACGTTTTGATCCATCAGCATAATGAATAGCCCAACGCATCCGGATAACAAGAACGTCCGAATAATGGCTCCTCAATTGTACACTTTAATTTAGAATGTTTGTTGTCTGTCTGTTTGTTTTTACTTTGTAAAATGTCTCAAATACTAATACTGCCCTACAATACCCATTTAGTACGATTTATATTCTGCAGCCAAGTGGTAATCTATAATTTAAAGCTTAATCTCCTTCGCTTTTCACTAATAAATATTTGCACACCTTTCATAACATAATAAATGAAAGATCTGATATGTGTCAGTTTGTCTGTCTAATTTGATAAAATTATTTACGATGAAATTATCTCATCAGATGAAATTATTTCACTTAATAATTTTAGCTATTTAATGTCAAGATCATTTCAATGGTAAGTTTATAAATATTTCTTAAATACATTACAGAAATATTGAAAAATAATAAACCTTTTAATTTTTTTTTTTTATTATTTTACATTTATTAAAGTAAAAATTAATAATCATTAATAATTTATCATTTAAAATTTTCTTAAAAAAATTTGTAAAAAAAAAAATAATTTCAAGAAAAGGTGGATAGAAGGAGTCTTAAGCTGTCTTTATAATTATCAATCATACTCTTCTCTGTTTTGGGCATTCTAAAAAAAAATCAGAATTTAACACAACGAAGTAGACGAGTTTTGTGATCAGTACAAGCGATCCTCTCAACCGTTATTTTTTAATCGCTAATTTTTATTCCAAGATGTATCCCAATTTTCACCAAGTAGACTGGGTGTACATCATACCAGTAAGAGAAAAATTCCCTTGCCAGAACTGGGTCTTGATTTCATGACCACGAGTTTGAGAGTCAGACACGTTGAGGTCCAGACAGCATGGATAATTAATAACTGATAAATTATATCAATTTTTTGTTATATTTATTATTATTATAGATTCTGTTTTAAAATTAGAAGGCAGGTTTTAATAATTATGAAAGCTATAATCTATAAATCTCTATAAATCTATCTTCATCTATCAATAGAGAGAGAAAAATAATTCAATATTTATCTACCTTTTATATAAATTATATATCTGAAAATAACAATAATACAATTCGAAATGGCGTTATAAATCAATATTTTTGTTAATACATATATAAAATATTGTACCTATATATATTTATGTCTGTAAAAATGGAATAGTAATGAATAATCAAAAAATGTGAAGGATTTTTAAAACAATTCCATTTGTATCTTTTTTTTTTATTTACATAAAATATGAGAAGATAAATGTTTCAGGTGTGCGGTGTTGCGAAGATTAAAACGGCAAATAAATTTAGTTTTTAATACATTATTAATTGTAATTGTAAATGTTGATTTAAATCATATAATTTTAGTTTGTTATTTTTTAAATAAATTTTCAATATTATTCAATATTATTATGCATTAATGATATTTTTTAATATAGACCTAACTATTTTAATATTCATATATATAAATAAATAAATAATTTATGAATTAAAAGGATAATTTCTATTTTAAGAGATAAATATTATACTTAAGCTCATTTAATTATACTATTTATATTTTGTAAACATTGTAAATTATTTTATTAGATTTATTAAATTAATACTTGATATTTATAACCAGTAATATACGTAGAATTATTTTTAATTTAGAGTCCTGAGTTCAAAAATTTATTTCAATAAGCTATTTACTATTTATGGTATTCTATTTTTAATTGATAAAAATATAATTGAATTTTTTATGTTTCTTTTTATTCAACGAATCTCGTATTAAAAAATTATACTTTAAATATTTATTTTTTTAATTATTTTTTGTTTTAATATTGCTCCGTTCATTATATAAATGCTAATATCGCTTTTAATTGAAAATATATTTCGACATTCTTGATTTACTTCTTTTAATATTTAATTATTATTTTGTTGGTTATATGATTATCATATTGAAATTTAATGAAATAATTATTTTGGAAAATAATCATCTATTAAAATACATTATCCCAAATTAACCAGCTCCCCTAAAAATAAAATGAAAGTATAATAAATAAAGTAGAATAATTAAAAATGGAAAAGTTGTATTTGTTGTTATTAATATGGATGATCATAGACGATAGAAAGTTATTTGTTGTGTTTTAATTAAAAAATAATGAAAATTTTTATTTTACCTAAAAATTACTTGATATTAATTTAGAAATAAATGATAATTTTAATTGTTTTAAGTGATGGTTGGATAATGAAAGGTGGTTGTAAGAAGGGTGAGGGTGGAGAACGAAGAGGTGGTAGTGGTGGTAAGAATTGAGCAAAATGAAGATTGATTGCCCTAATGAAGCCTAAAGACAAAGAGAAAGAGACTTCCAGGTCAATAGCTACAAACTAAAGTGATTAATTATTATCTCCCTCATTGAACACTGTTACTGGAAAAACAATAAACAACGGGAGGGAGTGGGATGGAAAATGCACGAAACGGTAGTTAGTAGGCGGGGTAAGTGGAAGGTGAGAGGGAGTGTACGGCATAATGTGTGAGTAGAATATATTAGGGATAAAAAAATACACATGCACATTATTTTAAATTTCATTTAATTGTCTATCGATTCAAAAAAATATTATAGTATTCATTAGCCATTCATTATATTATTTCACAATGTTTTATTATTTTCTATCAATAGCAATATTTTTAAAAAATTGAAAAAAAAAATTATTATTCATCTCAATATTTATCTCAATAAATGTTTCATTCAAATATAAAGGGGGTGTTTTTTAATTATAGTTTTTAATTTACTAGTTTTTGATTAATTTGGACCATTAGTTGATCTGATGAAAACAAGACTCTAATAAGTCCGTGATTTTTTGAATTTCCCGTCTCTTAAATGAAATGGCAACACTGCTCCATTCAGCTGACTCCTGTCAGAATTTGAACCAACTGGGTCTTTTAGTTTTTGTTTGAAATCCATTAATATGATGGAGAAAGTGAATTTTCATGAAAATCCCTGAATTGGGTTACGAATTGCTCCCTTATCCGTCCTATTCTCCGGATTTAGCCCCGAGTGTCTATTTCTTGATTCCAAACTTGAAGAGATGACTATTTCTTGTTTCCAAATGGCTCGGTGGAAATAGATTTGAGTCAACCGATGAAATCATCTCACAAACAAATCTTTTTTGATGTAACGACAAATCTTATTTTCTGGAAGGGATAAAAAAATTAGAGAAACGTTGGACAAAGGAAAAATAATTTTTATCCAAAAGTCTGTGTTTCATTCAAAAAATTACGGACTTATTAACCTGCCCTCGTATATTAAAACAAATTGAAATTTTCTCTTTAGGGTGAGTAAAAATTAAAACATTGTTAAAATTTCATTGTTTTGTTTAAAATGAAAATTAATTGACAGTTTAAGATTGAAAATGACTGAAAGACATTTAACCATTATAAATAAATTATATTAAAGTAAAATGAAATGGAAATAATTGCATTGATGTTAATTCACAGAATTTTTTGAAATTCTATAAAATCCAATCTTTTTTAAAAGATTATAAAAACGTTTTCTCTATCTCCGTCAGATCTTTTTTTATCTTTAGTTGGCTGTCCGCTTTTTTTTGCTTTGGACCGGTTGTTCTCTAAGAAGTCATAATTGTAAAGAAACCTATTATAGTAAATCGGTCCTCGTTAACGAATGACACACAAGGAGATACGGATGCATAAAGATGGCTGACGGACTGGCTTACGACCCATCGCCATTCAAAGGAATGACTTTTCTCTTTGATCAGCTCACTAGGATGGAAAAGGGAGAGGAAGCTTACTGAGAATCGATAGTCCAGTAAGCTGCAACTGTAATATCAAATTCTCTAAAGCCAATGTTAAACAAATGTTCAACTCTTTTTAGATTACAGAGATTTAAATTTGTTAGGGGTGATTGTATTTTTTTTCTTTTATTTATTTTTTTTTTTTTTTTTTTTTTTTTTTTGAAAGAGAGTTCTTAGAAGCAAAAAAATTGAAAAAATATTCTCAACCAAAATAGGCTTTAATTTTTTCTTTTAAATTAAAATAACAATAAAATAAATTTTATTTATTTTTCTTGATGATAAATCTAAAAGATTGAGTAAATTGTTTAGTATGGTAATAAGTATGGTAATAATAATAATTATTATAATAATAATAATTATATTTATCATATAAAAGACAAATCAAATAAAAGATACTAAAAATTTTTCTAAAAAGATCAAATAATTAATCTTGAAAGTACATATAATGGAATAATATTAAAATAATTTTTTATTTTTTTTTGCTAAATAATTAAAACTTTACTATTATCTACACTCTATCGTATTTTTTTCTCAATTTTATTAAACTTTTTCTCATATATATTAAATTTCTTTTTTAAATTCTCATCAATCTTTATCGTCTTTCAATAAACCCGGCAGAATTACTTTCCTATACTTCTTTTTTCTTTTTTTTTTTACTACACTCTCTCCAGGATTAGAAAGTGTCTGCCTGTATGTCCACTTTGGTAAAGAAACTTTCGACTAGTAATTTATACTCGAATGAAATATTCAAACCCCCTTCTTTATCTCTTTTACACTAGTATTCGTTCAACTCTCCTCCCTGGTAACATACCATCCATCCACATATGAGACTATTTGTGAAAAGTTCCAATTTAAAGTGAAAATATGGTAAATAAAATCTTTGCAATTTCAAAATATATAGATAAAGAAAGAGAAAATAAATATGTCGTGCTTTTTATTAGTTTTTATTTTATTAATTTTGTTTCGTTTAAATCAATACATGTACTCTCTAATGTAGAAATTGAAAATATATATAATCCTATTATAAACATAGAAAAATATTGAAATATTGGGGATTTTCAAAAATATAAGTTTAATAATATATATATCTACATTTACCATACATATATTTTTTTACGGTTTTTCAAATTTATATTACTCACTTAAAAATATGATTTAACCAACCAGAATTTCCCAAATCAAGTCTATTCATCATTTAAATATAAACAGAAATAATTAAAAACTGTTTTAAGCTTTTGAGTGCTTTAATTAAATATTATATAGTATATGAATTAACTTTCAAACAAATAAAAACCTAATCACAAACGAACACGCAAGAATTATTCATTCCAAATTTTTTGTTTATTAATCTATATTTCTGTATATATATAAATATGGTAAAAGTGATAGAGAGGAAAGAAGAGAGAAAAAGGTCATTCGTTTTCATTAGAAAATATCGATATAAATATATTATATGTATAGATATATTCAACCGCAGATGGTCTCATTTATTTCAAACAAGAATAGTATTAACAAATAAATAAAAAAGTTAGGTCGAAAAAATGTCAATATTTCCGGGGCTATCATATAAAAATATAACCCTTTCCAATTTCAAGCAAGTTTTGAATAAAAATTACAGAAAAAAAATATATATATATATATATCTACCAGCAGAACAATCTCTCGTTCATTTCTGTTACTCTATCTCCTCTCAATTTCCTGTGAATAATATAAAATTTGATTTATATGAACGATTCTTCGTATTTTTTTTTTGTTTGTTATTTATGGATATTTTAATTTTAATGTCTTTTGATGGGTTTGGATATATTTAGAGGGCAAAAATAAATCGAATGGATGGAGGTCCGTTTGGGGATTAACTAGAATGGAATCAGTTGATATGCAAATTGAAAACGGCATTTGATGGGGGGAGAGGAAGGGTCCATTTGACACTATATTATCATCAAGGACCAAAATACCATCATCAAGTCGTACAAATATAACGACCAGCTCTCGTCTATGGGAAGGAATGCAATAGTCTAGATCAACATTTTTATATATACAATCTATTTCATTTATACATTCATGAATAGTTAATTTGGATTTTAGAATCAAATCAAGTTACATTTCAATAGATATTAATAGTTATATAAAACTTAATAAGGGTAATTATAATTTAACAATCAAATCAGTTGAATATTTATTCTGGAATTTCATTGAATAATTAACATGTATAAATTATTTCCTTTTGGATGCTAAAGTTTATTATAATAATAATATTCATCTAAGAATTCTTTTTAATCATTTTTATTTATTGATATAATGAATGAAGAATTGTGTAATTCTTTATATATTTTATAGTAGAAAAAATTAAAAATTGTAAAATTGTATGTCATATCGTTTCCATTTTTACTATCTCTGTGTGTGTGTGTGTATGTAGACAAGATTACGAAAAAACGGTTTGAGCTAGAATCATGAAATTTGGTACATGGGCATTATTAAAAATGTGTAGTTTTCTATCAACTTTTGAGAAATGTAGCTCAACCGGAAGAGGGTCATTACCTACCACGATTTGATTTTTTTTCCTCTAAAGTGACCGTAAAAATAAAAATATATGTTTGATAGTTTTTCACATGATTAAAAATTGTATAAAATTACTATATATAGAATTTCAGCTTGATTGAATCGCTAAAAGTACCGGAATTAATTTTTTAACACTGCAAATCATGCGCTAGCACGTGACGTGTTGCCTTCAACAAAGAGCCAAACACGCCCTGGTTTAATAAATATTATTTATTAATTTTAATTTATAATTAATTAAATTTAATTTATGGTTATTTAATACATTTCAAATTGCGAGATAGTCGAGTGGAGACAATCCAGATTTGTATATTTTATAAATTAAGCTGAGAAACATATTTTTGAAAATCAAAATATTTCACATAGATTAATTAATATTGAGAATATTATAATAATATAAATTGTCATTTTAATCAGAATATAAAAGGAAAACAAAAATAAATTATTTTAAATTAATTTATAAGTTTTATATATATTAAAATAAAAATCATTAAGTCAAGCAAATATTGTCTTGTAGAATAAAAATAGGATTTAAATTATGATTTAAAGAGGTAAACAAACAAAAAACGAACAACAAATCTTATTGTCATTTCCTTCCTATCTCCCTCACATTACTATCCCATTCTTTCTTTCTGAGCAACTTATAAAAACCTAATCTGTTTTTTTACGTGGCTGATCGACTTATTATGAATACAAATAATTTTATTATCTCAGTACGATTCCCATTATGCAAATAAGTTTTATAGAATTTTAATTTTCAATACTCGAAGAAAAATTTCTATTAAATGATCCTTTAAAATTGATTGATTAAAAAAAAAAACTTTATTGTACTAAGTTATTTTCTTGTCGGCAGAATGCCAAAATCACAATTTCCATTCAGAAATAAGAACACGTAAAATTCTTAAAACTCAAAAAATATTCATGAAAACAGTAGGATTTTTATTTTTTAAAACCTAGATATATAATTGGTTATTAAATATTCAAAGCATTTATAATCAAAATATGTTATGAATTTTTTTTAAATATTTGTAAAATTCCAAAATCAATTTAACGATTCTCTTAACAAAAAAAAAATCATTTGATTTTTGTAGATCCTACGCAGTGCTTATTAATTTGGCTATATCAATTAGGTATCCTATGATCAGTAGAACGGCTCTTATAAACCTTTACCTTGATTTTCTTGATCGGAGGCGCTACTTTTTATCAAGTATCTTCCCAATTTTGATCCGGGAGGTTGGGTTGACTTCATTGTATAGACCCCAGCTAGAGACTTGACTTGAATCCAGGATCATGAGAATGTGAGTAAAAGTCGACAAAAAAAATATTTGTAATAAGTTTTTACAAATCTCAAATATTTATTTTGATTAATTACCATATAATATAAACTATCAGCTAAATATTAAACCAAAGTTTAAATTATGATTAAAGTCTTAATGAATATTCACAAACACTCTCCTAAAAACAAAAATAATATTTATATGTTATTTTTAAAGAAAAACAAAATAAAATTATGTTTAGTCGCTAAATTATATTTATAATTTTCTTAAATTTTTTCTTTTCTCAACGACCATTCCTTGCCCCCTCCCCAAATTAAAGATTCAGAGTCATTTCAAATAAATATTCTTATTCTATTCTTAAATAATTTTAGCTCTTTATTTATATATTTATTTATTTATTTATTATAGATCAAAATACAAATATTTATTAGAATACGTTGTTCATTTCCGAAATATTATTAATACTACTAATCATTAACAAATAGATTACCATTTATTTTAACAAATAATTGGATTGGAGGATCAAAAAAAATACGCTTCATAAGAATATCATTTATAAATATTTTAGGATTATGGTTATTGCTTTTACTAGGGGATGGATGCATTTGTCATAGAGGATCATCCGCCCTTAATTTCCTTTATGACCATAGATTGTTTTCCACAAAAATCAGAGTAAATTGAACCATACGGAAGGGGATGGGGTGGAAAACGGATGACTCAAATCGTATTAATACACTCATATTATATTAATGTTTAATAATCGAGTTATTTTTCAATTTATATTATTCTATTTTGTTATTAGAATCGAACATATTTCTATTTATTCTTTTAAATAAATGTATAAATATATTTATTCTAGTTGGATTAATATTTATAAATTATTGGAATTTAATGATAAATGGCACGTAGGAGAAAAATAACTAAAAATATCATACGTGATTATTTATCTTTTATGAATTAATAAATAAAAAACATATATATTTTCGAAAGATAATAAATTATACTTTATAGTTCATTCTATTTATATTGCATCAAGAGTATTATTTTGTAAGGGGAGTTAATTTCTTGTCTTATTCATATCAAGGACTTAGCCATATATTTTTATTTCAGTTAAAAATGATATTAATTTTTTTTTTAATTGGATTTTACGATCTATGGCCTGTTAGCTAGACTTATAATTTATTTAATAGAATCGAATTTATATTTATATTAAATATTGTGAATTTGGTGAGATTTGAAACCTAGTCCCCACACAAGTTTGAAACCCCAGAGATATTATGCTTTTGAGTTATGCTATCAGAACAAAAATAAAAAATCAAGAAATAAAAAAATTCAAAGATAATTTAATAAAAGATTACCTTAATGACAATATAGTATTAACAAAATCTTTTGGTTTGTGTTTTTGATCACTAGTCAAAGATGTATGGCCAAAATATGAATTTAAATTGGGTAAAGCTTTGTATTAGTCACATAATTATTTTTATTAATAGATGGTTGTATTTTTATATCTAATAATAATAATTGCTAATGATATGAAGCTTGGGGTTAACGACGTTAACCCACATCCCCGTGATCCTGGGTTTAAGTCCCGGACCTGGCAAGGAAATTCCTCGACCTGGGGTCTATGAGACCGAGTCAAATTGATAGATCGCGGTGTCTTTGCGTAGGATGTTAAAAAGTGAGAGGCTTTTTTATATGATTGTTAATAATTTAATATAAACATAAGTAAATATAATATTCACCTATTTATTAAAACGAAGTATAATATAAGGATAAGAAAAGAGAAGGTTAAAGTCATGATTTCTCTATATCTACTTCTCGTTATTTTAATCTAACAATCAAAATCGGAATAATTTCAGTCTAATTAAATATATATATATAAGTTCAATGTAGACAATTTCAAATACTTTAGAAATAATTCAAATAAATGAGGAATAATAATCAAATATACACTTTATCAAGAGAAATTAAAGTAAATAAATAAATTAAAAAAAAGAAACAGATCTATTTAGGAAAATCGATCGATTAATAGAATGTTCAGTAAATGTTTAGTCTATTGTTAAAAGAATGTGTTGAGATTTTATGAGTGGTGGAGAGTAGGCATAGGGGGGAGGGAGGAAGGAGTCAATGTGTAAGACCAATCCACCTCGTATTCCGTAAAGGATTCCATTTACGTTCGTTTAAGAGAAAGAGAAAAAGAGCAAGTAAAAAAAAACGTTTTTTTTTCCTCAAACCCTCCAATTGATAAGAAAAATCACTGATTGTGTGTCGTAGATTGAATCCCATTTCTTGTTTGCCAGAAAACAAAATGAAGGAGGAAAAATAACAAAATCCAACCTTAAAAGGATTTGTACGGAATATTAAATATCAACTTACGAGACAGAAATTGTAATTCTAAATGAATTTTATTTATTGGAATGGAAATTATTTCGTGTGGTTTTTATAAATCTCTGAACGGTACTATGATTTTCATATTAGGAATTCATTTTTATACATTTTTACATTGATCTATGAGTGTGTATGTTATCTTTTCTAAATCTCAATGATATATTATATATTTATTTATTTAATCTTAACAATTTCAAAAATCATACGAATACAGCATATATTAGTTAATTTTTATTAATACCTAAATTATTATAACAAAAAATAGGTATATATTAAAAAAATGAATATAAAGAAGAAATAAGCTGGAATGTCTCCACTCGACTATCTCGCAATTTTAATTGGATTAAATAACAAATATTATATTTAAATTAAATTTAATTAATTAATTATAAATTAAAATTAATAAATAATATTTATTAAACCAGGGCGTGTTTGGCTCTTTGTTGAAGGCAACACGTCACGTGCTGGCGCGTGATTTGCAGTGTTAAAAAATTAATTCCGGTACTTTCAGCGATTCTATCAAGCTAAAATTCTATATATAGCAGTTTTATACAATTTTTAATCATATGAAAAACTATTAAATATATATCTTTATTTTTACGGTCACTTTAGAGAAAAAAAATTAAAATGTTGTAAGTAATGACCCTCTTCCGGTTGAGCTACATTTCTCAAAAGTTGATAGAAAACTACACATTTTTAATAATGACAATATACCAAATTTCATTATTCTAGCTCAAACCGTTTTTTCGTAAACTTGTCTTCATACACACACACACACACAGAGAGAGAGAGACATTTTTCTCAACCTTAGTGAAAATGACTCACGGACCTTCAAAACGTATAAAAACATCAAAATCTAGATATCGAAAATTTTCGTGATCGCAAAACTATCTCTGGCAAGATAGTAAAAAAATTAATTCATTATTAATAAATATCCAAGGATTTATAAAACAAATTTTACTATTAATTGACTTAAATTTTCTAAGTGTATTGTTATAAATAAAAAAAAATATAAGAAAATGTTAAATAATGTTTTTAATAAATATGAGCGAGTATGTGAATATCATATTTATTTTTTTCTTAAGATAGCAGACTTACACAAACACATTCATACTTAGGAAATATGAAATAAAGGGGGCTGCCTAAATTCATTTAACTTCATCACTTGGTGCTCAAACAACTGAAAAAATTGATTGATAAAAAGTAGAATTGCCAATTTCGTTTGAAATTTCTGTCATTCTTTATTTGGTCGATTTTTTTTTTGCTGCTGCTTTCAAATCAATGGAAGAATTCGAATCAGGTGACCCCTTCGTTAGATTCTTTCACACTCTTCCACTCTTCTTCCTCTTGATTGAGTCAGTGTGATGTATTCTATCAATTGGTGACATTTTAATTTGGCCATTTGTAAATTGGTCCCTCCACGGTCCATTTCCTCCTCTACGGGTCAAAAGAGAGACAAAGAATCTTTTTTTTATTTCATTCCACCCCACCACCTGTCACATTTACACCTTGAAATATTCACTCGTTTGAAAGGAAAAACAGTCGAGGGTAAAAAAGGGTGAAATAAGGGGGTGGTTGAAGTAGTAGGGGGATTTTCAACGAAACCCTCACAAGCTATGATTGACAGCCACCTTGATGACTTGATATTAAATAATGCATGCGTAGAGGCAGAAGCAGAAGGAGACCGCACTTGCAATTGAATTGAGGGTGCTTCTGATGGGGTGGAAGGGGTTGGGGAAGGTGAAGGGATGAAGAAGAATATTGCAAAAAGATAGGGCTTGAAGGAATGAATCAGCTGGAAAAAAGGCAACAAGAAGCGAGAGAAGTTAAATTGTCATTAAGGGCCCCTTCCTTATCTCCCCAAGGAGAGAGAGAGAGAGAAGAAAGAAAACTTACTACTCATCCTCCCCCTTTCCCCTGATTCCCAAGTGCCGTAACACATTATTCAATATTGGATAATTTAATTTACTTCTCGAAAAATGTACTTTTATTTAATTTATTTCTAATGTTTTCAAAAAATAATAAATTTCAATATTTGTATATCTCTATTTATTATATTATAAATAACTTAAGAAAATATTTTTTTAACACACGATACTATGGTCTAGATGTCTAGATAAAGAAATTCAAAGATATTATAATGAAATGAAGAATTGTGGATTTATTGATAATCTTCAATCTCTCTCTCTCAATTTAAGTTATATTAAAAAAATTTATATAAATTAATTTATTTTCGATTAGTTTAATTTATATTATAAAAACTCAAAACGATAATGCAGTGGCGTACCTAGGGGGGGGGGCGGTCCGCACCGGGCGGCACTTATCTTGGGGCGGCATTTTTTATATTTAGTTATAGTTGTAAAAAGCAACTTATTCATTTCATATTTTTTTTTCTTTCTTGAATAATAAATGATTATTATGATTATTATAAGTTTACTATTTGATTTATATAAGTTATGATCAACTATATGATTTCGAATATTATTCCTCGGTGTATATAAATGCATTTTAGTGTAAATTTTGAATTCTAATGCCAAGAGGAGGATAATAATTTTATTTTATTGTATTCATTAAAATTCGTTGAATTCGTAAACGCATCTTTACGATTTGGTTCGGCAATTTTTACTAACTAAAATTTTTTGATATCAGTTTATAAATGTCATTTCTTTTGAAAAGTTTATATGTTTACTTTGAAGTGATATACCAATATTTTTTTAAATCATCGATTTTTCTTTTGAAAAGCAGGGCCGGCGGAAAAAATATAAATATAAATTTTGAGAGCATTATACACGATTTTTCTACTATGAAAGATAGAAGAGTAAATATTATATAAATATGTTTACGAGTATGTGTAAAAAATTTTTTCTGTGTATTAATTAATATTGATTAAATAACTTAATAATTTATTTTTGTGTATTAATTTATAAAAACAACTATTTGATTGACTTATAATAAAATGGGCGGCAAACTGGAGATCGCCCCGGGCGGCAAAAGTTCTAGGTATGCCACTGCGATAATGATTCCATTTCGCAGGGCGTCGAATTTACTGGTCATACAACATCTCTATTTCATGATAGGCGTTTTATTTTCATATGATGGGTAAAAGTCAAAAATTAAAGAATTTAAAATTGTTATTTTTTAAACTAATCGAAAGCCAGTCTCATTGTATGATGATGTAGGTTGTTTTTTTTTAATTTTGTTGGCATTAATGTAATTCTCTTTGGCAATTTGATCCAATTTTAGCTTTTGCCAAAATATAAATGTGTTTTTGTGCATTGTGAATTGGTCTGGGTTTTGTTATTTGGTGGTTGTTGTTGGCGAACTGTTTGTGAAAACGATTAATGTTTTGGCCCATTCATCAAATGCACAATCAGTATTTTATGGAGAGGTCTCTAGTTAAAAAAAAACTGCTTAAATTGTTAAATACTCTCTATAATAATAAAAACCATACGGGGTTAATTATCAATCTCCTCGGATGAACTTAATTCTTCAGGTTACCTAATGACACCTTGAGAAATGTTTTAGTGCTCATGGCGACATAGAAAATTGAGGAACAAAAGACCAGGCTCTCTCCTATAAACTTATAAATAAATTCATTCATCAATTCTTGATGCGATAACAATACTAATATTGATAATAGAATATTTTTAATTTTATATAAAGCATTAATATTATATTTAATTCTCAATGATTTAAATTTATAATTGTATTGATTTTACGGAATGTTTTTATATCATGTTTTTTTAAATATATAGAAAAATATTATTCATATTTAATACAATCTAGTATACTTAAATATTTGTGCATTTATATTTTAAAATAATTCTATTTTTTTAATTAAAATGTGATTATAATAATAAATAATAAATTAATTAAATCCATCTTTAATAAGTATTTTAGATTTTGTTATTTTTCCAAATGGAAACTCTAAATAATATTACATTAACAACAACAATAATAATATGAATACGCGTGTTTATTGAAATAAAATGGGATTTTATACAAAAAAAAATATTATATTTATATGATTAATATATAATTTCAATTAAAATAAACTGTTTTACATAGAGCAAAGAATTGGACGATGGATGGAAAAATACAGAATACTAATCAAATATTTGGATTAAAAATTATATTTTTTTTATCCATTAATATTTTTAGCATTATATAATAAATATTTAATATACATATGTGATATGCGAAATATTTATTATACATATAATCATATTAGTATATAGAATATGCGAATAATAAATTAAAAAAAAAAATACTTGGAATACATGAATTAATAAAATTAATGAATAAATTGGTTATTTCCAAAATTTAAATGAAGTTACTAAAAGAAATAAGAATGATTGATTAAAATGGATTAATGGAATTTAACTCTTAAATTGTCCGATACTTCCAGAGGGATACTTGAATAAATAAAAATTATTTAATAAAATATTTCAGAACAAACCCCTTACTCACACACATCTCATCTACTTTTTATTTATTATCTTATATTTTAATTCAAAACAATTCCGGAAATTCTTTGTATCTTGTAACTAATAATTTTCAGTTATAATTTGCTTACATATTTCACCTCATAGAAGAGAGAGAGAGAGAGAGAGACAAGAGAGATTAAAATTATTATCCACCCCCTTGTTCTCATTCACCCACACCCTTTTAGTTACCCTTCTCCTATCCGTCCTTTCTGCCCACACCTAGGTTCTCTTCTCATATTTGGGCGCATCTGCTTTTAACCAAATTATATTTATATGATTTATGATATTTTGTATGCACACACTGTCCAAAACAAAAGCCTAAAATATTTTAATAGAATAAAAACGAGTCATAATTTGTAAATAAAAAAAGAAGCGAAGTAACAGCCCTGGAAATTATAAATATAGGGTGTTCCATAATTAATATAAAACATAATATATTGTGTGTGTGTGTTTAATCAAATGATTATAATATATTTATATATATTAATGAAATTCATATATTTTAATTTTTAGAAAGTTTTATTGAAATATATTATTTTTTTTTACGTAATTTAAGAATATATATTTTAAAAAAATTTGGTACACGACACACTGGAAGAGCAGAGATAAATAAAGAGACATCATCCAGTACCTAATGAATATGCAATAAGTTTTCTTCTCATGAATACTAATTTTAAAAATTATTTTAAAAATATTCAATACTTTTGAAGACTCTGTAAACATATATACTCCGAAAAAATGATAATTAGAATATAAATATCTATCTATCTCTGTGGCTCTACGGAACTCGGAAGTTCTTGGCCGCAGCAACCACACTTCTCCAAGTATCCCTATTCTGAGCCACAACCCTCCAATCCCTATCCTCTCCCATTTCTCTCACGTCCCTTCCTATATTATCCACCCACCGCGTCCTTGGTCTTCCAAGTGGGTGTTTCCCACTCGGTCTCTCTCCCAATATATTTTTGGCCATTCTTTCCTCCCTCATTCTAGCCACATGTTATTATCTTTCGTTATTACAGAACCTAAGTATTTAAATTTTTCTACATTTTTAAATTCTATATTTTGTATGTTAAGACTTTGTGTGTGTTAATACTATTCCTCTCTGTTACTAAGTGTCTTAGCAATATTTATTTCCAGCCCCACCTCTTTTCCTGTTTCGATTAATTTTTCTACGCTATCTTCAATTACACTTGCCGAATCTTCTAATGTAAGTATATTATACTTTAGATTTCTATGGAAAAATATTAGGTGCAAGTAATATATATATAATATAAAAAAAATTTTACTTTTGTGCAATCTACGAAGGAATATCGCATATTAAGTTTGTTGCCGTCTAAGTGAGGTAAAGATCTATGATCAGTAGAACGGATCCTCTCAACCTTCATCTTGACTTTTTAGAGCGATGCCGCTGTTTTTATTAAGAATAGTCTCAATTTTA
Organism: Labia minor; assembly: GCA_963082975.1. Lineage (NCBI taxonomy): Eukaryota > Metazoa > Arthropoda > Insecta > Dermaptera > Spongiphoridae > Labia > Labia minor. The sequence goes on from OY720344.1 coordinate 46,787,936, forward strand.
ATCCCAAAAGATGGATAAACTCCGTCCCATAAGCCCCAGGTAAGAAAATTCCCTTGCCAGGTATCGGATTTTAACCCGAGGCAACGAGTATGTCATCCAAGCGTGTTGACACCCAGAATATAATCAAATCAAGAATAATTAGCTATATAATATTTAGTATTCTTTATTTTATCTCAACCCCAAAGAATATTAATTTTTTAAAATTTTTTGAAAATTATGTTCCAAAAGTATAGATAGATAGGTGTATTAGCATTATTTAGAAAGAAATTTCTTTTTAATCATTGAAGTTAAAAGAGGTAGTAAACACATGTATATATTGATGTCACATAAAACAAGATTTTATATTTTTAACTTCAAGTGGTAAAATGAAAGATTGAAATTGTATTTTTTTAAAGTTAAAAAAAACATTTGAAGAGCTTCCCAGTACGAATGTGGAATGGAAGGAGCAGGTAATGATGAGGAGAGGCAAGTATGTATTAACCGAGTTCTACTAAAAGAAGATGGTGACGATCTTTTGAAATGTGTTTTTTTTGAATAAGCTTTTTTCGCTTTTAGTGCCTGCAAAATTCTACTTCTTGGTTTTGTTTCTTTATTCGTTCATTTTTCTCTCTTTCTCTTTTTTCTTTTTGTTTTTTTTTTGATGTGTTGTTACTGTTGGGTCTGTCTCTCATTTCTGGTAACTTCTCAACGATTGTTTGAATTGCATCTTGATCCGTAAACAGAACAACAACAACAAAAAACACATACGGACAGACAGACAGAAAGAGTAAGAGGAAAAAAAAACAATCTTGTCTCTTATCTCTGTGCATTTATAATAAAAATAAGAAATAAAAGTGAAAATAGAACTGAAATTTATATAAACAAGAAAAGCATGTATTCCTGTTCAAACATTTTAAAATAGAAAGATAATTTGATAGGCAAATCGTTTTTTTTAATTTTTATAAATTCTACACTTTGCTATAAGAAATCCATTTTTATAATAATCAATCAATAATTAATCGAAATGCTAATTCTCATTCATTTATGAATTACAAAGTTATTATCATATAATCGAACAATGTTAATGACTCATACTTGAAAATGTACTATTCGAATATAATAATTTACGTTCTTTAATTGGAAAACTTCATTTATACTTAAATAATTATTTAAAAAATATATAAAGTCGTTATAATGAATCAATTTTTTAAAGGGCTCTTAGTAAATTGTATTTTGAAATACTTATTAATTTTTTAATAACTTTTAAAAAATATAAAAAAATAATGAGATGATTTATCCATAAGAAAAAATCACATATATATTAATAAAAATATATATTGTATTCCTACTCTTAAATATATTATACATTGTACATATGACATTAATCTACATCTGACTTAAAACCAGTACTTAACTTTGAATTTTTAAAAGGTTTATTACCTTCTTTTTAAAAATCATTTGACACAGAAAATTTCAGATTATTAAAATTATATATTTTTGTTAAGGGAGATTGCTTTTTTTATTATTACGAAAGTTTGGAAATGGGTTGGTTGTTACATGGATTATCAATTAAATATATGGTAGGCGAGTTTTGAAGAATAAGAGGAAAAAAATGAAATTTCAAAATAAAAACAATTCTTTTTTTTTTATTAAAATTATATCATATGTGTTTTTTAATATAATATAATATTTTAAATATAATCTTAAATTAAATTTAAATTGGAAATTTGTTCTTACCAAGATCAGTAATATTTTTAAATGTATAGGTATTATTAAGGAATTGATTCGTGAATTTTATTCCAATATTAGAAAAAATAATGCATTCCACACATTAAATATGGACTGAATATCACTTGCAATTTGGACCATGCCTTATTCTTTTTCGATTTTCAATATTCTAACCACGACAACTTTATTCTAATAAAAATTTTAATCTCAATGATCAATAAAACAATACATATTAGAATCAAAAATAAAAATAAAAACATGGTAATATAATATTCTGAGTAAAATGTAATAAATCTCCGTGATATGTATAGCCATTCAAAGGTATAGTCGTTAGGATTTGGGAATAATTATTAAATACTGCTATGGGGGTAGCTATCGAATTTCAATATCGAATATTATCCCCAATACAAGACATTCCGGAAGCCAAATATTGTATTATTATTAGTGAGAAAGAGGGAAAAGGGAAACGATGAGGGTTTATGAAATGAGGGGAGAAATAAAATTGAAATTACATTCCGATTTTATCTATATATATATATATATATATATATATATTATATTGGAGAAGAAGAACGTCTTAGAATCTAAACTAAAACTAGAAGATTTCTCTTAAAACGTCAGCGTGCAATAAATCTCAGATGATTTCGAAAAAATTCTTTAAATTATATTTCAGAATGTATTTTTTTAGATATTATTACAAGATAATATTAGTAACAATTATAAAATTATTATAAATTGAGAAATATAAAATTTTAGGTATTTTAAAGCACAGAGATTTTGAATTGAACCTTAAACCTTAAACTGCATTTTTTTCTATTTTAAAATCCATTAAATGTTTTAATAATTTATTTATTTAAATTATTAGAAAATCTTATAAAGACCCTATATTTTTTCATTTAAATTTATAATAAATTATACAACTAATTCATGGCGCTCAAGAAATTAATTCCCAAAAGAATATATTATAAAAAACATCTGGAAATGCGCAAGCTTGCATTGCCAAAACGAACTTGAGTTAAGTTAAAATTTTTAACTTTGGACGCCATTCTGACTATGTTCCTGAAGTGATATCAAAAAATAAAAAACACTTTACATTAATACTTTTCGATACACTATTCGAATCTGAAATCAGAATTTAAAATTTCGCATTTTTAAATATTAAAAATTTCAACTTTGGACGCCATTTTGACCATGTTCCCGAGGGGGTATCAAAAAATGAAAGGCACTTTACATTACTACTTTTCGATGGTCTTTCCGAATCTGAAGTCAGAATTTCAAAATTTTGAGTTTGATGTCGGACAGAACGACAGACTGAACAATTTTATAAACTCACTTAAGTTCGTTGATAAATAAGTATAATGTTGAATTTTATAAAAGCAAAGTTAGTTATATATAGGTATACATATTATTTTGTTATATATTTATGAATATTGTTAATTGATTTTTTATCATTATTTTTATTTAGTAATTCAAAGGAATTATTATTATATTATAAAATATAAATTTAGAAACACATAGTAATTAAAAAAAATACTCACTTATCATTAAATTATCGATGCGATTCATACACAGGCATAAAATTAATTAATTCACTTAATAAATTATAATAAGATCACGATGTATATTATATAAACCATACAAGGAAACTAAACTTTTATATTTATATAGAAATATAATGAATATAATCTCATCGCTTAAAATATAAATAAATAAATTCACCTTAAAAATTTTATCAAATGAATTCTTTGAATAAATATTATACAAATATTTTTATTTTATTTTTTTATTTAATTTATTTAATGATAACATAAATATAAATAAAAGTGATATTATACGTCCCCACCACCAGTAAAGTAACGAGATGGCCCAAGTTGAGACAAGCAGGTCTATATGCCTACTCTCAGAGAAGCGCAATATAATAATCTCTAAGCTCACTAATATTGAGCGGAAAATTTCAATGTTGAAGGGGGACGCTAATAAAGTACACTGTGCACAAAATATACCAGCCACGTCATTACCTGCACTCTTCTCTGATGAGGGAAAATTGCATTTTATTTTATTTAAAGTAAAAATATATACTGAATATAATGTATATATATATTGTGATTTAATAATATATATATATATATATATAATAATATTATTATATAATACTCCTATTTATATAATAATAATAATAATAATAATAATATTATATATTTATAATAAATTTAATAATATTACATTAAAAAAAAAATTATTTTATTTTCATAAAAATGAAAACCTAAAAAATATTATTATATATCCAAAGCTTGATTAAATATAACTTGTTTGCTATGTGACACACTTGTCACAGAAAGGGAGAGAGAGAGAGAGAAAGGAATATAAAATAATTGGTAACATTCATTTACATCCTGATTTACGTTTTCAAAAAAGCCACGAGTGGGTTTCACTACCAACCAACTCGCTTTCCAGCTCATTCCATCCCTCTCTTATCACCACCACCCCTCTCCACTACTCTTTCACTCTCAAATAGACATGCATATATATTCGTTGTCTGTTGGTCTCTCTAAATGCAGGACATCATTCCCGTTTAATAAATATTCAATCTTCTTTAATTATCCTTCTCATTGCTGGGTTTTTGCCTTTTGATCTATTTTACCAAAATGAATCCATTGAATAAACGAAGAGAAAATGGTGATGGTGAATAGAGGATTGTATAAAAAAAATATGTCCTTTTATTTGACTAACGGAACTAAATATTTGAATTGAAATTAAATAAAAACAGGTGATAATATTAATTTTAATTTATAATAAGTAAAAAACAAATTAAATTTTAATTGAAATATGAATATATTAAATAATTCCCTAATGTCTATGTAACAAATTATTTTTAATAAAATTTTATTTTTTAAAATATAGTTTCATATAAGAATATGAGGGTAGGTCAATAAGTCCGTGACTTTTTGAATTTCCTGTCTCTTAAATGAAATATCTTATATACTGTTCTTAGCTGATACCTGTCGAAATTTGAACCAACTGGGTCTTTTAGTTTTTGTTTGACATTCATTAATAGCAGACCACCTGGTGATTTGAGAAGAAAATGGAAAAAGTAAATTTCCATGAAAGTCCATACGAATACGGGATACGAATTGCTCCCTCATCCACCCTAATCCCTCCGGATTTAGCCCCCAGTGACTATTTCTTGTTTCCAAACCTTAAGAAATGGCTCGGCGGAAAAAAATTTGACTCCAACGATGAAATCATCTCACAAACAAATCTATTTTGACGTCCTCGACAAATCTTATTTTTTGGAAGTAATAAAAAAAAATGGAGAAATGTATAGAGCTAAAAGAGACTAAGGTTAAAATAAAATATTTTGTTATCCAAAAACCTGCATTTCATTCAAAAAGTCACGGAGTTATTGACCTGTCTTCGTATATTGTTTTGGGCTAATATGTATATATTTATTTTTTTAAACTTTTTATCTTCTTTTTATTAGTAATTTTATTCATTTTTACTTTCCCGCATACTTCGTATAAGGGAAGTATTGGAATCGTCAAAAATTTCGACTTCGAGATTTTGATAGATCTTGACGTTTTAGACCTCCCTGAGTCGGAAAATACCATTTTTCAAATTATGTCTGTGTGTGTGTATGTATGTATGTATGTATGTATGTATGTATGTATGTATGTATGTATGTATGTATGTATGTATGTAATGTCTGTAAGCAAATTTACTCAAAAACTAATCAAGCTAGGACTTCGAAATTTTGTACACCGATATTATTCACAGTTTGTAAATTTCTATCAAAATTTCGTCAAAATCGGTTAACCGGAAGTGGTACTTTACCTACACTGGTTGCGTTTACCTTTCTAGTAAAGTACCAGTTTGCTTCGAGATATTTGCTTCATATTTTGTATATAGATTTAAAAATATGAAAAAAATTGAGATACCAAATTTCATCATGATCTGACTACCGGAAGTGACATTTTACCTATACAAGTAGCGTTTCTTTTTTACCGACCGACGATAGTAAAGGAGGTATTGTTTTCACACCAAATTTCACCTATGGATATTTTTAGGTACATATCTCCACGAATCATGCATTTTCTTAACAGAAAAAAGTATTTTTAGCATGATGTCTGTCCGTCCGTCCGTCCGTCTGTCTGTCCGTCCGTATAGATGTGTACAGCCTGAACGGCTCAACGGATTTTGATGAAATTTGGTATATTTACTTAATACATCAGTAGGATGAATTGATCAACTTTTGGTGCAAATCCGGAAACCGGAAGTGCTAGTATTGCCGATCGAAGAGAGGAAGTGAAGGGTTATTTTCATATCAAATTTCACGTGAAGGCATATCTCCATGTGTTATGCACTTTGTATTGGTTTTATCCTCGAGAAAAATCATCTTCATTAGTTTTTTCTTAATTTAAAATTATATGACGTCACCCAGCACTTCATGACGTCACAGCCAGCCCTTATATATTATAAATAAAATAAAATTAAAAATATTTATATTATATCCATATCTGTTTTTTTTACATTTAAAATATCAGTTAACCGGAAGTAGCACTTTATTCTATATATATATATATATATATATATATATAAATGTTACCAAATATCAAATTTGACACCAATAAACTAATACGAACTGGCTCTTTATCAATACCAAGTTTACACATTCTAAATATTCATTCACAACTCTTTATACCTATTTATATGCGGGAAAGTCTAGGGGAGGACACTCCCGCTTATTGTTTTATTTATATATAGATAATGATTTATTTCTATATTTTTATTAACTCTATTTTAAGGATTAAATAACTTCTAAATGGACATCATTAAAAATAATTTAGAAGACAAGTTAATTTTGAGAAAATAAAGGAAAAAAGAGGAAAACATTGAAACAAATGGTGTTTTAATATATTTAATTATTTAATTTGATACGAAAGCAAGACAAATAGAGAATGAAATGGAGATGCTTGTATAGTGTGTGGAAAGAGGACGACCAAGTGAAAGGGCAAAGGTGGGTGAGGAATTTCTGAGATTGTAACATAACGGGTTGGTGTGTATGGTTTGTAAGGGATGGGGTGATTTCACATTGCCAGTGAAAGAAAAAAGTCGTCTGAAGACAATTCCTCGTTGTGGGTTTAATTTAAAAGAAGGTCAAAAGAGTGGTGGGAGGGGGGAGGGGTAAGCAACCTCTAAAGTTAGTCCAAGGAACACCGGACACTTAACTGAGTAAACTTTAATTTAACACTCGAATAGAAACAGCAACGTTGACACAGAGCGACGCATCAAGGCATACTAAGACAACAAACACGACTCTTCATTAAAAAAAATAAATAAACTCCATTAAATAATATATAAAAGTAAAACACTGGCATCGAAAAAAAAGAGGAAGGGGCAAGATAAATTCTTAGGAATTCTTTCTCTTTCTCACCTGAATAAGGGAATTCTTTAATGAATTGCTCCATTAAACAGATTGGTGAAATAAAATGTTTGCATTTGTTGGAATGAAACAACTCGGTTGTGCATTGAAAAAACTGAGAAGAAAATAAACAACAAAAACCAAGGAGATAAAGAGAAACTATCATCGTTTTTACCGCCTTATTCATATTCCCTCCTATTTCTTCAATCATTATTACAAAAAATAAACCAAATAATTTATTTTATTAATTCTGATGTTTATATTTATTAATTTCTTAAATTTTAAATTAATTTAACTAATCTAACTACTTATGATCTTTTGATTCAAAAGATCAGGATATAACTTTTAAATTTAGAAGTTATAAGGTAAACCCGGGGGGTGACTATTCGTTTTAATGGTACTTAGGACTATTAGGTATTCACAAATCACAGCTTTATTCTTAAAATAAGTACTACTAAAATTTACAAAAAAAAGACTTTTCAGCAATATCCCTAAACATGACTGGTGATATCGAGGAGTCGTTGTGAGGGATATTGCTTATGGAAAAATTACATGTAAAACAAAAATAAAAACTCATAAAGTTGAAATGTTTAAATATTTAATTAGGTAAGTTTTAAGAATTTTTATTTAATTAAAAAAAATATAGAAGTACTTACCATAAATAATAAATTACTATGATGATTTTGCAAGGCTTACCTGAAATGGAAAAAAAAAATATTATACTATATATATAGATATACATAAATATAACAATATACTATATTAATATGTAAAAATATATATAAACAAATAAATAAATATAAAAATATATATATAATATACTATATCAATATAATATTATAAAATAAAAAATAAATTATATTATATTATTGTATTTATTAATTATATTATATATATTATATATAATTAATTAATACACGTCCACAAATAATCTTTATAAGTTTAAATTAAAAATTTATATGTGTAATTATTATATTTTTAAAAATTTAAATATTATTTAATTTTATAAAATATAAAAATAATTTAATTGGCTATTCTTATGAAAAAAGTTGATGTAGCTTTTAGCACAATTTAAATTTTAAAAATCACACACTGTTAAAGCATTATTAAATTATTTATTTCATATCAAACTAATTGAATCTAATTATATATATATATATATATATATATATATATATATATATATGTAATAGTTATAAAATATATTTTTATGATTAAAGTATATCTAAAATAGTTTCTTTTTATCATCTTTTTCGATTTTTTTCTAATCTAAATGTAGGTTATGTGGAAGTAATAAATAATATGATATTTTCTAATATGAGTCCATTTCTTAGAGTGTCAATAAAAAAAATAAAAAAATAAAATAAAATAAAAACCCAACCATTCCATTTTTCTAATGGAGAAAAATGTCCATCTCATCTCTTGAATGGTAGGTTGTGCTTGTGTGTGTCTGTGTCAATTATGACCACCCCAGGTTATGAGGCACTTAACCAATGGATGAAGTAAAAGTTTTATAACACCCACCCACACATGGACAATAACCAGGGAAAATCCTAAGATAGTAAAAGTATCGTTACATCATAAAAATTAAACCTGACTACCGCGCTTAGCCCCCCCCCCCCCATACACCTAAACCCCTCAATTCTTCCAACATTCACAGAGTTTCCCTCTCCTCTAACTTACCGTGATGTCTTTTTCTAACAATAACAATTTTTTAAATCTATTTTTTATTACCCCCGGGGATGACGTTGGCAATTAACCCTCAGCGGTGTCGGCCATCCCCCAAAGGATTACCCTTTGGACTGTAAAGCTATTCTGCTACATTTATTCATACTCGCACTGTAATTCTACACTCTTTTTTTTAAAACTTATCTTTTTTTCTACATTTGAATAGAATAATATAAGTTTACCTACTTATAAGGAAAATATAACTTTTCGAATAAAATAAACTTATTACATATAAAATATAAATTTATTTAACGACCGAAAATATTATTATTTTGTTTAGAATAACAGATAACAGATGACCAATATCGAATGAAAAAAGTAGAATTTATTAGATCTCTATAAATATATTTGTTCGAGACAGAAAGTATATATTACAATGTATCTAATAGGATTATTATCTATTATCAATATTTGGAAATTTTATCAACATTTATTTTGATTACATCTAGTATTTTGGTAGGTTGCTGAGTTAAAGGAGGAAATAAATTTCCTCATTACCTGGGAGTGATTTTAAAATTTTTAAGACCTAATTAAACTCGATTTTAGTGGAAATTCCTTAAAATTCCAAATAAACTCATAGTTTTTATAGGTACAAATTACTTTTCACTATCATACACTTCACATTTGGTAACCATGTTGTTCTTTCATAACAGTAATGTCACGATGTTTTCACCTTACATTGTGAATCCAAATTTCTAGGTTTTTAGAAACAAAATTTTGACTTATTTTGTAGTTAGAATTTGGATTATATAATAAAAATTACTATAATAAATTATTAACTTACTAAAACTACCTATAAGAAATATTTTTTATATTTTTGAATTAATAATTAAAATAATAAATATAAAGTTCTAATTCGAATTGTTTCTAATATTTACAAATTAAAAAATATGCATACATTAAAATGATTGTATTATATTCATTATAGAAATTAAAAAAGGAGGTAATAGGAGTATTATTTATCATATAATTATGTCTTTATTTTTTGTGTTTTAACATTTCTTTTGTTTATTTTACAACGGAATTTTCATTTTAATAAATTAATCCATTTTTGCTATAATTCATGAATACGTTGTTAAGTCAAAAGGGGTTAAGTGGCTGTCGGTGTCTGATTCGACTGTCGACGTTAAAAAAATACCACCATTTCTTGAAAAATACATTAATAATTCTAATCTTCTCAATGGCAAAAGAAATTTTTCAAGTTATTTTTAAGGGTGAGGAAGAGATAAAGATAGAGAGGGGAAAAAACGTAAGCTTGAGTTAAGAAAACTCGTGAAGAGTAAAGCAGCTTTTTAAAGAGAGGAATGGGGGAGGGGGTGATGACGATGACGATGAAGGTGTCACCTGGAGTTGCTCCTCAAGGGAGGCGTTTTCTTACTTCTTCTTCGAAGAACCAATTAGTTGCAAAAACGCCCGGTACCATTTGTCTGATGCTGCTGCTGCCACTTAGCCACCCCTTGTCATCCACCCCCTCTATACCTACTTCGTCTCCCCTGTCCCTCTCTTTCTACAGACACAGGAAGTTGCTGTTGGGGCAAAACTTTTATCACTTCCAAGTCATCATATGATTTTTTCACCATTTTTCTTTTCTCGTCATTCGTTGAACCTACTAACTCCCTTCTCGCTTTCCCCCACCCCTTTCTTTCATCCACCTAATTTTTTCTACGTGAGCAGGAAGAAATGACCAGGAAATTTCTTTTGGAACAAACAAACGAAAAATAAAAAAAAGAAAAGAATTAAGACAGGTGTATTAACAAATTATATAAAAAAAATGTTGGCAATTTAACAATCAACCGAATTTCCCATTAAATTCTGTTCCACTCGAAAAATTTAATTTCTGGATTTTATTTCTGTCAAAAACATTATTATATTGATATTAAAAGGTAAGGAATTAAAAAAAGATCAAATATTAAAAAAAAAAAGGTTTACTGTGATTTAAGTAATCTTGGGAGTTTTGGCTTTAACTTTTTGTAAGATTAAGTCATATTATTTTTGGTGTAAAAAATATCTTGAAATAAGTCAAGTAATCATTTCGATAATTAAAATAATGTAAATATATTTATAATGAGATGGCAGTTAAAAATTGAGAAAAACCCAATTACAGTGAACGCTCTATATAAGCAACTCATTTCAATAAAACAATTTTTTATTCGGAAAAGTTGCTTATAAAGAAAAATTGTATTCAAAGCACAAAAATAATAATTGATTAATTAAAATTAATTATTTAACAGAAACTAATAGAAATTTTACTAACTATTTAACAGAAATTAACTTCAATACCGACAGCACAAAACACAAACATATTCCAATAACAGAATTTTTTACAATTTGAGGTTATATTGTTGTGAACAGCTGTCAACTCAACTATTTTGCATTAAAAAATAAGTTGCTTATACAGAACAGTAACTAAAAAAAGTTGCTTGTATAGAGGTTGCTTTTAAAAAATATTGCTTATAGAGAGGACGCTTATATAGAGCATTCACTGTATTAAATTTTAGATGATTATATCAACAGAGATTGTTTTAAACAACAAGTTATTTTTACATACAATGTATTTATAATCAAATCGTGTTATATTTATTGCTATATTACATTATACATTATATTTAGGTATATTTTTCTTATCTTGAAAATTTAGTTTATGTCAATCACAAATTAATAGGATTTTGAGCTGGATCGATTTATTGACTCATTTATGAGAAAAAACATTTTAATTGTCTTTTCCTTAATTAAAGTTACAAATAATATCAAAATTATTAACATTACACAAACATTACAAAATGATTCAAGGTGGCTTTGGGAAATATTATCTCTATATTATTATACTTATTAGTATTATTATTGTTGACTCCTGCAATTAAGTCGAAATTAAATCTCAAGATATAATTTAATTAGAGCAGTTAATAACTTCATGCTCTTGATATTTTATAATAAGTATTAGATTTTCTTTTAATTTTTAAGAAATAGATTATGATGATAGTTCGGATGAAAGGAAATATTTGTGAAAAATAAACGTTGGAAATCGTCCACAGTTATGAAGGGAGTGTGGGCCTTCATATGAATAATTTCTTCAAAATCGACCAAATTCAAAGAAATCTTTAATTCCTTATATATTTTATTCATATATTAATATTAAATTAATTTTTCTATTTTTTTACCGACCGACGTTAAGAAGGGAAGGTATTATTTTCACACTAAAATTCACATCTGAAGATTTTTACATATCTCCACAAATCATGCATTTTGTTAACAGTAAAAAGTTCTTTTAACATGATGCCTGTCCAATGTGTGTCTGTATAGACGTTTATAGCTTGAACGGCTTAACGAATTTTGATAAAATTTGATATATTTATTTAATGCATTTAGGAGCATGAATCCATCAACTTTTAGTGTATATGCGGAAACCAGAATTGGAGGTTTACAAATTGTTAATTTTATATTCATTGTCAGAAATTTTTTATTACATTAAACTAACTGGTGAAATAAAAATTACATACATATATAATGTTGTTTTTAATTATTTTTAAATCGCCGGTCGGTTCTGTGCCTGGCCACAGCTGATTTTTATTTTTTCGGAAAAACAATACCCTACTCATTCCTGCAAGTGCATGCATTATTATTATTAATATGTTTGATTTTGGAATAAATAAATTGATTGATGGTCCGTAGACTTTGTATAAATTGAGATTATTTTATAAGATAAGATTAGTAGAATGGAGGATATTCATAATAATCGCGCGGACCAGTAAATTAATTAATATTCCTATAAAGACACGCAATATTTATATAGCAATATATCCAGTTCGCAAAAATATATTTTTTATTAGCTCCAAGTATATATATTATATATATATATATATAAAATAAATAACTAATGATTTATTGCGCTAGTAATTTGCTTGTTAAATTTAAAATTTTATCATTAATTTTTTTTTATTTATATTTAAAGATTGTTTTTCATGATATCAACTTGTCTACACATAATTTTTCTCTTTCTTTCTTTTTTTTTTTTTTTTTTTTGTTCCATATTTAATTTCTAGGAAGTATTTGTGTGTGTGTTTGGTCACGAATCAATCACGAATTTAAGCAGCAGACTAAACGGCTGACTCGACTCTCATGCGGGTAGCAAATCAATCAAAGGCGGCAAGAGAATTGATCCATCTTGGTTGGCTTAACAAATCGTCTTTCAAAATAAAATAAAAAGATAAAAAAAAGTAAAAGGAAAGAATAGAAAGAATAGAGAAAATGGCAAGAACGAAAGAGAGCATTAAGCTGAGATTTTTACTGATTTACTGAACAGCATTTCAAAAATGAACATCCTCTTTCATTCTATAAGAAATATGATTTTTTTTTTATTCTTTCGAAAAATAATTATTTGATTAATTTTAAGGTTTTTTTTATTTTAAATTTAATGATTAATATGTAATTGATGTTTAAAATTAAATATTTGAATTTTTATCTCATATTTTATTTTTAAAAATATATTCCTTTATTCGTAAACATATTTTTGAATATTTTTAATATACATATTATGAATTCTATAATTATATCTAGAAGAATAACATTCATGCATTTATTATAGAGATTAATCTAATTAGACATGTATGGCAGAGAACAGGGGAATTTGAATTGAATTTAAAATATAGAATACCAGCCCTTCCACTAATCAACATATAATTATATATATATAATCAATTAATAAATGAACAGTTTATTTTTAAAGTCGTGTAAGTCCATTTTTTGTTTCGAGAAAATTAAAAGTAGCATATTTTGTCAATTAAAAATATTGATTGATTATTTCATGTTAGGTAAAGTAAATTAATGGTATAACATTTAAGAATTACGAATTTTTCTATTTCTTATATTCAAATTTAAATTCAGCATAGAAATTCTATTTAACTGAAATATTTTATAAATTAACTGATCAGATGTTTTTTTGTGTGTAATTATAAAAAACATAACATGAAAATATATATATTAGTTCAATAACTCTTGTTTGAAATCAAAATAAGAAAAACAAGTAAATATATTGGGAGTTGTCTCGAGATATCTATATATATAAAAAAAGGTTTTTGTCTGCACATTGCTCAGAATTTAAAAATTTTTGCATATCTTCGCGTTTCATGACCTCTAGAATCCAAAAGTGACTTTAGAATTTTTCACGTCTGTCTGTCTGTCTGTCGGTCTGTCTGTCGGTCTGTCTGTCTGTCCGGAAAATTACTATTTTATAGACTCAGAATTGGCTGAACCGATTTCTTTGAAATTACATCACAATATTCTTATATACCTCTAGAGTAACATAGGCTATACATTTTATTAATATCTTATCAATAACCGCAGAAATTAATTTTTTAAAGTTTATATAATTCTCCGTGTTGTTCATTCAAGAGCAGCTCGCGGCTCACTGCCGGCCTAGCGGAATCATTTCAAACAATGAATTATCATAGCTATTCCCAATCAAAGAATTATTATAATATTTCACTTTATTTTAAATTCTAATATACAAATATCAATTCAATTAAATAATTTATTCTAAAAGTTCTCAATTTAATTAAAATATTTATTAGATCATATTTTTATCTTAAATTATTTTTTATTTAATTGAATATTTCTTCTTTTCTATAATATATATATAATAATATATAAATTTTATCATTGAATAATAAAAAAAAATATTATTTAACCTGAATTAAAATGACTGAATTATATTATCTTTGTTTTTTATTTTAATTTAATTACTCTATTATTAATTACTAAATATATATATATATTATATAAAAATTAAAATATGATGATATAAAGTTGTTTTAAATTTTTGACATTTTTAAATTGGGTATATTTTTTAAATTTATTAAAATGTCTTTTTTATTTATTATGTTTAAAAGATTCATTTTTATTATGTGATATTAATAAAAAATAACGATGCTCTGTGCAAGTCGAATCATGTTGCACATAATTAAATAACAATTGCCAAACAAAGAATATAATATTTTTTTAAATTCTTATATTTAAATATCATTTCAATTAAATAATTTATTCTAAAAGGTCTCATTTTAATTAATTTAATAAAATATTTAAATCACCATTCAATTTTTTATTAATAGGCTTCTTTTTTTATTTTTAATTTTAATAAATTCTCTTTTTTTTTGATATGATATTAATAAAAAATAATATTAAATTGTATATAAATATAAAAATTAGAATATTTGAATTTTTTTAAATTTTAACACATGTAATCAATCATATGCATTAAGAATGGAAAATTTTTAAAATCAACTTGCTATTAAATTCAGAAAAAAAATACTGATATATAGAATATATAGACTATTCGAATATAATTTAAAACTCTTTCTCTCCTTCTATTTTAAATTAAAAAAACGGAGTTTTAAGAAATTTAGATGCCATATGCAACATGGGTGGGTAAATGAATTGAGCTGGAAAAGGAGGCAATTTATAATTTTCTTCTAATTCAGATTTAGGACAAATCGTACAACATTATATCAAATCTCGCTAAGAACATTCAATATTTTTGTACACAAATTATTCAGAGTATTGGCTAAGCGTATCACTCACAATCAGTTTATATTGAAATTTATATAAATTAACAAAGTAAAAATTTTTATTTGTTTAAATTTTATTATAATGAATCAAAAAAAATTAAATATATAGATCACATGATTAAGAGAAGCAAAAAACTTGACAGAAAATAACTGTTGGATGGAGGTCGGACATGACAGAAACTGTAAGCGAAATCTTCATATTGCGACGAATAATTTTCAAATCCCCTAGCACCACCAGAATTAGATAAGTTTATTTTAAGGGAGGAAAATAACTATGATCTAAAAAAATTAATAAATGAACTTAATAATAAAAAAACAAATAAATCAATTAATTTAAATTAATACTATTAATGAATGTATATATTGGTAATTTATCTATAGTTTTATACCGTTAATTTTTATAAATTGTCTCAAGTCTCTATTTTTGCATTTTCCCAAGTTTCATTATAATTAAAAATATTCAATAATAATCTAGCAATGAAAATAAAATATCAAAATGTAATGATCAAGAAATATTATACTCTATTTCACTATAATAACATAGAAAATACTTAAGAACCATAGGCGGTGGAAATATTAGGAGATATCATTGCGGGTTAAGGCCAAATCGATCAACATTAATTAAGATATTTTCATTATGACAGATATTAGGAAAAAAACTGCGAATTCAATATTTCTGTTCACTAATTATTTGTAGACTTTAGTAAAACATACACATGACGCAATATAGATCAGCATAAACTTTTTCAAATTTTGATCTTCAAATTTGTCTTGAAGGTAGTAAAGAAAAAATAAGATGAAGAAATCAATTGTAAAATGTTAGGTTACCCAGACGACTTAAATATAATAGGAGATTAGGAAATTGCAATTGCAGATAGCGAGGAAAAATTAATGGAGGTTTGAAATTAATAGTGATAAGAAAAAATATTTAGTAACAAAGAGGAAGAGTATTGACATACAAAATCTTAAGATACAAAATGTAGAATTTGAATATGTAGAAAAATTGAATGTAATCACGAAGGATAATAATATTTGAGAAGAATTTAAATCGGGGTTGCAATCGGGAAACGCCTGTTATCTTGCAATAAAGAGGCTTATCTCTTCAAAATTATTATCAAAGGGAATATATAAAAAAATTATTTTGCCTGTTGCATTATATGGGTGGGAGGCATGGTCTATGACCCTGGGAGATGAGAGTAGATTCAGAGTGTTTGAGAATAGGATTCTTCCCTGCATTTATTGGCCAAAGAAAGATGAGGTCACCGGGGAATGGGGGAGACAGCATAACAAGAAATTGCATGGTCTCTCTGCATCTTCAGAAATAGTTAGGGTTATAAAAGGGAAAAAGCTGCGATAGGCAGGGCACGTGGCTAGAATGGGAGAGGAAAAAGATATTGGTGGGAAGACCGATTGGAAAACGTCCGCTTGGAAAACCAATGACGCGTAGGAAGGGACGTAAGAGAGATGGAACAAGGGCTCAGGATAGGGACACTTGGAGAAATGTGGTTGTTGCGGCTAAGAACTTTAGAGTATCTTTGAGCCACATAGGTAGATAGATATAACATATACAATAATAATATATATAATTAATATAGTGATTAAATTAAAATATATTTTTTAAATAAGAACACAAAAAGAAATGAATGTTTTATGTAATATACTGATTGAAACAAAATGGATGAAAACCTTTTACTACTTTCAACCACCAAATACTATGTACCACTCGGGGGTACAGGGGGCGGAGCCCCCGTCTAGGTGTGAAGAGCGCCGAAGGCGCTCTGAGCAGCTAGTATACAATAGAATATAGAATACGAGTAATATATATAATATATAACATAACGCCTACGCTGTTTAGCTAATAGAAGCTTCCGAGCTTTAAAAGTATTTCCAAATTTATAATTAATTAATTCTAGTAAAATATCTGCCTTTATAATCAGTTGTATTTTTTTAATGCAGATTAAAAATACTTTGAAACTGTTGTTAATCAATGTATCAGATATTAATTTTTCGTTATTATAACTTTTAATGAAATAATAATATTTAGATATTTTTCAAAGACACATAATAAAATTCTTGTTTAATAAATGAAAGTATTAAAAACTGACCTTTTCTATTATCTATAATTAAAAGAGAATGTTAAAATGATTTCTATTTAAATTTCAATTGATTTTTGATTTTGATAATCATGTAGAATTCTCAGAAAATAATTGATATTGAAAGAATAAATATTTATCAGAATTTATCCTTTTTTTAGATAAATTAAACATTAAATTACAAGATAAAAGAAAAAAAGAAATAAATTAGTCCTGCCGTTTGGGCGTCTCTAAAATAAATGTCACTTCAAATTGAAAATAAAAAAATATTATTTACTTAAATGAATAATAATATCCATTATATATTAAAAAATCAACTCATATTGAATAGAAAATATTAAAAAATAGAATAATAATAATAAATATATATATATATATAGGGTACGATATATAATATATCCTATTATATTAAATGTCATGAGAAAAATGAAATAGAAAAGAGATTAATTAGAAGAAACGAAGATATATACATTTTCAAATTTAATAAAATGTGTAAATAATTTTAAATTAAATTTTGAGTAATGTGCAGATATATCACGTTAAATATATATATTAATAAATAAAATATCATTCATAATATGAATATGAAATAAAAAACAAATATGATATTTTTCTATTAAAATAATCATTAAAAAAAATCAGTAAATCATTTGAGACTTCATTATTATGATGGTAGAGGTGATGTTAATTGATCGCTTTATATTGATGAATTATGATAATTTCAATAGAAAATACACTTACGCTTTTGATATAGTAGAGAGAGAAAGAGCGGTATCGCCGCCCGCCTGGTTTGAGTTGGCATGCGCACTCACACAACGAAATCGACTGACTGACTGACTGAGTGAGCGTTCACTCGACTAGGAGCCCCTGGCATTTAGGCAACCAGCAATACAAGCCACCCAATTTAAACTTGAAATATCTAAATAGTATACTCTATTATTAATTATTAATCGTATTAATTCTGCATCTAATATTTACATAAAAATTTTAAAATCAATTTATATATTTGAATTTTCTAATATAAGAAACGAATGGCTATCAATTTTAATGGAATTTAGAAAAAAATAAACAAATAAAAATTTTAAAAGAAATTTTTGGAAAATAAAATATGATTTATAGTATAATATCAAGATAATATCAAGATGATAGATATATCATATATATTAGGTTTTTTTGGAATATTGTTTTGATATTTTCATAAATGGGTTTAAATAGAATTAATAAAAATAGAAAAGTAAAGAGCTATCAAAAGATGATTTAATACGAGATAAAAAAGAAAATTTAAACAAAATTTATACAAAATTGATTAAGGTACCTTAAGTCTATACCAGTCTATGCCAGAAGGTATAGATGATTATTAAGAATAAGTAAATTTGAAAATTTACTTTATTTAATAAGTTAATTAGTGTTTCATATTTTCTCTCTTTAAATGACAGTGGGGTAAAAAAGATCATCCACCCCCTTTTGTATTGAATGAGGTGTGTGATTCTATCTATCCGATCATAAGATTTAAAGTTTTTAACAAAATTTTCACTGATAACATTTTGTGTTGAAATAAGAAGACTTTGTGGATTAATACTATATTTTTGTGAGTTTAGTAAATTTATGAAATGTATTTGTTTTCAACTGCTTTTAGCTTCAATGGTCCTTTTGCGAATGAGCTGCATTTGTCAAAAGTTGATAGAAAACTACGAATTTTGAATAATGCCCGTATACAAAATTTCATTATTCTAGCTCAAACCGTTTTTGCGTAATCTTGTCTACACACACAGAGAGAAACATTTTTCTCAACCTTATTGAAAATGACTCAGAGACCTTGCGACTAATAGCCGAAGAATTGGGTACTAGCAAAAGACACAGTAAGTAGTGTTTTCTGGTGTCCTGCTTGTGGATTGCAGGCCTGAACGTTGTGACGGCTATTCTGAGAACGATTCCACATCAAGACTTCTCCAACAGTTTTCAAGCGTTATACGAACGTTGTCAGAAGTGTGTTGTGGCAAGTGGAGAGTATTTTGAAGGTTAATAAAGGTATTTACAATTAACATTCTTTTTTTATGTTTTTATCATTCCATTCACCGAACTTTTTAGACACACCTCGTATATTATTTATTTCAATTTTAACAAGATAAAATTTATTTTTTACATTTATAATTCATAAAATTTTAAAAATATTTTTTTGTTTTACTGAAGGTCATCTTAGACGTTGGTTCTAAAAGTAAATGATCATTTTCAAATTGGAATTATAAAATTAAAAAAAAAAAAAATTAAAATTTATAACAATTACTAAAATGATAGTATAATTGGAATTGACGAATTAAATGTTTTTATTTAATTTATTAGGAAATCAATCTATATATTATTTTATTAATAAATAATTAGATTGGTCTCTAGGTAATTAGTATTTATCCATTAATCAAACAGATAAACAAATAGATAGATGTGAGATGAATTTTCACTTCATTATATTTAACGTAAATATAGGCTAAAAACGATTCTTTTAATTAGTTCAGGATTATTCATTTCTCTCTCTCTCTCTCTTTATAGGTATGGAGAGAGTATCTAACTGAATGGCTGCTGCTCTTTTAACTTTGGAAAAGGCTTGAAATTGATTTTACTCCATTAATTCCCATGTTTGTCGATCCTTTTTGGAAAGGCTTTGATTTTGGTTTAGGGGCAGGCCATTCGTCAACAGGATTAATATTAGTATTACTCCCAGTTCAAATGTAACTATTTATGCAAATGAAGGCGTAGCCAACCAAACAGATTGATTTAGATCACGTTTGCTCTCCTTCCACTCTCCTCCTCCCAATTCCACCTACTCACCCCTTTCATCCCACTCATCGTTGATGTTATTCCCATTTGATATTTATTTAATTCCAGTCAATTCGAGGTGTATAGGTGAGTGGATGGTTGCCTTAGGGGTGGGTGGTGGAGTGAAGTTAGTGATTGTGAAGGTCCAATTTTATTCTGTTTTCATAAACAAACTCTCTTGTTCTTGTTTTATTTTCATTATATTAAATTTTATATATTATATCCAGTCAAGTTAAATAATATCAAAATGTATTCAAGATATCATGTTGTCATTTTCAGATTTATAATACAATAAATCCATATAAAACAATTTTCCATTAAATATAATATAAATAACTTTCCTAGTTTAAATTTGTTGTAAGAAAGAAATTTAATAATATGCCAAAACTCGAATATCTAGACAATAAAATAAATATTATAATAATATTCGATTAAAATTTTAATTAATTTGTAATTGAATTATAAATAAAATATGAAATAAAATAAAGTGTAATAATTTTTTTTTTTTTAAATATGGTTTGATTATATAGGGGACTATAAATCGGCTGGAAGTTTATAGGTTATTATTATCAAAAAACTGAAGAAGGTTGTGATCAAGAACCGAAAGGTTGATATTTTTTATGAAAATAAAAAGAAGGGATTTTTATTTTTTCTAACATTTACTCTTGATGATTTTCTTTCGATTCTAGGTAATTGTAATATAAACATTTAAAACGTTGAAATTATCAATTAACGAACGGAATGATCAGTTTATAGTGAAATTTACTCTTTTTTCAAGTTAATCTATCCTATTTGAAAAATTACGGCAGAATTACAAATGAATAGGTAATTTATTGAGTTGAATAAGAGATTCATTCGTTTTTGTGTGAACAGCCAATCAGTATACTTTTATTGGCATGTAATTATATTGGTTGTACTTTACATTGATTAAAAACCTCTACTAAAATCTGTCTTTTATTTTCATTATCATTAGATAGAATCTAAAATAAAAATTAAATCGAAACACAAGAATTTAGTATTAATATTCAATTATACTATATATTTTGTTGTTGTTGTTTTTTGTTTATTTATCTATTCATTTTATTTATTTTTTTCTTTTTGAATGACAGTTTCAATCGTCAAAACAATTTACTTTCATTTCAGATGGTTGAAAAATATGTGTAACATACTTCTATTTTACTTATTTTCCTATTCGTTTTCTTCTGTTGGCTGTAAAGTATGCATGCATGTGATAGGAAAGACGATGTGGACGTTTATCAAGACAAACAGTAAATGGTAAGTGAAATAAAATAACAGAAAAAAATGGAGGCACACAGAATGGGATGTCAATGGTGTCAAGAGAATTGAGAAAATTCAATTTAAATTCAAATACATATCAACCGCCATTCAACCCTTTTACCAATTTCATCACCCATCGTTACCAAACGTCTTACTACGACAAGTTAGTTTAGCGATCGTGAGAGTTTAGTTTAGTGGAAAATATTTTTATTTATTCCCCCATAATACTGTTTTATTGATCAATTTTTTTTTTTGAAAAGAATTGAAAATAAAACGTATAAATTTTCAGTGATATTTTTGAAAATTTATTTATAAGAGTATTTTAAATTTATATTATTTAATAAAATTCTTTTTTTAGGGGAAAATCTTTGTAAAGTGATTTTTTTTTAAAAAAAAAGATTGTTTTTTTAAAGCATAATAAAATCTCTCTGGATCGTCTCATTGTCGCCAAGAATAAATTGTGCTGATGAATGTTTAATTGATACGATGTCGATGCAATCAATTTCTATCAGTTGGGTTATTAGCTTAGGACTTGGCCCCTATTTTAAAGGGCAATATCTTTAAGTGAATAGTAAACTAAGCAGCATGGTGTTCTTGATAATTTAACACTCCACCCACTTTGCTTGAGGTTTAAGTCCACTTATTAAGTTTCCTCTGTGGTTTGGTAGGGCAGTAAGGGTAGGAGGATGTGTGTGAATGGTACGAAAAGCAAGAGAAGTTGGTTGAATCAACCGACAAAATCGTAAAAGAGAGCAATGGGCTACATTAATTTGTGCCTCTGATTTACGGGAGTTTCAGCCTCCTGTCTACGAGTTTAATAGTTTACTCCCCTCCACCAAACCTCGCAACCATAAGAGAGAATATATACCGCTAACATTGAGCATAAAAAGGGTAAATAAAAATCATAAAAATAATGAAAGAATATTTAAAGTAGATTTAATGGTCATCCGATCTTTTATGGTCTATTATGAAAAATTAGTATAAATACGTTTTTAGCAAATAAAAAAAAAAAATTAAAAAATTTAATCTATCTATAAACTTACATATTGTAATTATTTTTATAAAAAGCAACTCTTTGATGAAAATGACAAAAATTCACCTAGTTTTAATGTATTTTGATATTCCATTAATTTAATGAATAAGACTTGATATGCATTATCTATATACAAATATTTCCTCTTTATATAAATATTTTTTTTTTTTTATAATTCAATTATTCGACATCAATATTGTTCATTTAAACAGTAAAATAACATTATATATTTATGATACTCGTGCTTTCATCCCTTAAATTAAAAATAAAAAAAAAATCCACCCTTGGTTGTCATATAAATTAATTGATTTCGTGAAAATATATTAGACAAGAACATGCACCAAACAAAAACAAAAAGGTCTTCCTATAAGAGAAAATGAAATGAACATAGCAAAAGCAGGCCGACATACAAAAACAAAATTAATCATAATAATAAAAAAAAAAATCTTTGATTTATATTATATTTAAATAATTATAGAAATTAATAATTAAATGATATTAAATCGGTGACAGATAAAAAATAATAATAAACAATATTTAATTAAAAGGGAAAGATTTTTTGAAATATTTTCTGTTTGTTTTTATCAAATTTTTAATTATTAATTTTTATTTAATTTATTATAAATATTTCTTTTTTATTTCAATGTATGTATTTTTAGCAAATTGGATGAGTGCATGTGTGAGTGTTTGAGTGATGTATTAGTGTATTCTGTTTTTTTTTTTTTTTTTTTTTTTTTTTGCTGAGTATGCTTTCCAGAGACCCATGGGGCGGTAGACAACCCGAGGGAGTTTTCGTGTGCGTTCAGCAAACAGAAAAGCCTCGATTAATTTGCTAACTTGCATGTTTTTTTTTCTTTTTATTTATTGTATTATACCATCTAATGCATATAAGTATTTGCTAATCTTAAAACGCTTTTTTTTCTTAAATAAATAAATATTTTTATTAAATTGTAAAAAGATAATTTTCTACACTAAAAATTAAAATATATTATAAAGAATAGATAAGGGGATTAGAAAATGAACTGTGACTAAATCATTAAAATCCGTTTAAGCTGATTCCCATGATAACATTATGTTTATTAAATTAAATTAAAAAATAAAAATATATAAAAAAAATTAATTAAGAAAATATAGAATTTAATCTACTGATTGAATTAAATCAATGAAAAATTACGTTTAGATATTTAACAAGAAAATATTTATCACTCCGGCGGTACTCGAAGGCGGTCTGAGCACCTATTATCTTACAAATATAAGGTGGTTAAAAATTCTTGAGACTAAACTAAAGTTATAATATCAACTTTTAGACATAAATTAAAAACAGATTTATTTACAAATAATGATCGAAAATAGAAAATTTGTCAGAATAATCAATTAGAATTAATTATGAATTCTATTCAAACATCAAAGAATCTTTGATATTCATGTATCTATCTATATATATGTTTTACGATTTTGTAAAATATTAAAGAGAAATATAAGAATGATTTAAAAAAAATGTATTTTTTTATACATACTAGAGATTGAACTAAAAGATTAATACTAAATTTATTATAATAAATACGAGTAGTTTAGTATATTAACATTATGATAGACTTGAATAATCTTTTTTTTTATTATTGCATCATCGCTTTGGACTAAAACTAACGATCGTAAAAAGGGAATGTTGAGCATATCCCTGAAATTATTGAGCGGTTTATCTCGTAAATTTTTATACGACTAATATACACTCATCCTTAAAATAATTATTATTTATATTTTATGTGTTAATAAAAAAATAATTAATTACAAATCATATGCAGATTGAGTTTGATATTACTTCATTAAGTGTACTAAACTTATTCTAGCTTTTTAATTCACTTTAATTTATGTGGATGTTACTATTATATGGTATAGACTGAATTTATATCAGTTATAATAAGTTGTAAGTTATAATATTGATTATTTTATTTTTCGTTTTTTTTTTAATTTTTTTTTATTTATAATCCCATTAAATTTAAAGGAGAATCTATGAATATTCAATTTATTTGTTAATATATTAAAAATATACACCTTTAATTTAACTTATGAATAAATAAATTTAAAAAAACAATAATACATTATTATTCAATTATATGAATTAACATTCTAGTAATCTTAGAATTACAATTATACTTATTCACAAAATAAATTGTTTTTTGTTCTTATTCCTAATGTTTTGTTTTCTATGGCACCTCACTTATCATTGAATAATGGATTGATAATGGGTGTTATACGCTTAAAAACAACTTCATTTTCTTTTGAATAATTTATTATAATGTCTTACATATAGTAGTCAAAAACAAATATTTTATTTAAAGATTATTTTTTTAAAAAATAAGTTTTTTGAAAATATGAAATAATGTAATAAATTTTAGAAAAATAATGTTTACTTAAAAAAAATTAATAAAATTCGGTGCAAACTAAAATGATATCTTTTTATCAAATTTTTAATTTATCTTAAAGACATTATTTAATTTAACAAGTGAATAAAATAATTAAGTTTTTTATCATTTTTTCTAAAGCGGTGGTGGGGGATTTATTGAATATTATTATATTCTTATTTATTTTGGTAATAAACCAACGAATTAATGTTCCATGTTCTGTATGTGATGGTTGGGTGTGTACAGACGAGAGAGGGAGAGAGAGAGAGAGAGAGAAAGGTGGGGGAGGGGGAGGAGTTTAGCTTTCAAGTTCCATCCTTTACTCACAAGCAAAAACTTTGCATGCATCTAACGGTGTCCTAAGGGAATCCTCCTAGATCTTATTTTGTCGGCTCATTTTTTCCCTCACTCTCTCCTTTCCTCTTAGTTGCCTCCCTAACTCAGTCGTTGCCCGAAGATGAAAGGGTGGTTTTTACAAAATAAAAAAAAAAATAAAAAAATAAAAATTGTGCGTTAAGCATATGCGATAAAGTAGGTAGGTACGTGTTTGAAATAACATAGATTTAAAAAGAGTTTGATGAATCCAACTGATAATAATAAATCAAAGTAGTTACTTCAACTAAAAGGAGAATTTAGTTGAAAGAAAACACCTATTATTGAACAAAAATATATATAAAAAAAATCAATATTTATTTCAAAGAGAGGTAGAATTCATTATGTAAAGGGTATACCTATGTGTAATAAATGGGTTATCTAAAAAAAGAAAATAAATAAGAATTTTTAAATTTAACCTTCATTTATTCTCTTGTGGAAAAATTCGATGAATTATAAATAACACGAAATCAGCTTATTAAAAAATAATTTCATTAATTCTGACCCGAGAATTCAAATTTTATGAGAAAGGTTAATATTCTATAAAAACTCATATTATGAGCATTTCCATAAACTTTGATAACATTAATATATTATAATAACCCACTTCAGCATTTGTCATAAATTAAATTCAATATCAACAACCATTTTGATTGACAGATTTGATTTAAACGGTAAACATATAAATTTAAAAAAACAACAACATTCATATAATTATGAACCAAAAGAGTTGATGTTAAAACTGAAATGTTTCCCCGAAACTTTCTAAATAGCCGTGATAAAATATTTCAATATTTAATTTATTGATTTATTGAATTTAATAAAAATTACTAATTTGAATCTCGATTATATTACAAATTTATATATGTAATCGAATATTGTTTTTTTATACATCTTTTTAAATTAAAAAAAAGGTAAGAATTTAGGGGGAAGGAGGAAAAAAATGAATATATAAAATAAGTAATAAATAAAATCCTATTGACTGGAAAAGAGAAAAGTTCAAAAATAACGGATGCGAGTGACCTTTTAGCGAACTAAATAGCAAATGTGACCGAGGGAGCGAACGCCAAATAGACTTGTAACGGTTAAATGTTACTCGTCTACCAAGCGGGCCATTATTTTTTAGATGCACATCTTTTTATATCGTGCCGTTTTGCTTTTTCCACTAAAATATAAAAAAAAAACACACAACCATGTAATCTACTTGGTTAACATGAAGTATTAAAAAAAAAAAAACACGAAGATCCCAAAAACAGAAATGGAAACGAATTTTATTTTTTTTTAATGTTGCAATCATTTCTATCAAATCATATCATTATATCTTATCATATTTATTAAAAAAATTGCTAATAAAATAAATTTAAAAAAAAAATTAAATTTATAATACTTAAAAAAATTTAAGCAATAGTAGCCTCATTTTTTATATTTACAAAATAATTTTTAAAATTTAAATTATTACATTTTAAAAATGTAATAATAAAAGTTTTTTTGTTTATTTTTTTTTAAAAACAAAAGACAAAATTTCTATTCATATTATATTACAAATATATCCATTAGATATCTAAATAAAATCCAGGAATATTTTTGAGGAGTTGACTTACTTTACTTTATGGGAGCGCCTGTGAAATTTTGGTTATGCAACACACCATAGCATTAAAAAAAAATAACCTTAATAATGTTATAAGAATTAAATTTAAAAATATTATAGATATATAATTAGAGAGTATAGACTATGACTAGATGTAAGAGGGTTTGAGTGACTATTAAAATAATGAAAGAATAATAAAATTTGGAATGTCCTAATTTAATTGATTTATTTTAATTTCAAAATAACTATAATTTAATTGGTTTCTCTTAAGTATACAATACGATTTTTTTTTATCTTTCGATATTTATCTATAACTTTTTAATTATTGGAGTTTTAAAAATAATTTAGTCTATATATATGTAATAGCTGAAAGAAACTAATTCAAAAATTAATGTTTTGAAATTAAATAAATATATATTTTCTATATACTTCTTAGAGATTAAATATTATACTATTAAATTCATTTTATAATTATTCCAAAATCCATATAACACACTAAAATAACATAGAATATTTAAATAATTAAATAGTAAAAGGAGAATAAATTAATTAATTAATTAATTATATTATCAATCTGCAATGGATTTTCTTTTCCTACCATTGACTATTAAATAAAAGTTTCCCTTGCATAAGTCTGTTTATATATTTTCCTTGTGGCGTAATAAAACACGGAGATGATGTCATCCATCACAAGGAGTTGCTTAATTACTGCCGTTTGGTCGATGCTAATCGTAGGTTTTAATTACGGCTTGAGATGCCATCAATGTTTAGTATATATATAAAGAGAAAGAAGGGTGTAAAGGTTCTACGCGAGAGGCCTATTGTATGCATGTCGCCATGTTTGCTACCAACCGTTTGTTGTGTGTGATTAACTGACCGCCATTTCGACGGGACCCTCATAAATCCTATCTGTTTTATATATATATATATAAAGGAAGGGTGATATTAGAAATGAGGAGAGAAAAGTCTGTTTTTTCACTCAGTTTACCATTTGAACATGAAAGGAAGGGTTGATGTAGAAAATATGGGGTGGAATATTAAAAAAAAATACAAAGAAAAACAACTAGAATCTGATTAAATAGCACAGATTGAAAACAATCACATCTAGGCTATTTTATTTATATGCAAGCTGTCCAAGCCCTTACGCGTGAAAAATACAGAGCCCCACGTCTCCTTTAATCTCCAGTATATTAAAATCTTAATTTTTAATTAATTTATAATTAATACTTTCTTACGTCTAATTATATAAAATATAGTTGGAAAAAGTCCTTACATTTCCATTATAAATTTAATTTCTGAGAACTATTAATGATTTATAAAGAAAAGCAAGAAAAGATTTGATTATAATTTATTAATTAGAAAACTAACTCACACACACACACAGTAAAAAATTATAAATTCAAGACTCAGTCCATTTCAATTATTCGCCCTCTTAAAATTTTAAATTTTAAAATGAATTAAATGAATTAGATATGTAAAATTTTTAAATTTTAGTCAATTTACAAACAATATGTTATTTTTTTTTCAAAATTCAATTAAGTAATAAGTAAACCATATTTCGACTTTTTTAAACTTATTCACCAAATAATAATATTAACATTTTCTTAACTTCAATTCTTTCCTAGAACTCAGGCTGTACCGTCTCCAAAAATTAATTCTTTTCAAAAATATCTGATTAAAAACGAAAAAATATAGTTAAATAAAATTCCAATATTACTAGACATACATTTTTCATCAACTTTTTAGAATATCACATTTACAATGAAATTGGATACTATCTTTAATTATTAATAAATATTATATTATATTATATTTAACCCCAATAAGTTCCATAAACCCAATTTTTTTTTATTTATCTTTATTCTTTTTGAATAATAAAAAATTAAAATTTCATTTATATATAGCAAAAATAATAGTAGTAAATATAGTATATAATTTCCATAAATATTACATACATAAGTTTAATTTTTTAACAAATTATTTGCTTAACTGATATCAATTCAGAAATGTGTTTGTACCATTGAAGAACGGGTCATCTCTCAATATGTAGAATAGTAATAAAATCATTCTGATGTTAATCATAATCTATACAATACTCCGTTTTTCTTAATATACTTATTAGGATGCTATATTTAGATTCATGGAGGGTGATTAGATAACATTAGACATCATCATACCTATCAACCAGCAATCCTGTTAAACAAACAACTTTTGATAAATGACAGTCAGAGTGAACGACATGAATTTATTTATGTAAATTCTAATAGAGAAAATTTTATTGAATACTTTGAATTCATTTGTATATAAACCAATTTACTATAAATAAATATAATTTCTTTGGAATTGAATTCAATATACATATATATATATATATCTTACGGATATAATTACATATATTAATGAACAATTATTTTCGAGTTTTTGTGAGATTTGAGTCTCAACGTTTTTTGGCGGAAATTTTCAAGAGGGTTTTTGTTATTCTCGGTCTTAGTCTGTTTGATCAAGAGTCAATCTTGGTTTTTAAGTAGAATATCTTTGACTTTCGGCGTTCTGAAGCATTATTCGTACTTGGACTGGCACTGTCACATGTCTGGCTCGTACCACAGCGCAAATGACAATAATACAGAAAAAACTCTTATAATAAAAACTTTCACTATATATATATGAATACATTTAAGTTTCCGTGAAAATATTGATCATGAAAACTTTATTTCGGATTGTTTTCACGAAGTTTAAAGATATTTGGACAAAATTGTTCCATTGCCCATTTTAACGTCATTTTCAAAAGAGGTGTCCATTGAGTCTATGTCTATGTGTATAATGTTTTTCTAGAGTGAATGTGTAATGCAAATTTTAACTATATATTTATTTTAGGTCTTTTGAATCACTTACCTAACTGAAAGACATTAAAATGGCAAATAAAAATTTATATAAAGTCTAATAACAAATAATTTTAAAATATTTAGAAATATGTTTTAACAAATTCAAAAATAAATTGTTTGAAAAATCTTTCGCCAAAAAGCCTGTGAATGGTTAATTCAACAATCTATTTTTTTCTTTTTATTTTTTGAAATAATATTTATCTTATCTTGATTTTAATAGATTATCTTGTTGGATTAACTGAGAATGATGAGCGTATAGCAGGAAAAAAATTTTTTTTTTTGTTTTTTTATAGAATCACTAATTTAATTCAATATAATGGATTTCTTAAGAATTTAGTTAAGATTTAATGAAACTTGAAGAAGTTAAGATTAGCTGACGAAAGAGATAGAAGGAGTGAAAGAGGTGGAGGAGGGAGAGGATGCGAGTAAGAAAGTGAACTAGTGACTGAGTGACTTTAAGAGAAGAGGTAATTTGCTTGACAGAAGTGATCTAGGAGGTTCATGAAGCAACGAAAGGGACGGTGTAGGTGGCAGTGGTAAGAGGGTGAATGTTCGGAATAAGGAGGGGCTGTGGGTGAAATGGTTGCAAGTGACGAACCCTTCATTCCCTTTACCAACACAGGCACTAAAATTTAATTAAATGTCTCTTGGCTAGTCTAGTCTTCATCTTTTACCAGGACTCAAAAAGAAAAACGTTAAAAAAATCAGGAAGCTTCATCTGATACAGTCCTTTAATTTAATTAAAACCCATCTTTCTAGACTGTACCCCCACCAGCAACCTAATAAAGCCACCTACATGGAACATCCCAACTTGATTTCCTAGAATCCAAAATTTCAATCTATTTAATGAACTTTGTCTATTTTTCTATTATTTAATATTTAATTCATTTAAAAAATACAAGATAAAAAAATATAAGAGAATTACATGGTACAACACAATTTTTTTTTGAAATTAATAACTATTCTCCCGCTTGATAATAAAATGTTTTTTTAAATAAATAATAAAAATAATTTCTTTAAAAACAAGAATGTCTAAAAATGTTTGAAAGATCCCATCATTAATTATACATAAAAATTATAATAATGTTATTAAGAGATTTAACGAGTTTCACTTGTATACATATTTAATAATAAATAATAATATTGTAAACTACAATTTAACTGGGAAATACATAACTTCATAAATAAAATAATTTTTAATTAAAACCGTGTTACACATTCAACACCTGAATTCTGAAATAATTATAATATAATTAATTATCTTTAAACATTAATTTAATAATATATGTATTTTTTTTTTAATGAAAAAAATCGATATATATGTATAAAATACATATAAGAGGTTCATGAAAGGGGATCAAAACGTCGGCGTATTGATAGAAAAATAAGTTAGGCAGTTTTATGTCTAGACTTTCCAGCTGGTTGGTCTCTGACTTCTTTGTCATAATTATAAAAGGGATTTTTATTTAAAGACCAGATTAATTGTAAATATTATGTATTAAATTAAAATAATAATTATACAACTTTTCGATTGCTTATTTTGTAATCATACGCAAGTACTGTGCGCTTTCTCTGACTTGGTTAGTTCTCTTGAGAGCAAGCACACAGTACTTGAGAACAGTTGCAGAATAAGCAATCGAAACATTGTACAATTATTATTTTAATTTAATAAATAATATTTACAAATAATGTGATCTTTAAATAAGCATCACTGAGTATATAATTTAAAATTTCTGAGTAAAGATAAATAAAGGCCCTTTACAACTGATTATGGTACAACAGTGGCGCAACCAGGATACGATCCTGGGGGGGGGGGGGGTTTGACTAGCTGCTCCACCTTCCTATGGCGCCTTTCCCCCCCCCCCCCGGGCTCTCAAAGACAAATTTTCATTAAGATTTTTTTTTTATATTAAATATTTAAAAAAGTTTTGTAAATGAAACACTGATTTTACAAAATCTGGCAAAAAAATTTAATTTTGAATTTTATTTACTCGTATTCACAGTTTTAGAAAGAAAATATTTTTTCCAGCTATAAGTAAATCATTTTAGCTTTCCTCATGAAATAAGGATAGCTTATACGATGATCGGAAAATTTTGAAAATTTTTGCTCCGAGATTCTTCGAGATTTCCACTTTTCAGACGGTTCTGAATCCAAAATTTCAAAAAAAAAATTTTTGAACCGGCTCGTTACCGAGATTACGTCTAAACAAAATGAGATATTGTCTTGAAATTTAATATTTAGATGTTTTTTTTGGGAATGATGGGCGGGGATTGAATTATTTTTGGACAAGATCGGACCATAAGTAAGGGTAGTTTAAAGAGGTGACAAAGCACATTTTATTGATTTTCTCAATAAATACCGATTTTTATGAGAATTATCATACTATTGTATTAAATTTATAGGGAATCGAATTTACTAAAAGTTTCATTATATTCATTTTTACCTAAACTTAATAATAAAGGAGTTATTTATAAAAAAACTACTTTAAGATTTCGAAAGCTTTTCGTCCGCCCGTAGTGGCAGGATATTTTGAAAGAAATCATGTAAAAATC
Source organism: Labia minor (assembly GCA_963082975.1). Lineage (NCBI taxonomy): Eukaryota > Metazoa > Arthropoda > Insecta > Dermaptera > Spongiphoridae > Labia > Labia minor. The sequence continues at coordinate 46,820,362 of OY720344.1, forward strand.
CCTAAGAAAAAATCCCTAAATGCAAAAATCACTAAAAGAATAAATCCCTAAATAAAAAATTTCCCTAATTTTTTTTTACTTATTTAATAATGAATAGCCGAAGAGACTTGAATGAGGTAGTTATACATCATGCTTGGTGTCATCACATCTGTTCCATCTGGTTTTTTAGCGTCCCATTTTTCATGGTTTGCCTTCATTATGGTCAGAAGCTCATCATGCAAGTCGCGGAATCGTTTCCTTGGTGGATCAGGCTTCTTACCACGAACATCACGACATATTTCCAAAGAGATAAGGTTATGCTCAATATGGATTTGCTTAATCAGGTACTGATGTCTTATAACCTCCTAAGCGTGAACGAAGAGCATTGTTGTAACCTTCCAATGCATTGTTTGTTCGAGGCAAACCCATCAAAATGGCATCGTAGATGTTCCATTGTTCCAATGTCGAATTCGGGGTCATAAAAGCCAGTCAAAAATTGTTCACCTAGCCAAGTGCGCTCGAAATAAGAAAAATGATCACGAAGTTTTGCCCTGTTGGTCGTCCAGCTAATGCTTGGTAGGCTACAATGACTTTTGATGGTGGTACCAAAACCAAAGCTGCAAGAGTTCGTAAATGAGTGGAGTTGTCATGATTATCAATATCATTATAGAGCTTCAAAACTTCTCTCTGGCATTGACTTGATTATATAAATGCATTGAGCAAAATGAAAAAGACAATCTGATGCTAGTAAATTTCATAAATTGCGTTGTATATTCCCTGGTGAAATATTCGGTGCAAATAGTGTATTTTGTATCATTAAGCTATTAAAACGTATGCTAATAAACGAAATTTGAGTAAATTCCCTTTATTTTACATACGAATTTGACACCCCTATTTTTTTGGGAAAATCACGTGTGTGGGCCCTATGTATGTATTTTTTTGACCTATTTTTCCCTACTTTCGGTCCAGGCCCGATTACCTCCTTGGGAGGTCGTGTCTCAGGCAACTGGGTGTCATGCTCACCTTGTGATTTAATTTTCAGAGTCACAATTAAAATTAATACAAAAATGAAAAAATTTGTTTTTTAGTGATTTTTTCTTTTAGGGATTTTTTCAGTCAGCGATATTTTTATTTAGGGATTTTCGGTTTTAAGGATTTTTGACTTTTATGGATTTTTTCCTTTAGGGATTTTTACCCGTTTCCATTTTAAAAAAATTAGTCTTGGCTTCATAATTTTTATCAAATTAGCAATTAATGTATTATTAATAAAAAATATTTAGAATTTTGTAATATTTTTATTTATTTTATATTTAAATAATAGTCAAATTGAAAAATTTCACAATCATCTAGTAATCTTATATTAAGTCTTGTTTTTTATGATTTAGGAGAAATAATAAAATATTTTTTTATTTCTTATATTTAATTCTATACGAAAAAATAAGCAATTTTTATTTTTGTTAAAATTTTTTTAAAATAAAATAAACTTACTTATTATACACTAAGTTATACTTTAAGATTATTTTTTGTTCTTTTCTATTTGTAATATAGTACATAATATACAGCAATTTATATTTTTTTTCTCTCCTGGGGAGGGGGGGTTTAACCCCCAAACCCCCCCCTGGTTGCGCCACTGTGGTACAATATTCTTATGATTACAACTTCTAATCATTCATTTGATCTCACCGTTTTGCCCTCCCCTCCCCTTAGGTGCCATTTTCAAGAGAATTTTGGGATTCTGGATCTTAGTCTGTGTGACCAAGACTCATATTATTAGTTGTTTAAATAAATGGGTATATATATAAATATATATAAACATAAACAAACAAATATATATTAGTTAAATTTATTAGTAGAATATATAGAAAATATTTTTTTTGTGGGGAGGGGGCAAGTTAACAATGCAAAACAAAATTCAAAGCCTCTCAACCTTTTCAAATCCGTATAATTAATATATCTATGCTTTCATTTATTAAAGACATTTTTTTTTCTAAATTCAACCTGATAATTAAATCTTGTACCAACTAACACCAAATGTTATCAATTACATTATAAATTCAATGTAAATGATATACTTACTTGGGATTTGGAAAGTAGCTTCATTATAATTTTGTTGTTGTATTTGTCGTCTACAAATCATTAAAAGGTGAAATTGATACCTAGTAGTACCAACCCCCATTTTCTCTCCTTCTCTCTCTCTCTCTCTTTCTCTGTTCATTCTGGGTTTTATAATTAAAATCCAGTCGCCTCTTAATAACCATAAAACACACCCTCTCTCTTTGATTTATGCCTAACCCGCTCATTATTTATTAAGTAAGAGTGGTTAAGGATGAGTAGCGGCTTGTGGATGAGTCGGAAATTTACCAACCGCTTTTCTTCTTACCTTCCAAGAAAGTAAGAAAAAAACGAACTTCGCTTCTTTATATCTAATGTGAAAGAGACCATTTTTATCAATTATACCTCTTCTCAAATAGAAAGAGAGAGAGAGAGAGAGAGAATAAGTGAGAGGGAAAATAAATTTCATTTTCGTCAGACATGATGAGTTATTTGTAATCGGAATGGTTGCAAGGGTTGGAATATAGAAGAAGAGGGGAGAGGTGTTTTTGAGATGGAAACATTTTCTTTTCAAACCAATCTAATTGCTTCTGATAAGGGTAACCAAAAGTGTTTATGATTAATCTTTACATAAAAATATTTTAATTTTTCATCCTATAAAATATAAAAGATTTATTAAGTTAAATTCTTAACTTTCTTTTAGAGTATTTTTACAAATAATTAAACATTCCTTCATGAAATATAGCTGGAGTGTCTCCACTCGACTATCTCGAAATTTGAATTGGATTAAATAACATAATATATTATATTTAAATTAAATTTAATTAATTATAAATTATAAATTAAAATTAATAATTAATATTTATTAAACCAGCGCATGTTTGGCTCTTTGTTGATGGCACCACGTCACGTGTTGACGCGTGAGATTTGTAGTGTTAAAAAATTAATTTTGGTACTTTCAGCGATTCAATCAAGCTGAAATTCTATATATAGCAGTTTTATACAATTTTTAATCATGTGAAAAACTATAAAACATATATCTTTATTTTTACGGTCACTTTAGAGGAAAAAAAATCAAAACGTTGTAGGTAATGACCCTCTTCCGATTGAGCTACATTTCTCAAAAGAAGATAGAAAACTACGAATTTTGAATAATGCCCATGTACCAAATTTCATGATTATAGCTCAAACCGTTTTTGCATAATCTAGTCTACATACACACATACACACACACACAGAGAGACATTTTTCTCAACCTTAGTCAAAATGATTCAGGACCTTCAAAACGTATAAAAACACCAAAATCTCAACATCGAAAATTTTCTTGATCGCAATACTATCTCTGGCGAGAGAGTAAATAGAAAAAATACTTCTTTATAAGCACTAACAAGTAATCTTTACTCATACAATACGAAATTAAAATTTAATTAATCTTAAAAATAATAAATTAGTTAATTTACTATATATTAATTCACTTTTATCTCTTTTATTTAACTACAATTTACTTACAATTAATTCCAAATTTTACATACGCTTTAACTTTTAAAACTATTATGAATTTCTTCATAACCTCAATCTTAATATAATTTTATATTTTATCTTTCTTTTCAATACTTTGACAGCTTTCTTTTAATGTATTTATTATTTGAATTAATTTTTTAATTTAACTAAAAATTATATTTAAACATTTTTTTTTTTTTATATAAAGTTTAAAGTTAAAATTTTATTTTTCAAATAAGCTTAAAATTTATTAATGATTGATTGATTATTGATTTTTAATTTTATAAACACAGATTTTGTGGGTTACTATTATTTAAGTATTCTTGTAATTATATTGATTTTTGCTTGCTGAGTTTTCTAAAATTTTGCTACATTATACATTTTATTTAATGGCCCAAAATAAAAGAGATGCAAGAACTAAATGGAAGATAAAAAAAAAAGAAATTATCAAAGTGCTTTACGATTTTATCTGATGATGTTAAAACTTCGTCAAATCGCTGGATGAAACATTTTAAAATAATCTTATTTCTCTCTGAACCAGAAAAAAGTTCACTCGACTGGTCGAGAAATCGGCGGTTGGGCAATGTTGCTTTAGAGAGTGTTCAAGTTAGACTAATCAACAAGGAGGATCTCTATTCAATCATTCCCTTTCAACGTAAAAGATTTTTTTTCTTTCATCATCTCTTAGAATGTATTTAAAAAGAAACGAAAAAGAAATTTCATTATACTAGTTTTATACATAGATGGGCTGCTTTTGTTTTTATTTAAGGTTTAGGTACACATTCATCATTAATGTCATAATTAAGAAACGTTAAATGTTGGAAAGGAATTTTCTTTTCATCACTTATATAGCATATATCTACTAAATGATTAATATTTTAATTTATTTGAATAGAAGAAATTAAAATTTTTAATTTCATCTTTCAATGGAAATATGTACAATTTTTAAGACGGACTCAGTCAGTTACATATACAAGTGTTATTAACAGCTACTGTCCTAATTGCGTTACAATTAAAATCTATAGATATTTTAATTTATGCTTCCTAGAATAAGAATATCATAAAACTTTTCTGTAACATTCCAAAAAGATGTATTATTAATGAATTGGTCCCACATGAAACCCCACATGAAAACAACCCGGAATTAACATTTCCACACTTTCATTGTAACCTAATTGATTAAATAATGATAATTAAATAATATATACAAATTTGAATAGAATTGAAACACTTGAAGGTTCAGAACAGATTATTTTCTTTAGTTGAATAAATTTTTTTTTTAATTAAAATAGATATAGAAAATAAAATAGAAATAGCTATTTTATGCATGCATTCATTAATCAATAAATTAATTGATTGGATAATAATATAAAATTGAAATAAAGTGGTTTTTGAGTGACCACCAACATAACTACACTGCATCAGCGCTAGTATAAATATAAAGATATATAATAATACAACTTTTTGGGTTCACCACTTTAAAAAAATGGATTGTGATTTAATGAAAGGTTTTGAAATGCTAAAAATAGCTTTATTTACCCAAATTCAAATATAATCATTACAATCTAACAGATTTATTTTTTGTTTTAGATTACTGGAAGATTAAATATGTAGAAAACTTACAATTTGTCTGGAAGAGATTAACTCACCTGAAACAAAAACAAGAAGAAATTTAAAAAAAACTTCTCTATTCATTGTTTTTTAACCGTTTAATTCAGTAAGTAAAAGTAAACAATAAATAATTCTCCCCACCACATACACAAAATACACTAAATACAATCAATAGTAATTATTGAGAACAGGTTTATGTATTTATTCAAATATTATATTTTATATTTGAGTGGCTAGGATAGATGCCAATAAATTGTAGTACATTTCCAACTATGGCCTACCAGCCTGATCAATTTGGCATGCGAAATTTAATGCATTTTTGTTAATATTGATTTTATAATGATTGTAATATAAATAAGTTGACCTGTGGCCAGATCCGAACCGACCGACTGTTTGAAGTAAATTAATTTCCAGCTACAGAAACAATTTCAAATAATTTAAATGTATCTATTAATTCAATAAAAAAACAGATATGGATATAACATAAATATTTTTAATTTTATTTTATTTATAATATATATATATATATATATATATCTAAGACCAGGCTGTGACGTCAAGAATGGCTGGATAACGTCATATAATTTTAATTAAGAAAAAACTAATAAAGATGATTTTTCTCGAGGATAAAAACACCACAAAGTGTATGATTCGTGGTGATATGTAAAAAATCTCCTCATGTGAAATTTGGTGTGAAAATAACCCTTCCCTTCCTATCGTCGATCGCTAATACTACGGATTTGCACCAAAAGTTGATCAATTCATCATACTGATGCATTAAGTAAATATACCAAATATCATCAAAATCCGTTGAGCCGTTGAAGCTGTACACATCTATACGGACGGACGGAGGGACGGACGGAGGGACGGACGGAGGGACGGACAGACATCATGCTAAAATACTTTTTTCTGTTAAGAAAATGCTTGATTCGTGAAGATATGTAAAAATCTCCACATGTGAAATTTGGTGTGAAAATAATACCTCCCTTACTATCGTCGGTCGGTAAAAATTATAAAAAATATTAATAAAACCAATCCTTATTGCATTTTAATCCATTTATTTATTTTAAACCCATTTTAGGTTGATTTTCCATTACTGGATCAAAAAGTGGCCCACTACTTAAACTTTTGATTTTCATTTGACCCACTAATAGAATAAAAAATACGTTTTGAAAAAAATTAAAAAAAAATATTTAAATATAAATTAACTGAATGTTTGTGTTGTAGTGATAATTAAAAATAGTTGTACAATGTGTGTGTTAGCACTTGTTTTGTTGTTATTCTCACTTTTATTACAGAATAATAGTTTTTTTTAATGAAAATTTCTTTTAACATGGTCCACCACTGGTACATTTACCTTATATAAAATAAATTAATAATATATTAACATTTGGCTCAATTGAATTTAATTATATCTTTTTTGTTTTATATTTTTGTTATTTTAATTACTTCTTTATTTCACAAATGAAACTATTTAAACAAAATAACTGATTTGAATTTGTATATAGAATTTCTCCCTCTCTTCGATATTGACAATAATAAGAGAAGGGTCTGGACATCCGCATTTTAGAATACATTGCGCATAAAATTTACCATTTTTTTCAATTAAGAAAATTCGTAATTATATTATTTAGATTTAATTTAAAAAAAATGTGGAAAAAGTTATTTTTAATTGTTTTCTCAATAAAAATTTAGTAGGGATTTAATTTATTAATTTGAATGATTTATCATTGTTTTTAATTTTAATTAAATTTTTTAATACAATTAAAATGAATACTTATAGAAAATATTCGAAAATTAGGCAATTTATTCCAATTTATTATGATATAAAATCATATAATAATTTTCTTAATATATTTTTATTTTTGTTTTTAACCTCATTTAGTACTAACAATATATATATATATATATACAGTATATACTGATATATGTTTTTGAACTTGAAAAATATCCACATGACTTTGAAAGGCGAATCAAACTGTTTAAGTCTCATGAGGAAATTCAATTTATGTATTTTTTATTAATTAAGATAAATTAATAAATAGTATTTAGAAATATTAAAATCAAAATATTTATTTAAGGGTGACTTAATTATTAGATTTTGGAATATATATTAATAGCATACTATATATTTTTTTATATAATAACAATTTTCATTTTTTAAATTGATATTGATTTAAATAGATAAAATTAAAAAACATTAAATCTTAATTTCTATTAAAATATTAAATAAGTTTGACCTAATTTATGAAATAAATTAATATAATTATTTTTAGTATGATTTAAATATTTTAAATGATATTTAATTAATTAAAAACTTATAATAAATTAAATATTTTAATAATCCAGCCAATTGATAAAACATGAACAGTGACTTCGAATTGAAATAGACATCAGATGAATTCTTATTAAATGTTTTATAATGAACATTAATTTATGGTTTATTCAAATTATATAAAAACCCTTAAAAAGTGCTATGCATCAGAATAATCTCGAATAAATATAAAAATACATTATATTATTATTTAGATTATCCAAGTATAAAATATAAAAGATAAATAAAAAAAATTTATTCTTATGTAATATATTGAAAAAAGATTTTTATAAGTTTATATATAACTATATAATTTTATTTATTTGTTATTTATTTAAATTAAAAAATATTTTAAATTAATATTAAATAGAATAAATACATATGGAAGTTATATTATACGTATATAATTAAATGAAAAGAATGAAAAATTATTTTGTGACAGTTTTACAATGATGATTGTGAGGAGGAGTTGAGAGGGTTGTAATTGGTTATCGAGTTATAATAAATGATAATAAACCTCACCCCGAGGTTGAATTTTGACAGGAACAGCGCCGCTCGCCGAGCGCCCTGGCTATGCGTGCGCACTCACACACCAACACCGATAGACTGACTACCACTCGAGCGGCAGGCTAAAAAAAGAGCCCCTGGCATTTAGGCAACCCGCTGCGCTAGTTTCCAAATTTAAAATTTTCATATTTAAAAAGTACCTGGATTATCCAGCTGCCGCTCATAAGTTTAAAAATGTATGCTTTACTAACTGTTTTAATAATATTAATTAATTTTAATAATATTCTTAAATTTGAATTAGTAAATTGATTGAGTATATTGATTTATTATAATTATACTCTCTTCTGGTATTTTTATCTTATAATTAAATAATAATTATTATTTATATATATACAATCTATATATTTATATTTTGAATAAACCATAAATTAATATTTATTATAATACATTTAATAAGAATTCATTTGATGTCTATTTCAATTCGAAGACATTGTTCATGTCATGCTTTATCAATTAGCTGGATTATTAAAATATATAAACTTTATATTAATTTTAATCTTAATTTAAATTATCCAATTTATCATAAAAGCTAATATTTTCAGTCAATTAATGTCATTTTATCATATTTATTAAATTTTTTATATGAATTAAGAAAGTTATACACATTTATTTTAAATATATATCATTTGAAAAAATAAATTATGTTTAAAAAATAAATAGGTTAATTTTCAATTTAAACCACGCGATTAAATGGATAAGAATTGTAAATATATAGAAACAAACTGTAAATATAAAGAATAATTAAAATAAATTATAAATAAGTTGACCTGTGGCCAGATCCGAACCGACCGACTGTTTGAAGTAAATTAATTTCCAGCTACAGAAACAATTTCAAATAATTTAAATGTATCTATTATATTAATTCAATAAAAAAACATATATGGATATAACATAAATATTTTTAATTTTATTTTATTTATAATATATATATATGTAAGACCAGGCTGTGACGTCATGAATGGCTGGATGACGTCATATAATTTTAAATCAGGAAAAAACTAATAAATATGATTTTTCTCGAGGATAAAACCAATACAAAGTGCATGATTCTTGGTGATATATAAAAAAATCTCCTCATGTGAAATTTGGTGTGAAAATAATCCTTCCCTTCCTATCGTCGATCGCTAATACTACCACTTCCGGTTTCCAGAATTGGACCAAAAGTTGATCAATTCATCCCACTGATGCATTAAGTAAATATACCAAATTTCATCAAAATCCGTTGCGCTGTTCAAGCTGTACACATCTATACGGACGGACGGACGGACAGACATCATGCTAAAAATACTTTTTTCTGTTAAGAAAATGCATGATTCGTGGAGATATGTAAAAATCTCCACATGTGAAATTTGGTGTGTAAACAATACCTCCCTTACTATCGTCGGTCGGTAAAAATATAATAATTTTTATTTTAAAATGATCAAATTTAGAATAATTAGGCAGTAAATAATAAATAGCTAATTCAATAGTATTGCCTATTCTATTACTATTATAACAATACCTCCCTTATTATCGTCGGTCGGTAAAAAGTCATAAGGAATATTTCATTTCAATATTTTTTCAGAAAGATAAAGAAACTTGTAATGATTAAAATATATAAGATTATAAATAAATATCCTGGTCCTTAATGTTAAATGAAATGAAAAATGAATTTCTTTAATAAATTTATAAAAGTTCTATTACTATTTATTTCCGCTTTTGTTCTCCATAGAATGTCAAGAAAATTTTCGATTAAATCATTTAATGAAATGATATTTTATTTTATAAATAACGAATATATGTAACTGAAAAATAAAATTTCTAAGAAAAATATATATTTTTATTAAATATTATATGTATAACCTAAATTCTTCCTTTCTTACAAGTGATTAAGCTAAGTTCAAAAAAAGATTACTTTAAATGCAAATTGTTATACTTTCCCATCACTACCTATTTCTCTTTAAGAACAATTTATAAAATTGTAAATATATGTAGGTTATTTTAAATTTAATAATTAAGCAAAGGAAATTGGTTTTATTTTAATTTCAAGTATTATAGACATAGACTAATATAACTAACAAAGTACCAACATAAAGAAGATGATTAATTAAAATACAATTTAAATTAGTAAAGTTTGAAAGAAAATTTTTTGTTCCAATATAAAGAGAATAATCGTACAATCGTAATTTTAAATGTGTGCGCCCTTCTATCCACCTCCTGTCTTTTTCGCATTCTATTTAAAGCGAGGCTGACGCTAAGGACTTTATTTTTTTAAAGATCTTTATATGTATATATATACTAAGCAAGAACTTTGGAGAGAGGCGGTAAGGAAAATGAGAACTTTTTAGAATGAAGAAACGTAGCTCTTTTATTTTATTTAACCTTTTTAGAAACTTTTTATTATTTATTTTGAGGTTCAAAGATTTTTATTAGAAAATTTCTTCATTAAAATGAAGTTTAAGTGGGCCTTTTGGGGTTAATCTTATTGTATATATTAAAGGCCCTTTTATATATTAATATATATATATACATATTCTTATTACGTTCTTTTATGAGGAGATATGTTTTATATATATGTAATATGTAGGTAAGGTGTAGGAATGAATATATTTTAATATAGGAAGAAATTTAAAATTGAATTTTCAATGGAAATATGAATTTTAAATGAGAATTCTCTAAAACGATGGTATATTAAAATAACAGAAGCTATCCATCGTCGAGGAACATTTATAGGTATTGTTGCTTTAATAGATAACCTCTTTCGCATATTAGATTGCATTTTACAATCGTTTATGTATTTAACTTTCACATGAAATATTATTAATTTTGTTCCTAAATTAATTATTATATCGTGATTTTAATTATAATTCATTTTTAGCATGATTTTTTACTAATACATGAGAATTCGAGATTTATTGCATTTTGGATCTAGAAAAAATAATATTTGTAAAAAATAGTAGTTTGAGAAGAATTTTATTGGTTTTCAGTTTTATTATGATTTACTTTAAAATAACTGCAATAGTAAAGTTTTTATCTAAATTGTTTTATTTTAATATATTTTCTTACAAAATAAGTATCAATTAAAGTATCCTTAATTTATCGAAATTAAATATAATTAAAACATCCATCAAGCTATAATTAAAAAAAAATAATGTCTAAATATATAAAATATTTTATAGCTTGGAAGAAAATAAAAAATACATTATTTGTAATTTTAGCATCCTTCGATCCGAATATCTCAATTTATTTAAATATATATATACAAGAAATTTAAACTTTCTAAACTTTTAAATTATTTTTTTTAATATAATAACTGACATTTTTATAGAATATATATTGTATATATATATAAAAGGAAAAAAAAATTAAATTTATAAAATAGTTTATATTTTTGCCATTTAATTAAATATGAGTTAAAATACTTAGGAAAACTTAGATTATTAAATAAACTGTTATTTATTATATTTTAATAGGATAAAGTAGAATATAACTAAGGGTTTATTTTGCCAAGATAATTTGTAAATTATTAATATTTTATTTAATTTTTTATTTTTGTAAATATTAATTAATAAAAAACGTTTCTAATTTAATAATCGGATATATAGAATGACAACCTCTAATGGTTTCAGTGATATTAAATTGTATTTAGTATCACTCAATGTCAATAGGCTTTCAAAATCTATGAGAGGAGAAGGACATATTGGTTGGAAGTTGGACTAGGATAATTCCCTTTCCTCCCACTCCCCACCCCCTTATGCCCTCAAATCCTTCTAAGAGCTAATCAACCTCTATATGTATGTAATGTATGTCATGTACTAAAGGGCATATAAGCCCTTTGCAAGTCACCAGCTCGATTAAACTGAATTAGTATACCAATTATGTTCTTCAAGCAGACTGATATCATATACATAATGGACTCAAGTACTTTGATCCAATTACACGAATACTAGTAATACTATTAATAATATTAATTTAATATCTGATTTCGAATAAATATAATAATTCCAAAATAGAAGATAGATTTTTTCACGGTTTAATTAGCTTTAGTTATATATCTAAACTGGATTTTTTTAAATATTGATCATGATCATATTGTATATTATTGTATATATTAACTAATATTGTATAACAATATCATTTTTATGTTATAATATATATTATATTAGTATATTATCATTACCAATTAAAATTAACAAATAGAAACTAGATTTTAACTACATACATCATACGTCATTGTATATTAACAATTGACTTAAATATTTCTTCCGTTAAAGTAGGTTTAAATTTTATTTCATGAATTAAATAAAAAAATCAAAATAGTTAACTATTGTAGTTTTTTAAATTTGAAAATTTGTTAATATTTGTTCCTAAGTCATAACAATTAATTATATATACCTGTTTTATTATTTTCCTACTTCAGTTCATGATAATTAATCACATATACCTATTTTGTATTAAAAAAAAGATAAATCTCTCATGTGCTTAAAAAACACAACATGAACAATAGTTGCACGAAATCCTACTAGTATCTCGTATCTAACTCTTATACACACTTTAAAAATGTAAAATATTCTATAACAAATAATTTAAGTTTTAATATATCTAATATAATACCTATACACAATTAATCCATATTTGATTATTTCAGAAAATTTGTTTTTGTTGAAATCTACTAAGCACTTTCTCTGTCTTAAACCAACATTAAGAATTAGATCATAGTCGAAAATATACATGTCTAATTGAATATGATAAAAAGAATATAACTATAATAATAAATATAATATAATAAAAGGTAAACCCGAGTGATATGTTTTTTCCCAAATCACAAAAGTTAATACTTATTATTACATGATTATTGGTGTTAATGGTACCTAAGACTATTAGGTATTCATAGCAAAAATTACAGTTTTATTCTTTAAATAAGAACTACTAAAATTTAAAAAAATAAACTCTTCGGCAATATCCCTAACATATATACAATAAATATATAAAATAAATAAAACAATTTAAGGAAATAAATTAATATTTTTGTTTAATTAATTAAATAAACCCACCATTAAGAAACTGATATTTAAATTCAAAAAAACATTTAAATCCAAATAATTTACAAATAAACCTTTTTTTAAAGTACAATAAGATTTATATTCATTCCATCATAACATTTTAATATCGCTAGTCATTGCTATGATAGATAAAATTAGAAAATGAATAAAGAAGTTGAAGGGTGAAATGAATAAAGTAAAATATATGCATGAACCAAAAAGGAATGGTAGAGAGGTTCTGGTGGTTAAGACTTGAACCGCTCTTATAGTCCCTCCCTATTGCCACTAAGATTCAATCTCACAAATGTTAGTCACTTGGGAGACGTAAAGAAAATGCGTTTATTCGCTTAGTACCAGTCGTTTATACAAGGATAATCAGAACTGCTAGATATAAACTGAGCAATGTTTAGAAAAGAAGGGAAAAGTTGTCGAAACTTTTTTATACGCTAACAACTTTTAGGGACTTCTTGTTTTATTCTTGTTAATGGCCAATAGATAAAAAAATAACACTATTATATATGAAATTCATAGATAAACAAAGATGTTTTTTTAATTTAAATATCCAAATCAGTGAATTTTAATATTTAGTACACTAACAAGTAGTATATATTTATAGTGAAAATGTACTAAGTCTATTCTTATCCTATACTCCTTGATGTTTTTTTATTAAAATCATGTATAATAAGGTGATCATATTTTGTAAAAACCAAATCAGGACATTTTACCTTTTTTTTAGAAGCAAATTGAAAAAAATTTTGGAAAAAATTCGGAAATGTTCAAAAGCTTAGTCCAGAAAACCTTTTTTTGTTAGAAGCAAATTGAAAAAATTTTGTAAAAAGTACGAAATGTCCTAAATATTTCAAAAAACGGGACAGATATCAAAAAGGACAGTTAGGAGGACATTTACAAAAGAAGGACAGAGCTTACAATGGTTGGTCACCTTATGTATAATAATATTTTGATTCAAGAAAGGATAAAAAAACTTTCCATAGCGTCGGTCGCGCAGCCTGGTGTCAATTATAGGAACTAAAATTTTATAAGGTTGAATGAATTACCATGGTGATCAACTTTTGTAAATAATAATTGTAAAAAATATTTTTTCTGTTCCATGTTTTAAAAGAGATTATTTATTTATTTATTTTTATTTATTTTTTTAAATAACCCGAATGTCTTGCATTAGTTTCATATTATAGTAAATAATATTTAATGTATTTTAGGAGTAGAATTTATTTATAGTTTGTTCTCTCTTTAGAAAAAGAGAATGACTCTCCAATATATTTTTTAAAAAAATCTTTATCTAATATGATAATAAGTAAGATTTATAGTACAGTGCAGTCGCTTGATAACGATTGCAGAAGTAGCAATCGAAACGTTGTGTATATGTTTGTATTTTTTGAATAAATTTACAATAACAAATATCAATATGTGGTTTAATTTACAAAATTCCGTTATAAATAAAAACAACCACCAAAGCTTTAATAATTTAATATTTATAGTACAGATAAAAAAATTATAAATTGTTTTAAAAAATTGATAGAAAAAAAGAGATTATTAATATTTTCAGATAAAACAAAATTAGTCTACTAGCACTATTCGGAATAATATTGTAGTATTATAAAAAGCCAATTTCATTATATATAAATAATTGTATATTTATAATTATATTCCTCATCTATATTCGGTTAAATTTGAGAAATATTTATACAATAAAAATAATCTAATTACATATATTTTTGTGTAGGTATATTAATATAAATAAGATAAAATAAAATTAGAGGTCTATTAATCTAATTTATTTTTTAATAGACTTCCTACTTTGCACATAAATCTTTTTGGCTTTCGCCTTGTCTGTTGATTAAAAATTAGTTTTATATAAAAATATGAAAGAGATTACTTGGTTTTATATTTCTATTACAGAGAATTTTCTTTAATAAGAAAAAAAAATATATAAATTAAGTAAATTAGAAAGTTTTATTTTAAACTTTTACTTTTTAATCTACTTTTAATGCAATTTAAATTGTTTATTTGATTTATATCCCATTTGAGAATCCTTTCTTATTTGATAGGGATTTTCTTAAAAAAAAGAAGGGAATAAAAATATGATTGTTCAATTGAGTTGAGGTGGTAGAGAGTGAATGGGAAAAGGAGAGGGGGACAGAAGAGTGAGAAGAAAGCTAAGAGGAGTGAAGGAAGATTTCATGAATTTAATTCTAAGTTTGTTTGTTATTTTTTGTTTTCTTTTTCTACCCTCAGAAAACAATAAGTGAATAAATGTTGAGTTGAATAAAAATACCCACTTGGGATATCAAACGGAAATGAAGAAGTGGAAAATAGTGAAAAAATAAACATAATATATAAAACAGTGAATATAATTTATCTTTGTTAATAATATTAATAAAGTCATCAAGATCAAAATAATTATCATCAGGGCCGGTTTTAGGCATTTTTCTAGTGTAAGCGAACAACATTCCGGCGTCCCCCCCCTCCTAAAAAACCTAGTAGGTGGTAAGGATTATCTCTCGATACATTAAAAAATACGAGTAAATATAAATGCTTCAAAATGACGAAAAAGTGGGAAATATGAATAAACATAAAGGTTTAATTATCAGCTTGTATTAAACATGCTCACCTTATTTATTGAATGTAGCATTTAAAATTAAAAAAAAAATATTACATATATAAAAATACAGTTAATTAAGTGTGAACAAATAAATAAATACAACAGTCTGTTTTAAAGAAACTATACAATTTATTTACTTGTACAATCAAGATAAACAAAACCTCTACACTTAACACTGGAAAGAGATTTTTCTTGCTTTTATTTTGGTAAATTCGATCAGAATGTAGTCAGTGTCCATTTGGTTTAACAAATCATTCTCAATGGCCATTATTGCCAGTCCACTCAAACGTTCCTGACAAATAGTGAATCTGAGGTAAGTTTTTATTATTTTCAACTTTCAAAAACTTCTTTCACCACTTGCTACTGAAACAGGGAGCGTCAGAAGGATTCTTAAAGCAACAAAGACTTTAGGGAATGTGTCTATGTAATCATTTTTTGTGACAATGCCGCACTTGGAGAACTTCCGGGTGGCAACATTGGAGCAAAGATTTCAAGCTCTTCAAACAGTTCAACTCCATTTATCTTACATTCTTCTCCGTCACTTAGAACATTGTGAAGTTGTATACAGGCGTCTTTAAAAGTCTTCTTGTCCCATGTCTGAAGTTTCTTGATGTCATACAGAAAACTAAAACTCTTGCTGTGGTTTTCCATTAGTTCAAACCTCTCTTTAAATGAGTTGATTGCTGTATTAAGCACCACAAAGAAAAATTTCACTTTGAATGATGCCAGTCCAGCTTCAATCGGTTCATCCTCACTCTTTTAGGAGAATTCTCTCTTTGATTTCCTTGGACAAACTTCGGTTTCTTTTTCGAATTCAGCAGAAACGCATATTTTTTCTGAAAGCTCTGAAGCGTCTATGATAACGCTATTGAGACCTTCATCAGATCTCATATTTTCCAAAAATGTCCATTGACGTTTGCAAAATAGATGAGGCTTTTTGCAGAGTCTTGCTCAACATGTTTATTTTGAAAAGTATATTATGCCAAGTAACCAAGCAACACAAAAATTTGAAAGTTCTCTTAGTATTCCTACTGCAGTGTTCCTGCTAAAAGCATCCAGGTTGTGGTCTTGAGAGGCTTCATACAAAGCATCGTATATTTCCTCAATATGATATCTAAGAGGTACTATAGCTTCAATCCTACTCTCCCACCGAGTATTATTGAGAGGTTTCACTGTTAAATTGGTTATGTGTTTAATCAAAATACTCCACTTATGAATTGAACTCGAGAAAAAGTTAAAGATTTCTTGAATCGTACTAAAATAATCAACTGCAATAGGGCAGGAGAGAGCAGCATCGTTCACCACTAGGTTCATAGAATGGGTACCACGTGGAACGAAAAATGCCCTGGAATTCAAATCAAGCACTTTTTTCTGGACTCCAGCATGCTTTCCTCTCATGTTAGAGCCATTATCATATCCCTGACCCCTCATGTCTTTTAACGGGATGTTCCGTGTAGCTAATTTACTAAGTAAGACTTCTGTGAGACCTTCACCTGTGGTATCCTTGATAGGCAGAAAGCCTAAGAAATGTTCTTTAATTGACACTTCCTGATTCTTAACACATGTAACGAATCTAACCACCATTGTCATTTGTTCTGTATGACTAGTATCGGGTGTACAGTCCAGTATTATAACATAATACGTTGCTTGTTTTAGGTCACTTATGATTTGCTCTTGGATCTTAGTGGATAAGAGATAAATAAACTCTTTTGTATTTGTTCGCTCAAATAGTGAACATGTGTCTCTTCTGAAGTAATTATTCTTACATGTTCAGCCATGACAACATCAAATTTCGAAATATACTCAACAAGTTTCAAAAAGTTATCGTTGTTACGCTCGAAAAGAGACTCTTTAGTTCCTCGAAAAGCCAACGCAATTGTTATTATTTGTGATTAAATGAAGTAGTATGAACCTGCCTGCAATATACTTGCACTAACTTATTACACCTAGAATTTGGCAATGTAAATCAACTTCAACCTCTAGCCTTCTTCTGAACATTGGAGAGAACTTGGGCGACTCCTTTAGCTTAGCGCCCCACGCGACCGCGTACTTTGCTTACCCCTTAAACCGGCCCTGATTATCATTTGAGAAGTATTTTATTTTCATTTTTTTATAAAATGATGTTTTTTAGTTTTATTTTTAGTACTTTTTTAGTTATATAAAATACGATTTTAATTAATTATATGTATTTGTACTCTTATGTAAATAATAATATAGTACTTTTTCTTGTTTAATAATACTTTTCTTATATCATTATTTCAAAACCTTATATTACGTTTTTTTTGTTTTGCTTTGTGAGCGATTGAACGCATCTACAAGGTTTTCATGTATATATAAATCTACATACAGAACCATACTATCCTTATAGGATGTTTGGGTTACAGCCTAGGGGCGCAGTAACTTAAGGGCGCCACGATTGTAAGATGAGGATTTTTTCAATATGATTAAACTAAAAACGAAATGTAGGTTAACGGGAACTTCATTTAACAAAATAATTTTATTTATAACAGCAATGAAATATTAGAAAAATAATATTTAACAAATTTAATGCCTAGGCCCTAGGGCTCTAATTGGTTTGATGCCCAGGGCGCTGAAATTGATAAAAAAGGCTCTGTTTACAAATAGAAAAATATTATTAAATTTATATATAATATATTCTTTTTTAAATAAATTTGAAATATTACTTAATTATAGGTTTGTTAATTATTCTGTTGAGATATTTTTTAAATAAGAAAATTGTAAAGTAATTTTTATAATAGAGATTAATTAGCTCTCCATTTTCATAATGGATGTAATTAAAATTTTAATATTTCATATTATAGCATATAAAAAACTCCTACGGCTTTTATTAATTTATAATAATAATATACATATATTGAACCGTTAAGTATTTTATAAAATTATTTGTAGTTGGTATTGTGTAAAACAAGAAAGTTTCATTTCAATATTTTTGTTTTGTTGTGAATATTATTTTATTCAGTAACTCATTTTCCAGTGCAACAATATTTGTTTGTCTATTTTGGAGCTGCGTTTTCATAAAAATTGTTTAATATCACCAATTGCATCCTTCTCATTAATAATATTATCTATGTACATTTACTACTTAAGTGCATTGTATCTCAATAAAATAATAATAATATATATATATAATAATTATGATGAGATAAGCCCCTTTACGGCAAGATAAGAGGGGTTAGCCCATTGCAACCCCGATTTAAATTCCTCTCGAATATTATTATCCTTCATGAATACAGAATCTAAGTAGTTATATTTTTCTACATTTTCAAATTCTACGTTTTGTATGTTAAGATTTTGTGTGTTAATACTATTCCTCTCTTCTACTAAATATTTTGTTTTGGCATTTTTAATTTCAAGCCCCTCTTTTCCAGTGTCTATTAATTTTTCTACCGCAACTTTAATTAAGTTTATCGACTCTCCTATTATATTTAAATCGTCTGCGTAACCTAATACTTGAATTTTTTGCCTAATTGGATTTCGTTCGTTATCTCGCCAGCTTGTCTAATCACGTATTCTAATGGTAAGTTAAATAAAAAATTGGTGATAGGGGGCGTCTCCTTGATTGAACACATTGCGAATTTCGAAAGTTTCTGATAATTGATTCCCGCATCTCACTATTCCTTTACTACCTTCAAGAGAAATTGGAATTCTACTTATTAATTTTTTCCAAATTCTCAATAAAATTAAAATTTGTAACAGTTTTTCCAGATCTAGAGTCATATGCTTTGCTAAAGTTTACAAATAGTTGATAAACCGAAATATTGTATTTGCATTTTTTTTACTAATATATAAATAATTTCAGGTGAATTAATTCAACATTTAAAAAAATACAATTTTTTTATATCAAGTATTCTTTTTTCTAAATATCTTAGTATTGTAAAAGAAAATAATATAACAAATTTTTATATGTATTATATTGAACAGTTTATATTTCTTAAATTATATCTCCATTTTTACTTTCCCGCATACTTCGTATAAGGGAAGTATTGGAATCGTCAAAAATTTCGACTTCGAGATTTCGATAGATCTTGACGTTTTAGACCTCCCTGAGTCGGAAAAAACCATTTTTGGAATTATGTCTGTGTGTGTGTATGTATGTATGTATGTATGTATGTATGTATGTATGTATGTATGTATGTATGTATGTATGTATGTATGTATGTAATGTCTGTAAGCAAATTTACTCAAAAACTAATCAAGCTAGGACTTCGAAATTTTGTACACCGATATTATTCACAGTTTGTAGATTTCTATCAAAATTTCGTCAAAATCGGTTAACCGGAAGTGGTACTTTACCTACAATAGTTGCGTTTACCTTTCAAGTAAAGTACCAGTTTGCTTCGAGATATTTGCTTCATATTTTGTATATAGATTTAAAAATATGAAAAAAATTGAGATACCAAATTTCATCATGATCTGACTACCGGAAGTGACATTTTACCTATACAAGTAGCGTTTCCTTTTTACCGACCGACGATAGTAAGGGAGGTATTGTTTTCACACCAAATTTCGCCTGTGGATATTTTTAGGTACATATCTCCACGAATCATGCATTTTCTTAACAGAAAAAAGTATTTTAGGCATGATGTCTGTCCGTCCGTCCGCTGAGTGTCCGTAGAGATGTGTACAGCCTGAACGGCTCAACGGATTTTGATGCAATTTGGTATATTTACTTAATGCATCAGTATGATGAATGGATCAACTTTTGGTGCAAATCCGGAAACCGGAAGTGCTAGTATTGCCGATCGAAGAGAGGAAGTGAAGGGTTATTTTCATATCAAATTTTACGTGAAGGCATATCTCCACGTGTTATGCACTTTGTATTGGTTTTATCCTCGAGAAAAATCATCTTCATTAGTTTTTTCTTAATTGAAAATTATATGACGTCACCCAGCACTTCATGACATCACAGCCAGCCCTTATATATTATAAATAAAATAAAATTAAAAATATTTATATTATAACCATATCTGTTTTTTTTTTACATTTAAAATATCAGTTAACCGGAAGTAGCACTTTATTACATTCTAAATATTCATTCACAACTCTTTATACCTATTTATATGCGGGAAAGTCTAGGGGAGGACACTCCCGCTTATTTCTTTTATTTTCTCTATTTCTTTTTATGTTTCTTCTTATGCAGACACAAACAAACACCCAACCATACATTCATCCCTCTTTCCCCCATACACATATAAAATCTAATCTAATCTCTCCAATAGATATTGAAAATTGATTTTCATACAGTATTTTTTTTTCTCGTCTCCCACCCAAAATGTTCTCCGCTTGAAAAGAATATTTGATTTAGAAAAGAAATCAATATAATGAAGAGGAAGGAACAACTCCACTATGGAAATAAATAAATAAATAAAATAAAAAAAAGACCATGAGGGAAAATATATATTTAAACTTGTTATATATTATATAAAATGTAAACATGTATCAAAATTAAAAATACAATTGGAAATAGCCTAATCTTGTATATGTATTGTTTTTGCGAGTTGTATATATTTTATAACATTTATTTTTCTATATGTCTACCAACATTAAATTGGGGAAAGTCGTTCGGATTCTCAAGTATGAAACTCTCAATTGGTATGTCACTAAGAAGATGGAAAAGGGATGCCAATTCAAGACACACACATTCACACATACACAGAAAGAGAGAGAGTGGAGATAGGTGGGGGCATCAAGAGTGAATACTTGTGCTTGCTTCAAAGCCCCTATCAGTTTCCTTCCGGCCCAATGCCACCGGCCTTTTGTGCCAGACGAGAATATCGCCCAGTGCACTGATAATAATAGAAGCATTAAATTAATTTTGATAACATTCCTCTCAACATCATCGAATCTCCACTCCTCCCTTCTCGAAAAGGAAATTCACCCCTACGCCTCATTCACTCTCACTTTTAAACGAAATATTCCATTAAACGCGTTCAAAACTAATTACGCCCTTTACAAAATACATAGATATTAATTATAAAACATTTCCCAATACTCGTTATAGGAAAAAAAAATTCCTCTGATCTTGTTCTAATTTCATAACAATTTTGCTTGCTATATTCATCAATTAAAAATTAAAATGAACAAATGACAAAAGAAATTTGCATTACCTTTATTGAACTACATTCATGTTATAATTGATAATATTCACTAAATTAATGATGACAATATTCGTTTATTCATTATAAATAATAATATTAATTTATATAATTAATACATTTTAATTATGTAATTATTTAAGATAACGATAGGACTATAATTTGTTCAACTTCCAGTACATACAATCAAATGCAATATATATTATGTTTTGTTTAATTATATTTTATTTCTTATTGGTCATATTTAGTAGACTTACAGATTTATTTTAAAAAAATGATAATATTAAATACGTGGGCAGGTCAATAAGCTCGTGTCTTTTTGAATTTCATGTCTCTTAAATGAAATGGCAACGCTACTTCTATCAGCAGAAAACTATCAGCTGACTCATGTCGAAATTTCAACCAGCTGGGTCTTTTAGTTTTTGTTTGGCATCCATTAATAGCAGACTACCTCGTAATTTAAGAAGAAAATGGAAAAAAGTGAATTTCCATGAAAATCTATACGAACCAGGGATACGAATTCCTCCCTCATCTGCTCTATACTCCAGATTTTGCTCCAAGTGACTATTTCTTGATTCCAAACCTGAAGAAATGGCTCGGCGGAAAGAGATTTGACTCCAACGATGAAATCATCTCATAAACAAATACCTATTTTGATGTCCTTGACAAATCTTATTCTTTGGAAGGGATAAAAAAATTGGAGAAATGTTGGACTAATTGTATAGAATAGAGCTTAAAGGGGGGAGAATAAAATATTTTTTTATCCAAAAACTTTTGTTTCATTCTAAAAGTAAGCTTGGAAGCGATTGAACTCTGCTCATCAAGTTCGATATGCATTTAATATGCACCATTTGTTTGTGGGCATGATAATATCTTAAGTATTTATTTTAAATGTAAATATTTTATATATAGGGGTTATATATTAAAATTTAAAATTTAAATTATATACTTTAAGATTATGATTAGTATATTGATTAATATTTTATAATTAATTTTAAATTATTTTCTATTAAATTTAATTTTAAATATCTTGTTTTGGATTTATTTTTTAATTTTGATATTTTGCTATATATACCTTTAATAATATGTATTAATAATAAATGAGAGAGATTAGTAGCGTAATAATGTAATTATTACTGTTTGTTATTAAAATGATAATTTAATTCACTAATAGATATTCAAATATGATAAAAATTAAGTAAGTAAAACTTTAGTAATCTTCATATATTAGACTTTTTTTTAATTATCCAGATCAAATCTTTTCATTAAGAGAATACAAAATAATAATAATAATAATAAAACAGGAGTAAATCAGAATAGAGTGGAGTCGAGATGGTGTTACGAGAAAGGGAGTAGTGGGAGGGTGAGGAGAAACAGTATGAGATCTAAGAGAAGGGTCATTTTGATTAAAATAATGACCAAATGACACGAAAGCCTTTTTAAGATGGGAAAAAAATTACAGCGTCGGTTGTTTCCCTTTGACGTCCAAGCCAAACCGATTTACGATCTTATCAAAACTAAATCAATTTATGTTTTTTTTTTCCTTTTAATATTCCTCTCGTCCCTTTTTAAATTTATTAAATGGTCATCATTCTTTCACTCATCCTAAATGTCTACAGTAAGATAATTATACTATCATAGAAGAAGAAGGAAATGTTAAATAATTTTCTTTTTTTTTTCTTTTAATTAAATATATTTTGAAAGGTTTGTTAAAATTTCAAGAAGAGTATTTATTTTAATTTTCAAAATAGATTTAATGGTATACCTTCGTGAATATTAATATTTAGCCCCTGGGAGATAGACAGACTGAGAGATGATTATTATCCATTACATTCAACCCATCTATCTTCATTTTCTTAAAATTTATATATATATTTGATAAAATTATTATTTACTTTATTTTTCTAATAATAATAAATTCGAAAACTTTGTTGTAATTACAAGTTAAAAACTTAAGGCAGTTTTGATTGAAATTTAAAATAAATATTTAACTAATAACTAATAATAAAGATGATTATTATTATTTAGGACTTTAAAGTAATTTAGCAACAAAGACCATATGTGCTTTGAAATAATTATCCATCATATCAAATAATAATTTTTTTTATTCTAATAATACCCATCAGATAGAATCAAGTCATCTTGGCAGTGGCAGAGGTAAACATTTCAATATTTAAATTGAAATGACGAAAAATTAAAGAAATTATGTTATTAATTTTTTACAATTATATCTCTATTATATATATATATGTATGTATGTATAGTATGTAAGCATAGAACTCAAGATTATATATTTATTTAATTAATAAATTAATAAATATAAAAATCTAATTCAATTTAGCATCGGCTGCCCCACCGAAGAAGGCAAGGGGAAACCACTTCGGTCAAATTTTCCCATGAACACCCTATGACTCCTTGGAGTTATTAGGGCCACGACACTTCCGCTAGGAAGTTATCGACAACGAAGAAGAATAGTATGTATACTGAATTTCATTTAATAATAAATACATTTACTAATTTTATTATTGAGCCAATTGTTTATTTCAAAATTTAAAAAAGTTAATATTTTTAAAAAAATATATATATAGGTGTACTACGTAGAACCTAGAGGCTCACCTTGGGGCAGTAAAAAGTAAATATGAAAATTTAAATTAAGGAATTAAATTTTACTTAAAATAATTTCAAGAAGAAAAGAAAATTATTTGAAGTGATTAATCATAAGAAGTAATTTGATGAATTAGAAATCAATATTTCTAATTTTATTTACCATAAACTGTTTGATTTTTTTTTTTATTAAATATACATAGTTCGGATATTCTATTTTATTTCTATTCCTTGACAATATTAATCCTAATGTTCCTTAAAGAAGAAACATTTAAAAACTATAAACATAGGTTCGTTTATTAAATAAAAAATGTTTAAAAAACGAAAAATTTCGAGAAAGTTAATCTGGCATATCTTGTGTTCCAAGGTGGACTATTTAACATGCTCCAAGATGTACCATACAAATATTTTAAAATTTTAGAATGTCATGCTATTTAAGCCCAGTTCAACAATTATGTATTATTTATAAAGAAATTACTTTAAATTTCATTATAGTATTTTACATTTTAAAATATTTTCATTAAAAATTCACTTTATAATTTATCGAAATTTTATATGAAATTTACTTTGCAAATAAAATAAATTCTAACCTGATTTTTCAATTGAATCAAAACATTATTATATCCCTATATCTGCACGATCTAAAAGTTAATCTAAAATTTAGGGAAAAAACAAATCTGTCCCGAGGTGTGCTGTGTTTCAAGGTGCACCATTGTCCTCTATATAAACATTCAAATCTCGTGAATAAATTCCGTAATTAACTTTTCATAATCGAAAATTTCATGGAAATCTAAGCGAAATAAAATTTATTTAATATTAAGATCTAAAATTATGTTTTTGTTTACCTTTTTGTCCTAGGGGTTTCAAAGAATCAAATTTTTTCTTTTTGAAGCAATCTACCGGCAAACTCACCTGAAACAAAAATAATATTAATAATTTAGTATCAGAATTTATTCTTATATGTATACATGATAAAAGAAGTTGATAAAACTCAATTTCTGTAAAATTGTTAATAATACCGTTTATTACCTATTTACTAAATTTATCTATCTATTTGTCCTCGCGCACAACTTAATTCGAAAGTAGTTGGTTTCAGCGACTACTTTTCTCCAACCATCCTTATCCAGAGGTACCTCCATCCACTTCCTATCCTTTTCTAATTGCTTTATATTGTCTACCAATTGTTTGTGGCCCTATGCTTTCACACCAACTTATGGCAAGTTTGTCCCCAATCATTTGAGTCACCTGTCTGGCCCATCAGACTATCCTATATTTTATGATTTGATTGTATATGCTTAGAAGTCATGCAAATTCTGTTTCTACAACTTCCACAAATTCAATGAAGAATTATTTTTTCAAATATCCATATATGCTTTCAAAGGTAAATTAATGTCTATATGTATATACATTTTTATTTCTGTTTTAAATAACGCGTATTCTAATTATGGTTGTATAAAAGTGACCCTGAGTGGTTGGTTATCGAATTTCGTATCTCTATTGTGCATGACCATCCCCCCCCCCCCCCCATTCTACTATCCGACTCTCATTGAGCAGCCGCATGTCCCCTTTTGGCACATTCTTGGCATAACAGACTCCGGTTTTCCTGCCGTCCCCTCTATTGCCTTAAAACTTGGGCATAATTCAGAATCCTCTCTAGTAACTCAATTTCACAGCTTCATAAACGCTCTTAGGGACATCAAGAGGAAAGTAATCTCATTTATTTTCTTTCTCTTATCTTTTTTAATATTATCTTTTATAATAAAAATGACAAATATATAGTTATATATATTTCTAAATTGCTTATTTGTTAAGGTGATAGAAGAATTCTCTTGATGATTAATATATCCACTTGTGTCAAAACATTCTTGATATATGAATATATGAAATATATAAATATATGAAATATAATTTATATGAAAATCAATTGAATAAGAGGAAATAAATAAACAGAATTCAATTTACAGTTGATCAAATGCAATGACATAAACCATTAGTTTCATTTCCTTTTGACAACTCAGTCAGCTTTCTAGAGTTATGAAGATGATTCTATCTAATAGTGTAAATCGAATCAGCCAGTGAACATAGACAACGATCAGAATAACATTTATTACAAATGAGTACCTTAGACATTAAAAATAAATCAGCGTAAATGGGAAGTTGGTATCGGAAGAAGAGCTCATCAATCTTTCAGATTAGAATATCATCTTAGAATTAAATTTAAAAGTTAATTTTCCATTCTTTTTATTATCATAAGTAATGCAATATGTCTAAACATGGAAAAATTTTTAAAATCATAATGAAACAATTTGTTTCAAGTCGATCAATAAATAAGGAATCTAAATGGGGAAATTTTTTAAAGTAAAAGCAACAATAAGCAGAGAGAGAAATGAATGAATTGAGAAAGAGAAAAAAAAATATTCTTTGGTTTTTGATATTTTAATGATTGTTTTTAAATTAAAAACAATTTAAAGATGTCCCAAAGAGAATCCAAATATATCTTTAGAATTTTTTAAGACAATGCCTGTCCGCGGCATTGTAAGGCTGTATCAAAAGTAGCTAAGACGAATATTTTGAAATTATTTCACAGAACTATTGTATATTCATATTTGAAAATATAATTATCTACTTAAGTTTAGATCTAATTTTGTTTTGTCTTTGTAGTATTTTATTTAATATTTTATTCAATTATTATTTATTTATTATTATTTATATCTTAAAGTTAAAATGGGTTTAAATAGGTTGTAATAATTAAAGTATCATTTTTATCGACCGACGTTAGTAATGGATGTATTGTTTAACAAAATTTGGACATTTAAATTAAAAAATAATAATTAGCATTTTACTTTTATATTAAATTATTTCAATTTTGTAGATGATTAATTCTTTTTCAAGACTACGGCATTATTTCAAGAAAAAGAAAAAGAAATACTTATAATTGGATAGTCTGCCTCAATAATATGATGTTTTTGGTAAAAAAATAATTATTATTTTAAATTTTCCCCTTTTATTATAATATATAGTGTTATAATAAATAAATCAATATAATAAGAAATCAAAACTAATACTACTACTTTTTATATTCTATTTTAAATTTTTAAAGATGAGATGTCTAGATTTTTTTGTGATTTGGTGCCTATACTAAGTATCTCAATAATAATATGACTGAGAGGAATGGATATAGCAATTTATAAATTCCTTGTAAAGGAGATCTTTAAATATAAATTAAAGTGAAATTTGTTATTTTATTTAAAATTAAAATCAATCATAGGTGCCATAAATTCTAATAATTAAAATGTCTTATTGAAAGAGATTTATTAATTTTTAATATAATATAATTTGTTAAAAATATCAAGAACTGAATTGAAAGTTAGTGAGATGTAATGTGAGAGAGGATGGGAGTTAAATGTGAATCCACCCGGTTGACTTATGAACGTTGGCGGTGCATTGCACACTCTAATGGCATTGCACACGTTCCTCATCCGTATTGCATGTCCGCCAGTTGATTCATTGTTCCTGGACAACTCAGTTGGTCCTTTGGTCAACCAATTCATCCATTCATTCAACACATATGTAACAAGAGAGGTAGAAAAGAGACAAATCACTCACAAGGTGACCTATTTATAAATTTACAACTATTACAATATTATATATTCCTAAAATAATGAATTTATTTAATTTTTTATTAGAGAATTAATATACAAATGATTTGTAAAATTAATTATTATAAAAAATAAAAAAAAACCATTTAATTTAGGGTAGATGAGTGATTTAAATTAAAGATCAACCGTAAGCGAAAATCACACAAAAAATGATTTTTGATACATGTAATTAGTCAACATGTGCCAAAAAATATCAAAGGATATCAAAATGTAACGTAATTATTTAAAGTGACTTATTAATCAGAATTTGGTATAACCTTCTAAACTATATATGTATTTTGATGAATATTAAAAATATTATTTATTTATGTATAAGGAATTTTAAATATAATATTATGTAAGTAAACGACCTACTTTTCAAATGATGATAATTATTATTATTTGAAGATAGAGGCACCTCAGCAACTACGGCCATTTGTGCCTTGGAGAAATCATCCATCGTAAAAGATAAATCTCATTTATCTCTAAGCAATCCTTACAGGGAGAATTTCATCTTCCTCGCAGGGACACAGCCAAGCAAACAGTAAATTACTGAATCCTGACCGATTCCATTGTGACAGACTCAACACCCCACGGGTAGATCACTTGGAAAGAATGAATTTTCCTTTTAGACCAAAAACAATCAATTCAATAAATAACTAATCAATAAATACATTATACAATAAATATAGAAAATAAATATTTGAATAAATAATAGATTATTATAACTAGAATATAATAATAACAACAACAAAAAAAAAATATATTTTCAATTAAATAATAAATAAATAAATAAATAACAATAAATAAATACTATATTTTGTATAACAATCTAATCCTAAGCAGAATCTAAACAAATTCTCAAAATTTTCAATTTTACATGACCTTTTGCAGATGCGTACGATGGACATTCAACAAGAACATGATCCACTGTGACTCTAATATCGCAAGGGGTATTTTCATTCGGAACTAAATGCTCGTGGGAAAAAAAGCAGTGATCTATTCTGAGGCGGGACAAAATATCCTGCTCTCTTCTCAATATTAAATGTTTTTCCAGTGGACAAATGATTGGTTTGACTTTCTTAAGTTAATTTTAAAAAGATAAATGTGGAGTTTTATCATTTTAACATGAAATTTAAAATTTATAAATATAACATTTTTATTTCTGATTTTTTATATGTATTTAATTCAAAACATTTCAATCTAAATTTTTTCAATATACAAATTAATAAAAATAGAAGTAAGAAATATCTATATATATAAAAGGCAATGTCTGTGTGTCTGTGTGTCTGTGTGTCTGTCTGTGTGTCTGTCTCTTATAGACTCAAAAACTACCCGTCCGATTACGGTGAAACTTTCAGGGATTGTTGTGGGCATCCTAGGGAAGGTTTTAGTGTAGTTAAATCCAAAATTAATTTAATTAGTAATATATTGCTAAAAGTCTGTAGTGTCACAAAACTATCGACAGATGGCGCTACATATAATTTTCCAAATTCAAATATTTTTAATTTTTTTTAAACTGTCAAAAATAACATACCCATAATAACAGTTGTAATAAAAATAGAAATATAAATCACAATGTAAGTAAAATATTGAATCGTTTTATTTATATTGTTTCAATTAAATCCAAAATTAATTTAATTAGTAATTTTTTGGTAAAAGTCTATAGTGTCACAAAACTATCGACAGATGGCGCTACATATAATCTTCCAAATTCAAATATTTTTAATTTTTTTTAAACTGTCAAAAATAACATACACATAATAACAGTTGTAATAAAAATAGAAATATAAATCACAATGTAAGTAAAATATTGAATCGTTTTATTTATATTGTTTCAATTATTGTTTGAATATATATTAAATTTATATATAGATTTATTAAGTATAATAATTCCATTTACTTCAAATTTTTTTAATTTTTTATTTAAAAGTATATTCAGCATTGAAATTGCCATTAAATATGCAGGTAATTGGAACTCCAACATGTAATATTAGCAAATATTCTGGGATGGGAAAAATACTAAGATCATGTCATGTCCTATTAAATATTTTGAATTTTATTTTGAATCATACAATGGTAATGAAATATTGTAGGTAGACTTTTGAGACAAACAATAAAAATCTCTATAAAATAAGAGAATATACTTATTCCGAAAACTGTTAATTAAAATGTAATAACTATTAACAATTAATAAAGTAGAAATAATTTTCGAACAAATAAAAATGTAATAATTATTAACAAAAAAAAATAAAAAATAAAAATAAATTATTAACAAAATAAGTTGACCTGTGGCCAGGTCCGAACCGACCGACGGTTTGAAGTAAATTAATTTCCAGCTACAGAAACAATTTCAAATAATTTTAATATATCTATTAATGTAATAAAAAACAGATATGGACATAACATAAATATTTTTAATTTTATTTTATTTGTAATATATATGTAAGACCAGGCTGTGACGTCATGAATGGCTGGGTGACTTATATATAATTTTAAATTAAGAAATATTCGTGGAGATATGTAAAAATCTCCACATGTGAAATTTGGTGTGAAAACAATACCTCCCTTACTATCGTCGGTCGGTAAAAAATAAAAATAAAAATGTAATAATAAAAAATAAAATTTCAATTATATTAATTTAATAAATTATTATTATTATTATTATTTGTAATAATTCCAATAAAAATAAATAAAAATAAAAACCAAAAAAAAAGTGCAATTAAAACTAAAATTTCAATTATATTCATTTAATACATTATTATTATTATTATTATTAAGTGTTCAGTTATCATATACGTAGATATGTATGCAGACACATGCAAATATTGGGAAACATCCGGTGGAAGACCAAAGATCAAGGTGGGTGGACAATGAAGGAAGGGACATGGGAGAGATGGGACAGGGTAGGATTTGGTTGTAGCTCAGGATAGGGACTCTTAGAGAAAAGTGGATGCTGCGGCTAAGAACTTTCGAAAACTGTATAGACACAGAGTTAGATAAATATAACATATACAATAATAATATATAATTAATTTACTGATTAAATTAAAATATATATTTTCTAAGAAAACAAATATATGTCTTATCTACTTATACTGATTGAAACAAAATGGATGAAAACCTTTTACATACAGACTTTCAACCAAATACTATGTATCACTCGGGGGTACAGGGGGCGGAGCCCCCGTCTAGGTGTGAAGAGCGCCTGGAAGGCGCTCTGATCAGCTAGTATCTATATATTTATAAAAAGGTTTTTGTCTGCACTTTGCTCAGAATTTAAAAATTTTTGCATATCTTCGCTTTCATGACCTCTAGAATCCAAAAGGGACTTTAGAATTTTTCATGTCTGTCTGTCCGGAAAATAACTATTTTATAGACTCAGAATTGGCTCAACCGATTTCTATGAAATTACATCACAATATTCTTATATTCCTCTATAAGTCTATAAATTTTATTAATATCTAATCAATAACCGCAGAAATTAATTTTTTAAAGTTTATATAATTCTCCGTGTTGTTCATTCAAGAGCATCTCGGGCTCATTGACCCTAGCGTAATCATTTTACACAATGAATTATCATAGCGATTCCCAATCAAAGAATTATTATAATATTTAACTTTTTATTTTAAATTCTAATATTTATAAATATCAATTCAATTAAATAATTTATTCTAAAAGTTCTCATTTTAATTAATTTAATAAAATATTTAGATCTGAAATTATTTTTTATTTATTTGAATATTTTTTCTTTTCTATAATATATAATAATATAGGTATAAATTTTATAATTGTCTAATAAAAAAAATATTATTTAGTATTTTATGAAGTCAAAATAATTTTTAAAACGACAATTAAAATGAATAAATTATATTACCTTTGTTTTTTATTTTAATTTAATTACTAAATATTATATACAGGGCCGCCCTAACCACAGGGCTAATTGGGCTATAGCCCTAGGGCGCAAGCCTTCTGGGGGCGGCATTTTTTATTGGTTTATATATTTTTACTAACCATTCTGTGTAATTTCTTATGAAAAGGGGCGCAAAATTTTAGGAGCCCACGGGCGCCGAAAATCTTAGGACGGCCCTGATTATATAAAAATTAAAATATGATGATTTTAAATTTTTGACTTTTTTAAATTAGGTATATTTTTTAAATTTGTTTTAAATCCAGGATGACTATATTATATTATAATTTATTAAAATGTTTTTTTGTTTATTTAATATGTTTAAAATATTCTTTTTTATTATGATGTGTGATATTAATAAAAAATAACGGATGGTCTGTGCAAGACGATTCATGTTATACATAATTAAATAATTGTAATAATTCCCAAACAAGTGGCCAAGAACTTTTGAGTATCGTTGAGCCACATAGATAGATAGATATAACATACACAATAGTAATATATATAATTAAATTAGTGATTAAATTAAAATATATTTTAAATAAGAACACAAAAAGAAATGAATGTTTTATGTAATATATTGATTGAAACAAAATGGATGAAAACCTTTTACTACTTTCAATCAAATACTATGTACCACTCGGGGGCACAGGGGGCGGAGCCCCCATTTAGGTGTGAAGAGCGCCGAAGGCGCTCTGAGCAGCTAGTATATTTATACATATTTCAATTTGTAAGTTGGAAGAATTTAACAAATTTATCGACTGGAAGAGAAATGTCTTTTCAAATAAAGGCGGTTTGGACAAATTGATATTGCTTTCATATTAAACTAGAATTGGGGTAACGATGCTAGTGTTGGTTGGTCTTCGACTTCTTGAATTTCTGCCTTCTTTTCAGCCGACATGAGACAAATGGTCCTTGGCTTAACTCCACTCACCCACCCTCTGTTCTTTTTCACCATCTCACCCAACACCCTTAGACTTTACTCTTCTCTCTCTCTCTTTCTCTTTTTATTTTACACCTATTTCTTTTGAGCGTCAAGTGAAAAAAAAGGCTACGAGAGTGAGATAGAGAGTGGTGGGGGAGAGTGAGAGACGCATATCAAACAGTTGTGAAGGAAGCCACTGGTGCAGATGATGATCGGCCACTCAATAAAACCATTCAGAGCCACTCTCGACACAGACACGATAAACCAACAAGAGGACAGACAGTGAACCACCAACGGACTTTAATAAGAACCGAGTAAAGGGAAAGATGGAACAAAAAGATTCTTTTGTTCTTCCAACCTTCGTCTCTAAGGGGTTATTAGCAGACAAAAAGAAATAATCACAAAAAAAATCCTCTATCTTTTTCACCTGCAGAAAATAACAATAAATTCTTTTAAGATAATATAAGAAAGAGAAAAGTATTTTTCGATCAGAATGAGAATGTACAAATAAATGAGAAATGTTATTATTAAAATGATTACGTTGAGCTATAGTCTATAAAAACAGCTTAGATAGGAATTTCTTTCACAGATATTAAACTCTGATATACCGTAGAATAAATAACTAGGAAGGAATTAAACAAGTGAAAATCCAGAGTACGTCAATTCACTGGAATAATTGATTTTATTTAATGATTTAACCAAATAACCACATTGTACATCCAACGATTTATTGTAACTGATGTTAGATTATGCTGGTAGTGATGCGCCAGTTGCTTTTCTCTCAACTTTGTCTCAAGGCCAGTTACAATTATTCTATTTCATAAGGGGAATATGTATAGTAAAAGGACCTCATTGATGAAAAAGTTCTGCAAAAGTAAATTATAAATTAAAGGAAAATTTATTTGAAAACTTGAGTTGGTACGCTGATTAAGACAAATGTATGTTAGAAAATATATCATATTACCGCATCGTAAAGTATTAAGAATGCAAATGGTTAATTTTGTAGTAAAGGGAAGTATGTGTGTGAAAAGTGATTATATAATAACAAACCAGAGCTTATGAATTCGCTTCTATAATAATAATAATTCAATTTTGAATTCAACATTAATTTATGAAAATTGATTTTATTGGTTCTAAAAAAAAATAATCATATTAGAATTCATATACTAAATGAATATACTGAACCGAGAATATTTTTAAATATTATTCTTTGAAATTATAAAATAATAAAGATTATGATACATTATTAATAAATAATTGATTTAATGAAAAATTAAAATTTTAGCAAATATATTATTAAAATTCAGTGGGAATTCGCTTTCTAATTAAATTTAATTTAAAATAATGTTAAAATTTTATTTAATTAATTTTTTTTTAAGGTGATTATAGTTCATCTTTTATTTTATTTGAGATTTCCTTTATATCAATAGATTACAAAATCGATTTGACACCTAGCGCCTTCTGAGTTGTCATTCATCTATCGTTATTACACATTTAATTATTATTATATTTATAATGTATATACGCATATACTATTAATTTTTTTTCTTTTTCTTAATGCAAAAGCAAGATTAATGAAGGGGATTACATGAAAGTATTTTTTTTAAGTTAATGGAAAAACAAAAATAATGTCAACGTCCTGGAAAAGAAATTACTTTCCTTTCGTACAAGTTACAAAAGAGATTCAAAAATAAATAAAAAATATGAATCAAAAAAAAAACAAAAACAAAAGAATATCTGTTATGCTTTAAAAATATAAAACATCATTCAAAAGGAATAAAAAGTTATATTTAAATATTTTTTTTTATTTTATTTTAAATGTTTAAGACTTTACCAATAAGAGTGTTAAAATTTAGATTATTCTTTAGTTTAGATTTTAGTTTTACAAAATTTAATGAAATGTTTATCTTTTAAGTATATAAACTTTTAATAGTTTATAGTCATTAAAAATAAATAAAAGATAATGTTGCAGTGTTAAAAGACTTGAAAGAGAAATATAACGTGTTTCTAGGTAAATAATAATACATAGATATTCGGTCGATGATTACAATTACATCTACATCAAAAAAATGTTTCAAATACATATATCAAGATTGATTTTAACTCAACTTAATGATCTCAGAAACTTCGATTAATAAATATATAAAAAAAACAATTAATAGAATATTTCAAACAGTCTCTTTAGAAAATATTAATTTATAATCCACGCCCTTACACATTAAAAATGTGATGTTGAGGACTCAAGAAAACCTGAGATTGTGAGTATGTTTACGTTGGAGTGTGCGAAGAGTGTACTTGTGAGTTGATTGTTTGCTAAAGCTTCATGCTGTTGCCCTGTTAACTTGAGATCAGGCTCTTAAACATTTTCGATTTTTCAATATGGCTCTAAGTATCACCAAGTGTGCCCACCCCGTTATATTATTTCAGAAATGTGCCTGACTATTGACTAAAGGTTGCCAACCCCTCATCTAGGCGACACCCTAATTTAATTTACAATTTTCTTTATATTAACTTAATTATTTGAATTAATTAATTAATATTAATATATCCATATTATTTACATCTATTTCTTAAAAATCAAAAAAATATATATATAATTTTAGATAATAAATTTTCTAACTTCCTTTTTAAAAATTATAATCTATTACGACGCATTTATCACATTCATAAATAAAAGCACCTTTCAATTCATAAATAATTTTCTTCTATCCCTAGTTTTTAGTCCTTTATCTTTATTTTCTCTCTGACTCCCTAAATCCTTTTTCTAAACTTATGGTGAATCGAAGAGAAAGAATTTATCTCAATTATATGTTTTTTTCCTTCTATTTATTCTTTATTAGATTTACCATTTTACTTTCTTTTCTATTTATATTGCGAGTATATATTTAAATTTATTTTTATTCTAAAGTCAGTTAAAATATTTTCATCAATGAAAAATTTTCTCAGAAAAAGAAAATATGAGAAAGAATTTCGAAAGAATAAAAATCACATCTAAAAAAATATTGTCTTTTCTTTATTATAATATTTAATTGAAGAATTTAAAATTTCTTAAAAGAATGTCATGCTAAAGAAATTATTTTCTAGAAAGTTTATATCAAACAAAAGAATAAAAATTGATTGATATTTATAATTAAAAAAAAACTAAAAGAGCACTAAATATTATACAACTATTCATTAAATTATCTAAAGTCTAAAAAAATAAGTTTATACCAGATATATATAACTTAGTAGATTAATATTTATATTATACTTTTTAATACTTATTAAGTACTTAAGTACTTGAAAAAAATAAAACAAAATTGATAGTCTTAATGAGAATGGATAATTGATTACTCCTGGTTTAATTATAGAGAAAGAGGTGGGTAAACTCTCACATTCACCCTGATACTCATAAATTCTCTGTTATGTTTTGTAGTGATTGTAGTCGTCACTTGAACCCGTCATTTCTCGACCACGAAGCTAAACGACCAACCAAATGGACGGTAATCGTCCTAAACGTAGTTTCACGCTAATGATTCACGCCATTTATTCATTCATTCAAAGTAATTAAGAACCAAGTTAATGTCTATTTTTTTATTCATTTCTTCTAGAATATACTGACAGGTGTGAAACAAATTCAATTTTTTCAAAAATTTATTAAATATTTTTTTTTATTAATAAATATAATGAATTATTAAATGTTTTAATATTTTCAGAAAAGAATAAATATAAAAATAATTAAAAATTTAGTTTTCGTTATGTATATATAATTTTAATTTTTAATTATTTATTAATTTTTCTTTTGTATTATTATATTCACATTATTAATATATAGTCTTATTTTACTAAAATGAGCTGTGGCCAGGCACAGAACCGACCGATGATTTGAAATAAATTTATTTCCAAACAACATTATATATATAAAGTATAAAAAAAAATATTTGTAAAACTTGAATTAAAATGACTAAATTATATTATCTTGGTTTTTATTTTTAGTTTAATTACTCAATTATTAATTTCTTCTAAATTTTTAGTGAAAAATGTCCGACAAGGCACTGATATCATGCTAAAAATACTTTTTTCTGTTAACAAAATCCATGATTCATGGAGATATGTAAAAATCTCGTATGAAAACAATACCTTCCCTTCCTATCGTCGGAAAATATATATATATATATATATAATATGTGGGTATTTTTGATAGTGACAAATGTGTACACGATTTTTCATCAAATTCACATATTATAGCATTTTTGAAGTGAAGTATAGATAGGTCTCATTTACAAAAAAAATAATTTTATTTTGTTTTTTTTATTTAAAATAAAATAATGTCCATATATATCCATAAATATCCATAAATATTACCGTGATTCAAGGTATTTTCAAAAATATTTAGAAAACATATTTATATGAATATTCTTATTATTAACATATATGTTCTACTCCTAAAAAAAATTATTTCTTTAATTTTTTCTCATTGAACTTAATATGTAAATATCTTATTTTAACTAAAATATTCAATAAACATGAAATAATAATTTTGAATAAACTAAAATAAAAACTTTTTTAATAAATTAATTTAATTTAATAAATAAAATAAAAATAGAAATGTATATTATATAGTATTTTAATACATTAATTTTGTGTCTGAATTACTAGTATTTTTGGAAGTTGGAAGTTTGGAATGTAGGGAAGGACTTAAGGGTGATAGAAGAAAGTAGGAGTGGGATAAGGGTGGCTCAAGATAGGAATATTCGGAGAAATGTGGTGGCCAATAACTTTTGAGATAAATAGATAATAAAATTACTAGGATTATAATATTAATATTAAAATATTTTTACAATTCTTATTATAATTTCTGGATTTTTAAAAATAGACCATGTTTGATGTTCTTTGCTATCAAAGTATAAATTGAGATATTATAAAAAAAAGAAAAAATATAATGGAGAATATTAGCCAATTTATTATTATCCCATGATAGATCTACATTATTCTTAAAAAACAATTTTCAACTCGTGAAGCATTAATTATTAAAGCTTTTTAAAGCTCAGTGAACCAGGTACTTAATGATATATGACAAAGCAATAATGCTGAGGTTTCAACAAATGAATTTCCTATTCCCTAACCTATAATAAGAATAGTTTAATAGGATTTCATCTATACTTAGTATCTTTAATAATAATGGCACTAGGAATCGATATTCATTAGTGCGAGCGACTTAGCTTGCTATTTGATAAGCATTTAACAGGATCAGCCCAAGGCCGTTAGACAATGGTATCAAACCGCAATAGACCGAGATCGGTTTCGAAGGACAATGCAATTCTAAGGTTTATTGTCTGCCAAGGCCCACCCACATTTCGGTTAAGATTAATGGCGCTTTACCTCTAACCCAAGACACGGAGCTTGTCTAATAAATAATTGCCTTGTTTTGAATGGAGGGAGCTTCTTCTTCTGCTGTTGCTGCTCCTTCCTCTCTAAAGAATCATTCTTATTCAGTTTCCAACGGGTTTGCGTTTTCAAATGAGAGCAAATTGTATTCACCCTTTTTGATATGCCCAACAAAATTATCTTAAATGAGATTGAAAATTGATGACATGGATTTATTAATGCAAAAATATTGATTTATAAATATGTTGTTAATAAAAATAAAATATTAATTAATTTATAAAATGATTAAGTAATCAGATTTTTTAATTTTGTTTTTATATTAACCTTTACTGTAATACAATTTGTATTGGATGATTAAAATTTGTGGTTTAAATTATTAATTTGTAAATAAAATAAGTAAAAGAACCTGCAAGGACTCGAAACTCCTTAAAAAGATTTTTGTTGAAATTTAATAATTAGGAAACTAATAAATTTGAGTATTTTTCGAATTTTTATCTTATAAAAATATCTAAATCTTTTTGAAAATGAACAATATTTTAAAAGATCTATACAATTTTAAATTCATACCACAACGATATTTATACTATGAATCCATTATGTTAAATTAAGCCTAAATAATCTCCATTTAAATTTTGTATATTATTATAAGGATAATTTAACAGGTTAAAATGCTGATACTATGATATTTAATATGTATATTTTAAAGATACAAATATTGTTTGTTTATATGTTAGCCTGAAAAAGTCAATGCTAAAATAAATGTTTTTACATTAATCCTAAAAAAATTCTGAAAAGTTATCTGGATACGTAGCTATTTGAAACTATACATCAAAAATATGCAACTCTGTTGACTTCAGCTCGGGCATTGCGCGCTGATTGCCTGACAATTTATTCGTCACAAGATTACAAGATTAAAAATAATGTTATCCGCATCTTATTTACCAAGAAGACCCATGATTAACATTAAATTAATTATTGCTATTATTAGAAGAAAAGAATTAATCTCATACACAGATACACACACAAACTTTGTAAATTTACATTATATTATAATATGAAATAAATAATATATTTTGAATATATATATATATATATATAGGATCTGAAAAAATGAAATTTATTTTATTTTATTATTTTCCCATGAAGATGCTCTCGGAGCGACTGAGCAAATTCATGTTGCGCCGGGACATATATTTAAAACCTCGCTACCCCCTCTTAGAAGCCTACGATTGGCTATAATAAGCTGG
Organism: Labia minor; assembly: GCA_963082975.1. Lineage (NCBI taxonomy): Eukaryota > Metazoa > Arthropoda > Insecta > Dermaptera > Spongiphoridae > Labia > Labia minor. The sequence continues at coordinate 46,859,833 of OY720344.1, forward strand.
CCATCTATTGGCTCTTCGTTCAGCGCCTAGCACGCTATTGGTTGTCGAGAGTCCTCACCACCCCACTTAGATGTCGCCAGCCGGGTATAAAAAGCCGTGAAGCAGGCTAGCTTGCGAGTAGCAGTTGTGATTCAAGACGTTAAGAAGAACATATCCGAAGAACGAAGAACGAAGAACCGAAGATTTCCAAGACGTTTATTTTTATCTGTGTATATATTTTTTGCTAATATTTCTAAACAAAAACCTTATATTTTTTGCTACACTTTTCAATAAAAACGATATATTTTTTGCTAATACTTTTCATCAAAAACGATATTATTTTTGCTACCTTTTTCTTCAAAAACGATATTTTTTAATACATCTGCTTCACTATCGAAGCCACCAACCCTACATATATATATATTTCTTTATATATTTATATAATGAAAAATTTAAAATACAATGGAAAAATATGCAAAAATTTCTATTAGATTAGAATTATTACTTATTATTACATTTCTACAACTTTTAAATTAGTATGCTCTGGTGATAATTTTTACCGACCGACGATAGTAAGGGAGGTATTGTTTTCACACCAAATTTCACATGTGGAGATTTTTACATATCTCCACGAATCATGCATTTTCTAAACAGAAAAAAGTATTTTTAGCATGATGTCTGTCCGTCTGTCCGTCCGTCCGTCTGTCCGTCTGTCCGTCCGTATAGATGTGTACAGCCTGAACGGCTCAACCGATTTTGATGAAATTTGGTATATTTACTTAATGCATCAGTGGGATGAATTGATCAACTTTTGGTGCAATTCCGGAAACCGGAAGTGGTAGTATTAGCGATCGATGATAGGAAGGAAAGGGTTATTTTCACACCAAAGGAGATTTTTTTATATATCACCACGAATCATGCACTTTGTATTGGTTTTATCCTCGAGAAAAATCATATTTATTAGTTTTTTCTTGATTTAAAATTATATGACGTCATCCAACCATTCATGACGTCACAGCCTGGTCTTGCATATATATTATAAATAAAATAAAATTAAAAATGTTTATATTTATTATTTAAGTATCCATATCTGTTTTTTATTACATTAATAGATATATGAAAATTATTTGAAATTGTTTCTGTAGCTTGAAATTAATTTATTTCAAACCGTCGGTCGGTTCGGACCTGGCCACAGGTCAACTTATTTAGTTATAAGATACTTTATACAATAAATCATTGAGTGTGTTATTACATCAATATGTTATGATTTTTAATAAAGATAAAAGTGATCTAATTAATTAATTTAAGTTATTTTTTTACAAGTGGCAAATTACCGACAAGTTTGCCGGTGACAGAGCCTCGACAGGCAATTAAAACCAACCCAGCCGTCATCATCTATCCATCAAATCTATCCAAACGTCAATTCAACGCCAACAACAAGATATTGATTAAATTTTAATATTAATCGTTATTTATCTTATTTTTTTTAAAACTTTGAAATATAAATATGATATATACTTATATATAAAATATACATTTTAATTATAATATTATTAACAATAATATTATTATTAGCCTAATATTTACAATTTTTTTTTATTATTTTCTAAGATTATTGCATTTTTTATAATAGTTAATTTAAATAAGTACAGTATTGTGCGAATTATACATTCTATTTAGTAGAAAGCCTTGGTAATTATTTAAAGAGAAGAAAGGTTTGCCAATTCTTTTCCCCTTCTCCAATCTATTTCAATCACATCCATTCGGACACATGAGTGACAGTTCTGTCATTGGGAGGGTTAGAGATTTATTCTCCTTCATTAATTATTATTTTTCCAGGACATCCATTTTCTATCAAATCAGCTGTATCAAAGAGAACTTAAATTATTGATATATATTAATTATTATTTCCATTGTTCAAATCCCAAAAATATTATTAGAATTTTAAGGTTTTGGTTATATTGTTTTAAAAATCATTTCGATGTCTTTACTCTGTTGTTACACTGGTTAAACCTAATTTTGCTGTTTCTTACTCTCACCAGAACACTCTCCAGAATATTAATGAGATTACTGCTATTTCTTCCTGAAGGTTTTTTCACATTACTAGAGACTGTAGATATGGAATTTCAAATAACTCTAACAAAAGAAGCCACAAGGGGTCAAATCAGGTGAACGTGCCGGCCACTCTTAATCACCCCTGAGTGAGATGAGGTGAGATGATCCCATAACCCTTGTGACTTCCTTTTGAAGGGATATTTGTAATTCTGTACCTATATTCTAACCAAAAACAATCTTGAAACAGCTGAAAAGAAAGTTAACCAAAATACTCATAAATATTCTGAAGAAAGAGCAATATATGGTTCAAGTAGTGTAAAGCCAATCAGGGACATAACGTTCTGATAAGAAACATTGCATACTAAAACTTTAATACGAGGGCAGGTCAATAAGTTCGTGTCTTTTTGAATTTCATGTCTCTAAATGAAATGGCAACACTGCTTCTATCAGCAGAAAACTATCAGCTGACTCATGTCGAAATTTCAACCAGCTGGGTCTTTTAGTTTTTGTTTGACATCCATTAATAGCAGACTACCTCGTGATTTAAGAAGAAAATGGAAAAAAGTGAATTCCCATGAAAATCCATACGAATACGGGATACGAATTCCTCCCTCACCTGTCCTATTCTCCAGATTTTGCCCCGAGTGACTATTTCTTGATTCCAAACCTGAAGAAATGGCTCGGCGGAATGAGATTTCACTCCATCGATGAAATCATCTCGCAAGCAAATACCTATTTTGATGTCATTGACAAATCTTATTTTTTGGAAGGGATAAAAAAATTGGAGAAATGTTGGACTAGGTGTATAGAGCTTAAAGGAGACTACGTTGAAAAATAAAATAATTTTTTATCCAAAAACCTTTGTTTCATTCAAAAAGTCACTGACTTATTGACCTTCTCTCGTATAATATTGTACTATAATATATTAATAGTTTTTTGACTTATTGTATCATGAAATAAGAAAGTTAATATATCTTAGCCTCCCTAAAATTAAATAGTGGTAAATTAAGTGAAAATAGTGTTTTCTAATCTTCCAAAATATTTTCAATTATTTGTTAACATATATTTCAATATCTATTATTATAATTAAAATGTGAAACGATTATGAATAACCAAATGACATATGAGATGCACCGATTGTTTCGACAGCAAAGATAGGGAGGAATGAAAGGGTAGTACACTGGATGAGGTAACAAAACAAATGTCAAGTCTTGTTTAGCAAACTTCAGTGGCAGTTTAAACATATAGGGACAAATCACTCCGAGGGCGATCGTCACTCGTTACCGAAACATTCCCTAACACGTTTGTTAATTTATTTATCACCGGGCTCTTTTAATCCTGCAAATGATAACAGGGAACATAAAAGAAAAAGAGATTCCTTTCCGTTTCTTGTGTGATATAATGAAATATACGTTTAATACAAATCGCATTCATTGAATTTGTTGATTTCATTAATCAAGTTAAAAAATAGAATAAAAATAAATCACAGTATTTTGTCTAAAAATTTAATTTAATTTGTAATTTCGAAAAATTTTTTACAGCATTTAATTATCCCATGATTATAATAAATTGGGTTAACAATAATAAAACAATTATAATAATTTGGTTTTCATTTTTTCTATTTTCTATTAAAAAAATCAAATATTTTATTTTAAATTACTACTTTTCAATATAAATTAAATTGATTAAAGTAAATATCTTTTATCTTCATATTAAGATATACTTGTTAATTATTTGAATCTTATATTTATCTTTTCTCATATCTTATACGATTTGATTAATTGATGGGTGGTAAAAAGATGGGAAAGGGGAATGGTAGGCGAGTGGTAATTGCCTCTGCAATTAACACGATAGAGGAAGCCATTGTTCGCAATCGGAAACGTTGCATTGCTAATGGCAAGAAACATAATCATTAATTGATTTATGTATCTATAAACAAACTTTTCCTAAATTTGGAATAAGTAATAAATTAATAAATTATATTTATAAAAATTGATTTTCATGTAGAATGATAAAACAATTAATATTCATAATATATCATATATAAATAATAAGTTTAAATTTATTAAATTAATATTAAGGTTAAAAGAAATTAATCTTAAATGATTCCAAACAACATATATTTAAATATTGAATTAGAAAAATATATTTTCAAAAATTTACATATTTTAATTTCTATTTTTTGATTTATTCATTTATTTTTTTTTTTTTCTTGTTTATTTTTATTGTTTTTGCTCTAAGTATTTTAGTTTAAACTCTGATTCTTTATCTTTATATAAGATATACGTTTCTAGATTTTTTTTAAATTAAATTTAAATAAGCCGGAGTTTCTCCACTCGACTATCTCGAAATTTGAATTGAATTCACATATATTATATTTAAATTAAATTTAATTAATTATAAATTATAAATTAAAATTAATAAATATATATTAAACCAGCGCATATTTGACTCTTTGTTGATGGCACCAGACGCGACGTGTTGGCGCGTGAGATTTGCAGTGTTAAAAAATTAATTCTGGTACTTTCAGCGATTCAATCAAGCTGAAATTCTATATATAGCAGTTTTATACGAATTTTGAATAATGCCCGTATACCAAATTTCATTATTCTAGCTCAAACCGTTTTTGCATAATCTTGTCTACATACCGAAACACATGCACACATACACACACACACATACACACATACATTTTTCTCAACCTTAGTGAAAATGAGAAGGCGCCATTGGGTGTGCGGGTAGCGAATCTGCCTCACATTCACATGGTCCCAGATTCAAGTCCCGGGCCTGGCAAGGGAATTTCCATAGCTGGGGTCTATAGGACGGAGTCAACCCAGCTTCTAGAAACAACATTGAGGAAAAGCTACTTGATAGCGCCTCCCATCAAGCAAATCAATGTAAAGGTTGAGAGGACCCGTTCTACTGATTATAGGACACTTCATTGATATAACCGACTTGATAGACGTTGTCTTTGCGTAGGACGTACAAAGTCAGAGGTTTTTTTTTTTAATTAAAATGTGTGATGACTCAGGGACCTTCAAAACGTATAAAACATCAAAATCTCGACATCTGGGGAGATAGTAAAAAGTTAATACAAAAATTGTGTATTTTCCCAAGTCATTTGAATTTAATTTCACTCCCTCACCACAATTAATCTAACATATACACATACAGTCCTCTTAATTTTAAAATTTATTTAAATAATATATTAATTTTATCAATTATTATATTAATAATAATAATAATATAATTAAATTAAATAATTAATAATAAGAATAATATATTATAATCATTGTTTAAATAGCAGTAATTAAATATTTTAAAGAGAACATTTTCTATAGAAAAATTTATGATTTATTGTATCATATATCTTCAAAACAGACATATATATTTTAAAAGATATTTTAATGTATATATACAGTTTTATGATTGAAAATTCCATTATAACCATCCTAGCATTTTTTTTATTAGCGTAAGAAAAAATGCATCGTTCGTTCTTATACATTTAAAGTTCAAACTGAATAGTCTGCAAATTCGGCAGTAAGAATTTTTTTTATTATTGATAATGCAACCCGCTATAAAAATGGCTATAAAAATTAACCGGAACATGAGGAATAAAGTGGAGTAATTGTCTTCTTCCGAGATAGGTTTCGATTAAGATACGTATACCAATTGAATTGTGGAGAGTGAAAAAGAGAGAAGAGAGAAAAAAAGAGGGGGTGTTGTCCGGGTGGCATTAAGGGACGTGGCGGCGGGAAACAACATTGCAAACAAAAGCAGCAACCACCCTTCATGGGTCTTGAGCTGTTGATTTCAATTTAAAAATTGAAATTCCCTCTGGCCCTTTATTTTTTAGTTAAATCGGTTTGTGCGCCATTGAATCGCAGACGCGAATTCAATTGCCTATTGACTCTTTTCCTTCTCTTTCTCTCTCTTTTTTGCTCTCTTCGTAGAGAAAGAGTCGGGTGGGCGGCTTTCCAAGAAAAGAGAGAAACCGACTTCATTTTGAAAAGGAGCAGCAGCCCTTACACTCTCACTTAGGTCCTTATAAACGTAGCTTTCGTTTAATTGAATGGTTCAGACAAGCACCGTAAATAATTGAAGCTTTGTTCAATATGTTAATTATCCTAGCCTGGTCTGATCTTTTGATAAAATTATTCATTAGTAAAAAATATTCTTATTAATGAACGTCCATTAATTGGGAAAAAATAAATTAATTTTTTTTATTATCATTTTACCTTTAATTTGGATAATCCTCAGAAAACCAGTTTTTAAACAATTTATGGAATATTTTAGATATTACAATAAACACTAATTTATTTTGTTTAGAAAAAATCATATTAAAAACATTAAAATATTTGCAAATTGTTAATTAATCTACATTTGACAATTTTTTGTATAATTATTCATTAAATAAACCCTCCGAAAACATACTTTAAATATTGAAAATTTTCGAGCATAATCATCATAAATTTACAGTAAAATAGAACCAAATAACATTAAAAACTTTTAATAAAATAGAAGAATAAATTACTTGTGTTTCAGCAAATAAACTTTTATCATTATTAAAAATAATATTCTTTTACATTTTGATAAAATAAAAATATGAAAAAATAAATGACCTCATGCAAAATTAAAATTAATATAAGTACATTATTATTATACACCAACCATTATTGCACTTATTTATCCATTTTTATATTTTTTTTAATTACTCAATTTTTGTTAATCATATAAGTGCAATACACTAATAAAAGTAAAATGTATTCAATAATGAATTGTTAAAAATTAATTTTAATGAATATATGTTCAAATAAATCAAATTTTTATGTTTATTTATTATTTTAAACATAAACTTCGAATTAATATAAACTGTAAATACGTTTCCATTATCCAAAAAAACATAAAATTATTGAATCAATAAATATTAAATATATGTCTTTATGAAGAAGATAATAATTAAAATTTAACCAAAATTATATTATTATATATATATATTATTATATATATTATATTTTTAATAGATATTATGTGATGAATATATAATTATTAAAATATCAAGATTAGGCAAGTTACAATTTTCCCACATATGAATAAATTAAAATATTTATTACATTTTGATAATAAATTTAATAATATAATGTATATTTATCTATTTAATGGAAATCATAACCATTCAACTAAAATTAGTATATATATTCACAATGAAAATTCCTATATAATTAATAAATTACCTATAATATAATTTATAATAATATAATAATATTAATAATATAATTTACTTTAAATAAAAATCTATATATAATTTATAAAATGTCGGACTAATTTAATTAATTTATATTAGTACACTCTCTATTGGTATAAATATAATTAACCTGGTGTAGTTCCACGAAGAATTTTATATATTAATTATATACGAGAGGGAGACTACTCCACCCCTGATCAATTTATTTTCTATTTATATTTCATCAAGAGTGGAATATAATATTTATTCAAATTTAAAGTAATTAAAATATATTTCTATTAGCGATTTATTTCATTTATTTATTTATATATCATAAAAGAGAAGAGAAGTGATATTTCAATATTATTCGATCTATTCACTACATATATATATATATATATATATTTGTCCTTTGAACTTTTGAATATATTCATTTGTCATTTGTCAATTAAATATTAAATTTAATTAACGTTAATGGATTTATATATGATTAAAAGTTAAGGTTTAAGCATTTTCCAGCCCAAGTGGTTCATTCAGAAATATTTTTCCTTTTGTACTTTTCTTAAATATTTGAAAAAATTATAAGATTAAGTTCTAAGTAGGTTGTGGTGCCGTTTTTAAAAATGGTTGGCGGTAAATTACATACTTAAGAAACACAATTTACAGCGCGCCACTAAACTTTAATTGGAAATGTACGATACTTCGAGTGTTACTTTGAGTGTATAAACATTGAAATTACTGTATTGGTGGAAAACCTTTTTGGAATGTGAATACGAAGAAAAGTAATGAATAATTAGGCTATATTTGACAATATTATTACAAAAAAAAAATCCTGAGGAAAAATTTATGTTTCGAATCAAAATCTTGTGTAAAATCTATGAGTAAGATGAGTAACCTTCTGTTAGTACAATCATATAAAAACAATGTAAATAATAAGAGTAAATAATCTTGGATAATGAATGACCCAAAAACATACTCAGTGAAAGACCGCTAAAAATTAAAAGAACTTTCCACGGATGGCATCATAGCTCTAAGCGAAACAATGATCAATATTAATTAACATTAGCATTTGATTTAAATAAATTTTGAACCTGTTGAGTTTTACTAAAATATGTTTTGAATTTTTCCCAGACCCATTATATAAGAATTTAATTAATTCTTAATGATAAAATGTAAATTAAATTTAATTTGTCATATACTCGTGATTTGAAATTTATTTTAATAAAATATAAATTTCTTTATTTGTATTTTTTTAAAATAATTTTAAATAATTATATATTTATTAACAAAAAAAAAATCTGATAATTTTTTAATATAATTATATTAACCAATATTTTTATTAAATTGTTGAAAAAATTGATCATATTTTTAAATATTGAGGAGGACATATAATAAGAATCCATGAGATTGTTATAAAACGTGAATTGTTTTAAAAATATAGAATAGAATAATTGAAGAATAAAATAATTCTATAATAAGAAAAAAATTACTTACACTGAATATTTTAAATGTTCGTTAGGACTTACCTGAAACAAAAGAAAAAAAATTAGTTAGTTATTATATTTATTTTCTTTGCTTTCAAGATCTATGCCCGTTGAAGTATGTTTACACATTTATTTGTGAATGTACACATTAAATAATAAATTGTCAACTTTGGAAACATTGACCTCAAGTTCAATAGTTCAGCAAATTCCTACTGAGTTACAAATATTAAAAAATGATTGCCATGAATGAATGATGAAAATATTATTAGTAGAAGTTATCCCAAGAAATCATATCAAATAAGTATATAATTTAAAAATATTAATTTATTTAGAATATCTGATATATATATATATATATATATATATATATATATATAATGAAAGAATAAATCAAATTTTATAAAATATTGATTTTTTTCAATTTAAGAAATTCACAATTATGTAGATAAGATGATCTATTGAAATAGTTGATAGTATGACAAAATTTAAGGGTTGGAATGGGCGGGTAAAAGAAAGCACATTAATCTTTTGAGCGTTTGTTAATTTATATTAATGACGTTCATCTGCATGAGATCAACAACAACAAACTTCTCTGTATTTCGTAGCCTTGTATGCATAGTGGTGTTTGTTTTCGTAGGGTGGAGGAAGCCAGTTTATTATCCCGGGTGATGGTTTCTGATTGAAGCTCGTCTGCCACCTCCGAAGACACAGTTGTTGCTCATGCCAACAGACATCACCCACCTCTTTTCCCCGCGTTCATGCTATAGCTGATGATGAGAACACTTTTCCGGGCTTACTATAGAATTGGAAGTAATCTCACTAATTGCTTTCATTCCATGAGTAATATAACTAATCTACCCCCTAAAATAATCGATTATCAAATTAAAATGAAAAGTTTGATATGAAAAAAATATTAAATTTAAAATTGAACACACCCAATTAAAAAAGTATGAATTTGATATAATATTATTGGTAAGTATTAATATTTTGATTCTTTAATAATTTAATATAATAATCATTTTTCAGGAAAATGAATAATTATTATTTTTGAGAATTTGAATTTTTGAAACTGAAAAATAGGGTTACAAAAAAAAACGTAAATAGTTAAATTATAATCATAATTAATTTAATAACAAATATCTAACCAATTCTGAAAAATTTTTCATAAAGAATCTCGAAATATGAAAAAAAATAGGAGTAAATTAGCTGGAGTGTCTTAAATAACATAATATATTATATTTAAATTAAATTTAATTAATAATAAATTATAAATTAAAATTAATAAATAATATTTATTAAACCAGCGCATATTTGACTCTTTGTTGATGGCACCAGACGCGACGTGTTGGCGCGTGAGATTTGCAGTGTTAAAAAATTAATTCTGGTACTTTCAGCGATTCAATCAAACTGAAATTCTATATATAGCAGTTTTATACACTTTTTAATCATGTGAAAAATTATCAAACATATATCTTGCCAAGTTGATAGAAAACTACGAATTTTGAATAATGCCCATGTACCAAATTTCATTATTCTAGCTCAAACCTTTTTTGCGTAATCTTGTCTACATACATATACACATACACATACACACACACACACAAACATTTTTCTCAACCTTAGTGAAAATGATTCAGGAACCTTCAAAACGTATATAAACATCAAAATCTCAACATTGAAAATTTTCGTGATCGCAAAACTATCTCTAGCGAGATAGTAAAAAAAGTAACAAACTTATTTCCGACGTATTTCGTACGAAATAAAAGTACAACACAATTATTTTATTAATTAATTTATTTATTTTATTTATTTATTTATTCATTTTATTAATTAATTAATTTCACTAATTAATTATATTAATTAATAAATTTTATTTGTTGATTAATTTAGTCCATTTATTTGATTATTTTTTACTTATTTATTTTTATTAATTTACAATGATTTTTTTTATTAAAATGGAATATGCAATCTAATTCTACCCTTCCCTTCCAAGTGAACCCAGTTCTCTTTTTGGCCGCTAATCATACAAAGTGTTCATCGAAAAGAAAAGTAATGCAATAACATTATTTTCATTATTTGCTTGGATATATTTTAGATAATTGAAATTAATAACAAAAATCTGAATTTTGTCTGTATGTATTATTTTATTTTTCATGCTTCAGGATCCAAGATTATTTAAGTATATAGTCAAATTTTTGTATCTATCTCTCTTTATTACAATAAAAATAAATTATCTTATAGAAAATCAAACTACATATATTTTAGTAGAACTATTTAAGAGTAGAAATTTGTAAACTTATCACCCTTCCAATTAGATCTTATCCAAAATACTACAATGATCTTCGTAACTAATCCAAATTCGGTAATATGTATTTTAGGAAAGTAAGTTTATTATCTCATCTTCTGAGGAAGATCAAATAAAATAAACGAAAAATAAAATTACAATTGATAAATGAATTTATATATAAAAAAAATGACTCAGGCTTAAGAGTGAAATTTCTGTGAAGCGTCCGCAAACAAGATTGGAATGTATATTGGACGAGCTGATTGAAAGGGATGACCCTTGGTTGGTTGGTTGTTTTCCAAATCTTTTTAGCTCGAGGGTAAAGAAAAGGGTGTCCCTGGTGTCATCAACCCTTATTGGTAGAGCAGTGTGTTTTATTAAAATCGTGCATGCAATCAAAATCTACCCTTCCCTTCCACGCTATCCCAGTTCTCTTTTTGGCCGCTAATCGGACAAAGTGTTCATCGAATAGAAAAGAAAAAGGCTATATGGGATGGGGAGAATTATATAGATGAGGGATAAGCAAAAAGGTGGGGGTGGGGTGGTAAAACGTCACTTTCGACTCACTAATTGAATCTTTAATCAAAGTAAAGTCAATAACAACCCTTGTTCATAAAATATTACAAACAGAGCAATAAAACGATGTCAAGCTTTGATAAGAAGAATGAAATTGAATTTATAGAGAATTTCATTTATAAAATTTGAGTTTATTCTTTTGTGTAACGAAGTTGTAAGCAATTTAGTTAAGTGAATGTTTAATAATAATCATTCGAATTTTATATTATTTATTGATTCCAACAATGATTTTCACTCTACATCTTATTCTTCTTTTATTTATATTTCCAAATAACAACAATTTTCATTTTTCTCCCAAAAATAGATATATGTACACTTCGATGTAAATCACGTGACACTCCAATCAACTTTAAGACTATGTGAATGGACCGTGTATCTTTGTTAAGTATATTTTTTTATGATACCATTTTTTTCTAATCCTCAATGTTAAATATATATAAATTATAGTTTTAAGATTATTATTATTTTAAACAAATTTTTAGCTTTCCGAAGACTTCATTGTTTATCCCGAGAGTGAAGTTCATCCAAGTTTTTGATATACCCAGAAATTACACTTAAAATCTATATTCCGATGTTAAGATTTACTCGAGAGCAGATATGAGAAGAGGATTTTTTGGTACAATGCCTGGAAAGTGATCGCTGAGTCATTTTCTCAAACATTAAGTGATTTAATAGAAATAATAACTCCTATTAATAAAATCTTAGACAATATTCGATGATCGCATGTTCCGGATGCAAAAAGTAAATTTTGTTATTTATAATTGAATCTATCATTTAAAAACATAACCAGCGATTTCAATTTACCACTGGTTTCATTGATAATGAAAATTAGGAGAGAACTCTCCTCTTCATAAACAAATATTCCTATAAAAATGATGTGAAGCTTTGTTTAGTTTGTAATTTAAACATAGAGAAGGACATACATATTTCACTTCATTTGTAAATTTCCTGTTTTAAGAAATTTTAGATTGAAACTTTTCGGTGATGATTCCTTGAGTTTGAATTAAATATCAACCTAATTAGATATTGTAGAAATGTTATCCACACAATTTGGTTTCACAATTTGATTCAAATAATAATTACATATTTACAATATTTTATATCATATTTCAATCCAAAGTATTTTAATTTGTCTTTTATTTTTACTTATGTTTTGTTTGGTTTTATTTATTTATTTGTTTTTATTTTTGTCAACTGTGACCAACTAACCAAAGGAGGAAGGCTTAAAAAATACAATTATTTTTGTCATATACTTTTGACAAAAGTAAAAAAATAAATAAAGAAATTTATTATTAAAACTATTATTTATATATTTTATTAGTCAAAAGAGAGATTAATAGTAATAATAGTAATCAATATGAGTTAGAAACTAGATCTGGTACTGATAAAAGGGAATTTCAATTTAAAGCTCATCAATAAGCTTGCGATGTAAAATAACAAGTAATCCACCGATATAAGCCTATTTGCAACAAGTGTCTTAACAGACTGAAATTCTATCTTCCATTGAATATCTACATAGAATACCTAAATTGATATGTTTCATCTATAGATGTATCTTAGTATACATATATAATATAATATGATTCAATGAATATTGCAAATTCATTGCTCGTTACTTAATTCCTCATTTATATAGATGAATGTAGGATAATCGGGAGAAAGGCTAAATGTTAATCACCATATCAATCGCAGGAAAGAATTTATATTTAATTTAAGCCATTATTTAAAACAAAATTATCTATCTTATCTAAACAAATTATATAGATAACTCTTTAATCGCAATGTAGTCAAAAAATGTTGGCAGCAGCAACCACATTCCTGCAACTCTCCCTATCCTGAGCTGGCTACATTTCCAATTTTCTTACAATGTGTTAACAGTTTCAAGATTTTTTGTGAAAAGGAGTAGAAGCTCATAAGCCAACACCCATTCAGAAGAAAAAAGTTCAAATAAAGAAAAATTAAATAAATAAATTAAAAATAAGTTGACCTGTGGCCAGGTCCGAACTGACCGACGGTTTGAAGTAAATTAATTTCCAGCTACAGAAACAATTTCAAATAATTTTAATATATCTATTAATGTAATAAAAAATAGATATGGATACATAAATAATAAATATAAACATTTTTAATTTTATTTTATTTATAATATATATGCAAGACCAGGCTGTGACGTCATGAATGGCTGGATGACGTCATATAATTTTAAATCAAGAAAAAACTAATAAATTTGATTTTTCTCGAGGATAAAACCAAAACAAAGTGCATGATTCGTGGTGATATGTAAAAAATCTCCTCTTGTTAAATTTGGTGTGAAAATAACCCTTCCCTTCCTATCGTCGATCGTTAATAGTACCACTTCCGGTTTCCGGATTTGCACCAAAAGTTGATCAATTCATCCCACTGATGCATTAAGTAAATATACCAAATTTCATCGAAATCCGTTCAGCCGTTTTGGCTGTACACATCTATACGGACAGACGGACGGACGGACGGACAGACGGACGGACGGACAGACATCATGCTAAAAATACTTTATTCTGTTAAGAAAATGCATGATTCGTGGAGATATCCACATGTGAAATTTGGTGTGAAAACAATACCTCCCTTACTATCGTCGGTCGGTAAAAAAACAACTTAATATTATTAATAATTTTAATTAAGATTATATTGACATTACTAATAAAACAAAATTGACTTAGATTTATCAATTTGATAATAATAAAAATCATTTTATTATAATTAATTATTGAAATCAATTATTTTTGAGTTATAATTTTTTAATTTAATTTACTAAATTATATCTAAATTTTAATAATAACAAAAAAATTAAATATTTTTGTATAAATAATATTAGTTCCGGAAGATATATTATGTATATTGAATTAATGTTTCTTTCGTGACATTTTGAATTTACACGAATTTAAGGTGAATTAATTATTTATTTTATTACATCCTCTAGAGATTGTAATCATCAAAATTTTTTTTTTTTTTTTAATAATATATGAAATTGTGAGGATAAACTATAATAATAATAAATTATATTTATATTTACATATGAAAACATTTTACTTTAACTATGGTTATAAAAAATAATAATTAAAAATCTTTGGCCACCACTCCTATCTTTAGTTGAGTAACAAATAAAAACATGATTAACTTTTTGTTTTTATTGTAATTTTTAAAGAATAGATAATGATTTTAATCTGACAAACTTTTCCTTAAATTAGAAATATGTTTATGCTGAGTTAAGAAAAAAAAATGAGAGAGAACAGGTTGAAAGGCTATATGGAAGAGCAAGAAAAAATTAATTCAAAAAAAGAAAAAATATTTTTAACTAATTAAATCTTAAAAAATGTAATATAAATATATGTATTATATCTACCGAACTATATATATATTATAATAAAATATCTATCTATTCATCACTGTGGCGGCTTTACGGAACTCGCAAGTTCTTGGTCTCAGCAACCACATTTCTCAAAGTTTCCCTATCCTGAGCCACATCTATCCAACTCCTACCCTCTCCAATCTCTCTCATGTCTCTTCATACATTGTTTATCCACCGCGTCTTTGGTCTTCCAAGCTGACGTTACCCAATCACTCTCCTCACCAATTTATGTTTCGCCATTCTTTCCTCTCCCATTCTAGCCACGTACCCTACTCATCATAGCCTTCTCGGTTTTATAACTCTAACTAATTATATATTTTATGATCCATTTATAATCCTTCCTATATTATAAATAGAATATAATTTGGATATATCATTTAAAATGAGAAATCCAATTCTACATGAAGAATCCGATAGGGTGAAAATCTATTTTGTGTGAATATCTAATATATGTTAATTTTTAATTAATAAATTGTGTTTTTGAATGACTGATCGTATAAATAGAAATAGAAGAGAGAAAGAGTGGGGAGATACGAAAATGATTCAAAGTTAATTCAGCATTCGTCATTTAAATTTAGAATTTAATCGCCAAAATAGTATATTTATCTTTCATTGTAATAAATAGTAAATAGCAGATGATGTTGATGATAATGTTAAGGATAAAGATAATAATAATTGAGACATGAAATACTCAATTAGATTGATATCTTCTGCTTTTTATTAGAATTTTCATTTAACACATCAAATGACTCATTAGATGTAAAGTTAAAAATGGAATTTCTAAGTGAAGGGCCCCTATCTATCTCTTTCTTTATACACTTTTGCTAAAGATAAACTCCATTAATTATAGATATTAAAGACGATACGCTCTTTCAACGTAAATGGATTTTTAATATCTAATTACTATGATATTAATAACAACAGAAGTAGATGTGGAAAACAAAAAAATGTAAGTACTAACACGCATATATATATATATATATATGGTATATAGTTATATATATATAATAGGGTCTCATATTTTTACTTTACTAAAAATGCTTTACTGTCAGTTTATTAAGCGGTTTAAGAAAATAAAGAGAATGTTGTTAATTCCTCAATATACCTCGTTTCATCGCTCTAATTTAAAAAAGGAAAAGCTGAGCTCGGATTATTATGGTCTGTAGCTTATAATCGCGAATGGTCTTAAGAGTTAAATTAATGAGAAAATTTTCCGCTAAAATAAAATGATAATATTTCTACTTGTAACATTTAATAAAATTAAAATTACCAAAATTTGTTATATCAGAAAGACCAAAGAAAATTACAATATATATATATATATATATAATTATTTATTAAATATGAGAAAATTATATAGGTATATGAGGTATATAAATATTATATATAAGTGAATTTTTTAGTAGAAATTTGATGCGAAGAAAATAAGAGAAGAAGAGGGAGAAAGAGGGAGAAATAAGAAATTATTAATTTTAAATAATTCGAAATAAATAAATAATGCGCCTTCTAATTATGCATCCAACGTGACACATTTGGAAAGATTTACCGTATAATTTCAGGCGAACCCATTGAAATGGTTAAAGATAATTTAATTTGGCATTCTACAATATAAAATAATTCATTTAAAAAGAATAATATGAAAGAAAAGATAAAAATATTCGTTTTCTTTTTCATTTCACATAAAGAAATAGAAAGGTAAAATTACTAAAGACTGATCAAATGTATTAATACCAAAACAATAAATTATCACTATAAACAAATATATTTTAGGACACAATAATATAAGATTTTGAGGAGATTTGTAAATATTATAAAAATGTTTTATATTATTTTTAGATATTATATATATAAATTTATTACTAATAATTTTATAATATTTTTATTTAATTTAATTTTGATATTTTTAAAATTAAAAATAAAAAAGTTTTTTTATTTATTTTTTTAAATTTTATTTTACTTACGCTTTTATAGAAAATATATACAATAAATGAGCTATAGATATGTTCTAAATATGTAGGTGTATTAAATAAATGAAAGTAATATAAACCAACATAAAAAATATCCCTTAAAAATTTCCCCCATAGGAATGCTCTGTTTGGTGGTGGTATTATACCCCCTAAATAGGGGAGTGCAACGACAAGAGTTCACTTGTCTGTTAATTGAATTCCAAGATTTATTATATGTTCAACTATCGTATTCCCATTTTGTTGAAGAGGCGTCAATAAATCAACCCCTTGTGTGTGATTGGGAGATGAAAAACGCGGGTATGGTTTTGCTCCACCGGCTGAGAGGGTGGATATATAGGCGGAAGAGAGGAAAGAGGGGAATGGGTTCGGTTAGAAGAGAGCTTCCATTGGGTTGCTTACTTGTGCTTTACAAGCTAAAATACATCGGCATGGTCCCAGAAATTCTGTCTCACTTGCGCCGCTGAGCAATCATCTTGTTCCATCATGATATATGAGGAGACCCAACCCACGAGATTTCCACCCTCCACCCATACTATTACTACCATTATATATCAACAGATATCGACACCAATGAACATGCTAAGAGACACGCCTAATAGAATCCAACATTTCCTATTCATAAGATAAAAACTAATTTTCCTTGAAAATCACTTTTTTAGGCATCGAGAAAAAATTATATTGTTTTGTCTTTTTATCATTATGGCTTCTTTTCTGAAATATAATAATTCAACAAATTTTACCTTTTTCGAATAAAGTTTTTATATAGATCAGAGGTTCGCAAACTTTTTCGGTACATCGGATTTTTTCCGCGGCTCCCTTAAGTAGGGTAACCATATTTTTTTAGAAGCATATTGAAAAAAATTTGAAAAAAGTACGAAATGTTCAAAAGCTTACATTAGTCCAGAAAACGTTGTACCTTTTTTTAAGAAGCATATTGAAAAAAAATACAAAATAATCGAAAATGTTCAAAAATTTCCCCACAAAATCGTCTTACCTTTTTTTAGAACCAAAAAATTTCAAGTATTAGGAAATTTTTTCGCAGCTGCACAGTTTGGGAATCACTTATATAGATGATTTATATGCTTTAATTAAAAATATGAAAAGCAAATTTTGTTTAAAAAAATGATAATACTATCAAACTAAACAAAGAATTATTTAATTGAGACGATTTTAATGAATATTACATAGATAAAAACAATTGATTTATTGGAAAACTAAATGATGAGGAAACAATATAAAATCAATGTTAAATAATTGAGAGGAAAGAAATCTAAAAAAATAATCAAAAAAATAACTTAATCCTATTACAGTGGCTGTAAATGGACCCCTAGGATATTTATTATATTATTCTATTGATTAAAGAATGGTTTTATTAATATTTGATTAAAATATTAATAATAATTTCATTAAAGATTGAAAATACCCAATAAGCTATTATTTATTAATATTAATGAATAATAATAATCATAATTACCAAAATTTTAATATGAAAATATTTTAATATTTCTAAATTGAGACTTTTATTTCTTTTCCGTTATAATATCGTTAATAGATCTCAGTAACTCATGTTAATGAATGTTTTAATAGTTATATTAAGTTTAATTTAACATTTATGTCACCATCGTTGTCATAGTGATCATCATCACCATCACCATTATTATTATCATTGTATATAGGTAGAAAGGAAATAATGCTTTGAAATTAATCCTGGAGAAAAGCCATACGAGGACTTTTCATAATTCATTACAGAAACGACAGAGACTTTATCTTCTGGTAAGATAAGTAGGGAATACAGAAGGATGGCGTCTTCATTATTGAATCGAACCCATTTGTTGAAAAGTAGAGTAGAAGGGGAAAGTGAATTTTGTGAATGACTG
Source organism: Labia minor (assembly GCA_963082975.1). Lineage (NCBI taxonomy): Eukaryota > Metazoa > Arthropoda > Insecta > Dermaptera > Spongiphoridae > Labia > Labia minor. The sequence continues at coordinate 46,878,667 of OY720344.1, forward strand.
ATGTTTCAGGTGGACATCCGCTTTATCATCCCCTCACTATGCACTTTAAGTTATGCTCTTTGATTCTTCATTTTTTTCTCTTTCTCTCTCCTTCTTTGAGTGTTAATTTTTCAAGAAAGGATTAACGAGTCAAGATGGTTAAGCGAGACAGAGAACGAAGATCAAGTTTTGATGTTCATAAATCAGTGGATCGTTATCCGTACGGAAGTCATTAAATGATAACATTGCTTAAGAATTGATTTATTCTCTTCTTGATGGTCGTTGGTTATTATTAGAACAGACAAATGACCATCACTTCTACAACTTACTATTTTAACCTCTACTAGTCTTCTTCTTTATCAAACTCACACATTATGTTTTTTTTTCTATCCATTTTCTTTTGTATTTTGATTTAGATAAAAGAAAAATCCACATATCATTTAATATCACGTGTCTGGTAATTTATACTTTGTATAAGAAAAAAAAATATTACTATGTAATGATATTGATTTATTGAAGCATTTCTAAATAAATATATAAATGTTATTTTCTAGAAAAATATTTTTAGTATAGGATCATTTATGTTATCCAAGAAAAATTAATTAATCGAGTAGACATAAAAATAATTCTTATAGTATTAATTACATATTGATTTTTGACATGAACAATTATTAGTGAAACTTGTTTTTATTATTATTTGCGGATAGACCCTGAGCAGAGCTGTAAAGATAAATTTTTAATTATTGAATTTCCATAAGCCTGCACTCGAGTCTTCAGTGTGGTAGAATGTCTTGCTAACCACTAACCCACTCAGAGTCAAATTGTTTTTATATAAATTTAAAGAAATAAATATCTTGTCGGGCTTTAACTTTCTATCTATTATTATCTTTATTGGCTTTGGAAGTTCTTTTGAACCCTATTCCAATTTTAACAAAATTTCTTTAAAATATTTAAAGACCACTCTGTGTTTAGTTTTACATCGGTCCTAACCCAAAATCTTTTTATCATATTCTTAATTTGAAATAGCAATTTGTAGAATAAAAAATCTTTAAATATTTATATCTGAAATTAAGAATTTTAATGAAATTATAGGATTTTTCAATGTCAGATTTTTTGGTCCTAAATATTGGACTATCGGAGAAAGGACTGTTAATATTTACAACTGGAATTTTGATAGGCATAACGCAGGGTGTTAGCAATAAAACGCTGAGATAAAGAGAGGTAATTAATTTTCTCAAATCTGGGACTGATTTTAAAATTTTTAAAACCTAAGACAATAGTTTATTGTAAAATCCTTGAAATTAGGAAAAACTAAAATTTTACTTGCCTCGAGGGACGTCTTATAGATTCCAAATTGTTTGGACTAACAAGTTAATTTATCTCCCTCGAACATAATATTTAAAATTTAACAAAATTTATTCAAAAGATCTTTTTATTCCTATAATCCTATAAACCTTCAAGTAGATGTGTGTAAGAATAGAATAAAGATTAAATCCAATAGAATTGTTTTAAATTAAATATAATTATATCTCAATAATTTTCCACTTTCTTTCATGATCTATTCGATTAAATAGAAATAATTTTCAAAATTTATAGTAAGTTTAAATATTAAATTAGATATTGTTTTATAATTTGATTATGTTCTCTCTTTAAGATTTATAAATTATCTTTTGTGTAATTGTAGGTGAGTGGATGAAAATGGTGAGTGGGAGTTGAAGCGGTTTGCCTAGATAAACAAGCCTTAATGAGGTTGAATTTGAGCTGTGCCCGACTGGGATCAACTGTATCTATACCATTATGGTAATTTCGTTTGTTAATCCACCTGCCACTGGCGGCGCTTTGATGTGAGATTCACATTAGATTCTACGTTACGTTACGTTATCATATATACATATAAAGAGAGAAGCAACACTGTCAAGTAATGAATAGTCTTGACACGTTGTTTAATTATTACTATATTTACTTACATTTCAGCAACTATAAAAAGTGTTAATTTAGAAATTAAAAGATTTAAAAAATATATTAAAATGAAATTCAAAAGCAAAATATGGTAGGATTTTTTTATTATTAATTATTAAGACTCGGAATTAGAATGATTTTATTAATAATATAAGGAGTTATATTTACAAAATTTATTATGATGAAGTTATAGAAAAAATTAAAATCTAATTTTAAAATGAGTTTTTATGAAAAAAGTAACAATAGATCGAAAATATGATTATGTCAATGGTGTGTTTATAAAGGTATATATATATATAAATTGGCTAGTGTTTAGGCCAATGATTGGAATAAATGATTGCTTTAAATATTACTTCCCTTCTCTGACTCTAGAGGGAGACCGGTAGCTCAAAGGAGTTTGTGATCTTAATTAACACCTCTGAGATCTTCCCACTTCCCTCACATTTCACATAACGCCAGTCTAGCTACAACCATCCAACAGTCTACTTCTTCCATTAAGCTTCAACCACAGCTAGGCTCATCCAACATGTTCAACCTCTCATAACCTAATATAAGTAACCAAGTCCTACCATCCATCAATTTATCCAGTAGATCCAAATCTTATTCCAGTAGCAGTACACATTTCCAGTGAATCTAGTTCTCCCTTATTCTATTCAACTCAACAACAAGATCGTGTTTCAAACAGAAACACATCCACAATACAAACGGATTGGGAAGACGCCATCCACTACCAAACTACAAACCAAGGCGACCCACATCCACAACGAGTCACACCATATGGGAGAGAATTTCACTGGCTTGGAGTCATCTGTTTCGCTTAAGTATCATTGGATTCCACTTCTACAACACCCAGGATTTGGTTTCACTATTTATTCTTTATATATATAGTTACATAAACATTTCAATTGTATTATTTTATATCTATTATTTTGTCTATATTCATTTATTAAAATATTGTTAAGGAGAAATCTAAGTTTCTTTATTCATTGATATCTTGAATTGCATCCTCATCGGAAGTTAACGGCCCCTGATTATTTCAGCTTTTATCGAAGAGGTAATTGCTGTGCCAAGTACAGGCCTAATAAGATCTGATTTTAATCAATCGAGGTTAGGACTGGAATTGTCACGATATATGCTTTGACAGCTAGTAAGTTTAATCTTTAATTGTATTGTCATTATTATTTTTATATCTAAAAATTTTTAAACAAATAAATAAATAAATACTTATGGTTTATAAATTATATCTAAATATATAAAGTTTAATCATATTAATAATAATAATATGACCTAAGTATTCATTTCATTAGACTTTCCTATAATGATTCTGGTATAAAAATATTTTTAACACTATTTTCTATTTATTCTTATTAAACCAAAAAATAAGTTAATATTTATTTATAGAAATTATATATATATTTCGTTATATATCGTCTCTAACTATTATTAAAAATAATTTTAATTTAGAGCACCCTATTTTTAACCACCACTTACTGAACCCTCACTATTAATACATATTACATTCAAATTTTTAAATATATATTTTATTTTATTTTTTAAAAAGATAAATAAAGCGAATTTTAGAAGGGTCAGTTAACTTTCAACTTTTATACTTTGTGCTGTAAAACAATTTATATTTATATTTATTTTTCCTATTTTTTTCTTGCTCTATTCCACTTTTTTATTTTTTTTATAAATATAAGCAATAACCATAATGTCATATAAATATTAATAAAAACTTTTTCAAATATGTATATATATATATTATAGATGTTCAAGAGTTGAATGTTTTTCAATGGAGTGGTGAAATGTTTAAAGCAGTTTTTTTTTTTGGACACATAAATGATGAGATATGACAGCCACAATAATCTCTTTTCTGGCTTAACCAAATAAATAACTAAACATCCTATGTATAAATAAATAAATAAATTATTATTGAAACTTTGAAAAAAAAGAACTTTGTTTAAAACAAAACGAATATAAAAAGTAATAAAATATTAGTATTAATAAAAATAAATATATTTGTATTTGCGAATAAAATTTTGTGAGTATGGGTGTGTTAAAAAACTTTCATCTAAACTTTCATTTATAATTTATTAATGGGGAAAAGATTTAATTCACTTGAATAAAATCGAATTCAAATTTCAAACTTATTTTAAAATTTAATTATATAAGAAATTACAAAATACTAATAGTTTAATTCAAGTAATTGGAGTAAAAAATAATTTTCAATACAAATTTTTATTTTTTTTTTTTTTTTATTTTTGTTTTTTAATTTAAAATATTTTTTTTTTGAATAATTTTTTTTAGAAATAGTTACTAATCTATCTCGAAATCGAAAGACCCCAGCAATCAAGTCCCTCCAAACGTCTCTTTCCTGTACCTCCTCCATGTAAATTAAATTAAATTTAGTATTACCCTGTCTTGACTCGATAAATTTTGATTCGACCATTAGACACTAATAATTTCATTTTATTAAAATTTTGATACACTCTAGAATAATAGGTTAACTTTGAAATTAATTGTAAATATTTATTGAACATTTTCTTGGTTAAGGATAATTAACTATTCCTTTAATTATATTTTATATTAAATCATGTTTTTTTTTTGATAACTCTTGCATTATAATTTGAAAGGTCAAACTTAGTTATTGTCTTTTAAAAATTAAAATAGATTCAGCTCATTTTTTTCTTCCCGCTTCAGTTCTTAGTTATAGTATGCAATTTTTATTTACTATTTACATACATTGTAACTATTATTATTGAATTTTGCATTTTGGATTTTTTTTATTTAATTTATAATATAATTTGGATTAGGGAAACATCATATAATATTTTATAATAAATTTTTGTAATAAATTGAATTAATAAATTAAATAAAATGTATATTATAAAATTAAAATGTTTTTACATTGAATATATGAAATAGATTAAATTTTCAAATCTATTGAAAATTTTAATTAAGCAAGTAATTTATAAATATTATTAATCTATTATACTTTTTAACTAATTATTATTCAAGATCTATTTAAATTCCATTTCAAAGGTTTATTAAAATTTATTGTAATAAATTATTTTTACGAAAAAAAAAAAATTCAAAAGTTAAAAAAGAAAAATCAATGTACTAACTCTTTGTTGAAATGATCTAGTCCTATGATTATACATATTCATAACTTTCATTATTTTTTTTTCTATTAGATGGTTGATAAGTTATACACAATTTTTGTTTAATACTGTTGTCAAATTATTAGACGAGTTGTGTGTTTTAGGTTATATAGATAGGTCTACATACCTAGTCTCTTTTGTATCACAAAGGCAGAGGGGGTTTATTTCGCTTTTATGATTAATTAACCTAACATTCATATCATCAGCATCATGACTATCAGCATCATCTCTATTTTTCTTTCTAAAAACATTTTCATTAAACACGACACACAACACCCAAACAAAATCATTATATATATAAAAAAAATAATATTTTATGAAATCCTGTTTTTTTTTAACTGAAGATATGTATATTTTGATAAATATGGTAAAAAAATCTTTTAAATCAAAATTCCACTCATGGCTAAATGGACTTGGAATGAAGTATCAAAAAAGCGTGGTGGGGAGGGGGTGATTTTACACTTCAGATAGTGTAATCTCTCTCTCGCTCTCTCTTTCTAGGAATGAAGGATAATTTAAAAACAAGAAAATTGAATTTAAATCGGTAGTTTAAACAAAAATACTTCAATGAGTTTAGTTTAATATAAATATAAATTATTAATATTATTATAAATATATACCAATATTAAATATATACCGATTGTATTTATTAAAGCTTTTGTGGTTATTTTGATAATTATTAAGAGAATTTTTATTAAAAGACCACATTATTTGTATAAAATTATTTATTAAATTAAAATAATTGTACAACGTTTCAACTGCTTATTCTGCAGTCGTTTTCAAGTAACCGTACGCTTGCTCCGATTCAAGCGGACTGATGCATATATACCTATATAAGAGGTGATGTGTCCCAACATGCATATATACCTATATAAGAGGTGACGTGTCCCAACATGCATCAGTCCGCTTGAATCGGAGCAAGCGTACGGTTACTTGAAAACGACTGCAGAATAAGCAGTTGAAACGTTGTACAATTATTTTAATTTAATAAATAATTTTATACAAATAATGTGGTCTTTTAATAAAAATTCTCTTAATAATTATATACCGATTATTAATATTAATAAATGTTATGAATCAATGGATTTAGTTTAAGAGTTTGGATTTCATAAGGTTCGAAAAATTTGCGACATTAATTTTTATTTAAATTTGTAATTTAATAGCTTAAAATTAATTTTTAAACAACTTGTTAATTTATACTTATACTATAGGTAGTATATATATTCTTAAAATGGAAAATAAACTTTTTTCTTCTCTCATTTCTTATTTATTTATCCAATAATGATTTTAATGAAAAAAACGAATAAATAAAAAAAGAATACAAACAACACAATAGAAATTTTAACTTTAGATTTTAATTTTTAGTATATAATAATGTAAACAATTTAGTATATTTAATTCTTATAAATATTTAAAGATCGCCTATAGAAAAAGAGAATCTCCATATTATCTATTTGTTTATTTATAGAATTATATTTATTTGTTTGTATAAAAGAGACAGATGGAAAAATATTACGCAAAATAAAAGATAAAAAAGAACAAACTTGTTATAGCCATTGAGGTCTACTTTCTTGAAAACGATAAAAAATTTATGGATCGTATAAATTCAAACTATAATTTATATCCATAAATAATTCCATATAAATAAAAAAAATATTGTCTGGCTGTACCCCGATGTAGATGGTTCGATTCTCCCTGATAGGATTTCGTGAATGCGAGAAGAATTAATGATAAAAATCATGGCATATTATCAAAGAGGTCTTATGAACATTTTTGATGTGTTTTAAAACTTCTAAATAAAAATCTAATTTATACATGTATGTAAATTTAGACTAAATTTGATACCTTATTTGTTTATTTCCTTTAATTATTTATTTAATTTTTTAACTTCTTAAGATTTCCTAAGTATGTTGATTTGAGAAAAATTATACATTTTTTTTTGTATTTTTGCCTAATCTGTCCCAAAAAGGTATATTTAATGTTTGTATATAGTGATTGTATAACGATTGTAGTTCTAACTCTTATCAGAGAGTATCCCTTTAGGCTAGAGAAAGTCCGGAAGGGTGTTCTCGTTAACGCGAACAAGTCCATTCTAGAGATCAGATAAACTTGAAGTTGGTTGGTTGGTTGCGGGGCTCACTTTTTCTTAATCTCTATCGTTAAATGGCGGGGGTTGGAAATTAAACTCGATGATTTATATAGGGTGGTTATGAATCCCCAAGAGAGAGAGAGAGGGAGAGAGATAGGTATGGGAGGTTATACCAACCAAATCGCTATCGGTATTGTTTTATTTACTCCTTTCTCTCTCTCTTCCTATTTCTCATACTCATACACATAGATACACACATACTTTGAGATATTAATCAAAATGCAATTGAGAAATATGTTAACTAAAAATCGATTAAAAAGGAAAAATAGAACACCTATTGGATAAATTTTACTTACTTTTTAAAAAATAAAAATATATTTAATAAGCATTAATAAAGAATTATTCTATTTTTTTAAGTAAGTACTTATAATTTTTTCAATAATAAATAAATTACTAACCTATTAAATGTTAAACATCTTGACGTTAATTTCCTTTTAAAGCTATAAAGATAATTTTATAGATATTAAAAAAATTGAGAGAAAATGAAGAAAGCAAAAAAAAAAAAAATGATGGCAAACGTTTATCAGGTCATATTTTTGGTCGTTGTTGGTGTTTTTTTTTATTTTTCACTGATAAAATATTTTAAATACCCATACGGAATTATTATAGAAGGGTGATAGCGTAAGCGTGAGTACACTTAAACAACCCTCTCCCCTTAACTCCTCTATTATCCAGGCAAGTAAATATATTATGTTTCACCAATTAGTATAAAACATGGAAGGACTGACTAATTAAAATTGTTTCGTTCGTGTTTAAGACAGGATATTAATTAATTAATTATTCTTGGAAGAAATATTTTCAGATAAAATATGCTGCGTGATCCATATAAATATGATTATATCTAACAAAGGTTCAATTATAAGGCAATATTTGATGAAATGTTATTTGATTTTCAATAAAAGGTAAAATATTAAATATTATTAAATCTTAAATGAAAGTTTATAGCAATTATAGGTTTCTTTAAGTTAATGAAACAAATTATAAATAATTGATTAACAATCTTTTTGATTATTACTTAATTATTTAATTGAGGAAAGAATATATATATATAATTACTGTAAGTTAAAAAATCAAATATTAATAAAAAATCATCCCCTTTATTCAGCAAAGTTCTTTGATTGAAAAGTTACATTCATATTATAATAAGACAATAAAATAAATGAAGTATTAAACGCACCTAGTCCAATCGTTACATTCAGGTTAAACTACTTAAAATTTTATTTTGGAGATGTAAATATTCTACTATCTGTAAAAACTGATAAAATATTATCATTATTAATTGAAAGTTTATAGGCCCATCAGTCATTAAAGGCAGTAATATCACCCATTTATCATAAATCTCATATTTCAATCCTAATAATTTCAATTCATTGCAAGCCATAAAAATTTTAGCTCCATGTGGTAAAAATGACAGACTCTACATTAGAATAGGGAATTTTATTTTCTCTAATATCAAAATAAATTGAAATAATTAAAATATAATAAAATATAATAACAATAATAATTCATTAAATAATTTTATTTTTAAAATAAAGTATACTATTATTATATATAATTATAAATAATAATCATAAATACCTAATTAAAAATAACTATAAAATAAATAATAAATTATCTACTGATTTATTTTTAGATTAATATTTTTAAACGAAAACAATTTAAATGAGAGTAAAAAAAAATACTTCTTGAATTTTTTCTTCTCCTTTTATTATTATCGAAATTATCGAAATCATTTTAGGATCAGAATAGCAGTCAAATCTCAAGTTTGTTAAGTTTGTTAATTTTAAAAATCTTTATTCATTGAAAATAAATAATAATTTAGATAAAGAGAAGATACGCTCAGGTTCATTAATTTATTATTATTATATAATAATGAATGCTTATCATCTGACCTTTGCTTATGTTTAATTGATATTTAAAAGATCATTCACGTAATTAATGAAAGTTACAATTTTAAGAGATAGATATTGTAAATAAATATTTTTGTTTGAATTTTTTAATTTTTATTTCCTTGATTTTTACTATCTCGCCAGAGATAGTATTGCGATCCCGAAAATTTTCGATGTTGAGATTTTGATGTTTTTATACGTTTTGAAGGTTCCTGAATCATTTTCACTAAGGTTGAGAAAAATGTCTGTGTGTGCGTGTGCGTGTGTGTGCGTGTGTGTGTGTGTGTGTGTATGTAGGCAAGATTACGCAAAAACGGTTTGAGCTAGAATGATGCAATTTGGTACATGAGCATTATTCAAAATTCATAGTTTTCTATCAACTTTTGAGAAATGTAGCTCAACCGGAAGAGGGTCATTACCTACAACGTTTTGATTTTTTTCCTCTAAAGTGACCGTAAAAATAAAGATATATGTTTGATAATTTTTCACATGATTAATAATTGTAAAAAACTGCTATATATAGAATTTCAGCTTGATTGAATCGCTGAAAGTATCAGAATTAATTTTTTAACACTGCAAATCTCACGCGCCAACACGTGCCATGGTGCCATTAATAAAAAACCAAACGCGCTGGTTTAATATTTATTATTTATAATTTATAATTAATTAAATTTAATTTAAATATAATATATTATGTTATTTAATCCAATTCAAATTGCAAGATAGTCGAGTGGAGACACTCCAGCTAATTTTTTTTTAATTTTTAGTGAAAAAATTTGAAATCATTTAATTAATTTGAATTTATTTGTCATTAAATGTTATTTAGAACTTTTTTAAAATATTAATGAGTAATACGTATTTCAAAAGCAATTCAATAGTACTTATAGATTTTAATTATTATATTGGAAATGATTTAATAAAAGTTGAAGAAAAATTTATCATCAAATATAGCCTCTGTTTAAATAGAAATAGTCAGAATAAAAATAATTAGTTTATATTATAAACGGACAATAATTATATAGACATTAACGTGTATTCGAGTTACTCCGCTTGTTAAGAGATCTATATATGATTTTGGCGCCCCCATGGAGAAAACACAGAACTATTGTATTAGTAGTAATTTAGTAATGATTTTCATTACAATGCAAAAAATTTATTTTAAAAACCCACTCATGTCTAAAGAAATGTTTGTTCAATGTTGTATGTGATTTTATTTGTGAATTTTGATATAAAATAAATATAATTTGTCTTTATTCGCCCAAGTTTTTATTTATTTATTATTCTCTCCTAAATGTACGTTTAATAAAATTGATACGGGAAAAATGATTTCTTGAGCGGAGGTCATAATTCGACCTTTTTCTTGGAAATTTAGTGCCATATGCCTTCATCTAAGGCCAAATCAGTCATAAATAGCTGCGTGGCGATATAGTCCATAAAGAAGCTTCCATTATATATACATAGCCTTAGGGAATTTCTCTCTAATACAATATATATATATAGGAAGGGAGAGGAGAGAAAATGATGGTCAAAGAAGACGATTGGCCAGCCTTCGACATGAGATGAATAATTTCGATTGAAATTCACGCCCCATCCCATATCTACGAAAGAGGAAAGGCATGAAAATGAAGCAAGTAGAAGGGTGGTTGGTTGGATTAGTTTTGACCCTTCATTCTAAAGTATCTTCGTAAAATCGCGAATTAGAATGAGAACCCAGGTACTGGGTGTATTTCATTGGATTATCTACCTCATCTACTCTCTCTTTCTTCTTTCTAAATATATATACGTGTATCCCTATATATTAATGTTTGATGTGTGTGTTTTTTGAAAGGTCAGTAAAAATTTCCTATTGTACCAATTCCCATTTGGATATTTTATAACCTTTCTAAACAAATTTGCTCAAGGTTATAAATAAAATAGGTGTATGCCCGATAAGAGGACTTTTTCTTATATATTTATTGGTTTACTTAGATTTATTGCAATTGCAGATACATTTTGACTTGAATAGGTTTTGGGAGAACATAGGAATAAAAACAATCGACTGTTTTCAAGATATTTTACCTTCTCTTTAAAGAAAACATTTATTATTTATTTGACTATATCTTGAAATTTCGAAATATTTTGCCGTATCAACCACATTCATCCAATAGTTGCTTTCTTGAGTCAAATTTATTATGTACTATTTTGTAATATTTGTAGTTTGTAAATATTTATTCTTATATTAATAATGCCATATACTATTAAAATTTATCTTTATTATAAAAATATCTTAAATGAATAGCATTTATGATTGAGTCTCCCTCCCTCTAAAATAATTAGTGTCCTTTCCTACTTTCTATATAATATATATACTAAAGTTCAACATTAAATTTTCTTTTTAATTTATTTTAAATTAGAATAATTCTGGAAAAAAAATTAGCAATGAAAATTGGGATAAATATTTAAACATACAATTATTCTCACCCACTTCTTCATTAATAATGAATGACTCTATTCTTGTAGAATTTTTTATTTGGATTTCTCATTAATTCTTACCCGTATTAATTTTTTTTTTCAAATTGCATCAAAATAACTGAATAATTTTCAGCCAAAAGTAAACTAATATTGATAATATTGTTACAATGAAAAAAAAAATTATTTACAAGATGAAAATAGAAAAGTTTAGATGAAGGAACACTGTATGTATATTAAAAAATATTTTTTTTTAGTAATAAATTATTAATTTTGGGTAAATTTTATTTTATTTTTATTAAGACTAGTGGGAATTGACATTTATTACTATACATTTTTATTGAAAAAGATATATATTTTTTTATTTTAATTTATTAAAATTAAATAATAAATTTAATGAATTAAAAATTCAACTCAATTTTCTTCTTCTCACTAGAGACTTAGCATAATCAAATATAATTTATTTTGTTTATATTTCTACATATATAATATATGAGGTCTGTTTAATAGAAAAGGTGAATTTTGAATTTTCGCAAACTGTGTACATTCGAATATCTATTTATCTGGCTCCGTGCGACTTCTATCTGTTCCCTAATCTGCATTTGGCGATGAAAGGAAAGTGGCACACATCGATTGAAGCCATTGAGAAGGCGTCGACCGGCGTCCTAAAGACCATTCCAATAAAGGACATGGAGAAATCGTTTGACAACTTGTTGGAGCGTCCAAATTTGTGTATCGATGCAGAAGGGGAATATATTGATTAATAAAAATGATTTGTTCCAAAATATACATTGGTTTTTTGTTTTTTTAAAAAGTTCTGTTTCTTTTGGAGGGTGTGTATATAGTAAAAATAATATAGATTAAAGTATAAAAAGTAAATTAAAAAAGATCATCTTTTAAATTTCCTTTAGGAACATTGGGATAGTTAAAAATACTAAATAAAAGTATTAACTAATTTCATATATATATATAAACTTTTTAAACAAAAAATATTTTACGTTACGTTTGCAGTGTTCTTTAGCACCTGGGGCCATTCGTGTCTCCCCAGGATGGTTTTAACACTCTCCAAGGGACCACATTGGGAATCATAGGTTCAACCAACGCTCATCAAGTTATTTGCCCAACTCTTTGAAAATAAAACATCTGATTCTTTATATATTTTGAAAAAAAAAACTTTTTTCTAACTTCATAAAAAAATATATAATAACATATTTTATTTTTAAGAAAGACGATGTTAAATGTAGTATATTCAAAAATAAAATTAAAAAAAAAATAATTTCCGTCTAAAGAAATGAGAAAGAAAAATGAATAATATCATTTTTTTTTTTTGTAACAAAAGATATTTTTTTTATTCTAAAATTTTATTATAATAACCAACACACATTCAGTTAAGATAAAAAAAAACTTTTTAATTTTTCCAAACGATAAACTTAACTTTCCTCCAAGTATAATGAAATATATATTCAACGTCAACTTCAAATATGTTACAATTCATTTTTTTTCTAAGTAACTTCACCTATCTAACCCTTTATCTTTCTCCTTCCTTAATCCCTCCACGTTATACACGCCTTTAGTCACATATTTTTTTTCTGATTTAAAAAAGTTTTAAAGTTGCAAGATAAATATACTCCTACAAGAAAATAGCATTATAGTAATATTAGTATTCATTTACAGTAGTTTTTATTATATTTTTTTAAAGGAAATGTTATAAAAATGAAAATGAAAATTGTAAGGCTTTTCTTAAAAAAAATGTAAGAAAAAAATTGGAGGTATTATATCATGAAAGCTTTGTTTTTTTTCAATTAATTAAATTTATAAATAAACATAAATTAACATATACTGTTATATGGAAAACATAGCATAAAGCCCACAAAGAGGTAGGAATCTAGCTAAATAAATAAATATACTTTATTATTATTTTATATTTTAATTTTTATATAATTTAAACATTTTAAATAATATATTATTTTATCACAATTGATCACATTAAATATTAAATTAGGAGGCAACTAGCCGAGAATGTAGCGTGGCGATTTTTTACACAAGTCGGCGTTCGATTCCAACTTTAATATCAGCTGCCTTCGGCTCCAGGATTTGTCAGTTCCTGGTTCTATACATGCGGAAGGCAACGGGAAACCACTGCATTAATATTCCCAAGTAAAATCATCATGGCTGAGCAGCTTCTAAGGCTATCCTAGTCATGATGATGGCCAAACTCCGAAGAGAGACAGCACCTTAAGAAGAAATATTAAATTATAATTTTTTGATAATTTGGTGAATTTTAAATTTTAAACCTCAAGTTTTGAACTTCATAATTTTACCTCCAAATTATGCACTTAAAAATATATTTATTTCAGATTATTTAAAATCACATTTATGAATTTTGAATCTGATTTTTAATATGTGAGTAGTAGCCTCTTAAGTAATATTTGATTGAAAGAAATATTCACTCAGAGTTTATTAATATTGTTATTAATATTATTATAAAATAGATATTTAAAAACATTGTTTGTTTTATAAGATTATATTCTCCAACAAAATAGCACCCCCTTCTCTTTCACAATCTTTAATGGATGTTACTTAACGCACTCTGATTTTAATGGATTCAGAGATCATATTTCTATGCAATCATGGCAATCATTTCATCGATATATATATATTAAATATATTTAAATTTATTTAAGTATATATATTATACTGAAACTCACCTAAACAAATATAATAATGTTAGCGGCACCACCAGCGCCTCTGGCAGTCAAGCGACGTACCGAGCGCTGGGTGGGGAAATGGACTGTCTCCTTTTTATATCTTTCCCGGCAAGCGGAACCACGCTGGGCGACGAGTCCTTCTTGCGTGCTGAACCTCCGTCTGAGACACACCTATCCGTTCCGTAACCGTTATCAACCGCTTTCCGACCCCGCTTAACCATTACCTGTTACTCTCACGAACCGACCCCGCTATTCAGATACCTGTATATTCTCCTGTTAACGACCCTGCTTGCTCCATTATTGAATCTTCTCCTGAATCCGACCTCCGCCTGTTAATTTATTACGATTTCGATACCTGATTTACTCCGACGCCCCGATATTCTGTTCTGATCATCATTCCATTTACTCAGTCTGTTTCATTCCCGATCATCCGTTCTGTTATCTGTACTCTTTATTGTATTTTCTACATTTCAATTCAATTATACTTGTTACTTTATATAAAATATATTCTGTTTATTCTTTACCCGCGCCATTCCTAGACACTTTCCTGAATCTCCCGACCCACGCGATCAAATTATATCTTTGTTAATTTAATCGCTAAAAGCTGTCAGAAGTGGGATTTATCTATCCACACGTGCCCACAAAAATCCCGAATCCTAATTTTTTGTGTGTCTCGAGCGAAAAGGTTTCTATTTTTTTTTGTTTTGTGTATTACTACGCCGCATTTGAAAATTATCACAATGGCGTCGCATCAAAATGGCCGCCCTGAAGACGCAACGACAGGCCACAGGGAAGCTCGAACCGATGACGTCACGCCCGTGACATCACCAAACGTCCGCTCCGATGACAACACGCCCGCGTCATCACCGAACGCCCGCCCCTACCACGTTACGTTTGACATGAGGGGAGTGCCCGCCAGTACCCCCTACCCGCACCAAGCAACCTTCCCCGCCCCTCCACTATACCCCTCACCGACTCCGCATCCTACCGAGACCCCTCACCCCCCTCCCAGCCACTACGCTGAGCTGGAGAATCTCACACACAATTTAACAGCCGTCTTTGCCTCGTTGAAAACTGCTATCGAAGCAAGAGATTCCTCTCGTTCGTTCGATAATTCACGATTAATTGTAGATTCACCTGTCAAGCCATTCGATGGAAGTGGCACTGAACAGCAAGCTGAGCAATGGCTTCGTGCATTGCTTGTCGCCACGGAAACTCACTGTTACGACAATCAAAATTTTGAGTTAATTGTTCTCTCTAAGTTACAGGGACCCGCACTTACCTGGTGGGAACAAATAAAACCCGATCAAAAGAATTTTTCTTCAGCGTTTCGTAAGAGATTCTGCCCCGAGCCTGACCTATTGGAACTCACTCAGATGGCCCTGTCACGTGTTCAGCTACCAGGTGAGTCAGTGGCTGAATACATGTTTGAAAAAATGAAAATTCTTAACAAGTTGAATTTGCCGTTCTCTACCGCTGAGGAAAAAGTGATTTCTGGTTTAATGTCGACTGCGTTGCGAAATTATTTGTCAGTGCGTGCACACGCCAACATTGAAGAGCTCGTTACCGATGCCCAGCGACAGAGTAGGTGTCATCCAATCCGTCATCAGACCGAGACTGGGGCGAAAACGACTTTGAACTGTCATGCTACCGTGCCTGCTCAGCGGGTTACTTCACTCAACTCCGAGGTAGGTGCCACACCCGGCCGTAAGCCATATTATAATGAACAATCACAGCCTATGTGTTTCAATTGTGAGGAGTTTGGGCACCTTGCTCGAGTGTGTCCAAAACCGCCTCGAATACGAAAATGTCTTCAATGCGGACAGGAAGGGCATACGGTCAAGCACTGTACAGTGCCCAAGGTAGCCGTAACCACTGGACAAGCCACCGGCTTGAATGATAGTATAATTCAAGTGACTGTGGGCGACACCCGGCTCACAGGACTCCTGGATACAGGCAGTACCCACTGCTTAATAAAAGCTTCAGCCGCTTGCTCTACCGGACTGCGAGTCACACCGGTTCGAAAGCCACTATTTGGCTTAGGGAGTTTCTCCGCTCCGCAAGTTTTCACCGTTGGCGAGATTGAAGCCAAAGTTATCATCAAACAGGTGACAACCTCTTAGTTGTTTCAGATCAGACTATCCCTGAGGACGTCCTAGTTGGACTGACATGGTTGAACCAAGTGACGATGATGATGAAGGAGGGTGAATTCACCTTTTGGTCACCTGGTGAACAGCCACTGCTGTCTGAGACCCCGCGCACAACTGTGCCAATACACGTCAAAGAAATCATACCTGAAGGAGCCATTGTTACTCCTGTTGACTCTGAAGTAGAAATATCTGTTACACAACCAAACCACACGTATTCATGCTCTTGTCCCGCTAATGAGGAACCGATACCCAGTGACGTGATCACCAGGTGTTACACGATTAAGGAAATGGATGCACCTCAAGGTAGGCCAATTCCATTTTCGTATGAAATAAATTCTGAATGTGTCATTACAGAACCAAACGTTACTCCCGAAGAGAGAGAAATCTTAGTAGATGAACAACTCGAAACGCCAATCACCGAAAATTACTTACAACAAATTAACGAGTTAAAGAGATCCGTTAACGAACAACGTCTTCAAATGGAACAATTAACGGCAGACAATTCAGATTTACGAACCCGATTGAAAAGCGTTGAAGATTCTCCACTCTGCGAGGCCGATAAAAGACAGCCTCTCAGCATTGAAGTTACACAGGCTGTAGAATCTGCTGATATAGCCGACGAAGAAAAACCGGCCCTCGTCCAAGACCCTGATGACGTGGACATGTCATCCGACTCCGAGACTTCGTTTCCGGCCGATACTCCAGCCCTGGAGGCGCAGGAGACGAGGATCGACCCCGCGCCTGATGATGGAGAGGTGCACCCCATTTACGAGAGCCGCCGTCAGAACCCGCCTCCCAGACGAGCCCTACACAGCAGGAAGACCGACCTACCCCGAGGACGACGCTTATCCCGGTCGACGAGGACGTCGACGATGCAGAATGCCCCTTCTCTTTTCACATTTCTGTTTTTCCTTTTTACCCTGCTCGCTCAGACGATCGAGCTGATTGTCCCTCTGTCTTCTGTTTCTGACTTGAACACATCTTCCACCCTGTTTCCCGTAAACTCGAACCTGACAACCGCCTTCCCGATAACCGATCTTCGAACACACCGTCGGACCACCGCCCACGTGGGGCAGATGAAGGTCTGGCAGCCTGCCCGTCTTCGAGACTCCAAGAACGACGGAGACAGCTTTCCTTATCTCCGTCGGCGAAGAAACTCCGAGCCCGACGCCGAAACCTCTTTTTCAGATGACTCTCCGGCATCGGAGACTCGCCCCGAACCCGCACCTGATGGAGGAGAGACACCCTCTACCGACGAGAGCCACTGTCCGTGGCCACCACCCGTACGAGCGGAACGCTACAGACGGAAGCCTGCCTACCTCGCCGACTACATTGAGCCGTGTCGACGGGGACGTCGACATCGCAGGATGGCCGACTGTTAGCGGCACCACCAGCGCCTCTGGCAGTCAAGCGACGTACCGAGCGCTGGGTGGGGAAATGGACTGTCTCCTTTTTATATCTTTCCCGGCAAGCGGAACCACGCTGGGCGACGAGTCCTTCTTGCGTGCTGAACCTCCGTCTGAGACACACCTATCCGTTCCGTAACCGTTATCAACCGCTTTCCGACCCCGCTTAACCATTACCTGTTACTCTCACGAACCGACCCCGCTATTCAGATACCTGTATATTCTCCTGTTAACGACCCTGCTTGCTCCATTATTGAATCTTCTCCTGAATCCGACCTCCGCCTGTTAATTTATTACGATTTCGATACCTGATTTACTCCGACGCCCCGATATTCTGTTCTGATCATCATTCCATTTACTCAGTCTGTTTCATTCCCGATCATCCGTTCTGTTATCTGTACTCTTTATTGTATTTTCTACATTTCAATTCAATTATACTTGTTACTTTATATAAAATATATTCTGTTTATTCTTTACCCGCGCCATTCCTAGACACTTTCCTGAATCTCCCGACCCACGCGATCAAATTATATCTTTGTTAATTTAATCGCTAAAAATAACCATATATAAATGTAAAATGTTCTTCTTTTAGAATAAGTGGTTTTTAGAAAAAAAAATGAAAGATTGAATAATCAATAAAATTGCTTTCAGTTTCCAAAGTCAGTAGAACATATCGATAGATATAGTTGCAAAACAAAAACAAATCGATAAACTATTAAAATGATATTTAGAAACAAATAATAATAATAATATTATACATATGTTATTTAAGAAAAATAAAATATAATTCTATTATTGATAAAGTTTTATTCGAAATAACGATCAGATACTCTTATTATTAATAATTTGTTAATTATAATAATAACTTCAAAATCAATCTGCATGTACAATTGCAATGTTAGTATGGAGTTGAAAATGATGGACGGAGTTTATGGCAATTTTTTTCGTTTCATTTCTAAGGTACTCTTTATTTGAAAATATGAAATTTGAGTAAATTATATCCATTCGTTTTAAAAATTAAAAGTAATAAAAAAAATATCGTAAGTATAAAAATATAGAAAAGATTTTTAAAATAGAAAATTAAAATTCTTGAAGAATCAGGAAGAAATCTGTTATTAAATCGAGTTTATTAGATTGAAGAAGAAGGAACCACAAGGAGGTGCAAGTGGTTAAACCCCTGGGAAATTATGAGAACAGGTTCAGGGAGTAATAATATTAGACCTAAAATAGCAGAGGACGAATAACCGAGACATCGTCTTCTTGTCTAAGATGTATTGAATATATTTTGTAATTCGATTACATAACAAAATTCAATTTTCCTTTTTAACTTTTTTGGATAGGCGCATTCGATTTGTAAAAGTAATTGGCAACACAAAAAAAAAAAATAAAGAAATAAACAAAAATAAAAATAAAATATATAAAAATTTAGTATACTTTTATTCAATAGAGTTTATTACTCTTTTTTGCAATTAATATACTTATGTTAATTATAAAATTCATTTATTGATTATATTTTATTTTATTTATTTATTCTAACCTTGTCCGGTTTGGACATTGGTCTCCATTTTTATCATATTGCAAAACAAAGTATAGAACAATTATTAACAATCAAATTTCTAAAAAACGAACTTTAGGAATTATCTTCTTCCTTTTTTTCCTCTTCTATTAGAAGTTCCCAAAAACTCCATCTTGCTACAATTTTTTTTTCCGGGACCTTCTTCAGGCTCTTTACTCATCTCCCATCCTTTCGTCAGGTACGCTGGTCATCTTCCGACTAGCTCTGGGCACTTCAAAATGTGTTCTGGGTACTCTTCTTCCTTCTTGCAAAGCCTGCATCCTCTTTCCTTCCTCCAGATCTTCCCTCCTAGGCACGAATTACCACATCGAATTCTTGCCCAGGTTTCTCTCTCTTTCCTACTCAGTGTCCTATCTCTGATGTATGCTTCTTCTCCTAAGGTCTTCTTCAACATTTTGTACAACCTATTGTATCTTGAGGCGTCCGTTCTTCTCCAGCAATCTTGCCATTCCTGCTAGATCTTCTTTTCTACCGCTTGTACCGCTTCTCTTCTTATGTCTTCCCTTGATTCTTTGTCATTGATCTTTGACATTTATTGATTATATTTATTCGATAATTATAAACAATTAGACAGAAAAGATAATCTAAAATAAAAAAAAAATTAAAGAAACAATAGTAGAACTTATTTTGAAAATTCTATAATAAGTCTTCTTAAGGTAATTGAGAATGGATACAATTTTCTTACTATTAAAGAACATTTAATTTAAAATTGATTAATTGAGTTTAATCAAAATCGTTAGAGTCGTTTTTTTAAAAAAATTACATACAAGTGTAAAATCAGTCAGTCGCAGAACTTCACAGAAGCATATACAGTTTATTGGAATTTTTTTTTTGCGCATTGAACCTTAAATTGTTACAAACTCGAATTTTTCTCTAAATCTCTAAAATTGAGTACAAAATAGAGCATATATTATAGATTTAAATGCAATTGAAATAATATAGAAAATACTTTATAATAACATAGGTTTTATATAACATTCAGTATATTTAAATAATATAAATAATAATAAATAATATAATATATATTTATTTATAAATTAAAATTTTAATTATAACAAAAGTCAGTGATAATTTTCAATTATAAAGTGAGTTTTTAAGTTTAAGTTTCCAGTTATGGAAGGATCAAAAGATTGATTAATCCTCACATCTCATTTTAAAAATTTAGTTATACCAAATTTAAAGAACTTTATATAACAATAAAAAATATAAATCGCTCGTAAACCTGGTGTCAATCAACGTTTTTCGAAGTATCGTACTAATAAAGATCTTCATGTAAGTAAACTAACGATTAAAAAAACTACTAACTACTCAGGGGTCGCGACAAATTTTTTCAAAAAAATGGGGGTCTCAAATGAAGATAGGTTGCGCAACCACTGCTTTACAAGATTGAGATATTATTGAATTTCTATTCTTTAAATATAATTCTATATTTATAACATAAATATATTTATATATTGATTTATAATATTAGTACTACTCATATATATTTCACTTATTTTTTTACTGTTGGGATTGCATTATTGTATCATCAATATTTTATATATGAAATAAAAATTAGTACTTATAATTAGTTGAATAAAGTCCATTAAAAGATATATTTTGAAAAATATTAATTCATTATTCATTTAAATAATACATATATAATATATAATATAAATATATATATATAATAAGGTATTTATTTAATCACTGAATCTAATGAAATTTTAATTATTATTATTACTGGTATAATTAAGTCAAACTGAATTTTCAATTAATAATATTAATTATAGACAATTTATGAATCCTATTTAATTTATTATTACTTTAAAAAGACCTGGACCATAATATAATAAACCTAAATAAATAATTAATAAATAAATGAATACATTTCCGGTATATAATCTATATATATAAAAAAAGGTTTTTGTCTGCACATTGCTCAGAATTTAAAAATTTTTGCATATCTTCGCGTTTCATGACCTCTAGAATCCAAAAGTGACTTTAGAATTTTTCACGTCTGTCTGTCTGTCTGTCTGTCTGTCTGTCCGGAAAATTACTATTTTATAGACTCAGAATTGGCTGAACCGATTTCTTTGAAATTACATCACAATATTCTTATATACCTCTAGAGTAACATAGGCTATAAATTTTATTAATATCTTATCAATAACCGCAGAAATTAATTTTTTAAAGTTTATATAATTCTCCGTGTTGTTCATTCAAGAGCAGCTCGCGGCTCACTGTCGGCCTAGCGGAATCATTTCAAACAATGAATTATCATAGCTATTCCCAATCAAAGAATTATTATAATATTTCCCTTTTTATTTTAAATTCTAATATACAAATATCAATTCAATTAAATAATTTATTCTAAAAGTTCTCAATTTAATTAAAATATTTATTAGATCATATTTTTATCTTAAATTATTTTTTATTTAATTGAATATTTCTTCTTTTCTATAATATATATATAATAATATATAAATTTTATCATTGAATAATAAAAAAAAATATTATTTAACCTGAATTAAAATGACTGAATTATATTATCTTTGTTTTTTATTTTAATTTAATGACTCTATTATTAATTACTAAATATATATATATATTATATAAAAATTAAAATATGATGATATAAAGTTGTTTTAAATTTTTGACATTTTTAAATTGGGTATATTTTTTAAATTTATTAAAATGTCTTTTTTATTTATTATGTTTCAAAGATTCATTTTTATTATGTGATACTAGCTGCTCAGAGCGCCTTCGGCGCTCTTCACACCTAGACGGGGGCTCCGCCCCCTGTACCCCCGAGTTGTACATAGTATTTGGTGGTTGAAAGTATTAAAAGGTTTTCATCCATTTTGTTTCAATCCGTATATTACATAAAACATTCATTTCTTTTTGTGTTCTTATTTAAAAAATATATTTTAATTTAATCACTATATTAATTATATATATTATTATTGTATATGTTATATCTATCTACCTATGTGGCTCAAAGATACTCTAAAGTTCTTAGCCGCAACAACCACATTTCTCCAAGTGTCCCTATCCTGAGCCCTTATTCCATCTCTCTTACGTCCCTTCCTACGCGTCATTGGTTTTCCAAGCGGACGTTTTCCAATCGGTCTTCCCACCAATATCTTTTTCCTCTCCCATTCTTGCCACGTGCCCTGCCTATCGCAGCTTTTTCCCTTTTATAACCCTAACTATTTCTGAAGATGCAAAGAGGCCATGCAATTTCTTGTTATACAGTCTCCCTCATACCCGGTGACCTCATCTTTCTTTGGCCAATAAATGCAGGGAAGAATCCTATTCTCAAATACTCTGAATCTACTCTCATCTCCAAGGGTCATAGACCATGCCTCCCACCCATATAATGCAACAGGCAAAATAATCTTTTTATATATTCCCTTTGATACTAATTTTGAAGAGATAAGCCTCTTTATTGCAGATAACAGGCGTTTCCCGATTGCAACCCCGATTTAAATTCTTCTCAAATATTATTATCCTTCGTGATTACATTCAATTTTTATACATATTCAAATTCTACATTTTGTATCTTAAGATTTTGTATGTTAATACTCTTCCTCTTTGTTACTAAATATTTTTTCTTATCACTATTAATTTCAAACCTCCATTAAATTTTCCTCGCTATCTGTAATTGCAATTATATTATTATATTATATTTAAGTCGTCTGAGTAACCTAATATTTTACAATTGATTTCCGCATCTTATTCTTTCTTTACTACCTTCAAGAGAAATTTGAAGATTGAAAATTTGAAAAAGTTTATCCGGATCTATTGAGTTATGCGTATGTTTTACTAAAGTCTACAAATAATTAGTGAACAGAAATATTGAATTCGCGGTTTTGTTCCTAATATCTGTCATAATGAAAATATCTTAATTAATGTTGGTCGATTTGGCCTGAACCCGCAATGATATCTCCTAATATTTCCTCCGCCTATAGTTTATAAGTATTGTATATGTTATAATAGAGTATAATATTTCTTGATCATTACATTTTGGTATTTTATTTTCATTGCTAGATTATTATTGAATATTTTTAATTATAATGAAACTTGAGAAAATGCAAAAATAGAGACTTGAGACAATTTATAAAAATTAACGGTATAAAACTATAGATAAATGACCAATATATACATTCATTAATAGTATTAATTTAAATTAATTGATTTATTTGTTTTTTTTATTATTAAGTTCATTTATTAATTTTTTTAGATCATAGTTATTTTCCTCCCTTAAAAGAAACTTATCTAATTCTGTGGTGCTAGGGGATTTGAAAATTATTCGTCGCAATATGAAGATTTCGCTTACAGTTTCTGTCATGTCCGACCTCCATCCAACAGTTATTTTCTGTTAAGTTTTTTGCTTCTCTTAATCATGTGATCTATATATTTAATTTTTTTTGATTCATTATAATAAAATTTAAACAAATAAAAATTTTTACTTTGTTAATTTATATAAATTTCAATATAAACTGATTGTGAGTGATACGCTTAGCCAATACTCTGAATATTTTGTGTACAAAAATATTGAATGTTCTTAGCGAGATTTGATATAATGTTGTACGATTTGTCCTAAATCTGAATTAGAAGAAAATTATAAATTGCCTCCTCTTCCAGCCCAATTCATTTACCCACCCATGTTGCATATGGCATCTAAATTTCTTAAAACTCCGTTTTTTAATTTAAAATAGAAGGAGAGAAAGAGTTTTAAATTATATTCGAATAGTCTATATATTCTATATATCAGTATTTTTTTTCTGAATTTAATAGCAAGTTGATTTTAAAAATTTTCCATTCTTAATGCATATGATTGATTACATGTGTTAAAATTTAAAAAAATTCAAATATTCTAATTTTTATATTTATATATACAATTTAATATTATTTTTTATTAATATCATATCAAAAAAAGAGAATTTATTAAAAATTAAAAATAAAAAAAGAAGCCTATTAATAAAAAATTGAATGGTGATTTAAATATTTTATTAAATTAATTAAAATGAGACCTTTTAGAATAAATTATTTAATTGAAATGATATTTAAATATAAGAATTTAAAAAAATATTATATTCTTTGTTTGGCAATTGTTATTTAATTATGTGCAACATGATTCGACTTGCACAGAGCATCGTTATTTTTTATTAATATCACATAATAAAAATGAATCTTTGAAACATAATAAATAAAAAAGACATTTTAATAAATTTAAAAAATATACCCAATTTAAAAATGTCAAAAATTTAAAACAACTTTATATCATCATATTTTAATTTTTATATAATATATATATATATTTAGTAATTAATAATAGAGTAATTAAATTAAAATAAAAAACAAAGATAATATAATTCAGTCATTTTAATTCAGGTTAAATAATATTTTTTTTTATTATTCAATGATAAAATTTATATATTATTATATATATATTATAGAAAAGAAGAAATATTCAATTAAATAAAAAATAATTTAAGATAAAAATATGATCTAATAAATATTTTAATTAAATTGAGAACTTTTAGAATAAATTATTTAATTGAATTGATATTTGTATATTAGAATTTAAAATAAAAAGGGAAATATTATAATAATTCTTCGATTGGGAATCTCTATGATAATTCATTGTTTGAAATGATTCCGCTAGGCCGACAGTGAGCCGCGAGCTGCTCTTGAATGAACAACACGGAGAATTATATAAACTTTAAAAAATTAATTTCTGCGGTTATTGATAAGATATTAATAAAATTTATAGCCTATGTTACTCTAGAGGTATATAAGAATATTGTGATGTAATTTCAAAGAAATCGGTTCAGCCAATTCTGAGTCTATAAAATAGTAATTTTCCGGACAGACAGACAGACAGACAGACAGACAGACAGACAGACAGACAGACAGACAGACAGACGTGAAAAATTCTAAAGTCACTTTTGGATTCTAGAGGTCATGAAACGCGAAGATATGCAAAAATTTTTAAATTCTGAGCAATGTGCAGACAAAAACCTTTTTTTATATATATAGATTAAAGATTAATAAAAAATAACGATGCTCTGAGCAAGTCGAATCATGTTGCACATAATTAAATAACAATTGCCAAACAAAGAATATAATATTTTTTTAAATTCTTATATTTAAATATCATTTCAATTAAATAATTTATTCTAAAAGGTCTCATTTTAATGCAATTTATAATTTTCTTCTAATTCAGATTTAGGACAAATCGTACAACATTATATCAAATCTCGCTAAGAACATTCAATATTTTTGTACACAAATTATTCAGAGTATTGGCTAAGCGTATCACTCACAATCAGTTTATATTGAAATTTATATAAATTAACAAAGTGAAAATTTTTATTTGTTTAAAGTTTATTATAATGAATCAAAAAAAATTAAATATATAGATCACATGATTAAGAGAAGCAAAAAACTTAACAGAAAATAACTGTTGGATGGAGGTCGGACATGACAGAAACTGTAAGCGAAATCTTCATATTGCGACGAATAATTTTCAAATCCCCTAGCACCACAAAATTTAAGTTTCTTTTAAGGAAAATAACTATGATCTAAAAAAATTAATAAATGAACTTAATAATAAAAAAAAAAATAAATCAATTAATTTAAATTAATACTATTAATGAATGTATATATTGGTCATTTATCTATAGTTTTATACCGTTAATTTTTATATATTGTCTCAAGTCTCTATTTTTGCATTTTCCCAAGTTTCATTAAAATTAAAAATATTCAATAATAATCTATCAATGAAAATAAAATACCAAAATGTAATGATCAAGAAATATTATACTCTATTTCACTATTATAACATATACAATACTTAAGAACCATAGGCGGAGGAAATATTAGGAGATATCATTGCGGGTTCAGGCCAAATCGACCAACATTAATTAAGATATTTTCATTATGACAGATATTAGGAAAAAAACCGCGAATTCAATATTTCTGTTCACTAATTATTTGTAGACTTTAGTAAAACATACGCATGACTCAATAGATCCGGATAAACTTTTTCAAATTTTCAATCTTCAAATTTCTCTTGAAGGTAGTAAAGAAAGAATAAGATGCGGAAATCAATTGTAAAATATTAGGTTACTCAGACGACTTAAATATAATAGGAGATTCGGCAATTTCAATTACAGATAGCGAGGAAAATTTAATGGAGGTTTGAAATTAATAGTGATAAGAAAAAATATTTAGTAACAAAGAGGAAGAGTATTAACATACAAAATCTTAAGATACAAAATGTAGAATTTGAATATGTATAAAAATTGAATGTAATCACGAAGGATAATAATATTTGAGAAGAATTTAAATCGGGGTTGCAATCGGGAAACGCCTGTTATCTGCAATAAAGAGGCTTATCTCTTCAAAATTATTATCAAAGGGAATATATAAAAAGATTATTTTGCCTGTTGCATTATATGGGTGGGAGGCATGGTCTATGACCCTTGGAGATGAGAGTAGATTCAGAGTATTTGAGAATAGGATTCTTCCCTGCATTTATTGGCCAAAGAAAGATGAGGTCACCGGGTATGAGGGAGACTGTATAACAAGAAATTGCATGGCCTCTCTGCATCTTCAGAAATAGTTAGGGTTATAAAAGGGAAAAAGCTGCGATAGGCAGGGCACGTGGCTAGAATGGGAGAGGAAAAAGATATTGGTGGGAAGACCGATTGGAAAACGTCCGCTTGGAAAACCAATGACGCGTAGGAAGGGACGTAAGAGAGATGGAACAAGGGCTCAGGATAGGGACACTTGGAGAAATGTGGTTGTTGCGGCTAAGAACTTTAGAGTATCTTTGAGCCACATAGCTAGATAGATATAACATATACAATAATAATATATATAATTAATATAGTGATTAAATTAAAATATATTTTTTAAATAAGAACACAAAAAGAAATGAATGTTTTATGTAATATACTGATTGAAACAAAATAGATGGAAACCTTTTAATACTTTCAACCACCAAATACTATGTACAACTCGGGGGTACAGGGGGCGGAGCCCCCGTCTAGGTGTGAAGAGCGCCGAAGGCGCTCTGAGCAGCTAGTAATAAATAAAACAGAAAAATACATTTACAAAGATAGTATTTGGAAGTATTATGTTTAGTAATATCTTTTATTGCTTGGATTTATTCGTGAAAAAAGTCACTGTAGTTCTTGGTGATGCTGTTGCTACTCCGTTTTATCGTGTTAGTATTTCTTTGAAAGTTTGAAAAAGAGGGGAACCTAAAGATAGAAAGATATAATATATATATAAGGGGGAAAATATAAAAACTTTATATTATTAGATTTATTTGGAATTCACCAAAATATCTATCGTTAGGTCTATAAAAAATATAACTTAGGATAAAACCCTTATTCTTCTAGTGATTTATCAGATTATAAGATATTATTGTATAATTATAAATATTTTCGTATAATGTTTACTTCTAAAAACAAGAAAATAAAAAAATATTTATTTAAAAAAAATTAAAAAGTTAAAAATATATTATAATATAACAAATATTTTAGAATGATATAATCTATATATATATATATATATAAGGTTTTTGTCTGCATATTGCTCAGAATTTAAATTTATTGCATATCTTCGCGTTTCATGACCTCTAGAATCCAAAAGCGACTTTAGAATTTTTCATGTCTGTCTGTCTGTCCGGAAAATAACTATTTTATAGACTCAGAATTGGCTGAACCAATTTCTATGAAATTAAAAAATATTGATATACAATTCTTTAAGTATTTATTACAATTATTAAATGTTGCATTATTGCATCAATCTGATTAAAATGAATTGAACTGGGGTCCTCAATAATACAAACAAACAATTTTAGCTAGCATAATAAGATTAATCGTAAGTAATATCGTCTATTTCTATTCGACACTATTTTCAGTTATGAAATGAACAGTCAGTAGAGAGTAAAAAAATTGTAATTGAAGACCGCCGTTTTTTAAAATAATTAAATTATTTTTTATAGATTATAAAATAAAAATAAGTTGACCTGTGGCCAGGTCCGAACCGACCGACGTTTTGAAATAAATTAATTTCCAGCAACAGAAACAATTTCAAATAATTTTAATATATCTATTAATGTAATAAAAAACAGATATGGATATAACATAAATATTTTTAATTTTATTTTATTTATAATATATAGCTGAAGTAGCCGACGTCATGAAGGGCTGGGTGACGTCATATAATTTTAAATTAAGAAAAACATAATGAAGATGATTTTTCCCGAGGATAAAACCAATACATTCGTGGTGATATGTAAAAAAATCTCCTTATGTGAAATTTGGTGCGAAAATAACCCTTCCTTTCTTATCGTCGATCGCTAATACTACCACTTCCGGTTTTCGGATTTGCACCAAAAGTTGATCAATTCATCCCACTGATGCATTAAGTAAATATACCAAATTTCATCAAAATCCGTTAAGCCGTTCAGGCTGTACACATCTATACGGACGGACAGACGGACGGACAGACGGACGGACAGACGGACAGACGGACGGACAGACATCATGCTAAAAATACTTTTTTCTGTTAAGAAAATGCATGATTCGTGGAGATATGTAAAAATCTCCACATGTGAAATTTGGTGTGAAAACAATACCTCCCTTACTATCGTCGGTCGGTAATTATTGTATTCCAAATGATATAAACGAGATGTTTTATATATATAATTAATTTACTGATTAAATTAAAATATATTTTAAACAAGACACAAAAAGAAATTAATGTTTTATGTAATTACTGATTGAAACAAAATGGATGAAAACCTTTTACTACTTTCAACCAAATACTATGTACCACTCGGGAGTAAAGGGGGCGGAGCCCCCGTCTAGGTGTGTGAAGAGCGTCGAAGGCGCCTGAGCAGCTAGTTGTACTCATAAAAAGTATTTATTTAATTTTTCTTATATATATTTTAGTTTAATATAGAAAAAGTGTAGTTAAACTTCATTTATATAGTAAAAATAACGGATTAGATTTAATAAGTATTTAAAATAATAGCAATTATTTCAAACAGATATCCAATAGCATTCAAAAATTAAAATAAATCATTTAATAGATTTATAATTAAATGTCTCGGCCTGCTACTTTGCCCCCACTCCTGACTCAATTCAATTTGGATATCAATATAATCTTCAAAAAAAATAAAATAAATATATATATAATAATATAAAATATAATAGAAACATTTTAATATATTGAATCATAGTAATCCAATCAATATATTTTTATATTTATAAAAATTAGTATAAAAAAAATTAATTAGATTTTTTTAATCTTCATCATATTTTCAATAAATATAAAACAAATTTCACGATATCCTGTTGAAATTACAATTTATTATAAATTGAATTTTAAAATAAGGTAATTCATATATAATTACTATGGACAGGTAGTGAGGACACAAATTTTTAACGGCATCATTGGCAAGGAAAATGGAAAAATCATTTTTTGATTGAAATTGGCTAATGAATTGAATATTTAATTTAAAAATTTTGTTGCGAAAATATTGAATATATATATTTATTCTTTGTCAAATATTATCATACTAATGATTCTTATGAAATTAACAAATTTAGGAATTTTTCAAGTTTTTTCGATCTGAATAACTTTCTAATAATATTAAGTTATTTAAATGAGAACTTTTAGAATAAATTAAATAATTTAAATATTTGATTATATATAATTTTAAATTTTTTAATAATACTGGGTGGGAATTCCTAGAATTAATATTAATATTTTTATATTTATTGTCGAACATTGTTGTACAGATTTTCAGAAATATAGGCATTGAGCTTTTAATAAATTCTTATAAAATTATGTTTCATATCAAATGATAATTTCTGGGTTTTTGAAAAAATAATTTGATTGATATTTTATATGTACAAATAAATGAGATTATATGATATCAAAAATTGAGAGGAGAATATTCCAGCAACTTTTATAAATAACACCGAACAACAATATTCTCAGTTCTTAGTGGATAATTGTTTTTTTAAAGCGAGCGAGGTTTACGGCGTGAACCAGCTACTATATTATTGAACTAGCTATATATACCAGGTGTAGAAGTATGAAACCAGAATTTTTTTGTAAAAATTGCACGCTCTTATTTGAAAAATATAAAAAATATTTGATTCAAAATAGTTTCCATTTGAATTTAAACATTTTTTCCACTCAAAAATAAAACAATTCTTCCTTTGAAGCGGACCAGTTGTCGAGCCATTTTCATACATTTTCATTCGAATGGAAGTGTTTTTCGTTAAGTGCATGTCCCAATGATGCTAATAGATGGTAATCAGACGGAGCCAAGTGTGGAGAATAAGCCGCATGTGATAGTACTTCCCAATTGAATGCCTCAATCGTATCCGTGAACCGTTTTGCTGTGTGTGAGGAGGCATTATCAAGAAGCATAATGACTTTATATTGCCTTTTTGCATATTCCGGTCGTTTTCACGTATTTAAATCGATCATTTGTTGTTGGTAGCGATCATGTTTCCCACGCTCCTTGTTTCTCAAAATCTTCAAAATCACCACTTTTAAATTTTTTAAACCATTCAAAGCATTGAGTTTTGCCAAGAGCATGTTCGCCGTAAGCTGCGACAAAAATTCAATGCGTTTACAAATTATTCTCATACAAAGCCAAATCCCAGGACAAAGCCTATGAGTATTGATCAAATGTATATTTTAAGTGTGACAAGTCCTAAAAGTATTAAGTTGAGAGAAGAGAAAAATAGCTTAAAAATTTCAATTTCCATTAAAAATAATTTTATTAAAAAAAAAATAAATAAATAAATTGTGTGAAAAACCTTAAGATCTCCACAATCAAGTCTTCATTGATATCTATAGATTAGAAACAAATATATATAATAATATATTCTTAATTATTCGAAAGGTTAGGATCGAGAATGAAAATCATAGCAAGCAATTTCGACCAGGTTTATATTTAATTAAAGAAAATAATTAAATTTGACTAGATTGTTATTTCTAATATTTAATTTCCAAGTGCGAAACACTCATTTATTAAACACTGTCTTCTAATATCATCTATAATCGTGTTCACTAAACATTTTGAATAGCTCAATGAATAAACTTGCACAGATGTTCATTCCCTCCCCACAAAAAACAATTCATTATAGAAATTGAAAATGTTATTAAATTAATGTCTCACATATTAGATATTGATAATAAAGTATCAATCTTGTGCAGTCATGAAATGGGAAATAGAAAATTTTCTAACGCCCACATTATACACACTCTTTATTTTATCGACTCTTAAGAGGTGAAAGGGGTGCTTTGAGGAAGGGGCGTGTTATGAGTGAGAGTAAAGGGGTGTTGGGGGATGAGGAAAGGAAGGAGTGGTATTATTGCTCATGTCTAAAACACCTGGCCCCTTGCAAAAGTGCTTTGTCGTGTCAACAGCATCGTGATGAAGACTATATAAGGTTATAAAGAGTAGATGGGGGTGGAGAGTTTCAAGGCTAAGTTAATATGACGAGCACAAAGGGTGCCGCCACAAGGGTTGGGCGCTTAATTGGATCCTAAGGACAATTGCACACACATACACTTATATGCATTATTCTCGACCTTATTCCCATTTAAAACACTTAACTTGGCAAATACATTATGTAGTAGAGTAAGTATTAAATTTCAAATAGATTATTTTTTTGAACTTTTATTATTTAAAAAATTTACAAAATTTTGATTTGATTACTGTACATTTTCATTTAAAAATTAAAATATATGAAAAGACAAAAAGACAGACAAACAGACCAAAAATGGATGAATAAAATAATTATTATAAAATAATTATTTCATAATTCTATTTAATAGGGTGCTAGATGGAATTTTAAAAAAAACAACAATTTTTGAATTTATATAGCAAGAACGAGTGAAAAGGGGGTGGAATGTATTATTAAACTTTCTTGATAATTCTTCTAAATCGACGAACTCACGCAAGTCACTGTCGTTTATTAATCGATATTCATATTTTCCTAACTTAATACGATTATATATATATATATATATATATATTAATATAAAGTATATAAGTAAATAGTAAATATACTCTCCCGTAGCTTTTATTGATCGATTACTGTCCTAAGTATAACGCTTTATAAAGATTAAACAAATTTGTATGGCTCCCTAACTATCAACTGTTAAGAGCCTGGTCATTTACTTCAAACCCTGTTTCTAAACAGGGATTCGTTAGGGAGTCATTTATTTTAATAAAAAAAAAACATTCAAAAACAAATGGTCCAGGATTTGATTAGAATATTAGAAGAGAGGGTTAGTTTAGTTGATAATGATGATTGGACGGTAAATTGGAAGAGATTGATAGGAGAGATATTTATTTCATTTATCATCATTCATTGCATGAAAACAAATAATTACATACCATAACGATTTTAATTTTTAAGCCATAAAACGACATGTAAATAAGCGTATTTTCCACACGAATAATATCATTCAATTGAATCTATAATTTGGATGGTCTCATTTTTTTTTAGAAATCATACAAGATTGTATCGCAGCATAAAGTAAATAAAAAATAATAATTATTAAAAAAAAATTACTTAAATTATTTCTAAATTATGTAAATGAAGGGATGTTATTAGTATTTATACCATTAAAATAAAAATTTTATGACAAAAGATGGCATTCTATTTTAATCTCCAACTTTTATACAGATTGTATTAGTAATTAAATCAGAATTTCATAACTACTTCTAAATAAGTTTATAAAATTATAACTCAATATTGTGTGGGTAGTACACTTTCTGATTTAAAGATGATTTCCAACTCTTTAACTATCCTATATTTATATTATTATTTTTTCAACCTTTCAGTATTCCTGACTCAGTTTTCAATTATAATTTTACAGCGCCCTGACTTACAATAAAATGTATATAACAATATTATACATATATTGTATATTTTGGATTCTATTTGTAAATTATTTTTAATTAACTGTCAAAACAAGATTTTTTATGTGTATATACCTTTCAGTCATACTTAAT
This sequence comes from Labia minor, assembly GCA_963082975.1. Classification (NCBI taxonomy): domain Eukaryota; kingdom Metazoa; phylum Arthropoda; class Insecta; order Dermaptera; family Spongiphoridae; genus Labia; species Labia minor. The sequence continues at coordinate 46,912,148 of OY720344.1, forward strand.
CAATTTTATATAAATAATATTTTACAGGTTGAGTATCGCTGATGTAATCAAAATTTATTAAATTAAATTATATTCTTTTGTATTAATTTGTATTGTCATTATATTATATTGTATTGTATCATTTACAGTTTTAGTTAGTAATGGAATAGTTTTAAGAAAATAAAATTAGTTTCCTCTTTATTAGTCAAGTAATTTATTTGACTATCAAATTTATTTTATTATTTAGTTTGTTTCTTTAAAATAATAAAATTACTAAATATTTCTTTATTTAACAGGATTAATTTTAAAAAAATAGTATAAATATCATACAATTATAAAAAAGATTAAATTTATAAAGATGGGAGGTAAGGATCAGTATTTCATTCATTCATACATAGAGTTTAATTTATATTAATATATTCTATTTTTATTTTTTGGATTATTTTTCTATTAGAAACTATTGACTTTCATTATATTAGTAGTTTTTTTCATTTAATAAAATAGAATTTTTGTAAAAGTCGCATCAGTATATTATTTGATTATCCCTTTGGTAATTTTTCAAATGAAAAATCCACTTAGGTGTTCCATTCGTCATCAGTTTTTTTTTCTTCATCGTCAATTCGATTCAATCCCATAATACCCTCAGCCTGTCTCATCTTAAACCAACATCCTACCACCATCACCTTTCACAAATGGTCTTTTAATCTAATAAATGATTAGACGGATCGAGACTCTTTAAATAGCTTTGCGATATCTCACTTTGTGCCGGAGACAATTCAAGTTTTTTAAATCGGATGTAGCAAGATATATTTATGTGGATTGTGAGGTGGTGGGAGGATGGCTATGTTGGTTATAGATGAATCCATGAATGGAATGAGAAAATCGATTGCTGTGAGATTAGTTTCATCTGAGGCTGGGTTATTTTCTTCAAGTCACATTTTACTTTCTTAATGATATTTTTTTCACATGCCCTCACTATTTAATTAAATATTAAATTAAAGTGTTAAATTAAGTATTAAATAAATTTATGTAAATTAATAAAATTAATTAAATTAATATAATATCCATTCAATATTAAATTATTCAGAATTTTTAGATAAACATATTCTGGTTTATTATTAACAGAATTTTTTGAGAAAAATTATTTGAAGAATTATGAAAAATAGTATGTATGTATTTTTCTTATTCAAGACATATATTATAAATTAAAAAATCCGCCTTGAAGAATGTATTTAGGTTATATTGAAGATAATTTACTTATTTATAATATTAATAATAATAAATCAAATCAAATATTTTAATCTCAATATTTCAACATTAACTTCAACCTGGTTCAAGTCCCGGGCCTGGCAACGGAATTCCTCTAGCTGGGACGGATGGGACGGAGTCAACCCAGCTTCCCGGATCAAAATTGGGAAATCTACTTGATAGCCCCTCCGATAGAGAAAATCAAGGTAAAGGATGATAGGACTCGTTCTACTGATCATAGGACACCTAATTGACATAACCGACTTGATAGGCGTTGTCAGACCTACAGTTTTTTAACTACAAGCTGATGACGTCACTTGAAGGGGCAGACAGAGATGGTCACACGATTTAATATCCAATAATTTTCTTACAAGAAATTTTTTTGGCTATTCTTTGGATATGTAAGAATATTGTGAAAGGTTTAAAACCAGAAAAGATTAGAAAATAAAAAACTAAAAATATTTAAAAAACTAAATTTACAATTTATATACAATGATAATCCTAATATATTAAGAAACATAGAATTAAAAATTATTAATCTATCATTCTGATTTTATTTATGTTTGATGTACTTGTGAAGAAACTAAATTTTGATTTAATATATTAATTATATAAATACATAATAATATAAATATTGAGAGTATTAGAAAATAAGAATAAATAACGGAAGTTTAAGAAAAAATATTGCATCACCTAATTATTAGTTATTATTGGTTATTAGTTATTTATATTGTTTTGTGGTTTTTTATTATACTACAAATTTATATAGTACACAATTTTTATTATTCTACAATTAAATAACTATAATTTCATATAAAAAAAAATTGTATAAATGAAAATAATACCAATAAACTTGATTTATTTTATTTTATATTTATTATAGAAATGGTTGTCATTTTAAATAAATCTTTAAAATGAAATAGAACTTTATTCATTGAATTGAAAAAGGTTTCAGAGAAAAATCAAGTTTTAAAGAGATTATTCACACTTCAAAAACTTGAAATAAAAGAATTTAAATAAAAATAAAAAAAATAACTATTTTTTTTAGATAAAAAATTTCTGTAAATTTTAATATTATTATAAATTTAATTTTAATTAACAGTTAAAAAGCTTTTACTAGATGACTAGATGATGATATGACTAGAAAGAAAGTAGAGAAATATAAATATATTATTATTATTATTATTATTTATTTATTTATTTCAACTTATGTTATTTAAATTTCAAACTATCATATTCATTATTTATTTATTTAAATTATAAGTATGTCATGTTAATATAAAGATAACCTGCTATACACGAGATATGACAAGAACATCATCACTCACTTCAATCATTGTATAATAATTATTTGTATATAAATTTACAAAATCAAAGATAAACACTGCCTAACTATATTTATTAATATTAGTCTTTATATTATATTAAGTTTACATAAAATAGAGACATAATTAAAATGTCTCAATCTCTCTGAATTCTGTTATTAAAAATTTCCTGATTAAACAAACGTTTCAAAGATAATATGGTGCTTGATATTAAAATAATTAAAATAAAAAACTTCTCATTAATTTAGAATTTATTTAAGAGATGATAATAAAAAAAATATATACAATTTTTAATTTTCGGTCAATAACTTTAAGAGATGTTTTTTATATCATTATATAAGATATTAGTCAGAGTTTTTAATTAAAGTTATTTTTGAATTGCAAAAGGGGAAAAGTAATCAATTTGTTTTTATTTTTCACTTGAATTTATTTGAATTGCGAAGGATTGGAAGAATCCAATTTACATATTCGAAGAAAGTATGAGTGTATAAGTTGAATAGGTGTGAGTGTGTGTTAGTGGGGAGCGTTTGTCTGTTTTATTTTACAGTTTGCTTAACTTGAAATTTATTGCAATAAAAACCCTCTCAATCAATCCCAATATTGTGGATATATGTATATACTTTCTCATTTTGGTTTTTACTAAGAATTTCATAAGCTTTTTTTAAAAAGGAATTTAAGTATTTTTTATTAATCGTGGTTTACTATATTTTGTTTTTTCTGAAATAAATGTTTTTTGTAGATTCTCACCATTTTTCATAATTTGTAATTTATAATAATTAGTTAATATTTTAATTTTCTAAATATCAAAAAGAAGATATATTTTTAGAAGAAATATTTTTATATTGTATTTTTTTCTTTTTTTTATAAATTTAGATACATATTTTATGTTTTCATTAAATAAAAAGTTAAATTATTTTTCTTTAATTTTTAATATATATATAGTTTTTCTTTAAAAAGAAAATTAAAAATATTTTTTTAAATTATTTTAAAAACAAGAATTAATTAATATTTTTTATTTTAATTTTAAAATATTTTTGAAAGAATAATTATATATATATATATATATATAGTCTATATATTTTACATTATATTTCAATTTTAATTTTAATCATCTTTAAAAAATCTTAAGAGTAAAGAAACTTTGAGGTTTGTATTATGTGAATTAAATGAATTATATTGAATGCGTGATGGAGGGTTGAATATCCTTTCTTTTGTATCATATATATATTATATATATATAGGTAGATTAAATTACTAAATTCTATTATTATTTCAAAAAGACAGTAATTGATGTCTAGGTATATCAAAATAGCTTTTAATGGCTAATAGATGTTCATTAAAAGCAGATGGCGCCACTGTCGGAGGGTGGTTAAAAATTTTCTATTCCTGATGTAATGAAGTTCACAATATCGATAACTATGACAAACTAAATCGAGAACAGAAAGGGAAGGGGTGGTGGTTGAAGGTGGAGATGAGGGTGCGGGGTTGAAAGGACAATCCAATTAGTTGCAAGCATGTTGGCTTAGAGAGGGGCTAAACACGTTATAATTGAATCGCAGTCCCTCCAATGTCGTCGTCTACTACGAAATGTATCATCTTAGATCCAAACCACTGCATCCCTTTAAACTTGTTAACCCCATCCCGTCTGCCTCTCGTCCGTTTAGACAGTTGGCTCTTTAATACACCTCTCTAAGGATTACACGTCAATCAAGAGAAGCCGTGGGTATTAGTAGAGGCAGAAAGGAGGAGAAATTAAAAAAAAACACGCACCACTTGGTTTAACTATCTAATTAATGGACTTAATCCCACCCACTCATTCTGATCCGCTAACCTCGTTTTTCTCATCGGGTAGGGTATTTTTTTAAAGTAAAAACACCAACTCAAAAATAGGGCACAAGACGTAGGAGTTCCAATTGTTTAACTCTGCCAACTTAATTAATATATATGTAATGAAAATAATATTTTCATTTTTTTCAAACTAAGCCAATTTCAATGAAATCCAAAAATAAATAAATAAAATGATGAAAATTTAAATAAAAAAAATTCTTAAGTGATTGATTCCATAATTGAATGTATGAAGAAGTTTATTTTAAGTCTGTGTGTATTTCTTTATACTATTGAATATTGTTAATATTGCAAGTGGTTGAACATATTTTATTATATCAATATATAAATAATTTCAAATGAAAAATAGTATCTCTTTATACATATATTGACAAATAATATTTATAATAAATAGAAATGATGTTGCTTTTATTCCAATTGAATTACTTTTATGTCATCATATATTTATTTATAATATTGGAATCAGAGTTATCTTTCTTCTCTTCATCTCATTTTTATTTTCAATACTTTCTCTCAAAAAATGGAATATTTCTTTTTTATTCCAGTTGAATGGAACAATCAATCATTTGAGATCTTTATAGGATATATATATATATGTATAGGAAGCTGAATCTTTTCGCTTTCATCCCGATTTTGATTTATTATTTTTAAATGCTTGGATCAAAACAACCACCTGAGAAAAAATCTGAGGCTTTGTATTCCATTCATACTCCATTCTTGTTATTAAATTACTTTCTCTCCCTCTATCTCTCTCTTTATATACGTATATGAATATTTAGATATATCTCAATATAAGATTCTGTAAATATAATTAATTTTTTTGTTTTTAATTTGAAAATATGCCATTGAACTAGTCCCCTAATAAACATCTAATCTAGATTTGATTAGAAATTTTAATATTTCAATTATTTTCTAAAATATTTTTATACGAATTTATATAATAATATTTTTAAAATATCTAAACTTTTGTTTAGAACTGAGTTCTCCAGCCTTTTTCATAACCCACCAGAGCTTCTAAAAATTTAAAATGTCCGACATGTTAGATTTGCATAATTTTTAATTGTTAGCTAAGTTGTTTAAATGTTCGCTCATTAATTTTTTCATTGCCCCCCCCTGAACAGTCAATTTATCCCCCCCCCCTCCCCATGTAGGGTATACGCCCCACGTTGAGAATCACTGGTTTAGAAGAATATAAAATATTTAATTTTTTTTTAATAATTATTTATTAAAAATATAAATTTAAATCAAGATCAATCGGCGACTTATATATAGGTATATGAGAAGTTCACAGACATAACATCACTTCTGTTTGTCTCATTACCCTTTCTTTTCCTTTTCCCTATCACCATATGATATTTTTCTAATTAAATATAGATATGTAATAAAATCTATTAAAATAATCTTAATCTTTCTTATTTATACTTATTTGAATTAACATAGTTATTTAGATATCATAATTATAATTAAAATTTCATATAAATATCAAAAAGAATAATCAATTCAAACTATTGATTTATTCAAAAAGTAAAAAAATTATGAAAATAAATCAATTACTAGGAGATCTAAATATGGATTCATAATTATTTAAAATTATCGTTTTGTTTTATTTTGACATGGTAATTTAATAATTATTTATCTTTTTTATTTGAAACAATTGAATATGAACTTCAGGAATAGAATTCCTAAATTAAAAATCGATAAATATATTTGGAAAATAATGCATTCTAATATAATAATAGCAATTTTAAATCTACTACTCTAAAATATTAAATTATAATTGTTATAAACTCTCTTGAACCTTAGAGGAATACTAGTTCATAATTTTACCACTAAGTTCCACTATTAAATAATTAATAAATATATTGATAAAAAACCTTTTTTTGTTTAAGTATATACTTAAATGATTAGAACGGATTAATAAAATTAATTTGTGTATTTTGATAATGCTAACATTTTATCTAAAGTAAGTTCTCTATTGGTAAATTTACAAATGACACCATTTGATTTTGATCATATTTGGTGTCTCAAACGAATGTTTGAAAAACATTCGGAAAGGATCATGAAAATGAAAGGATTTACGTTTAAAATCTTAATCTCTGGGAGTCAGAAAATAAGATAAATTATCATCAATGAATATGAATAGACCGATGGTGAAGGTCGTTTAGTGCATACACTAGAAACTTTTAAATTAAATAATATATATATATATATATATATATATATATATGGAAGTTAATTTTTTTTGTGAAAATCTATTTTTTTTACTCATTTATATTGGTGCTAGGCTGGTCTGACATTCTTAAGCTATATATCTATGACTTTTAGGGAAAAAATACGTATAAATCGATGTCACCAAGATGAATTATTAAAAAACTTTGACAGGTCATATTTTTCTAACAAACTGCACAAAGTTCCAATTACAATGGAGAATTGAAAATATTTTTACTAAAAAAAAAGAAATATAAAATAAAATAAAGAAAAAAAAATTATTCAATGGAATCGCGTACTAGGACATAACTTCCTTTTTGATTATATAATAACCTGCATCTTTATAGACATAAATTTATATTAAGAATTAAAAGAAAAGTCAAAACAGGGAGCCAAAGATCGAAATGAAAATTTATTTAAGGATTAAATTAAATGAACAAAAAAAAATGAGAAGAAAAAGAAATATAAATGAAAACGAAAAAAATAGAAGACAGATGAAAAGTAATTTGTTCTATCATAAATGAAATCTTTTACGCAAATACAGAATGATCCATGAGAGTGGGAGAAGACAACCGGGATTTGAGAGTTTATGTGACCGTTAAGTTTTCATATGATTTTTTTTTATTTTAAAAATTTGAACTTCTATTAAAATTATTTATTTTTCATTAATATAGAACCTTTTTACGAAATTTTAATTTTTCGGAATTAGTTATATTAATTAAAAATAAAAATAATTACAATGGAATTAATTAGACATATTCTTAGGGTGATTTATTAGTCCCAATACCACGAATAATTGGTCTGAATAAGATTATTTCTCTGATCATGTATATATTATAAAATTCGATTTTAAATATTTTTGAGGGATATTAAAAGCTTATAAAAAATATTTTATAATTTAAATATAAATATATATATTAAGTGTATTATAATATATAAAATAAAACTATATATATGTTGAGTTAATTATTCTTCTTTGTTATAATCCGAAAATAATTTTACTTTAAATATATTTTAGTGAATTTTATAGTTTTTATTTTAGTTTTATTTTAATATTCATTTATTCTGAATAAATTAATATACGTGACGAAATTTGATTCCCCGAAAAGAATCATATTATTCATTATTATAGTATTAAACAAATAAATAAGTCATAGTCAACAATTGTGAGAAAAAATATTTTAAGGAATTATCCCAAAACACACACACACCTCTAAACCATCTCTAAAGCAAAATAGTTACTTATTTATCCATCACGTGACTAATTGTTTATGTTTGTATAATTAATTCAAACCCAAAACTCCATGTTTAATACCACTAATTTCCGGTTCAAAATGCATTACTTCTATTTTCAAATCCTTCTATAAAATTCATGCACCATAGGGACATAATATATATATATCTATATATATATCTATATATAGATATATAGATATATATATAGAGAGAGAGAGAGAGATCATCATTATCATCTTCTTGTAATTCTATATTTAATATTATATTACGTATCTATGGACTACAAACAAACCCGATTGTTTTAACTAAATTATTGATTATTCAATAAATAATTTAAATAATTGGATAATTTTACCAATTCTAGTATAATTATTGAAGATTTATTTATTCATTAATTTACCGAATAGCTTGATTAGTTATAATATTAATTTGCTCGTATATACGTGCTTAATTAAAATTCTAAGATAAGGTAGAAGGGGTGAGAATTCAATGGGGAGGGGAAGAACTTCCCTAACTAACCAAGGGAGAATTATTTTTTTTTATTACTTAAACACGCTGAGTCATTTTCCACCCTCATCCCATCCACCTCTTCCTTCTTTTTACTTAATTTGAAATCTTTAGGATAATCTCTCCTTCTACTTCAGTTACATAAATCTGACTTGTTATAATGATCCATTTTTAATATTAATATTGGTATTTAGTATAATTTGAATGTGAATGAATGTAGGTATTATGTGATAGAATATGATAGGGGAGGAATACTAGCAAGAAGAGGGGACTACTTTAATATTTTCTTAATTTAATGGTTAAGAGGGTTAAGATAAGAAAATAATATATATATATATATTTAATATATATTTTTACTTTTTTTAAATGAATAGTATAATAAATAATGAGGGTGTAAAATAATAGGTATAATATAATTTCGTTTTGCTGAAAATACGATGTTTTCAGATATAGAATATAACATTAAATATATAATATATTATATATCATTATGTATATAGTGTAGTAATATATTAGAGGGGCAAGTGACAACTGGAATACGCTCTCTTGTGTTGTCGGTTATAGACCTTCTAAATTCAATTTGTGTTTCTTTAATGTCTTTTTTTTAAGGCTAGAGCAAAGGGGCGTAATTTAATTATGGTTTTATCCCTAAATAGTAGAATGGTATTACCACTTCAGTCACTTTGATTCATTTGTGGTTGAATTTAAAGTTTTCCCCTTGATAATTAGTAATATTTGTGTTTGCATAACCGAAGGGTAACGATAACCCAGCTTGAATGAATCAGTATTTGTTTGATTTATGAATAATATGAAAGTATATTTTTAAAATATTTTTTTTTGATATAATAAAACAATAATAGATTGGAACACGCAGTTTTTCACAACAAAATTAAATGATGAAGTTATGTAAGAAAACAACTTCATATGTAAATTTATTAATAATAAATAAACACAAATAATAAATAAATATGTTAATACTAATGGAGAGGCTGTAAAGGGACCACCCTGTACTATAATCTTAAATAAATAAATAGTATCTGATTCAACGAACAGGTATTGAAATCAAATATACTTAGGAAGTGGTTATGTTGTTTTATGAATTTGCATGTCAGTCCGGAATATTAATAAATTGAATAGGAGAATTATTATGAATATACTCCATTCTAGGATTGTTATTTTATAGTTAATTCTATTTGTATAGAATATACAAATCATCAATCAAGTTAGATACTCAAAAACCAGAAATTAATCTTTTTTTAGAATATATGTAAATCTTCATGTTGTTCATTCATTTCCGAGAATATGTCCGTACGTGTGTGACAATGTAATAAAATAGATATTTATTCTACCTATTCCCATAATAAGTTATTGTAAGAGATATAATTTTAATTAAGCTATAATTTATATACCATATGATATTATATTATATTATAAGATCATATTTATTAAATGCTTTTAAGAAGTTAAAAAAAGATATTCTTTAATTATCACTTTAAATGAATATCGATTAAAGAATAATAAAATTATTTTTAAAAAATCATTACGAGTTGTGGCTATTAAATAACGAGACTGCTTACAAAAAATGGTTTAATTTAAAAAATTATGGTACAATCGAACTTTCCCCATCAATATACTCCCCTCCACTCGCCACACACCGCTTCAACCTTTTTTTCCACTGCTCAAAGCAGTGTTCGAAGTCTTTTTTTGTTAGTCCTTTCAGAAGCTCCGCCGTTTTTCTTTTCACCACTTCCATCGACTCGAAGCGGCTTCGCTTTAGTGCGGACTTGATTTTCGGAAACAGGTAGAAGTCGCAGGGTGCTAGATCATGGGAGTAAGGAGGGTGTTCCAGCACTGGAGTACCCCTAGAGGCCAAATCACGCTTAACAGAAAGTGCGTTGTGCGCAGGTGCGTTGTCCTGGTGCAGGACTTGTTTTTCCATGTTTATAGCACTCGGTCGAGGTTTTTATCAGTTTCACGACGAATTTCACATGATACGTTGTTCGTGTTTTTCGTCACACATCGTTTTCGGCGTAAGTACAAAAACACCTTTATTTTAAACCGCTACAGAAAAAAACTACTTCACATGTGTTCTCGTACTGGAATAGTAGACCCTTCCAGCTGTACAACGGTGCATTAGGTTCCCGCCTACCCTCTCCTGGAGGCCGTCTGCGCGCGTTATTTAATAGCCACACCTCGTATTATATTTTATTATATGTTAATAATTTTAAATTTAATTAAAAATAATAGCAATAGCAGAGTTTATATATTACATATTTATAAGCTACCTTGAATATTGATTTGAATATTTATTATTAATTTGTTATTAATTTTAAATAATTAAGAAAAAATATGGAATGTCTCCACCCGACAATCTCGCAAATTTGAATTGGATAATCAAACTTTTTTCTATATTTGAAAAATACTTAGAATTTTATTCTATCCCATCATAGGATTTAAGGTTTTTATCAAAATTTTCATTGATAACATATTATTGAAATAAGAAGGCAATCAAATAATATCAACATTGTTTTGATTTGTTTCAACGTTAATAACACATTTACCTTCATTTTTAAGTCAAAATTTAAAAAATTAATTCCGGTACTCCAGCGATTCACTCAAGCTGAATAGCAGTTTTATACAATTTTTAATCATGTGAAAAACTATCAAATATATACATATATATCTTTATTTTTATTGTCAATTTATAGGAAAAAAAATGAAAACGTGGTACCTACCACGTTTTCATTTTGGTCTTCTTCCGAATGAGCTACATTTCGTTGATAAAAATTACGAATTTTGGATAATGTCTGTGTACCAAATTCCATGATTCTAGCTCAAACGTTTTTGCATAATTTTGTCTACATACACACACACATAGAGAGAGAGACTCTCTCTCGGCCTTAGTAAAAATGACTCGGAGGCCTTCAAAACGTGTAAAAACATCAAAATTTCCTAGATCGCAATACTTGAAAGATAGTAAAAATAAAAAAATTAAAATGAGATCTAAATATATCGATTATTAACTACAATAACCCCCTAATTAAGTGAATTTTATGAAAATTCTCTTGATAATTTTTAAGATCAGAAAGACATCAGTATTAATATATATTATTATAATTATTACTAATTTAATTAAATTAGATTAAAGCTAATGAACATAGCATTATTGGAAATCACTCTTCACTAATTAAAAACACGCTAAACATGTAATCTAATATGTAATATTATTTATTAAATATTTATTAGTTATTTTATGAACTGCATTTTAATATTAAACACGTTATAAATTTAATCAGATCAAAGGAAATTTATCGTCGAAGATAATATTATTATTTTTTTTAATTACAAAAATAATAATTACCTTTTATTTATTTAATGTAAAGAGTTTATTTATTTAATTTATTTTAATTAATCCGACAAGTTATATTAGTTTTTTATATTCCAATGTGGTCGCCATCATTTATAAATAAAAAAAATTATGATTTAATATGCGTAAAATTCATATTATTACATATGAAATTTATTATATATATATACATATATATATATGTATGTATGTATATATTAGATATTTATTCTAGTATATGTTTTATTAAAAATTGTTACAAGAATTAAATTTTAATAAATTAATTTATACATGTATACATTTAAACTTATAAACAATATCCAAGTAATCATGGATATAACGTCATGCATTATTAGTAGTACTCCATTCGTAAAAAGAAAAGAAAAAAAAGGTTTAATTGATAAATAATTCAATCGAATTAAGAATTGATCTTTAATGATTTTTCGTTTGGATTATTTTACCCAGTCAATACATTTAAATGAATAAATAATATTAGAAACTCACCAGTAAAAGTGAACGAAATTTAAGGGTCAAAGATGAAGGAAGACACAGTCAACAACACACCACCTGTAAAAAACAAATAAAACAAAAATTAATTAACCAGTAATTATGATAGTACACTCATATTTAACCGAAATTACCGACATTTACTAATTTCTTAATAAATAAATTATATATATATATATATAACCACTTAATAATAATAATAATTAATTTAATAATATAATAATAAATAAAAGTAGTTTGTATAAGAATCTTTAAAAATACAAATTACATACATTTTATTATTATTTCTATTAACGTAAGAATAACATAAATATTCTATAATATCCCTGTCTTTTCTCTATTGTCTCTCTCTCTGTATTGATTACCTTTCCCCATCCCTTCTACTTTTCTATTCCTTCACTTTCCATATACTCCTGTCCTTAATTCAAAACTCAATTTTGTTATGAAATTAGAAAACTTTAGTTTTCCCTTTTTTAATCTTCTCAATTGTAATTTTTGTTCTCAATGATAGTAATATCTAATCTTATTTGGACACTCAATGTTATGTATGTACATAACTAGAAAAATTCGACTTTATGCATATATGTACATTCTTTACTTCATTATTTAAATTTTATTTTTCTTTTCTTTTGTAGATATTAAAGTATATATAAAAAGTAATTTTTCTAATTTGAATATTATAATAATATCATATATATACATACATATGTATAATATAGGTTAGTAAAATTGTGAAATATAATAATTGAATAAATTAAGTAAAAGGATGTATTTTTAATACTATTAATTTAAGAATTAATTTATAATTTATTTTTATTTTTAATAGAAAAAATATATAACGAGAAAAATAAATTATAGTAAAATATGAACAAGTTAATGAATTGATTAAAATTTGAGTCTGTTGAGTTATTTATATATATTTGGAGATAGAGATAGAGATAGATAAGAGTGCAAGCGTTTAAGAAGAAACAATAGCAGCAAACAATTCATGGGAGAGCACAAAGATCAAAACATTTGTGATTTAATTAACGATATTGTTCCACCAACTTAAGGGACTTGATTAGATTTGGAAACCGCCAATGATGATGAGATTATACATTTAATTAGCTCTCTCTCTCTATCTCTCTCTTTCTCTTACCCCCTTGTGATGTATTTAGGATCAATTTTCATTTAAGACCAAAACCAGATCATGTTACATGATAACAATAAACAACAACAAGAAAAAGAGATTGATTAATTATTCCTTTTCATACAATTAAAGCCTAATTTCTTATTATTAGTGGGAATATTCATCATTTATATATACATGTATATATATATATATATTATAAAATAGAATTTAAAATAAGTTAAACAATATATATGTGAATTATAAATAAAGAGGATTACATTACATATCTAGTATTTTACTAGAATATTTTTAAATAAAAGTCTTTTAATAATTATGATTGATATAATATTATAAGACTTTTATATTTTTAATATAAATAAAATAATTTATAATAATAAAAATTTTACTTTATTGTCATTTATACTAATAAATATGATTAATATTGATTTTAATATGATACTGTAGATTAATACCAAAATCAATAATATAAACTTTTTCCTGTTTAAAACGATTATATGAAACTTCCATTTCATTATGAGATTATATAATGTATTTTGTTCTTAAATTAAAAATAAATGTAAAAAACCTGAAAAATATTTTTAGATAAATGATTAATGTATAAAAAAAGTAAACGCCAGGGGAGGTGTTGTCGGGCGATGGCAATGCGCATTCTCAACCGGTTAATTATCCAACAACAGCGCCAATCTTTTACTTTTTCCATAACTATATATATATATATATATACAGCAACGCAGTGAGTACAAAACCACCCAACCTATCAACCCAAAATCCCGATATTAACCCTTGGTCTCACAGACTAGGACCCAGAATCCCAACAATATTCCCACCTAAATAATCTCTTGAAAATGGCGCCAAAATGGGTGCCGAAACATCGAGAAAGCAATCTCACAAAAATTGCAATCTCCAGGTTTTACTAGCCTTTCCTGGTGAGTTGACAATCACAACCCTGATTATATGTATATTAAACTGAAAATATACTTAAGTAAAAAAAAGAAAACAAATGTAAATAAAACATAATATAATTAACTAAAATTGTAATAGCGTATCAATAAATGATCGCAAAAGAAACAATTTAATCTTGTAAATATTGTAACTTTCATCTTTTGTATGTTCTGATAATCAACTATTGTAAAAATTTTTTTTGGCTAATAAACATACTCTTTAAATTGAAATTGAATTGAGCAATCTCACAAAAATACGTGATTATATATATCCCTGATAAATCTGATAGTAATATATATATATATATTGGAAATATATGCATATATTATTATATATTCAATTTATAACATAAGTAGTTAATAAAAAACAAGGATATTGAATATTTCGATAATATATCTATAAACATTAAAAAATAGATTTATCCATTTTGCTTCTCACTCCCTTTGATAAAATCTAAAACATTCTTCTTGTCTAACATAATCATATTTTATGTAGTTGAAAGTAAACCAAACGACCAATTAGGAAAATATTTAGTTGCCTATATAACAAGTTTAATAACAACTTGTGCGTGTTTGAGAACGCTGCAACGATCAAGTAGAATAGAAAACCCCGGAGTGGGGATGTTTGGAAGGGTAGGAGGGTTCAGTACTATCGGCAACCCCAAAAAGGAGATCTACAAAGGAAAAGCCAACCACCCTTTAATCCAGAGCAATCGACGGACGGATTTTAAAAGTATATATACTCGCTTTTATTAAGTTTACCACTGGCCTTTCTCCTCTTCCAACCCACCATCACCCTCCCGGTCAATTCGTTGGAAATTCTGGATATTTTCCATTTACTAGAAACGAATGGAACAAAGCATGAAAAGCGAAACATGAAATGTTTCACTCGGAATTTAAACGATTTTTTTTTTGTATTATTAAAAGATTAACTAATGATGTGTGCATTATAAAAGCACTAAATTGTTAAACATGTTGATTTTTCTATCTAATTTCAATCGTATAAACTTTAAGTAGAATGTTTTTAAAGGGAATGGATATTTCAAAATCGAATATAAAATCTATACTGTTTTTAACGAGAAAAAGAAATTCTAGAAAATCATTCTTCATGTTCCTATGTTTTGTGTAAATTAAAAATGAGTAATAATTTCAAACATTAATATTAGTATAGTAATTTAAAAATGGAAAAATAGGAAAAATAAACAAGTTGAAGATGATTTAAAGTTAACATATCTCATGTTTTAATTTTTAGTTTATTTAAAGTAGAAAAAACTAGCTTCTCTTTTTCGAATCAAAAGTATGGTCGTTTTTTAATAATAATATTGATAAAGATCTATCAATTTATCAATTCCATTTTTACCGACCGACGATAGTAAGGGAGGTATTGTTTTCACACCAAATTTCACATGTGGAGATTTTTACATATCTCCACGAATCATGCATTTTCTAAACAGAAAAAAGTATTTTTAGCATGATGTCTGTCCGTCCGTCTGTCCGTCCGTCTGTCCGTCTGTCCGTCTGTCCGTCCGTATAGATGTGTACAGCCTGAACGGCTCAACCGATTTTGATGAAATTTGGTATATTTACTTAATGCATCAGTGGGATGAATTGATCAACTTTTGGTGCAAATCCGGAAACCGGAAGTGGTAGTATTAGCGATCGACGATAGGAAGGGAAGGGTTATTTTCACACCAAATTTCACATGAGGAGATTTTTTATATATCACCACGAATCATACACTTTGTATCGGTTTTATCCTCGGGAAAATTATATTTATTAGTTTTTTCTTGATTTAAAATTATATGACCTCATCCAGCCATTCATGACGTCACAGTCTGGTCTTACATATATATTATAAATAAAATAAAATTAAAAATATTTATGTTATATGCCTATCTGTTTTTTATTACATTAATAGATATATTAAAATTATTTGAAATTGTTTCTGTAGCTGGAAATTAATTTACTTCAAATCGTCGGTCGGTTCGGACCTGGCCACAGGTCAACTTATTATATTTATTTTTATCAAACTGTTATTATTTTTAACAATTTGAGACGGTTAGTTAATGACAATAAAAAAAATTAAAAAAATAGTTATTATAATGAAAACCATTTTAAAAATTTGTGATAAAGATAATTTCATTTGACATTGATGTTTTGTGTTTAATTATTAATTATAATTGTTAGAGTTGTTTTTGAAATTTTATAGTAGTAGTATTTATAGTATTTGAAGTAGTAGCTGTATAGTTGTAGTATAAGTAGTTATAGTATTTGAAATTAATTATTGTAATAAGTAAATAGAAATAGAAAAATTTAATGATTAACTTTTTCGTAGAAAATTCAATGAAAACATTATATACAAAAAACATATTCTATGAGATTAGAATTTATTGTAATTAGGTATTATAATTTGAAAAATAGAGGAAAAATTCTAAAAGATCATTTTAAATATTAACATTGTGTTTATTTTTATCAATTTTAAAGATAAATACAATTAAATTGGAATCTACTATAGAAATAACCAAACGGTTAACCTTTTTTAAACATAATTATGGTAATTAAATAAACAATGAGGGTGGAAATAGAGATTGACAAAACGAGAGTACTGAGTAAACCAGTGGTATATTTTAGAGGTTAATGGCAGAGTTAGTTGATAGTAGTAAACAGAGAAGTGATGTGGTTGCGGAGGCCACCGAGATAAACAGATGTTCTCTTCCAATGATTAATTCCCATGGATTATCAATAAACAAAAAACAAAATTACTATAAATTAATTAAACAAATTTAAAAATGAAACCAAGGTCAGTATATAAAATATAAAATAAAAAATAAGATTAATTCTTCATCCCTTGACAAGTACTTAATCAAATTTATTGAATTCAAAAGCCATTCTTATATTATTAATAATATTATTATATTATCACTTTCATCTAATAAAGATTATAGATATAAAAGTAGATTTATATTTTTTTATAATCAAAATAAAAAAAAATTGTCGAGAAATGTTTTTATTATTATTATTATTATTATCATATTAGAGAAGGTGAGCAAGATGCTGACAAATTTATCTTTTGTGAATGGTTTCGATCATCAATCATTCATTTATATATAGATTGTTACCTAGAGGCGACCTTTAGTCTCTTTCTCTATCCTCTTTATATATATATATATATACATATATACATATATATGTATATATATATATATTGATTGATTAATGTCATTCGTTTCAAATATTTTGCATAAAATGTGGAGAAAGAGAGAATACTCTCTCATTCTACTACCATTTTTTTACTCTTTACTTTTCTGACACATACACACACACTATTAAATAAATACAAGTGTAATTCACTATATATCCTATCAAAAATTTAAAACTAACCCTATTATCCTGATTTTAGGTTTGATTCGGATAGAATCAATGAATGATGCTGTTTAACATCAATTAGTAAATGTATATAATATCTACTGTAAACAAATATTGCCCAAGATCACTGGAAGATAATTGAGTGTAGAATTGATGTATAGAAAGAGAATATTCTAGATAAAGGAAAATGGTATATTTTGTTTCAAATTAGTTACGGTATAGTATAAAATATACAACTAATTTACAAATTATCAGATAAATAGTAAATTAGTGATTAAGTAATGAATATTAATATTAAATTATAATAATATTAATATTAATTATGAGTAATTATAATATATTATTCATTTTCTCATCATTTATTTAACTGGAAAATTAAATTGAATATTTATATGAAAAAATTTAAGATTTTTTTTAATCAATATAAACTTTATTATTACATTAGCCTGTAATTTTTCCTACATAATTTTTTGAATTGATTTTATAAATACATATTTTACAATATTTATTTATTGTTCTTGTATTTCTTGATGAGAGATTGGCAGACTCAATTCTGTATTATACTAAATTTAAAATATATATAAAGAAGAGAAAAAATTTTATATATTAAATAATAAAATTAATATTGTAATTGCGAATGAGTATCAAAACGCATAATGAAAATATTGTTATTCTCATCATTTGTATGTTTTGAATGAACCTAAATATTTTAAATAACCATACTTTTTAAAAATAAAAAAAAAAATTATAGGTGTGAGTGTGTGTGTTCTATTGAACTGAAATTCAATGATTCGTTCTTGATAAGTTTTTCTCGATTTAAGAATTAAATAAATTTAGGGAAATTCTAAAGTTACCTAAATTAGGCTTGGATTCCGATGACTAATAAAATCTAAAAATACCTACATATGTATAATTTATAAATTTATATAATTTTTACTTTTTATAATGTATTTTATTAAGTTAAATAAATATTTTATCACACATACTTGTAAAGTTATTTCTATTTCATTTCTTATTTAATTTCAACAAGTATTATAAAGTATCTTTAACTATTATTTTCATAAAATGATCAAATAGAATTAAATTTTAGTATGACATTTACTATTTTTATAAACTGAAAATATATTTATTATATTTTTAATCCCATTATAACTTATTGTTATTTTATGGTTTTATATTTTAAGGAGGTAAAATAATACATTCATTACTTTTTGATGTTATTGAGTTTTTTTTTTGTTTGTTTTGCGTTTAATAAAAGAGAGAGACCAGTCCACAATTTTAACTATTAATTTCATACTTTATTTGTTAAGTTAAAATAAAATGAACTTCTTAATCTATACTTTAATAAAAGAAGAAAAAAAAACAAATGAGGTAAAATAAGTATTAAGTATTACATTTAATTTTCTGTTCATACCGAATGAAAATAACATCTAGTACAATTCCTTCTATTCTTTCTTTCTTTAATTTGCCTTCAGGTTTATTTTCTTCATCTTATTTTTTTCTCCTCTTTCATCTTACAATTTCACTCGTATTCTCTTTCTGTCTCTCTCTTCATTTTATTTTCCTGGGATAAAAAAAAGATACATAATTTAGAAAAAAGAGGAGAGACTAAGTTCTTTTCGCGTGTAAATAATTCAATGAAAAATATATTAATTTTTCGAGTTTATTACAATTTTTTTTTTCCTTCTTTCTTTTTTACTTATTTTTCTTCTTTTTTTTAATATACAAAAGAATTTCAATTAAAAACTCTTAATTTATTGCCACCCCTGAGAAGATGAGAGGAGGGAGAAATAGTGAATGTGTTTGGCTGATGGAGGGGGCACGTAATGACCGCGAATTGCTCTTATCCACCCCCTAGTTACATAGAAAGGGGCCGAAGAGATCACCCTTACCAATGAAAAATGTGGGAGTTGAAAGAAATAACAGCTCCAGGCAACATCCAGAAAGATAACCGATTCAACCGCTTAGAAAAATAATTCCCTCCTCCTACTCCTCCATTCTCTCTTTCTCTCTCTATCTCTCTCTATCTATCTATCTCTTTTCCCGCACATTCATTTGGTTTGATTTTAATGGGCAAATAATTTGCAAACGTTGCATTATTCTATATATTATGAAGAAGTTAGCAAATTCGAACTATGGATTAACATACACTAATTAATCTATGTTGACTAAGCCAGCCTTTATTAGCTTTTTAATATTTTTCTCTTTTTTTTTAATTTTTTATTAAATCTCTTCTAGTATTATAGGACCGAGTAAATCATTATTTATAATTACAAAATATGGTATAAATATAAATATGAATATTCAAGTACTTTATTGAATAATGAAGATTCAATTTTTTTAAAATTTCACAATGAGTAATTTCCGGCCTTTTAAAATTGATTGAGGGTGGTGGGAGCTCTTTACAAAAGGTTTATATATTGTTTTATTATAAAATGGGTATAAAATAATGGCATTTTTTTCGAATGGTTATAAATTATAAATTAAAAGATTTCAATTTAATAATATTTTTTTATATTAGCAATATTTGGTTTACAGGTCAGTAAATATATATTTAATTATTTTTTATTATTTATTAGATTTTATTTCTGGAATGTTATTAAAAGAGACAGACAAATTAAAATAATAATTAAAAATAAAATATATTGTTAGAAAAATAATTGCAATAATATTTAAATAAATACTAACCTATTTAAAGATTAAATATAATTGTTAAATATACTGCAATATGTATATTAAAAAAAACACTGAAATAAATTATAAATCTGTTAGGAGGTTCTGAGATACGCAACTTGAGAACACCACTAAAATTAAAATATTTAAAAATTAAATTAATAAATAAAAATAATTTTATAAATAAATAAAAGTAAATATCTAACAAATACACAATAGATAATTTAAAAAAACTAAAATAAATAATTATATCTAACCCTAACAATAAATCGATATATAGATAACGCCTAATAAGTATGCAACCAACATGACAACTTAGAAATGATATTATATAACTCTAGGCGTGGTAATAAAATGGATTAAATAGTCTTTTTTAAGAAATGGAAGACGTTTTGATCTCTTATCAAATGAAATACACACCGGCATATCATCTTCGTTGAAACCACGAATGAAGAGGTCGTTATCATTTAGCTATTATTTTTAGCTTTCATAATAGATCCTCATTTCTTAAAATATATTTTAAATAACAAATTCAATAAGAAAAATTATTAATACTTTGGTTAAATCAATGCATGTATCGGTAAGTTAATAAACTGTCAATTACAGATTTATATTTTCATGATGGTATATTTGTTAATAAAATCAATTGTTGTTGTTGTTGTTTGAATGAATGAATAATTAATGAAGTATAAAAAAGGGATGAAAGGCATGGTGGTTTAAAAAGTTGAGTTATATTCAGAAGTTTTTAGAATAGTTGCTTTCTCCCTTCCTGATAAAGAGAAGAAAAAATTCGAGCGAGAAATTCAAACTTGAGAGGAGCTGATCCAGGCGATGCTGGATGCTGACAACGTCAATTGCAGCCGGAGAGTTTCTTAAAGAGAGGGGAGGCGGATATGGAGAGGTAGTTGGATTTGTGAAGAGGATGAGAGAGAGAGAGAGAGATGCCCCATTAAATGCGAATACTAAAAGTGTGGGGTGAATGGGGAGATGGAAGGGCAAGTTCACATTTTGTCAATACTCCATCGATAACAAGCCTAGTTAAACTTGGTTCTTTTTTTGAATTGGGAGGAGAGGAGAATGGGTGAGGGAGGCAGAGATCATATTCTTAATATGGTTGATTTACATTTCCAAAATATATCTATCCCTTTATAACGAATTTGTCAGTAACATATAACTACGTTTGTAGATAATAAAGATAAATCCAATTATATTTTTTCTGCATATATATATATATTAAGAAATAAAACAAATATTTGGAAGAAAAATTAGAAACAAATATAAAGTGAGTGAACGGAAAAATCTGAAAAAATAAATATTGTATAATAAGTAAAACAGATAATAAATAAAAAATTATAATTAAATTACATCTTATTATTTATATATTTATTGATTAATAATAATAATTTAGAGATCATTTCTCACGTAAAACTTAAGAAAAATGACGTATGACTTAATAAAAAAACAATTATGATGGCACTTAATTATTCAATTTAATTATTTTTTCTTTATTTAGATCAAATGTGTTGCATTAAATCATAAGAGTATAATTAGTAATTAATTGCATTCAATCTTTGGTTAAAGTCGTTAATTGGGACCAAAAAAAGTCGACGGTAATAAAAACATGTTTTCAATACTTTCGAATATACTTATACTTATAGCCTCCAAAATAAAATTCTTCAAAATAATAATTTATTTTTAATTTGTATTGATAAATACTTTTTTAATTTATGTTTAGCTTATAAATAAGAACATAAATATATATAAAACAATATTGCGATCAATATTGTAATATTACAATTTTTCAGAGCGACGGAACTTCAGAACGGCGTAAACCGAGAAAGCGCAAAACGACTTTGAATGAGATTAGGAATTAATATATCCATATAATTTAATAAAGTGAATATGATATAATAGAAAGAAAAACAAATTATTTTTTTAATAAATAAATAATATGAAATTTTGATGTTTATTAAATTTATAAAAAGAGCTGCTATTTATTTATAATATTTACTTAAGAATTTAATCAATTATTAATATTCATCATTTTTTTCTAAGTTATAGAAATATAGGGATCCAATAAAATGATAACCATAAATTTGATGAGACTATGTTCTCCATTAATGTTGGTTTTGTTGAGGAGTTTGGGGATACTATGTCGGAAAATGGGAGGGAAGGTGTGGGTGGTTTCTATAGGCTAAAATATCCAGGGAGGATTCAATCTATAAACTCGTGGTGTTTATTGTCCCAACCATGTAACTGGCTGGTTGCAAAGCTTTGAAACAGTTAATGCCTGGCAACTGGAATTCACAGAGCGATGCTTTGCAACCGCACCTGCGTCCCGTTGGTTAGACAAGGAATGGAAGTGGAGTGGGAAGAAAACAGAGACAACCCTTTTGGAATCCTACTCTGACATCTTCATTTAAATACATTGTCATACTGGGAAAAAATTTATATTTATTTTTAATCAAACAAACTTAGGAATGTATAAAAAAGTAGGCGATAAATATTAGAATATATATATGTATATATATATATATATAAAATATAATAATCTATTAATTAATATAAAATAAATGATCCCAATAGATAATTTGAATTCAATCCTATTTAATCAACAAAAACTTTTTAATTATTTTGCTAAACATTATTTATTACAGTAATTATTATTATTATTATATATTAGATTACTTTCAAAATATAACATAACATATAATAATATATAATCCAAAAAATTATTACGTTCATCATATGCAAAAAATACAAAATTTAAAATTCAAAAAACAAAACAATTATAAAATTGAATATATTAAAAAAAAAATTTTTATTTGAAAATGTATAAAAAAGTAAAAAAAATAAGGGAAAGAAACTTGTTTATACATCAAAGGTAGGTGATAAAAATAATTATAAATAGATTAATTACATAAAGGGTGGGCTCAAATATTATCGAAGTTGAAATGAGACTATGTATTTTTCACAATAATAATATTAAAATTTAGTGATACAAAAAGAAGAATTATAATAATGAAGAATTTACAGTTGATAGTATTGATATAGAATATTCAATATATTAACACCAACCTTTGATGTTATTTTTATTAAAATTCTTTGTTAGCACTTTCACATAATAATTTATTCTTTTAATATACTTGAGACTAATATAAATATTGATGTTATATTTTTTTTTTTTTTAGTAATAAAATTTAAAATTCATCAAATCGTTTTATATAAAATAAGTTGACCTGTGGCCAGGTCCGAACCGACGATGAAGTAAATTAATTTCCAGCTACAGAAACAATTTTAAATAATTTTAATATATCTATTAATGTAATAAAAAACAGATTTCGATATAACATAAATATTTTTAATTTGATTTTATTTAGAATATATAAGACCAGGCTGTGACGTCAGGAATGGCTGGATGACGTCATATAATTTTAAATTAAGAAAAAACTAATAAAGATGATTTTTCTCGAGGATCAAACCAATACAAAGTGCATGATTCGTGGTGATATGTAAAAAATCTCTTCATGTGAAATTTGATGTGAAAATAACCCTTCCCTTCCTATCGTCGATCGCTAATTCTAACTCTTCCGGTTTCCGGATTTGAACCAAAAGTTGATCAATTCATCATACCAATGATATACCAAATTTCATCAAAATCCGTTGAGCCGTTCAAGCTGTACACATCTATACGGACGGACAGACATCATGCTAAAAATACTTTTTTCTGTTAAGAAAATGCTTGATTCGTGGAGATATGTAAAAATCGCCACATGTGAAATTTGGTGTGAAAACAATACCTCCCTTACTATCGTCGGTCGGTAAAAAGAATGAAACAATTAATATGACCAAAAGTCAAATAAAATGTAAAAAAACAAATAAATAAATTAAATTATAATTAACAAATAAAATAATTTTTATTCAAATAAAATTATACTGAATTGATTTTATTTGTTATTTATTATTTAATCTATTTAATTATTAATTAATAAAATGAGTGATCCTTTAAACCTCCATTATTTATTCTAGTCATTTTTTTAAAACTCTATGGATGAGGAAACAGCTAATTAAGCATTTGACACTTTACCTGATTTATGGATTTTATAATTTATATATTATATATGTAAATTAGAATATATTATATTATATTTCTAATGTATATATAGTGCTCTTAATATAATAACCAGAGTTAAGTTGGTAGTGCTAGGGACTTTTGTATATAACTAAATTTAGGATGGTAATTAAGGATAACAATTATTACATTTAAAAGATAACCGACTTTATACATAATAAATACATGTTTTCAAGTAACTATATTAATATATTAATTATATCATATATCATATTTGTTAATCTTTAAATACCAAAGAAAGGTCTTATAATCTTTTTGTAATCTTTAAATAATTACGCTATAATAATTTCGATTTTCTGAAAAGATTTATTAAAACATGAATTAGATTCATAATATAACGATATTAATAATAGTGTTATATACAGAATATACAATATACGATAATATAATCATACCTGAAAAGAAAAGATTATAAGACCTTTCTTTGGTATTTAAGTTTAAAACTGTTTATCTTGAAAAACAAATATTTTACCTAGTTTATTATTTAATTATTAAAAGAATAAATTAAATAAATATCTGACCAATTCATAATATCTAAAATTTCTCTCAAAATAAAAAAGTCTTACCAAAATCGTCGAATCGTTGTTTAAAATATTAAATAAGATAATTAAATAATATTAAAGGACATTAAAAATCACAAAAAATAAAATCAAGTTAAAAAACGTATATAAACATTTCAACGTCGTATTTAAAAATGAACTATTTCTCAGAGCATAAAATTATTCTATTTATTCCTTTCATGATAATTTTATCATTTATTATTTAAATAGAATTTCTTGTTTGTTTTTTTTTAACAAAAATATATTTTATTTTATTTTTATCTAAAGAGGAATATTATTTCACTAACGATTTCCATTTATATAATATAAAAAGTAATTTTTTTCTATTTATGTTTCTTTAAATAAATAAGTATATATTTATATAATATTTATATATTTAAATTATTTTTATAGCTATCAATTTTAAATTATTTTTTTTATTTCCTGAATTCTCTTTATAGATATGGAATAATTAAATAGTAAATATTTTTGTGTATGTGTTTGATTTAATTATATTTATATTATTTATTTTTTATTTAAATTTTATAATTTTATAATTTTACTATGGCTCTTATTCACCTTCATTCTGCCTATCTGTAACTTAATATCCTCCAATGTGGGTGAGGCAACGAAGTACATACATTCATTAGTTTTGTTAAACTCAAACTAGAATTAGGCGGGTCACAGTTAAGGATGTTTTTAAAATAATTTGTCCATCTCTTAAAGATATCGACGTCGTTGGTTAAAATATCTCCATTCAAACCCTTAATATACTTTTGGCTATGTTTGAGTTTGCCTCTCAAATTATTTATCTTAGAATATAGCAGTCTTGGTCTATTCTCTTGAAAGTCGGACCCTGCCTCTAGTAGGATTCTATTTAAATAATCTAATTAAGAAACATTAAATTTTCAGATCTGAATTTAAATTACCATCTCTTTCTCTCTCTGTCTTGGATATTATCTTATAAATAAATACTCTTCCTATTCTTTCTAGTAATCTTTTTCTTTTAATTAATATAAATCAAAATCTTTTGTTGTTGACATATTAGGTTTTTTTTGTAAAATATAACCGTAGATTGAATCAAGAATACGAGATGGAATTATTTCTACGTATTATCATCTGACTTCATCAAAGAATGTAATTTGCAAACGGAAAAGTTTTTCTTTTGGTTCATTAAAAAAGTACTTGAATATCCTACCGCGTCTCTTTCCCTCCCCACCCCTACCCCCACCACCCATCTTCCATCCGCAAAAGAGCCAGCTAACTCCATTTAATTTGTATTCAAATGTGCAATTGTTACAGTAACTAACTAGAAGAAGAGACCGAGTCAATGTTTTAATATCAATATATTTGTAAATTTTATTTAGTTTTAAGTAAAATAATCCTCCATTGGTATACAAATACTCTAAATAAATGCTCTTCTTTCTTTTTTAGCCTGCAAAGTGTTCGTAAGATCATTTTGTTAACTGCGGGTTTTTTGGTATTTAGATATGATATGGCATATTATTTTTTTTTCTTTCACTCTTTGAAATGTCTTACTCCAATTGCGAATAATAATTTTTTTTTTAAATTTTATTATCTATTTATTATTCATTCATTTCTGTTTTAATTAAGTCTATTTTTCTAATTCAACTGCATTAGAAACAAATTAATGTTAAATAAGTATATTTTTCTATTAAAATAAATTGGTTTAAATAAAATTAAACTTGAGCATTCCATGTTTTGATCATCTATTCAAGGAAAATAAAATTTTATATAAACTAAAAGATTATTTTTGGATTCATGTGGAAGATATACTTAATTGAATTTAATTTATTGCTAATAAATTTTTTATACTTAACTGAGCCCTCTAAAATGCAATGGGTACTTGAGACCAGCAATACAAAAAATTGTAAATTAGAAAGAGTTTAAAGTATTAATTTTACGTATTATTTTTTTATATAAAAATAACTATTAAATATTTTATATACAATATATATTTTTAAAAATTAAAAAATAATTTTAAACAATTTCCACATTCTTACTAATATCTCGCCAGAGATAGTATTGCGATTACGAAATGTTTGATCGTTTTTCCCTTATTAAAAATTGTATAAAACTGCTATATATAGAATTTCAGCTTGATTGAATCACTGAAAGTACCGGAATTAATTTTTTAAATTTTTTTAACAAGTTGACTGGGAATCGCACGTGACGTGGTGCCATCAATAAAGAGCCAAACACTCACTGGTTTAAAAAATATTATTTATTAATTTTGATTTATAATTTAATTAATTAAATTTAATTTAAATGTAATATATGTTAATTAATCCAATTTGTGAGATAGTTGTGTGAAGACACTTTAGATTTTTCAAGAAAAATCTGTTTCCCTTTAAAGAAAGGATTATTTATCAGGGTTACTTCCCCGTGAACTCTTGGGACATTATGTAGAGAGCGTATTTTCTTTATTTATTTATTTTTTTAATTTTTTTCACTCTGATCTAACTAACTATGTTTCTTCAAGTTAACATTTCTAATGCAAGTTTATTTATGATCACATGTATTTTATATTTAAAAGCAAAAATTACAAAAATTTTTAAAATATTATTAATCATTTTATATATTTTTTTTTACTATGAATTAATGGAAGACTTCGGTGATTTTCCCGGTATTCAAGAAGGGGAACAAGATGGACTGTGACAACTATATAGGAATAGCAATCTTAAATATTGGATACAAAATATTATCACAGTGCATTTTGGACCAAATTCTACCAATTGCTGAAGAGAATCTGGGAGAGTATCAGGCTGGCTTCAGAGTGGGTCGTTCGATGATGAATAACATCTTCATCCTTAGGCAGCTTTTTGAAAATCAGGGAGAGTACGGTAGACAGTTGCACGTGATGTTAGTTGATTTTAGAAAAGCATATATACATCGGGAGAGCCTATTCAGGTACTTACGTGAGCTTGGGGTCCCCAGAAAGTTGGTGAGCCTTGTTAAAGGCTGTTTGAGAGAAACAAGGGGGAGGGTTAAAGTTAGAAATCATCTAGTCGCCGAATTCTCGATTGCATCGGGTTTGAAACAAGGTGATGGCTTGTCAACAACTCTATTTAACATAATGTTGTATAAGGTAATGCGAGAAGTTTCCGCGACATTTTCATACGGGATGGATGTGGAAGGAATAGGTATAGCTATACTGCCCTTCGCGAATGATTTGGTGTGTGGCTGAATCTTTGGAGGGATTGGCATCAATTATAGGCCAACTTGAAGAATAAGCTGGTAAAGTAGGGCTAAAAATTAATGACGAAAAGACTAAATACCTAGTAGGCGTAACTCCATCGGCTCTAGTCTTGAACCCCTCGTGGTAGGAGGAAGAATTTTTAAACAAGTAAGAGAAACTAAGTACCTTGTGTCATTGTTCTCTGACACCGGTTCCGACGACAGGGAGATAAGTGCGCGATTGCAGACTGGAAGTCGATGTTATTTCGGTTTTAACAACTTATTAAAATCCCGTAGTCTGTCAGTGGGCCTCAAGCTTCGTATTTATAAGGCCTTTATTCAGCCCGTCGTGGATGCCAAACGTGGAGCATCAAGGTGACAGAGTGTAGGAGGCTCTTGGTGTTTGAAAGAAAAGTTTTAAGAAAGATCTTTGGCCACGTGTGCGATGCGGAATCCGGAGAATGGAGAAGACGGTATAATAGAGAGCTTGAGGATCTCTATGGCGAAGCTAACATATTGGGAGTAATGAAGAACCAAAAACTCCAGTGGCTTGGTCACGTGGTGAGGATGGATCCCTCTAGAAGGCCGAGGATGGCACTCGACTTCAGACCGACTGGAAGAAGGATGATATAGATGGACGGGCTGAGAGAGGATCTAATCAGCATCGGAGAGTGGGGAGAATGGAGGGAGAAGGCTCAGTACCGAACCCTCTGGAGGCAGATTTGTTGGAACTCGCGCGGTCCCTTGGGCCTACTCGCGTAAAGTAAGTAAGTAAGTAATTAGATAATTACGTTACTATTTTTTAAATGTCTGAATTGAATTAATATGTATTTCATTTATTTCTATCCTTTGCATTAAAAAAGTTATATTACTTATATATTTTTATTTTATTTACTTAATCTATATATTTATATTATAGATCTTTTATCAGTTGAAAGATAAAAATCAAAGAAGATAATTGATTTGTATGTAATTGAGGAGAAAGACAGGAGGATGTGGGGTGAGTTCACCCTTTGAAGGCTTGCAAATGGAATTTGATTTCATTCAATGTCTATCATATATGAAATAGTATTATTATTATTATTATTATTGTTATTGTTGTTATTATTTGGCATGGCCTTTAATGACCAACCAGTGGGGTCATTTCCTTTTAAAGGGTTTTCTAAAAGGGATTTGCCGATCGACACTGTGGTCCGCTAGAGCCTAAGGTTTCTTCATTTCCTTCCTGTTTTCGGACGGACAGACGAACGGGAAAAGGGCGGCATGGGGGTGGATCTAATTGTATTCCTGTCATCCTGTGGTCCTTGCAACTTCCGGCTTCGGCTCTCTCGGCTTCGTCTTGTTCTTTCTCCCGAGGGACTCCTAAGCTGCTCTTAAATCACCTCCGGGCGACGACGTCAGCCATTCTCCATCCCATCCCCCACCCCTATCAGACACCCCACCCATCTTCCCGACGACCTCTACTAACCTGGCTCAGCCAAAGTCACCATCCAAGTCAGTCAGTAGTCGTTGATCAAATTAGACCTCGATACAAACTTAAGAACTTTGAGAGTCCCTTTGCTCGTGGTGGGAATAATGAAAAACCCCTCCCCATTTCTCATCCTCTAAATAAACAAAAAAATAACGTTTTTCTTAATTCTTGAAATGAAAGATTTCTTCGTTTAAAATAAATATTATCTATCAACCTTTTCTGTCGCTTTGCTACTACTGAACCACAAAATAAATATTATACTAGAGATTTTTTAAACTGTTCAAAAGAAAATTATATTTTTATTCATTAATTATAATGATTTTTTAAGGTAGCTATATATTAATAGATTCTTTTGTGGGACATTGAAACTCTCTTGCTTGCTAATACGAGTAAACAGTGCATTTATTAATTTAAGTAATTTATTAAAGATCATGATAGTACATACCACTCATTATTATTTAATAAATCATTGAGACCTTCTTCAAAATATTTTGAACAGATATTATCAATTATTTTAATATTTTTTGGAAAAATTTTATTAATATTATTGAGTTAATTGTTATCTGTTATAATTTTCATTCTTGGCAATTTTAAAACAATCCTTTTTTATATTAATTAAAATTCTAAAAGATATTTAAGTATTAAAATAAAAAAACTAGAATAAAGTCAAATTGAATAAATAACATCTAGTTTTTGGGTGTTGTATGTTTATTGATACAATACTACAATAAAATATAAAATAGAAAGAATAATAAAAAAGTGACAGTGACTGATTATATGATATGGATCCATATTTTACGGGCATACATAAATATTAAAAGAATAAGTTCAATAGAATAATATATTTTCCTAATTTTTATAAATTTCAAATATTTGAAAGTGTCAGTGAAATATAAAATAAATAAATACAAACAATAATAATAATAAATAAACAATTATAACAAGTATTTTTTGAAAAATGTTTTTGAAAAATTACATGATTACAAAATGTATTATAAAGTACATGGTAATAAAAATAAATAAATAAATAAATAAATATATGGTAACAAAAGTGCAATAAAGTTTGTGATCTAAATAAAAGTTTTTATTACAATATAACATAAACATAAAATTAACATAAAATTATTAGTAATTGGTCAAAATCAAAAAGTATAATTTATCAGTGCAATTATCTAAAATAAATTCAAAGAATATTTGATAGATCTAATAATCATAATTTTCTCTTTTATTTTAGCACCTTCTTAAAATTAACGAGTTTTTTTTTGTATTAATAAAATAAAATGATGGGTTGAAATAATTTAAATATATTTTTTTATATTATAAGAATTGGATATTTTTTAATTAAAGTATTTTTTATATTAGACATATTAAAATTCAGATCATGATATCAGAAGACCTAGTATCTTCTTAGGAAAAAAAAAACATATAACGAGACGGGACAGTGATTAGAAGGTGATCCCTTGGGGAGGCTCGTTCTCTCTATTTTTAGTGCTAGGCTTTATTAAAAGTTTTAAATCTTTTACACCTTTGATTAAGGTTTCATTTATAGGGTCAAAAACATTTACAATGAGATTGAAATAGCAAACCAAATATTGAAATCTAAAATTATTTTCATAATAGAGGACTGGAAATTGACCAGGACCAAATTTAGTTTTATTGTTTGCTGTGGATAATTTATGTTCATATTCGAATAATATAATTTAAGGACCGAAATGTTGACATTTTGTAAAAACGAAGATAATTGTTTTTATTTTTACCTTCTCTTCCAACTACCCGCCGATTTCCAGTCCAATATTGTATATATTCTCATTAGCCAATATTATTTTTAAAAATCACGTATATTATAAATAAATAAATTATATTTATTAATATGACTAAAAAAGAAAGAATATTAAATATTAAAAAAACCAGAAAATTTATATTTTCGTTAAAATCTTGATTTCTAATTTTATCTCTTACAGCTATTCTGACTTATAAAAGTATGCATATATAAATATTTTCTAAAAGGGTATAAAACTTTAAATCTATTTTTTTAAATGCAGATATTCATATTATTTTAGGAAATAAAATTAGTCTGTAAATTATCAGAAAAAAAAGAGAAATTAGCAAAAACTTACGTTATAAAAAAGCTATGTGGCTCTACGGAACTCGAAAGTTCATTCCACATTTCTCCAAGTATTTCTATCATGAGCTACACCCATCCAACTCCAATTTTTTCCCATCTCTCTTACGTCTCTTCATACATTGGCCGCCTGCCGCGTCCTTGGACTTCCAAGCGGGCGTTTCCCAATCGGTTTTCCCAAAAATATATTTTTCGCAAGTCTATCATGACCCATTTTGCAACGTGGCCTGCTCATGGCGCAACCTTTTCGGTTTTATAATCCTAGCTGTCTGGAGATGCATAGAGGTCACGCATTCCCCGGTGACCTCATCTTTCTTTGGCCCATAAATGCTGCGAAGATTTCTATTTTCAAATACTCTAAATCTACTCTCGTCTCCCAGGGACATAGACCATGCTTCACACCCATACAATACAATCGGCTTTCAGGGTTTTTACCAAAAATTAATTTCTGTGTTTTTGAAAAAAGTAATCTTTTGATGATCTTTTTAGGGACTATTTTATTTTATGAATAATAATTATAAAAGCTTTAGTTGCAAATGATAAATTTTAAAATAAAATATTTTATATATTTAACATTTATTTCCTTACGAAGTTCACAACCACAGTCTTTCGGTTTTTTAGAGGACTTTAAAACTATTTCCATTTTAAAACTTTCCTTTATTACATATAAACATAATTAAGTATGTGAAAATATAAAAAGAGAAAGAATAACTATGATCAATTATAAGTAAATTTAAATAAAAACATAAAAATTATTATTTATAATGTTTATACGTACTTATATTTATTTATTTTGAAAGTTATATATTAAAATTATATTTACTTTGGGTATGCTGATGATATCTCTATCGATATTAAAATTTAACTTTCAATTTTCTATTCCAGAAAAAAAAGTTTCCTATTTATATTAGCTATATAAAATATTTATATTGTATTCTTATATATATAATCACCAAAACACAAATGAAACTTCTCTAGAGATTACCAAATTTATTTTAATAATATATATTTTTTAAAATTAATAGAGACCACAAATATTATTTTATTATAAATATGTAATTAATTAAAAAATATAATAATAATAATAAATGTGCAGAATATACAAACAACAGAACATTCCATCCCCGATTATTAATACCTAAATCCTATAAAAAAGTTAAGTATTATTTTTTCTTATCTTAATAATTTGCAATTTTAATGTTAAAAGTGGGTATGTATGTGTGTGTGTAAGAGAGAGAGAGAGAAAGAGGGTAAGATAAAAAAAGATAAAAACTTGAAAATAAATGGATTTTGTTTTGGCAGTTTATTAAAAACTTTGTCCCTCTTGTGTTTTTTTATACTAAACATTTTTGTTTTTACTAAAGAAAAAATCTTAAGGATATTGAAATTTGTGAAAAGAACAATAATAGAAAAATATGTTTCATATGTGGTTTAATTATTCATAATTATTTTTTTTTTCTTTATAATTTTAACTAAATGGAAATTTGATAAGTAATATAAAAATTTAAAAACCAAAAATTAGAATGTTTATTAAATAGATTAAACCAGCTATTCTCATCCGCCACTAATGGTCAGCGGAGAAATTTTACTGGTCCGCGTCTCATTTCCCCTATCCAAGAAAATAATTACTTTTTATCATATGTATGTACGAGGTGTGTTCAAAAAGTAAGGTGACTTTGTATTTTTAAGGAAAAAATATTTATTTATTTATCAATATTTATGTTGTCCCCTTCAAAGTAATCCCCCTCAGATACAATACACTTATGCCAACGGTTTTTCCATTCCTCAAAGCACTTCTCATAAGCACTTTTCGGTATAGCCTTGAGCTCTTCCAGCGATGCAGTCTTTATCTCCTCAATCGTTGCAAATCTCCGTCCTTTCATAGATCTCTTTAGTTTTGGGAAGAAGAAAAAGTCACATGGGGCCAAATCCGGTGAATATGGTGGCTGAGGTATGATTGTGGTGTTGTTTTTGGCCAAACAATCTCTCACAAGCAAAGATGAGTGAGCAGGGGCATTATCGTGATGCAAAAGCCATGAATTGTTTTTCCACAATTCTGGACGTTTTCCTCGTATTGCTTCTCACAAACTTCAAGATAATACTGTTTATTGACCGTACGATCATATGGTAAGAACTCCTGATGCACCATGCCATGGTAATCGAAGAAAACAGTGAGCAAAACTTTGACATTTAATCGAACTTGGCGTCCTTTTTTCGGTCTTGGCTCACCTGGGCTCTTCCATTGGGACGATTGGGCTTTGGTTTCGATATCATAACCATATACCCATATTCGTCACCAGTTATGACCCTTTTGAGTAAATCTGGGTCGTCGTTGACGTCATTCAACAGCTCTTGAGCGATGCACATGCGACGGTTCTTTTGGTCAAAATTTAGCAATTTTGGAACAAACTTCGCTGACACATTGCTCATGCCCAAAACGTTAGAAAGAATTTCATGGCACGAGCCATGCAATATACCGATATCCTCAGCAACTTCACTAATAATTGTTCGACGATTTTCAAAAACAATTTTCTTCACTGCTTGAACGTTTTCTTCAGTTTTTGACGTGCTTGGGCGTCCAGAGCGAGGCTCGTCATTGGCATCTTCCCGACCATCTTGGAAGAGTTTGTATCACTTGTAAACATTTTTTTTACTCAGAACAGTTTCACCGTATGGCACTATCAACATTTCAAGTGTTTCGGAGCACTTTATTTAATTTTTTTAAACAAAATTTGATGCAAATCCTTTGATCCATATTTTTCGATAGCAAAAAATCGCCGAGCACGCAAAACACCTCTCACAACCAAACAAAAAATGCTATACACTTGAAAATTGGTACAGATGTTCGGGAAGAGTGTACCAACATAACAAAATAAAAAAATCAATAATCGAATGTATGTTGACCGCAAAACTTGAAAAGTCACCTTACTTTGTGAACACACCTCGTATAATTATTTATCTATTTATTTACATTTAAATATTACTGTAGGCAAATGATAATAAACATGTTACAACTAACTTACGCGTAGTAGTTCTTTATAAATACTTATTGTTAGTAAAAATTTGTTGTTAAGAAAAAATCACTGGTCCGCAATTTTTTTCAAACAAATCTACTGGTCCGCGGGCCAAAAAAGGTTGAGATACGCTGGATTAAACAATTAAATATTCGGTATCATGGAATGAGGAAGAGGGATAGTATGTTAATATTATGTATTTTATAGATATTTTCTTTAAATTTATTAATTTAATCAACTTTAAAACAAAAGAACTACATATTCTATACGAATTAAAATTATAGAAAAATGATTCAAAATAATATTCTCCTCAATTTTAAAAAAAACTTATCATTTACTAGAAAATAAGAAAATAAAATAAAAAAATATAATACTTTAATTTTAAAGTTCCAACATTCTCATCATGAGGTCAAATAAGATAGAATGACACCCACAATGATAAAAATAAATATTTTATAGAGGAAGGTTGTCCTTTAAAGGAAATTTGCAATAAAATCCATTGGCTAATTCTTCTATGAACAGTACAGAAGACCCGTCCATGAAAGGAGGCTGGGCATTCCCGCCATTCTTGCTGAACGCTCATAGGGCCCCCTTCAAATATCCCATATCTTGGCGTAATTAAGGGAGCGCCGCGGCCAAGAAGACATCACACCTTTACTTTTCTGGCTGCGGGGAGTAGGCATATGTCCTCGTATGTCGCCACTAAAAATTACAATATGTTTCTGCCAACGTGAAAACTAAAATGACAATCCCATGGCAACCCGGAGTATAATTATTGACCATTAGAATATGCGTAATGTCTACATCTTCTGAGAAATTAAGGAAGCCCATTTTAGTAGTCGGCCCATCTAGAGAAACCTTCCCCTAAATAATTATGATTAGTTTTTAAACATAATATTTTAAGCAAAGATTGATTCTTCTATTAACGGAAATTATATTTGTAAGAAGAAATTAATTTTTGGATCCTCAAAACTTTAACAAATGCCAATATCTATTAATCGAAATACTATCAAATAATTCAATGAATCTAAAACTAAAACTATTAATAATAAAGCACCACAACTATCTCATTATTATTTGAAATATTAATCAAAATAATATTATGATGATAAATTTAAGCTATCCATTTGAAGTAAAATATAATCATACAAATGCATAATATAATGTAATTAAATGGAATGTAATCTTCAGATAACTTCACCCTTCCATGCTCCATTAGAATATAGGCATCTACAAACACACCAGCAACCTACAATGACACGACACCCTATCAAATAAATTAATTCCCTTTTAATTATTTTTGCAAAATAAATATTGCCAGCAAAAAAAGACATCAGCAAAAATAAATATGCAAATGAATGCTGTCCTCTCTTTTGCTCTTACTCCACCCTTAAAAGTAAATTAAATTAAAATCATCTGCATATAGAATATACTTTTATGAGCAATCTCTCTCACACTCTTTCTCTTTCATTTCTTTCCCTCTATCTTTTAAATAGATCATTTAAATAAAGGGAATAGATATATAGATTTAAAATTCATATAACATTTATTTTCAAAATTTCTTTTTTTTTAATTTTGAGTTTTGTATAAATTCATATTTTATAATGAATTGAAATATTATATAAATAAATGGCACATTGTTACAAAAGTTTTATCAAATCCTCGCTCAAATGGAAAATACCCTAAGTTTAAAAATTTAAATATTGATTTATTAAATAAAAAGAAATAGTTAATAAAATTAAAAAATGACTAAATTAAAAAAAAAATAATTTTTTGGTAAAACATCTCTCTCTATTTCTGTGGCTCTACGGAACTCGAAAGTTCTTGGCCGCAGCAACCACACTTCTCCAAGTGTCCCTATTCTGAGCCACAACCCTCTAATCCCTATTCTCTCCCATCTCTCTCACGTCCCTTCCTAAATTATTCACCCACCGCCTCCTTGGTCTTCCAAGAAAGCGTTTCCCACTTGGTCTCCCCCCTCAATATATTTTTCACCATTCTTTCCTCCCCCATTCTAGCGACGTGTCCTGCCCACCACCGCAGCCTTCTCGATTTTATAATTCTAACTATATCTGGAGATGCATAGAGGTCATGCAATTCCTCATTATGCAGTCTCCGCCATTCCCCGGTGACCTCGTCTTTCTTGGGCCCATAAATGCTACGCAGAATTCTATTCTCAAATACTCTAAATCTACTCTCGTCACCCAAGGTCATAGACTCACACCCATATAATACAACCGGTAGAATAATTGTTTTATATATTTTAATTTTTATCCCCTTTGATAATAATTTTGACTCGATAAGTCCCTTTACGGCATGATTGTAACCTCGCTTTAAACTCATCTCGAATATTATTATCTTTCGTTATTACAGAACCTAAATATTTAAATTTTTCTACATTTTTAAATTCTATATCTTGTGTGTTAAGATTCTGTGTGTTAATACTATTCCTCTCTGTTACTAAATACTTTGTCTTAGCAATATTTATTTCCAGCTCCACCTCTTTTCCTCCTTCGATTAATTTTTCTACGCTATCTTTAATTACAATAACCGAATCTCCTATTATATTTAAGTCGTCTGCGTAACCTGATACTTTAATTTTTTGTTTAATTCGATTCCGTTTGACCTCTCCCCAATTTGTCTAATTACATATTCCAGGACTAAATTAAATAAAATTGGTGATAATGCGTCTCCTTGTTTTAACCCATTCCGAATTTCGAAAGTAGTTGATTTCCTCATCTTACTCTTCCTTTACTACCTACAAGACAAATTTGAATCATACGTACTAGTTTTTTTAGAATTCCCATTAAGATCAAGATTTTTAAAAGTTTTTCCCGGTCTATTGAGTCATATGCTTTTGTAAAGTTTACAAAAATTTGGGGAACAGAGATATTGAATTCGCGTTTTTTTTCTAATATCTGCCTTTTTAGTAAAATATATGAAAATTAAATTAATTTTTATTTTTATACATATCCTTTAAATGAAAAAATTTAATGAACGCAAATACTAATTCAAATTTTAATGAACAACACATAAAATTAGTTAATTTCATTATAATTTTACTTTAATTATGAAGCATATCGAAGCGTTGCGAAAACAATCACGAACACACTCCATTCCTCAAGAAAAAAAAGATTAAACTAATAATTTTTACATCTCTGTAAAAAAAAATTAATTTCATCAGTAAATGTCAAAAATATTCCTGGATTCAAATGAATTATTCTTTCAGTTAAATAGCATTTTAGCATTTTAAAAATAAATCTTTAAATCCAATATTCATTTGCTATTAAGTTAAAATTCTTACAGATGAAAGGGTATCACTTCTAATCATTTGATCATTTTTTATTTTATTTTATTTGTTGCCATATTCGTATATTTCGGTTTTTTGAAGGGGAGAATGTTGACTGGAAAGTCAACGAGCAACAGCGAATCTAGATTTGCCGCGGCGATGCGGATTTTTATTTATATATAGCTTGAAAAAAAGGAAAGTGTAGTAGGAGTGTGGGTGATGGAAGGGTGAGAGAGTTGGCGCAGAGAGCCAGATTATATATATATATATATATATATATATATATATATATACAAGAGCAAAGTGTCGGGATTGGAATCCCAAGGGATCCTCTCTCCTTCTCTATCTAGACAGACAGCCTACGATTGACTTTGAGCGACGTTTGTGACTGAAATATTACCAAATGCCACATACAAGGTCAGATTTCATATATAAAGGGGTTGTTTCAGGTAGTAGAGGGTGAGGGGGTTGATTTCATAAACGTTTTAACAACGACATTAACAACAACCCTTTGTCTCTCTCATTCTTTTGTTAAGCGATGGTGGAAAATGAATGAAATGTCCCCTTTTAATGATTAAATATTATCCTCTTGATAGTTATGCTACAATTTTATTTTATTGTCATTTCAATTTAAAATGCACGCAAAAAGATTTCACCACGCATGGTATATTAAATACCCCGTGGGGGTTGTTATCGTTGCATTCAAACTACTCCATGGTCCAAACCTGCATTTTTAAGAAAGGAAAAAAAAACAGTTTCATGAAATATATATAAATTATTTTTACCTTTATTCTTATTAATAAAAATCAAATAATATCAAGAAAATATTCTGATGAACTAAAGATTGAATTTCGAAAATTTGAAAAAAAAATTCTGGAGTGTCTCCACTCGATTATCTCGCAAATTTGAATTGGATTAATGAACACATCTATTATATTTAAATTAAATTAAATTAATTATAAATTATAAATTAAAATTAATAAATAATATTTAATTAACCAGCGTGTGTTTGGCTCTTTGTGGATGGCACCATGTCACGTGCTGGCGCGTGATGGCAGTCAACGTTTTAAAAAATTTAAAAAATTAATTCCGGTACTTTCAGTGATTCAAGTTGAAATTCTATATATAACAGTTTTATATAATTTTTAATAATGTTAAATTCTATAAAACATAATTTTATTATTACGGTCAGTTTAGAAGAAAAAAAAATCTGGAGTGTCTCCACTCGACTATCTCGCAAATTTGAATTGGATTAAATAACATATATTAATTTAAATTAAATTAAATTAATTAACTTATAAATTAAAATTAATAAATAATATTTATTAAACCAGCGCAAGTTTGGCTCTTTGTTGATGGCACCACGTCACGTGTTGACGCGTGAGATTTGCAATGTTAAAAAATTAATTCTGGTACTTTCAGCGAATCAATCAAACTGAAATTCTATATATAGCAGTTTTATACAATTATTAATCATTACGGTCACTTTAGAGGAAAAAAAAATCAAAACGTTGTGGCTAGATAGTAAAAATGAAAACATGGTAGGTAATGACCCTCTTCCAAAAGAGCTACATTTCTCAAAAGTTGATAGAAAACTACGAATTTTGAATAATTATTCCAGCTCAAACCATTTTTGCGAAATCTTGTCTACACACACACACACACACACATGTTTTTCAACCTTAGTGAAAATGACTCAGGAACCTTAAAACGTACCTTAAACTGGCGAGAGAGTAAAAATTATCTCTTATTATTTGAAATATAGATTAAGTATCTAATTTAAGGCATAACAAACTAAACTAATTTATCTATTGTAGTTAAAATAATATACGAGGGTCAATCAAATATAAAGGAGTCAAGTAAGTAAACGAGGTGTAAGTACTTCTATAAAAGATCCATAAAGAAGAAAATCGCATGGCGATAAGTCTGAAGTGTAAGGTGGTTGTGATCAAGTTTTTCCAGTTCATTTTTCCACCAGTTTCTTTTACGTTAAAGTTCTTGTGTAAATCGATTAGAGACAAACCCTTGCAGAAGGAACAACCTCGACTTTTGTGTCGTTAGTCATGCTTAACATAACAGTAACAGATTGAACAGTAAAGTGTCAATAAGCTCACGAACACGTGCAATTTTTACATTAGTAACCGTGATGCAAAGATGACGGGGATGCGCTTGATTTGCAACACGTTTAGGGACTTGCTTAAAATCGTTGCATCAAATCTTCACTATAAACCATGAATAGGAAGTTTCCCTCAACAGTGCGATATTTTGGCAGAAATATTTCTTTTAGTCATTAAGACTATGAATTGTAATTCTTGATGTAGATACACACAAGTATTTCTTATACTTATTTTTGTCACTTGAATTCTCATTTCAACTCAACCTTTATATAAAATTATGAATCATTGAGAATAATAAATTTTAAAATTCCTTTTCTAACTGAAGAATTTTTAAAGATAAAATTGAAAAAACCTATTCAGATATCTATAATTATTGTTATTATCAGAAACAGTATTACATGAATTAAAATTATTTTTTTTATATTATAAAAATAATCTCAATATTAATTTAATTACAATTTAATTAAAAATAAGTTGACCTGTGGCCAGGCGCAGCACCGATCGACGGTTTGAAATAGATTAATTTCCAGCTACAGAAACAATTTCAAATAATTTAAATGTATCTATTAATGCAATAAAAAATAAGATATAGATATAACATAAATATTTGTAATTTTATTTTATTTATAATATATAAGTAGTAGCTGGCTGTGACGTCATGAAGGGCTGGGTGACGTCATATAATTTTAAATTAACAAAAAACTAATGAAGATGATTTTTCTCGAGGATAAATCCAGTACATTCGTGGAGATATGTAAAAAATCTCTTCATGTGAAATTTGGTGTGAAAATAACCCTTCCCTTCCTATCGTCGATTGCTAATTCTACCACTTCCGGTTTCCGGATTTGAACCAAAAGTTGATCAATTCATCATACTGATGAATTAAGTAAATATACCAAATTTCATCAAAATCCGTTGAGCCGTTCAAGCTGTACACATCTATATGGACGGACGGACAGACATCATGCTAAAAATACTTTTTTCTGTTAAGAAAATGCATGATACGTGAAAATATGTAAAAGTCTCCACATGTGAAATTTGGTGGGAAAATAATACCTCCTTACTCGTCGGTCGGTAAAAAGTCTTCAGCTCTAAATGAATATAATTAATTTATTGTTTTTTAAATTTATTATATCAGATGTCGTCTGAGAAGTTTAAATATTAATTATACATATAATCAAATAGTAACATATTTGAAAAAATAATGATAGTTATAAGTATATCAAATAATTAAGAGAAATTTAATTCATATATTATATATTAAATTCAAAGAATGTTAATTATAAAAGAGTTAATTAAGTTTCTACTATATTTTTAAGAGATTAAAATTTTAATCAAATAATCAATTATTAAATTAATATATTTTTTTATTATTTATTTGGTCTAAGAAAGTTAGCCACTCTATAAAACAGGAAAAAATGATCTATTGTATATGTAAAGAAGTACAGATTATGAATAGATAAGTATTCATATATAATAAAATAATATATAGTTTCTTATGTTAAAATTTTCATTATCAAATAGTGATATGAGAGATAAAGGTCTAGGAATTAATATTCATTATAATATTATAAGTTTAAAAAAAAAATAAGTGAAAAAAAATAAGTAAAAAAATAAATTTAGTCATTTGAAAAACCTTTGAAAAAAACTATTAGGATAAATAACTAATATAATAAGAAGAGGAGGAGAATGTTGACGATATGTATTGTTATATTACAGGGGTGGCCACACTTGGTGATAGAGCCATATTGAAAAATCGAAAATGTTTAAGAGCCAAATCGGAAAAAAATTTTCTTTGGGGGAGGGGTCACAGAAGCAAAAATGACAAATACGTGCGCGATTAAAATACCTAATTATATTAATAATAAATCGTACGCCCCGCATGTAATAGTTCTGCTGTTGCTATTGAAATAAAGTAGAGTGAGTTGGGTTAGATCGGATAATTTAACAACAAAGTTTTTAAATAGAAATAACTAAATTTTAAATTTCCTTTAAATAATTATACGTAAATAAATATGTGTCATGACGTAGCCTTTTTCCAGTTCAATATATGTAAATTCTATATTGTGATAATTTTAAATTTTAAATAATAAACTCAAAAAGAGTCACGGTTTGGCCACCATTGTTATATTATTTATCTTTCTCTGTGTTTCTACAGAACTCGAAAGTTCTTGGTCACACTCCTCTCACGTCCCTATTCTAAATCTCTTCTACCTAATTTCAATTCTCTCAAAACTTTCTCAAATCTCTTCTTGATTTTCCATCTTTTCGCTTTCTTGATCTACCAACGTAAATTTATATATGTGTATGTACGAGTATATTAGCAGACCATTTCTTAGGATATGCTTATTACAATTTAAATTTTGATTTTTGATCCATTCATACTAGATTAGTAAATTTATAACAAAATACACGAATTATTATTGATATATGATATGTATAAATACAGGTAATAAACGAATACACCAATCAAGTTATAATACTGATATAATATAAAATTTAACACTTATTAATATGTTATTAAATATCGAAATTTCATATAAAAAAACTCATAATCCAAATATTATTCATATGTTTTTCAAAAAATTAATGTAATACGAATCGGATAATCATAAAATTAAATATCATTGGTTGTAATTCATAGAAAGTAAATATTAGTTTATCGAATGAGAATTTTTAAAATAATGCAATATTAAATATATTAATGACAAAATGACTGATAAAAGAGAATAGTAATAAGTTAGATAATTTTTGAATTATATGCATATTAAACGAATAAGGGTCGATGCCTGTGGAATGGTAAAATGGTTTGGGAGGTTATAAAAATAGCATTGGTTTTAGTTACAATCGATTTTTATTCAAATTCAATGTCATTTTAATAGATAACTAGGTCAATGACAAATATATATAAATATATATATATATATATATATCAACATTTTAATAAATGCATATTGCTACACTGATTGGTTTGAAGTGAGAGGGAGGAATGAAAAGTGTAGCTGGTAAAGGAGGAGAAAGGGGCTGGGTTTTGTGATTTATAGATAGAAGTGAAAAAGGAATGAACCTTGGCAATCGGCACGCAATATTAAAAAAAAACTATTCTCGATAACGGAGTAGAAAATGGACATAAATAAAATCCAATGATGGTTGAATAAAAAGAGATAGAGAGAAGAAGGGGGGATGCATTGTTGTTTATGTTTATGTATATACATCATTCATTTACGGATGAAAAATTTCAATTTAAATAATAATATTAAAATAACAGAATGCATGAATAAACGAGTTCTTCAAAAAGTAGTCGAAGATGATTAATAATAAATATTCAAAAGACATAATCGTAAATAAAAAAAAAATCAAATTCATATATTATTGCGAAAATTTTTACTTGGCCAGGTAAGTGGTTTTATGATTATAGACATGGTACACTGATTTTGAGTTCGAGGGGTCATGCCTTGGCAAGTTCAATATTTTAATATAAATATAAATATTACAAATACCCTTGTAAGAATAATTGAGTTTGAAATCTGACCAATTGGGTGGTATATAACTCTAAATATATTTGATTTAATTAATTAATTAATAAAAAAATAATATAAAAAAACATTCAAAAATACAAGAACAGATTAAGGTTTTTAAAATTTTAAATTTTATTCTTAATTTAATTTGGAGATATTTCCAAATTATATAGAAAATTCAATACTTAAATGAATAATGATTTTTTGTTGCAAAATTTATTTCATTTTTCATTCTAAAAATTCCAATACCTTCATTTCCTTCCCTCACCCATACACCCTGAGCATCTTGCAGATTCTTGATCTCTTCTATATTTATTTCATTTTTTTACGTCTTTCTCTCACCCTCTCTTTCTCTTATAATTTCTCATTTCTCTCTATCTCTCTCTCTTTGGGCCTCATCTCCTTTATCTCGCTTTTTATCTCTTTTTTAACTGGAAACTCATCTTTTTTTATAAATTTTATTTCTGTTTTTTTTTAATTAAAAAATAATAAATACACAATAAATAAATAAATAAAAAATATTAATAAAAAAATATTCTTTATATTTTTTTTCTATTTGATATTGAGATTTCAAAGGATTTAGATTCAATTAAGATAGAAGATAATTCAGTAAAGTAAAAAA
The DNA here is from genome assembly GCA_963082975.1 of Labia minor. Taxonomy (NCBI): domain Eukaryota; kingdom Metazoa; phylum Arthropoda; class Insecta; order Dermaptera; family Spongiphoridae; genus Labia; species Labia minor. The sequence continues at coordinate 46,956,483 of OY720344.1, forward strand.
AAACAAAAATTATCAATTTAATTACATGTATATGTATAAATATATAACTTCATAATTTGTAAAAATAATTTATCTCTCAATATAACTATAAATACTATTAACTGAATATAACTTTATAAGTAATAAAATAAAAAAAATAGTATAAGTAAAATATTGAAAATAAAATTTTCAAAAAATCTGTAAAAATAAGAAAATTCGCCTAGGATAAATTTATAGTGAAGACTGTGTAAATAAGTTGTGACATACTTTTTAGTTTTTTATTTCTTATCTTTATATAACTACTGTGCGAGTCAGAAAAATATAACTTTATTCGTTAATACAAAATCGCATATGACCTTTTAGTAACGTTCATGTAACCCTATTAGAACACTTTACAATTTAAAAAAAAAATATTTTATTTAAACAATATTTTATGTAACATTTTTTCAGAAATAAAATTTTCAAAAATTAAATTACCATAAATTTTTATAAAAATTGTAGTAGAGTAAAGATGATTTATTTTCCGGGCCATAAACTAAATCTAACGAGCCGATGAAATGAATTGAAAAAAAAAATTAAAATTTGATTTAATGATACATCAGAAAAATTATCCTTTGTGAAGCGATTATAAGAAATTTATTGTGAAAAATTATTATTTGAATGTACTTGTTTTCTATGACTAGTTCAGGACAAGTTGTTTAGTGGTTAAATCTTCTTTTATTATAATAAAAAGTGAGAAAGAGATTTATTTATAAAGCAAAGTTGGCACATTTAAACAGAATCAATTCAATTGAAAGATAGGATAGGAATTGAATGATAGGGTAAACAATTTTCATATAATTTGAATGATTTAAATTGTATTATGTTATTTGTTGTTGTTATTGTTGTTATTGTTCTTATTACTCATTGGATTGCAAGATGTCAAATGAAATACAAATAAACCATTCATCATTTGGATATTTAACTACAAATGGAATTTATAGTAAGATTTGTAAACAAACTTCACATGTGTCCCATAATTCACAATAATATTAGCACCAAGAATGTCAACAGTAGGATATCTCTTATTTTAAAACTATATTATTTTTATAAAGTAATATTGAATGAAATCGTTATTATACTTGTTATCAAAATTAATCAATCAATATAATATATATGATTTATAGACTTTTCAGTGATTTAGTGGTTAGCACGACAGTCTACCACACTGAAGACTCGAGTTCGGTCCTAGAGAAATTCAATAATTAATAATTTATCTTTAAAGCTCTGCGTGATCCTCATAATAATAAAATAATAATATATGATTTATTTAATATAAGAATAAGAATAAGAATAAGAATAAGAATAAGAATAAGAATAAGAATAAGAATAAGAATAAGAATAAGAATAAGAATAAGAATAAGAATAAGAATAAGAATAAGAATAAGAATTGATAGATAATAATTATATTATCTTTTGTTCCTAGGATGAACTCAATTTGTTTAAATTGAAAAAAATATTATAGATATTTTTATCAAAATTAACATTTAAATATCTTAAATAAACATTTAAACTAGAGAGATGTTAAAATATAAATAAAATTAATTTTATGTAAGTTAATTGAATTTTCGTGGCTAAAAACTGAATTTTTTCCAACGAATAGCTTTGAAAAAGTCAAAGATTAGTTGGAGAAATTTAAAATAGAATTTTTATTGATTTTTTTCTTAGATAAACTGTTTTTAAAGAAAATTATTAATATCTAATGTTGAAAATACTATAATATTTTCTCAAGAGAAATTCTGTTCTTTTTTATACCTATATCAAACATCTCTCTGTTTTGTTAAAAAGACTCTATGGAGTGATTTGAAAATACAACCCCCACCCATCTTACTCCCGTCTGACTCGTTTGGCTATAAAACTGGAGCATCTGTCAATAGAAGAATGGTGTGTAAATTTTCCCAGTTGAGTTGAATATTTTATTATTTATCATCATCATGAATTTTTGACGGCCTCTAAAAACCAATAAAAACTGTTTCTAGAAATTCATCAGTCACTCTGTTTTGCTGTCTTTTTAGTTTTGAGAATAATTAATGAATTATAATGAAAATTTATAGAATATATAATCTATATTTAAAATTGACCTATAATTGAATAATTTAGAGAATCCGTATAATCTTTGGAAATCCATTTTCGAATTAGAGAGAGATATTGTGAATTGTAAACTATAAATGGTTAATAGTTATCTAAAAGTAAATAATATTGACAATTGCATTAATATTGAGTTTTCTTGTATAAAAAATTCTCCCGAATGTGATATTAACAATTTTATTTAAAATCTTTGAATATTTTTGCTAGGTATTATCATTATCATTTTAAACATCAATTTAACGAGTCAGGTGTGCAATTGAAAAGTGTCCTATAATTAATAAAAATTATATTTTATCTAAACCTAATTAGTGATGATATTATTTTTTAATTAATTAAAAAAAGTGATTTCTTTTAAATTATAAAAAATAAAAAAAGAACTCAAAAAATTTTTTAAGCATATCTTAGCATATCTTATATGACTGAACATGAGTTTGAATTTAAAAACGTGGTTTACACCTGAAGTAATTCATAACAAAATGAGAACAGAGTCAATAAAAAAAATATTTTTTTATCTGTTCTATCACAGCGGCATTAATCAAATTTTTAATATTCTTCTCTTAATTAATGAATTATTTTTATGAATAATATTAAATTTCAACTTTATTATATATATATATATATATATATATATATATATATATATATTTAAGAAATATTAAATTAAATAATAATAATTATTATATTAAATTTCTATGTAAATATTTCTAATTTAGAAAGGAATTTTACTTACTTAAATAAAATTGAAAGTGCATACCCAAAAATATAATTATCATTGTGGTAAATTAAAAATGTCTATCTTTCTATCCCTGTGGCTCTACAGAACTCGAAAGTTCTTGGCCGCAGCAATCACATTTCTCCAAGTGTCCCTATTCTGAACTACTCCCATCCAACTCCCATATTTTCTCCCATCTCTCTTACTTCCCTTCCGGATGGTCTGTGCTTAACACATTGATGATCTTCCAACCGAATATTTCTTAATCAGTTTTCCACAATTATATTTTTCGCCAGTCTTTCCTCTCCCATTCTTGTCACCTCTCCTGCACACCACAACCCACAACCTTCTCGATTCTATGATCCTAAATATGTCTGGAAATGCATAGACGTCAGTAAATTAAAAATACCTCCTATTAAATGTAATATAGTCTGATTTTTATTTGAATTAATTTTCTAATATTTCTTTCCTTTTCATTTTCCATTCAAATCAAACATATATATATATAATATTCATTTCTTCTATATAAAATTATACTATTTTATTTGATTGAGAAGAGGAGCCAATTGGATAAATTTTGAGATGCTTTATTGCTATATTTATATACGTATATATATATATATATATATAATCAAAAAATTTCAAATCTAAACGAGAGACAAAAGATAATCAGCTGTGCTCGTCCGTTGTTTTATCGCTCCAATAATTTCCGTTCATTATATTCAATTTCTGATTCACTACTCGTGCTCGTTCGTTCGTTAGTTCGTTTGCCATGAGACATTGCAAAAAAAACAATCACCGTTTATTCTATTCTATTTCCTTTTTAGTGATATTTCTAGATCTGAATTTTTTTCTTCTCTTTGTCAATCAAAATTTTCTCTATGTTTACTTGTATTTCTATTGCTTTCTATTTATAACGTATCCTAATTTTTCACTCATCGAATTAAATTGGTTTCTGTCAAGTTTAATAAAGCGACAAAATACATCAACAAAAAAATATACGAGGAAATTAACCTTATATTAGTTGGAAGAAATTAAGAATATTAAATATTTCAGTAAAGGGTGGAATATTATTATATTATTAAAACGATATTGATTGATATTGTCTCCATTAAATCATTCTTCAACGGATTCTCTATTAAATTATGATATTTATAGCTTATCATGTTAATAATATTATCATTACATCGATTAATTGGATAAAATGATACGATTATTATTTCATAAATGATGAAAAAATAATTCTTTATTCTTATTTATTATAATGGTATAATAAATATAAATTTCAAAAAAATACAAAAACTTTGTTGATATAAAATAAAACTTGTGGTTTAGATAGATTTCTGACTCGATCAATTTATAGGTTTTATTTCCAATTATTTTCATAAAAATATACCAACTAAAATCAGGATGAGTAAACTTATTATCTAAATTTTATTTTTCATTATTTTTAGTTTAATTGTTTTTTCTTATTTTTTTATTTATGTTGCGTGTTTGACTCGGAAAGAACTAATATCGACTGTTTGTCCAGTCCTGATTTCAACGACTTAATTTTTCAGGTTTATGTTTGTATGTGGGGTGGGGGGTGGAGTAAATATTTAGATACATTTGAGCTAATTGTCTAAATTCTAATTCTTTTCAGATAAATATAAATGTTTTTAATTTTAAATGATTTTATGTAATTCTGATAGATTAATATGTAGTATGGCATAAAACAATTTATTTTTACTAAGAAATTTAATAATAGAAACTGAAGATTACTACATTTCAAACACATTGTATGTAATCGTTTTAAATAATTTGAAATTTCGTTAATATCTCTATTAATAAATTAATTCATTCATAATTGTTTGTAAGTTCTTATTCTATAATTAAATTTTTTCTTTATTTATTTTTTTCGCTCCAAATATTTTCGTCAAAAGGAATTTTATATTAAAACAGTTTAATTATAATTGATTAATTGTTATAACCGTTGAAATTAAACGCAGTATTTATCTAAATGTATATAAATATATTTTTATTGTGAAACAGAATGATTTTATACCAAATTTCTACTGTATACAAAAAATATTAATTTATTATTTATTCATTTATAAACGATATGAATCTATATATTTCAAGTAAGAAAATTTAACATATGTATATTAATTAAAATTTGAAAATAGGATTCTTGGTAGTATTTATGGTCCAAAAAAAATGGGTCACCGGTGAATGGCAGAGACTGCATAACGACTGCATGAACTTTATGCATCTCCAGACAGTTAGGGTCATAAAATCGAAAAGGTTGTTATGGGCAGGTCACGTTGCCAAAATGGGAGTTGATAGTCTTGCGAAAAGTATTTGTGGGGAGACTGATTAGGAAGTGACCGATTGGAAGACCAAAAATGCCGAGGGTGGACAATGTAGGAAGGGACGTAAGAGAGATAGGAGAAATAAGTGGTTGGATGGACTCACGAAATGGGATTAATCTAAAAACAATATTCTCAAATCGTATTAATTAAAAAAAACCTTATGCTTATCGATCAATAAAATATCACAAACCATATGACGACATTATATATACTTACATTTATACTATTTTTATTTTTTTGTTTTTGAAATGAATTTTTTCTATTGCTTTGCCACCTGTCACACTGAACAAGATTTATTCATTTTTATCCTTTTTATGTTCTGTCTTTCTATTTATTTATTTTATATATATAAATATATATATATATTAAAAGTATAAATAATAAAAAGATGCTTGGTCCATAAATATGTTCATTTATTTTTACGGCGAGCTTAAAATTTATCTTTAATATTTATTTATTTTTTTTTTTATTTTTAATATAATAGTTGTATATAAAATTTATTTCAAGAAAGAAAACATTTTTCTAAATTAATCTATTGATCTAAATTCGTTCTACTCATAAAGCAAATAAATTAATCAACTTGAAACTTTACCGTGAGTTTTAATTAAAAAAAATTATTCTTATTATTTATAGACATAGAGAGAGTTTAATTTTAATTTACATAATATATTAAAATCGTTCATCGAGTGTTCTTGATTAAATCTATTAATTTCTTAAGAGTATTATTCAAACCAAAGAGTAAACACAAATGAATGTTCATATAATTTAACATAAATTTAATAGATATAGGTTTTCTTATTAACCATGGAGTTAGAAGTATTTTTAAAATCAAACTTTTTTACAAAAATAAAATAATAAAAAAAACTAAATAGACAATAAAGGAAAAAATTGAAATTATTGTTTCTTGCACACAGGAATAAAAAATAAAATTGTAATATTTACCAGGAAAGATGTTTGTTGTGAATACCAATAGTGTAAAGGCAAATATTTTACCTGTAACCAAAAAAAAAATTATTATTATTATATTATAAATAAACATTTTTTCCAAAATTAAGTCTTCTAAGTTAAATAGTTGTAATATATATATATATATATATATGTTTATTTAAGTTTCAGTGAAAGTTTTTATTATTATTAAGTTATTTCCACGTTTATTTTTTTAGAGGGAATTTTTGGGATTTTCGGTCTTACTTTATGCATTCTGAAGCTCTGAGGAATCCTCGACAAGAGAACTAAAACTAATACACATCTGGTTCGTCTAACATCTCGAAGCCAGTTAAAAGAAAATAAAAATCTTTCTTGAAAATGGCGTCAAAATAGGCACCGAAACGTCAAAACTTAAATCTCACAATTAAACGTGAAAATAACCCGAAAATATATTCCCATAATTTTTATATATATATTTTTTATTTTTAACTTAAACACTTTGTTACAAATTGTAAGATAAGTAAGCTTAATATAATTTAATACCTGTGTCTGTATTTAATATAAATCATATCGCACACATAGACAAATACTGCAAAATATTTTATTTTATGGATGCAAATAATGTAAAATGGTTATAAATTAACATTATTCATCTAATCAGTTTAATTTAAATTATATTTAAATAGATTATTATATTAATTCTTTGATGTAACTGATAGAGAGATTATATCATCTTTGTTCTCATATTTCAAAAAAATTAACACTTATGAAAGAAAAGATCATAGGGCAATGAATGACTATAGTTTCATTATTATTATTATTCACATTTTTGAAAATAGAAAAAATAAAAAAAAAATTGTTTTATTCTTAATTTAGGAGCGTCCAATATATATTCCGAAAAACCTTATATAGAGCTGTTATTTAAATAAAAAGGACACTCGATTGTAATGTATAAACTATAAAAGATAATTTTGAATTTTGTAGTAGAATTGCAAATCTAATTTTATCAGATTATCCTGAATACTATCCTAAGCAATGAATGGAGTTACTTATATTCCAAACAATAATCCTATTAGAGCCCTTCATAATATCTTCATAATTAATGTTTTTATTATTATATATAATTATATATATATATTGCTATTATATTTATTATTGTTCTGACCTGATTTTGTTTTGTAATTTTGTATAAATTCCAGTTTAAATAGAATAATATTAATGCAAATTAATAATTATTATTATAATTTCTATGATATGCATAATAAGTAAGAGCTGATGAAAATATTTCTGGAATGTTTTATAAATATGCTATATGAGTTTCTCATTACATAGCTTAAATAAAATAAATAAATAAAATGGTTGGTCTATTACCTATAATTTGATAAAATTTAATAGAGTAGTTCTTAAAATGTCTGATAAAGTATAAAAAAAAAATAATATAAAATATGTATCATTTCGTTTTGAAAAATTATTTTATATTTAAATGAGGTATTGTCATTTTTTAATATTTTGATAAAATAATTTAAATGTATCTTTTTCAATAAAAAATAAATAATAAATTGTTGAATAAAAGTTTAAAAATATATCATATATAAGAAATATAATACAATACATATATATATATTATATAATAAATACCAGGAAAATAAAAGATAATTAAATGAAATATCATAAGAATTCTATATATTTATTGTAATTATATATTAAAGAAAATTCAGAAATAAGTTATCGAATTTTTTTTATATTAATAATGAAAATATAAATATCTGTTGAATAAAATGACCAAATCATAAGAGAATGATTGTTCTACCCTTG